>CM058045.1:81146456-81851982 GCA_030169165.1 Centaurea solstitialis
GGGGGGTTTGAAGAAGAATTTGTAGCAAAATCCAACATCATCACCATCTTTCACACTGTAAAACACAGTGGGAATCAAACAGTGAGAATTCAATTTTACTTTCATTCCTTCTTTCTTTCTTTCTTTTTTTCTATCTCCATATGAAATTAAAGAAAGAAATTAAAGAAAGAAAGAAAGAAAAACTAAAAAACAAACCCCCCAATTCGACTCGTACGACGACACCTTCCAATTGACTCCACCACCCTTTTCCCATCTTCTTTTTTATCATCAGATCTATTCTCTCTTTCTCTCTCTCTCCATCTCTCTATCTCTATCTATCTTTCTTCTAGATCTGGGTTTTCTTTCTTTCTTTCTACACCTTCATCATCATCAAATCAAATCAAGTTTGTGTTTTTAGATCTGCCCACCAAGTGTTTGTTGAAAGTCCTCAGTGAAAAGTTTCATCTGGGTTAGCTGATTTTGCTATGGAGTCTTGAAAGGTTGGTGATCTTTGACTTATTTTTTGGGTTTTGGTTTTGTTTCTTTTTGTTAATTTTGTGTTTCTAGCTGTGTAATCTAGCTACATAGTTTCAAGATTGTTGTGGGAATTAACTGAAAAACCTTGGGAAAAAGAGGTGGATTTTGATTCATTTTTGGGTATTAAAAAGAGGGAAATTGATTCATTTTTAGCTCTTAATTTTGTTTCCTTTTTTGGTGATTTTGTGTATCTAGTTAGATAGCTTTAAGATTATTGTGGGAATCAACTGAAAAAACCTTGGAAAAAAAGGGTGGATTTTAATCATTTGATTCAGTTTTATGGGTTAAAAAGGGGGAAATTGATTCATTTGGCTATTTAATTTTGTTAATTTTATGGGAATCAACTGAAAAACCTTGGGAAAAAGGATGGATTTTAATCATTTGATTCAGTTATATGGCTTAAAAAGGGGGAAATTGATTCATTTGGCTATTAATTTTGTTTCTTTTTTGTTAATTTTGTGTATCTAGTTGTGTAATCTAGCTTACATAGTTTCAAGATTATTGTTGAAATCACCTAAAAATTATTGGAAAAAAGGTGGATTTGAATCATTTAATTCAGTTTTATGGCATAAAAAGGGGGAAATTGATTCATTTCTCTATTAATTTTGTTTCTTTTTGTTGATTTTGTGTATCTAGTTGTATAATCTAGCTACATAGTTTCAAGATTATTGTTGAAATCCCCTGAAAAATCTTGGAAAAAAGGTGGATTTTTTAATCATTTTTGAGCATCAAAAAGGGGGAAATTGAAGGGTTTTTTGCTGGATCAAGATAGCGTTTAATTCTAAGAATCTTTTTTCTTTTATTTTTATAGGAATTTGGATACTTTTAATCTTATTGGGGGGTTTTGGAAGCTTGAAAAAAGAAAATGGAAGAAGTGGGTACTCAATTAGCTCCACCTTTATACATGTACAACCCGATCGCGGCCGGTAGATTTTCCGACGGCCATACGATGGCCAAGAAACGAAGCTTACCGTATCAAGGCACAAACTTTATCCAACACCAACACCAGCAACAGTATCTGCATCGGTTAATCCCGACTCTAGAAGATTCTAGAAACAGCTGGAACCCCAAGAATTGGGAGTGGGACAGCTCGAGGCTGGTCGCTAAACCGGCGGATTTGATGGAAGTTTCTAGAGAACACGAACACCACCATCACCAACAACAACAACAAAATCAACAACAAAATCAACAACAAAGTCATCAGATTGCAATTGGTGGAACGAATTCCGACGTTTTAAAGAAGAATCCGGTTGGTCAAAGGGAAGAAGACGAACGGCTTTTGTTGAAGCTCGGTGGCGGTTTGGTTTCCGGTGAGGAGCCGGTGACGAGGCCGAGCAAGAGGGTCCGATCTGGATCGCCGGGCGGTGGTGGTGTTGGCGGCGGAGCTAGTTATCCGATGTGTCAGGTTGATAATTGTAAGGAAGATTTATCGGCGGCTAAAGACTATCATCGCCGGCATAAGGTGTGTGAGGTTCATAGTAAATCTGGAAAGGCTTTGGTTGGGAAACAGATGCAAAGATTTTGTCAACAGTGCAGCAGGTTGGTGAATTCAGTGTGTTAATTACTGTGAATACCAACTATTCATGCATTATTCATAATGAATATGCACGATATTCACGATATTCATTATGAATAATGGGTTATTCATTATGAATAGTACATGAAATAGTTGGTTTATGAGGGTTTCAAAATATTTATGGTTCCTCTAGTTATTTTTATGTTTAATCTTTACTTGTAAGTTGCATTGGATTCATTATATATGTGCTCAAATGGGGCTAAAAAGAAGGCTTATTTGCGATCTTGTATTTATAGGTTTCATCCTCTTTCGGAGTTTGATGAAGGGAAGCGTAGCTGTAGGCGTAGGCTTGCTGGTCACAACCGAAGAAGAAGAAAGACTCAGCCGGAAGATGTTGCTTCACATTTGCTACTCCCGGGAAACGGTGATAAGAATGGCAACGGAGATATGGATATTGTTAATTTGCTAACCGTTTTAGCTCGTGCTCAAGGTATTATCATAATCGGGAAGATTCATTTATGATTCGTAAATATTTCGAGAACCTTAATAAGCAACTAGTTATGAATGATTCATGATGAATATCATGATAGATATTCAGAATTTAATATCATGAATGATGAAGATGAAAATGCATCATATTGATGAATATTTAGGTATATTCATTATGAATAATTGGTTCTCATGCTCTACAGTCTACCCAACCCTTTTTCTTCATTTTTTTTATAAAATTCTGATATTTGTTTCTTTAAATATTAGGGAATGCCGAGGATATGACCAGGAGTTCTTCACCTTTACCTAACAAAGACCAGCTTATGCAGATTCTCAACAAAATAAACTCGTTACCCATGCCCGTTGACCTCGTGTCAAAATTACCCGTTTCTGGAAACCCGAAAAACATCGATCAAGAAAAACCAACTCCAGAAATTCAAAATAAAGTCAACCAAAAACCCGGGTCATCAACCATGGACTTGCTTGGCGGTCTTTCTGGCACTTCCGACCCACTCGCTTCCAACCCGCCCGAAAACCTGTCACGAAAACGTAACCACGCGATCGAGGCCGATAAGACCAACTCAGGTTCTCGTGACCAAACCATCTTCCGCAACCCGCCCACCCAACCGGCGGCCGAGCTCCACTCCGGCGGAGAAAGAAGCAGCACGAGCTTCCAATCTCGTGGGGAAGATTCCGACTGCCAAGTTCTCGATACTCCACTTAATCTACAATTGCAGCTGTTCAGCTCTTCCCCGGAAGACGATAGCCCGCCGAAGCTGGCGTCGAGCCGGAAGTATTTCTCGTCCGATAGCAGTAACCCGATGGAGGACCGATCGCCGTCGTCTTCTCCGCCCGTCGTCCAACGGCTTTTTCCGACGACAAAATCGTCGAGAGGCAGGATGAAGCCGGAAAGCGTGTCAACGAGCGGGGAAGTTACGGCGAACGTTAAAACGATGTCGCTTGAGCTTTTCGGAGGGGCGAATGCGGGACCGACGGATAATATTTCGATACAGAGCTCGCCGTATCATCGAGCGGGGTACACGTCATCGTCTGGATCGGATCAGTCGCCATCGAGCTTGAATTCGGATCCTCAGGTTGTTAATTTGGTTGATTATTTATTTAGGGGATGCTTGTTTTAAAAAAAAGTAGGCTCTTAAAACCTCTTAAGTCTGAAATTTAAGAGGTTTGCAGACTTAAGACTGTTTTTTTTAAGAAAGGGTCTGAAAACCTCTTACCATCCTCTGAATTTTAAGAGGTGATATCAGACTTCAGACCTCTTAAAAAACAAACGACGCCTTATTGTTTTTGTTATTTATGTGGAGGTTTAATTTGGTGTGTGTATTTTAGGATCGGACCGGGAGGATACTGTTTAAATTGTTTGATAAAGATCCGAGTCATTTGCCGGGTTCACTGCGTGCACAGGTGAAGGATTTAACGTCTTTAAGATTCTTTAATTTCGTTAAAATGGAGAAACAGAAGTTAAGATTCCTCAAAAAGTTACATTCATTTATAACAGTTTCTCCATTTTGAACATTTCGTCATTTGTTATATTATTGATATGAGGAAGGATTAGGAGGAAACCCCCAAAAAACAAAAAGGAAAAAGAAAAAACTAACCGTTCATCTGGACAGTGTGGTCTTCTGCATACAAGTAATTTGTAACATGCACACGTGCATAAAAAAACAAAACAACAAAAATCTTTAATTTGTATGTACATGTGCATTCAGTCCGATGAACGGTTAAAGTTGTTTTTTATTTTTGGAGAAATAACATGGTTTTCGTTTCTTGATTTCAGGTGTACAATTGGCTTTCTCAAAGTCCATCGGACATGGAAGGATACATACGGCCGGGTTGTGTCGTTCTTTCGATTTATTTATCCATGTCGTTATCGTCTTGGGATCAGGTGCGTAAATTCTTGAAGCCGCAGCCTTTCCCATCTTTTTTTGTAAACTCTTTTTTCTCAAAACGGTTTTCTTTTAAAAACTTATTGGGTTTGTTTGGTTTCGGTTTAGTGGTCATTTCGATAATTTTTATTGAGCATTTGCGGTTTGCTTGTGGTTTTTATTGCAGCTTGAAGGAAACTTTCTTCAGTATATCAATTCTCTTTTGCAAGATTCCGACAATGATTTTTGGGGAAGTGGAAGGTTTTTAGCACATACCGAGAAGCAAATAGCATCACATAAGGATGGTGAGTTGAGTTATAGTGTTGTCTTTTTGAACTTTGAAGTGTGTGTGTGTGTGTGTGTGTGTGTGTGTGTGTACAGGGTCATGTTTAGAGGAAAACTGCAAAAAAAATGAAAAATTGAGAAACTCTCTATAATTAAAAGAAAATTTGTCATTTACGTAATTAAAAAACGTATGACAATCGTGTATCTTTAAAACAGCGTGCCTTTTACATTATGGACATTTCTTTTTGTAACAGAGTATTATTTTAATTTTCAAAGTAATTCGACAAGATGATTTATTTGTTAAATGTTATGATGCATCAGGGAAGGTATATTTGTTTAAATCTTTGAAAGCATGGAGTTCCCCGGAGTTGATATCTGTCTCCCCGTTGGCCGTTGTGGCTGGAAAAGAGACCTCACTTCTTCTAAAAGGCCGAAATCTAAGGACACCCGGCACCAAGTGAGTATTTTTCTTCTTCTTTATCTACCATGGTATGCTAACTTTCATTTTTTTTTCTACTAACCCTAAGTATCCAGACCAGATTTATGCAACTTGATTAAGCTCGTGGGTCCGGGGGCGGACCTATGAAAGCCCGGAGCAGGGTCCCGTGAACCCACTCAACTTTTTTCGCAAGTAGATTTTTTTTTTGGGGGTATGAAAGGGTGCTCCTGGATGTTAGAAAATATAAGGAATATCATCCAAGAAACCGAAGAAGTCCTTCGAAATTAACCAAGAAAGCGAAAAAAGTCCCTCAAAATCAACCAGAAATCCGAAGAAGCCCTAGAAATCAACCAAAAAATCCATTTTTTCCCCGAAATCAACCAAAAAATCCAATTTTCCCCGTGAAATCAACCAAAAATCCAATTTTCCCCCGAAATCAACCAAAAAAATCCATTTTTTTTCCCGAAATCAACCAAAAAAATCCGATCTTTTTTCCCGAAATCAACCAAAAAAATCCGATCTTTTTTCCCGAAATCAACCAAAAAAGATTAAAAAATCCTTCGAAGCTGTGGGATTCGGCTAAAAACTCATTGGGAGACTTTGCGGCCTTTGATGCACCTTCGAGTGGGGCCCTGAAGATAACGGCCACGAAAATCTCCAGTGTCCCTAAGGAGACTTGAATTGGCGTCCTATGGTGTTATTTGCAATTGAGCTATCAGTCAACGTTTAAATTCCGTTTTTTTTCTTTCTCTCAACGAGGTGGAAATATTAAAATGCTCATATCGTGTCATGTTTCAGGATCTACTGCACACATGCCGACGGATGTTCGTTGGAGGTATCAAAAGAATCGACTTCTCGAGAATCTACGTATGAAGAAGTAAGCACGTGTAGCTTCACGGTTTGTGCACCGAGTGTACTGGGTCGATGTTTCATCGAGGTAATATTTCCGTTTCGAGATTTCTCGATCATCGTTTTCGAGTCCCGTTTTTTAGAAAAAGATTATGGTGTCGTTTGTTTTTTAAGAGGTCTGAAGTCTGATTTCAATTCTAAAGGTTTTCAGACCTTTTCTTAAAGATAAAGAATGAATATTGTTTTTGTCCCTATGCTTTGGTAAAGTTGCCATTTCTGTCCCTATGATTTAGAAATTGCGGTTTTCGTCCTTATGGTTTGTTAGTTTCATTCTTATGATCTACAACTTATTATGGTTTTGGTCCTTGTGATTTAAAAATCTTTACTAATTTAGTCCCTTGTACTTTAAAGGTAGGACTTATTTTAGGGACAAAAATAGCAATAAATAACAAACCATAGGGACGAAAACTGCAATTTCTAAACCATAGGGATGAAAATCACAATTTGTAACAAACCTTAGGGACGAAAACCGTAATTTACTCTAAAAATAAAGCAAATCATCTTAAGTCTGAAAACCCCTTAATTTTCAGACTTAAGAGGTTTTAAGAGGTAACTTTTAATTAAAAAAACATCCCCTAAATTTCGAGGTGTATGAACAGATCGAGAACGGTTTCCGAGGCACCAGCTTTCCGATAATCATAGCCGACGCCAGTCTTTGCAAAGAATTGAGGCTTCTCGAGGCCGAATTCGGCGACGTTTTAAACGGTCGGTCGAATTCAACGAAGGAAGTCTTGCATTTCTTGAACGAGCTCGGATGGCTGTTTCAAAAGAAGGGAGCGGATTCCCATTTTACCCTTTCTCGATACAAGTTTTTGCTTGTATTCTCGGTGGAACGGGATTTCTGCGGTTTGGTGAGAACGCTTCTTGGGATTCTGCTAAAAAACGGGCCGGGAATTACCGACGAGTCGTCGTCGCTCGAGATGCTTTCGGGAATTAATCTTTTGAACCGGGCGGTTAAGAGGCGGAGCAAGAATATGGTCGATTTGCTGTTACGTTATTCGGTGCTCGATGAGAAAACGGCTTCGAGAAAGTATGTTTTCCCGCCGAATGCCGACGGGCCTGGCGGCATAACGCCGTTGCATTTGGCGGCTTGCACTTCGGATTCCGAAGATATGGTTGATGCTTTGACGAATGACCCACAAGAGGTATGCATGCTAGTTTTGCTTCGAAAGGGAAGTATGATTTTCAATTTTTTCGTAAATTGGTAAAATGATATGCAAACTTTATCGGAAAATATGTACGACCAAAATTCCCGATTTGCTACAACAAATTGGGTTTATAGGACGACAAAGATGTGTAAGGGCCTGTTTGTTGGCAGCTTATGAGCTGACTGTTTGGTAGTGGCTTAATGAGACTTGCAGCTTATTATGTTAGTTATACATGACTGTTTGGTAGTGGCTTAATGGCATAAGAAGTGACTTATTCAGTAAGCTTGTAGAGGGGAGCTTTATGCAAAAAGAAAAGTTTTTCCAAACCTTTTTATATCATTAAGCTCCCCCCTAAAAGCTTACTGAATAAGCCACTACCAAATAGTCATATATAGCTGACTAAATAAGCTATAAGTCTCATTAAGATCATTAAGCCGCTAACAAACACGCCCTTAGACAGACTTAGACAGACATATCTGATGTCCTATAAAGCCAATTTTGTTGTACTGTGAAGCATCGTATACGATTCGCAACTAATTTTACATCGATTCATTTGCAGATTGGGATGCTATGTTGGAACTCTTCACTCGACGCAAACGGGTTATCACCCTTCGCATACGCTTCCATGCGGAATCACAACTCGTACAACACGTTAGTCGCCCGAAAACTTGCCGACCGAATCGCCGGCCAAGTCTCCGTCGGGATCTCGAACGAGATCGAGCTCCAAACGTCCACAACGAACGGGGACCACCGGGAGCTCAGCTTCCGAGTCCGGGACCATGAAACCGCGAGATCGTGCTCAAGGTGCGCGATCGTGGCCGCAAAACACCCCCGGAGGGTCCCGGGATCGCAAAGCCTGCTTAACCGGCCCTATATCCACTCGATGCTCGCCATAGCCGCGGTCTGCGTTTGCGTGTGTCTTTTCTTGCGTGGGGCCCCCGATATCGGGCTCGTGGCCCCATTTAAGTGGGAAAATTTGAACTTTGGTTCGATGTAGAGAAAGTTAAGAAGAAGAAGAAAAAAAAGTGCCTACGAAAAGCACCCGAAAAAGAATAAGTAGGTCGAGTTTATGGTAGAGCGTAATTTTTAACTTTTGGGAAGGGTGAATAATAAGTAAAAAATCGGGATCATTGACCGGTGTAACGTTGCTCGAGATGAAACCGGCGGGAAGTGGAAAACGGGCGGGGCGGGTGGGTGGGTCGGTGGTGGTTTTTGTCGGGTTGATGGTGTTGACCGCCCATTGACCGCGGCTGACTTGTTACCAGTAGCGTCGTTTCTTCGCTTATGTAAGTTTTACGATAGTGGATAGCGTTTGTGTTTCGGTTTCTTTTTTTGTATATTGTTTTGGTAAAATGGAAAGGATGATATCTGTAAACTTGTCTTTGTTGTTACTTGCTTAATAGACTCTCCCTTTTATATAAGTGTTCCGTTTCGAAAGTTAACGGATCGACTGACGAGATGTCGGGGAGGGGCGATTTCGTCATTCTTCTTTGGGTTTCGGTTTGTGGATTGGATTAGATTGGACTGGACCGATGAGTGAGAGTGAAATAGATGGAAATCGTCTTAAATAGGTGTTTTGGACTTGGACCGTTCCGTTTTATGGCTATTTTTCTCCTCGTTTGATCAAAATGGGCAAGATTTTCCAAGCAACGCGTTGGAAAGGTTATAAACCGTATAAACCAATTTTAACGAATATCTAGTTTTATAAATATATTGACCGTGTCTTGATATGAGGTGTTGATTATAACTAATGAACTATAAATATTTAAGTTATAATAAGAGAAATTTGATCATGTTCATAGATATTGGTTTGTAGGTTTCTAACATTTAGAAGGTTTCCCACTAGCTACGCGCCACGTGACAATATTCACTTTGATTATCATGCGTTATTCAGAGTGAATAAAGCTTATGCACCTCTATGCACTCTGAATAATGCATGATATTCAGAGTGAATATTGCCACGTAGCACAATTTTAGTGGTCCTCAAGTTCACAACCAATTTAAGAGAACGTGAATGTAAGAAGCAATCTCAGCCATTCATCCGGTCAACAAAGACAGCTTTGACCGGGGCCCTCCTTTAAAAATCTTTACCCTCCCATGAATCATTCTAATGTCTACTAAAAATCTGAAATACAAGTATGGATGAAGCTGTAGGTTGATCTTTCTACATTAAGGGGGTGTTTGGGATTGCTTATTAAAACTGCTTATTTGCTTATTGCAGGTTGAAACAGCAAATAAACAATTTTGATTGTTTGGATAAACTGCTTATCATGGCATCAACCAACAAATAAGGAGTTTTTAAAGAAGTTAAATGGTTTTGACTTTTCCATCCAGCTATAAGCAAATAAGCAGATAAGCATAAATTATTTTAAATAAGCAATCCCAAACAAGCCCTAAAATGCAAAGTTTTTCCAAATATTGATTTGGCTACCAGATTTCATCATTCCAAACGATGAGAGGACATTTCGACATCGATTAATCCTTCACAAAGAGCAAACAGAAGTCGCTTGTTCACATGCTCCACTCATATTGCCTGGCCAGCCACAGGATGCTAGTGCCTGCTTCGAACCCACCACATCCCCCCTAAGTCTTTGGCCATTATGCCACAACCCTTGTGGTTCTATACACAATCCATCTATGAAGCAATAACCAATATGAAGACCGAGTTTATGGCTCTATGGGATGGTTTCACCACATACCGTAAGTTTTCTTTTGATAACCAAGACATCTGTATCAGGCCCCTGTAGCCCCGTTAGTGGTTTTCTGATAGAAGTCTTAAAAAATTTTAAAAATTAGATACCGGGTACCCGGTTTTGGAACCGGAACCAGCAGTTCCGGGACCGATTCCCAAATATAAAGAACCGGTGCAACCGGTTCCTTCATCCTATGAACCGGCGGTTCCGGTTCCATGAGATTTTGCCGGGTACGCGCCTTTGCTCACCCCATGATGGTATGGTGTTAAGATGTCTCTATAATTTTTTTCTTTTTAAATAAAAAACTAGTTAATGACCCGTGTAATACACGTGCAATTTAAATATATTGTTTTAATTTTTAATAAGATTAGACCTTTGTATATCCAATCAACAACATAAATATGATTTAATTGATGAAAGAAACATTAATAATTTAGTTTAACCGTAGCCATTTAGAAAATTATATATGTTGTTAGGAATTATGTGCAGAGTTGACAAACCAAGTGATTATACAATCCAATGTTACAAGACACTTGAGGGTCACACCTGTGAGAACCTATAAGTCGAACAAGTTAGATGAAATCCCGAAATGGAGAGTTAGGATTTATAATAGTGCATTATAAATCTGTTGGGTAATTTCAGTCAGAATTACCAAGGTTGGAGGGTTATTAATTAATTAGGATATTATATATTTATTAAGATAAATAAATATATAATAGTTAATTAATAAAGATTTTATATATTAGATAAATATATAAATTATAATTATCATATGCAAATTCTTTTCCAGCTAATTAAATAAGGAAAGGATTTGAGATAATTATTATAAGGAAACTGGATTCCTTACAAACTGTGTTTTTCCTCCATATAAATAAAGCCTATGGGTTAAGGAAAAACATTAAGCTTTTTCAGTTGAAAAATCAGTTTCCTGTCTCCCCTCCTCTCTCCCAAAACCGGCGCATACAAACCCTCCCCTCGGGTCGGTTTTGTTGTTCGGGTTTCACGGTTCTGCTAGAGGAACGTTCGTTGGTTGATTACGGGTGGACTAATTCTCAAGCATCCAGGTAAAATTAATCTAACCTAATCCTTTAGGTTTAGAGCTACAAACGATTAAGATCATCAGGCTTTAATGGGTTTTTAGCTTTTATCGCTTCCGCATGATTGGATCAGAAACAGCGTGTTTCTGATCACGTGGGTTTTAACAGTTTGTTTTAAACCTACGAGATATATCAAACCAGCGAGGTTTTGATAGATCTGAGATAATCCTCGGATCAGTTTGATCCAAAGATACCCACAAAAACCCAACAGTGGTATCAGAGCCTTTGTTGAAATCGTTTTTTAGTTTTTTTATCTGTTCTTATCAGTTTATCTGTTATTTATGTGTGATCCGTTAAAATTTGCTTCTTGCGTTTTTAAGTTTAAAAATCTGAATTTATAGTTTACATGTTTTTTTGATTTTGTTCATCATACGAAAAACCCATCTGGTGTTAACCACCGGGCCACACCACCAGATTAGGTGGTGATGGCCGAAGCCCTTCGTTGCCGTGAAATAACCACAGCCGCGCCACCAGATAGGTGGTGGCTGTGGTCATCTTTGATCAGAGCTGCCGCACCAGAATGGTGGTGGCAGCCGGCCTTGGATCGCAAGGCGGTGGTGATGGTGGTATCGTTCACACCACTGTCATCATTGGCCGAAAACCCACACGGAGGTGGAACGACGGCATATAACCGATCGAACCACCACCAGAAAATCAAACACCCATCGCACCACAGGTGGTGGTAGCGACGGCGGCGGATGTTCGCGATGATCGGTCGCCGGCTAACGTCGGCGGGCGACGATGGTGTTCGCGGCAGAGGAGGCTGCTAATCGGCGATCACCAGGAACCACGGTGGTGGTGTGCGAACCGGCCACCGCTGGCTGCCTTATGGCCGCGCCATGCGGTGGCGGTAGTCAAACGGTGGCGGCGGTGGCGTCGATTACGCTGCTGTCGTTGCCGATCCATAGCGATGGTGGCGGTGGTCGAATAGCCACCAGAAACCACACCACCAAATCGGTGGTGGTAGGTACCGTCGTCGCCAGATGGTGAGGCCGTAGGACGGTGGCGATGGTTGATGGTGGTCACGCGGTGGCCAAGTGCCACGCACGGAAGACCGTGGCTACACCACCAGCGAGGTGGTGGTGGTATTTGTAATGGCCACGGCCAAACTACCTATTGGTGGTGGCGTCGATTTTTTTTTTCCAATCAGAATCGCGGTGGCGGTGGTAGCCCGAGGCTACTACCGTTGCTAATCAACAGATGGCGGCGATTTCGCAACCGCCAAGCCAAACCACCAGCGAGGTGGTGGTGGCAATTCCATGACCGCCAAGTCACACCACCAGCTAGGCGGAAGTGATTGGTGATGATCGAAAGGGATAACGGTAACGTTACTACCCTAGGGTTTTTCCGTTTTTGGGTCTAGTTGCGTTATCAGACCCAAAGACCCAAGTCCTTTGGACCAAGTTATGGCCCAAAGAGGGGTTTTATCAGTTTTTTAATTGTTTTATCCAAATTAATCCTTTTAAATAATTTCATTAAATTTAAAACAACGTTTTATCAAACCAGTTATTATTAACCAGCTTGGTCAATTAGTTTTGTGTCGAGTCTTGATCAGCTAAGTCAAACACGACGCGGTTTAAAGTTCACTCCTTTTAGACAATCCTTTGTTTGGTAAAACCCGGTTTGATATAATTCTGGATAAAAGGGAATTATTTTAGCTAATGAGTTTTATTTATAAAAGTGTATTTTATAAAATTAGATAAAACTAATTTTAGTCTAAAATATTGTTTTTGATTTATAAAACAGTTTGTTTTATGAAAACTAAGTTTTGCGATAATTGAGACAAATTTTAACGGATCCAGGTTTATTTTTCTCGTAATTATAATATTGCTTTTGTTGCATATATACACATAATTGCGTGATTGCTTGAGAACTATATATGAATTTCAGTTTGATTTTACATATATATATACGTTATAGTATTTGCCAACTTAGACCCTTGACATATTCATGGGGAGGCCTGCGTGCCGTTTACAACCCCTTATGTAATAATGACCCTAGGATAGATTTTTCTTTTGGGATGACGAGGCCAGTGGGAGCTACTTTTTCACTACCGGAGCACTAACAGAACATGGCGAGGCCAGTGGGAGCTACGCGAGTTTTGAAGCTTTTAGTAGAATAAGTCATTATTGGTCCCTAGGAACGAAATTGGCAAATCCTATAATTATTTGTTTTACAATTGCGTAGTTGTTATAATTATCTGTGTGCATGATTAGCTACGTAATTGATGCTAATAACTGTTAGTTTATTAGATATGTTTTAAAAGGAATTTTTTTTTTAAAACAAAAGGGAAATTAGGTTTTATTAACTTTTCAATCGAAAACCTTTAAAGTGAAATATTTTAATAAAACCTAGTGTATTGTTATAAAAGAGCAAAGTTGACAGAACAGTTAGTTTTTGTCAGATGAAAAGGTTATCGAAACAGGTAGTTTCGATCAACCAGTACACTTTAAATCAAGCCGTTATTCTAAACAGTTAGTTTAAAATAAAACAGTTGGTTGCTCTTATAACAATCAGTTTTTTCCTCAAAACTTGTAGATAATTGTTTTAAAAGGCTAAGTTGACAAAAACAGTTAGTTTTAATCAACTAGGTATGCTATTAAAACAGTTAGTTTCAATTAGCAAGAAATTTTTTAAACAGTTAGTTTTAAAATTTACATGTATAGTTTTAAACATAAAGTAGCCTTTATAACAATCAGTTTTTCTCAAAATCCTGGAAATAAAGTTTTTCAAAACCCCGAAAATCATAGATCAGTAGTGCAACCCATCTAGGGGCACCTTCGGCGTAAAGTACATAGGCGTTGTAAGTGATCACACATTCGACGTCTGTGTTCAAACTGAAGCTGAAGGGGTTACATAACTCTGCGAATTATCTCCGGGTGGTACCGGCCAGAGTATAGTGATCAGGTCCCCAAAATGGTGAGATCTGTTTTGGTTCTATAACGTTCACCGGGTGGTACCGGGCCAAAAAGCACTAAGAGGGACTAAAACATGCACAGGTAGTTGCCATGGTCCCGAAAAGATCTAGGAGTCATGTCAGTTAGATATGATTGGTAAAAGTCCTTACCTACCGAAATAAATACGGGTCTGGTGGAGCAAGAACATTACGCACATCAGGACGTATGAAATAAGGATCCTAGTCCAATAAATTGATCATTTAAGGGTTTATTGATATTTTATTGGAAATTAGTCTATTTACAGTTGCTAAGACCAAAAGTTTTATTTTGTGTAGATGGCAAGCACTGTTACCAGCACTAACAATCTTTCCCTCCGATCTATCCTAGAGAAGGATAAATTGACCGGCTCTAACTTTCTTGACTGGGAGCGCAATCTAATGATTGTGCTCAGACATGAAAGAAAGTGGTATGTGCTTGAAGAGCCACTTGGGGAGGCACCTCCGGCAAACGCTCCGGCTGCTGCCAGAAATGCCCACAAGAAGCACTCGGATGATCTTCTTGATGTCGCCTGTCTGATGTTAGCAACTATGAGCCCAGATCTGCAAGCAGGGCTCATAAATACGAATGCTTACGACATGATCCGCCAGCTGAGGGACATGTTTCAGACCCAGGCTCGTACAGAACGCTACGATGCCACCAAAGCATTCAATGAGTGCAAGATGGTAAAAGGGACATCAGTAAGTGACCATGTCATGAAGATGAAACGGCACTTAGATCATCTAGAGAGGCTTGGTCATCCTGTTCCGTTGCAGCTAGCAACAGATACCATACTCAATTCACTGTCAAAAGACTACAGACCCTTCGTAGTCAACTACAATATGAATAACATGGAGAAAACTATAGCAGAGTTGCACTCCATGCTAAAGACAGCTGAATTGAACATGGGGAACAAGAACAAGACCAAGGATGTCTTGATGGTAAGGGACGGAGGGGTGAAAAAGAAGAATGGGCATGCTAGCACCAGTAAAGGAAAAGGACCAGTCCAGGCCATCCAGAGTGCACCCAAGAAAGGCAAGGGCAAGGGCAAGGGCAAGAAGGTTAAGCCAAACAAAGCTAGGACCGAGAATCGCTGCTTCATATGCAATGAGATCGGTCATTGGAGGCAAAACTGCCCTAAGCGTCATGAAGCAGGTATGCAAACCTCAGAAAATTTATGATTGCTTTGTTATGTCACTTCTTACTTGTTAGATTACAAGTAAACTGACACCTAGAGCAAATGGTTATTGCAGGAGGTCAGAAATGAAGTGAAGTGCCCAGGAGTTGCTGAGGATCTGAAGTACAAGTTTATTTCGATAAAAGTCAAGACATTTTTGAATTTACAAGTTTTAAAACATTTATTTTGGGGGTTTATGTTTTAAACAATGTTTGGATAATTATATTTCAATGGTTTTAATTTTCAAAAGTTATTGTCTTGACAATTGAAATATCTGATTGTGCTTAGTGTTTGTATGATCCTAGTTGTTGATGCCTGTTATAATTACTTTAATGAGATTGAAGTAATTTGTATAAAAACTATCAAAACACACGAGATTCTATAGGAATGTGTTTTGAGAATAAAACATTTATGAATAATAGTTTTGTGATCAAAAGGAAGAATTTAAGATATTAACTCAGATAGCGTTAATAACAGCATTTATAAAACTAGAAAGATTCCAAGTTCTGGAATTAGGATTTGACCAAATCCAGTTAAGTTTTATAAAAGAAATTCTCAAGAATTAACTAATTAAGTTTGATCAAGTTTTATTCAAATGTTTTAAAAGGAGAATTTAGGATATTAACTCAGATAGCGTTAATAACAGTATTTATGAAACTAGAAGGATTCCAAGGTTTGGAATTAGGATTTAACCAAATCCAGTTGAGTTTCATAAAAGGGAAATTCTCAAAGTTCATTACTTGAAATTAGGATTGACTAATCAAAGTCTTGAATAAGTCAATAGTAAATTTTGAGTAATAGTTAGTTTTTATGCAAGCAAGTGGGAGCCCGATTATTCTCTATCTAGTCTAAGATAAAAGACATAATTATTGATATATCTCGGAATTCATAAATCCAGGTGGGATAAGAATTCATAAGATATAATTTACCCTTTTAGTTAAAAGGACAAAAGTTTCAAGACCCATGAAACAAAGGTCGTGACTGACTTAAAAATCAATAATTATAGTGTTGGGTTAAAATATATATCATTCCAGTAGATTTGCCAGGATTGCAAATGGAATCGGATTTCAGGTAGAAATCATTCATCTGCACAGCAACTAAGGAAAGTTGCAGTTTCACATATTCAGGAACTGGAAGTTAGTCCAGGTCTCCAAGTTCATGGAATATGATAGAAGTCTAATTATTGTTTTAAGAAGTGTTTGCAAAACAATAATTAGCAGATACAAGTAAGCAGACTTGTGTTTTTGGTTATCACTTTGATTAAAATGGTAAACTTTAATCAAAGGGTTTAAAATTGAAGGTAGGTGATACTTCATTTTAGATCAGTATTTAACAAATGTTAAATAGACACTATGAAAGTTATTAAAGAAAAGACGTTCAATCTTGTTATTATTACAGCGTGTAACATGGACTATACAAGATTGATTTCTTTATCACTTTCACATTTTTGCATGTTTTTAATTAATCCAGGAATGAAACTAGTTTCCAGTTTTCATTCAAAATCTGTCCGTGACAACTTATCATTGCGGGAGCATGATAAGGCGTTAAAGTCATTGTGAACTTTTAGGTAGTTATGATCAGTTGCTGAGTAACAGCTACAAGTGTTGTAGACTAAAAGTTGCACAGATATTTGATAGAGTAGCAAATATCGGACGTGATCCGCGGTTGAGATTACTTCTTGGAAATAGTCATAAGTGAATCTCACAGTGGTTGTCCCTATCACCTGAGGTATCTGATTTGATATCATGAGGACTACTGGATTCTTAGTGCACTCAACCGCTACGCCGTAACAGGGTGGCTATAAAGGGTGTAACTAGATTCAGCGGAAGCCGTGGTGTTAAAGGCGGATATGCAAGACGGGATTTGCACCTCTTCTCAGAAGAGAGATATTTCTGGGCCCATCTTGACTGACTAAGTATACTGATGAAGTGCATGGCCATGCCCAAACGGACTGATTAGTTCTTTGTCGTTTACCTATCAGTGAAAGTCAGATAATCAAGAAAACAGAATCTTGAGTATTTAGAGTTGACACTTTCCAAGCTCATACTCATAGATGAAATATCGCGATGCAAAGGGAAAAGCCAAGATATACCCAATCAATGAACAGTAGTTTCATAGATACCAAGTTCCTCACGGAATGTTAAATATCACCAGTCTGGGTATAAGAGTTCTTGTAACCTGGTCAGCCTAAGTGCCTGTCTAGGGGCCTCCTTAGGTCCGTATAATCAAAGGTGGTATTGCCAACTTGCACAAGTGGGAGTCTGTTAGGAATTATGTGCAGAGTTGACAAACCAAGTGATTATACAATCCAATGTTACAAGACACTTGAGGGTCACACCTGTGAGAACCTATAAGTCGAACAAGTTAGATGAAATCCCGAAATGGAGAGTTAGGATTTATAATAGTGCATTATAAATCTGTTGGGTAATTTCAGTCAGAATTACCAAGGTTGGAGGGTTATTAATTAATTAGGATATTATATATTTATTAAGATAAATAAATATATAATAGTTAATTAATAAAGATTTTATATATTAGATAAATATATAAATTATAATTATCATATGCAAATTCTTTTCCAGCTAATTAAATAAGGAAAGGATTTGAGATAATTATTATAAGGAAACTGGATTCCTTACAAACTGTGTTTTTCCTCCATATAAATAAAGCCTATGGGTTAAGGAAAAACATTAAGCTTTTTCAGTTGAAAAATCAGTTTCCTGTCTCCCCTCCTCTCTCCCAAAACCGGCGCATACAAACCCTCCCCTCGGGTCGGTTTTGTTGTTCGGGTTTCACGGTTCTGCTAGAGGAACGTTCGTTGGTTGATTACGGGTGGACTAATTCTCAAGCATCCAGGTAAAATTAATCTAACCTAATCCTTTAGGTTTAGAGCTACAAACGATTAAGATCATCAGGCTTTAATGGGTTTTTAGCTTTTATCGCTTCCGCATGATTGGATCAGAAACAGCGTGTTTCTGATCACGTGGGTTTTAACAGTTTGTTTTAAACCTACGAGATATATCAAACCAGCGAGGTTTTGATAGATCTGAGATAATCCTCGGATCAGTTTGATCCAAAGATACCCACAAAAACCCAACATATGTAACATTTGAATTATTGTTGTTCCAATCATTTATTCAAAGCTAAGTAAGTAGAGAATAATTATTTAGAAAAAATAATTCTTATTAATCAACGATTTAATGGAAAAATAAATAAATTACTCTTGTATTATTATTAGTCACCTAATAGTTATAAAAATCTCTGAAATTGAAAATTTATAATTATTTTGTCGAAAGTGGTGAGTGATTTCTTTTGCAAAAGTTTTTCGTACTCACAGACTTAATTATACCTCAAAGCAAGTATACAATGAGATATAATGTCGTCTTCCAAGTAATAAAGTGGTGAGATACCAGATATCGTTCCTCAGAGATCAGTAGTAAAAGTCATAATTAAAGTGATAAAAAGAGATGATTTCAGATGGCGAATTTGAAGATTTAATCTTTGATTGGTTGGTTCGTGAGTTAACAGATAATAAAGAACAAGCTCGGGTGCAAGACTTTTGATGAGTTCTAAATATAACTTCTAGTAGGCTAATGTTGCGGTTACAACATCTGTCCCTCAACAGATAATTTTATCATCTACTTTGAGAAGTATTCTTCCGAATATCAATCACCGTATTATTTGTTTAGGTTTTAACTATACATTCCTGCATAATCTCAAGACTATTGAATAATAGCAAATGATTTTCTCAAGGTATATGAATTAACAAATTCCTTTGTTACAAAATCACTCTTCCGAGCGGATTTCTCATATCATTTAAGTTGACGTGTTCTTAGTAGCACATTCCTGAATCTACCAAACTTTAACATTTAACAAGTGAACAACCCTTCAAGAATTTATCAGTTTAGAAAACACAGATTAACAAATTCCTTTGTTAAAAATCACCCTTTCGAGCGGATCTCCGTATCATCCAAGCTGACGTGTATTCATACGGCTTATTCCTAAGTCCGTAGCACTTTAACACCATTAAGGCGATCAACTTGTCAAAGAGTATTTTTGATTTATAAAACTATGAATGAAATGATAAAATGATTTTGTTGAGGAACAACGCCCACTTTCTTTTATATCAAAAACCCATTTTTATCGTCTCACACCCAAGCTCGATATGCTTAGCTACTCATTACGGAAATGGAAATGCGATAAAAGTAAAGAACGGAAATGAAAGACATAATTTAAATTGCGGTAAGAATAAATGCGTAAATTAAATTGCAAGTATTTAAAGGACTAGAAATTAAAATGCAAGAAATATAAATGACAAGAAATAAAGTGCAAGAATTAAAGTGCAAGAAATTAAAGATGCTAGAAATTTAAAGAAGTATAAACTAAAAGCTTCAAAGTACTTGATTAATGAAGAAGAGAAAACTTGCAAGTATGAAACTTGATCAAGTTATGGAGTGATGGTCCTTAAACACTAACAAAAACCTCCTATTTATACTACTTAGCAAAGGAAAAAGATAAGAACCAACTAGCTTAATACTTAAGCAACTAGAAGTACACAAAAAGTCTTCCCATTCTAGATCCTTCTTGTAGCAAAAGACAAAAGATAACTAAGCAAGTTTGTAAGTACAATTACATAAACCATTAGTTATGAAAAGTAACTAAAAGTAAAACTTTGGCACCATAAGTCTTCATGTTCTAGATCCTTCTTTCCAGCAGCTGAAAAATGGATTAATTTGTTAAGCTTTATGGCTGTCCAACTGCAGCTTCCCAAAAATTCTGCTTGCTGTCCGTCAGATCGATGCTGTTGGAATGCTGTAGCATTCATGCCAAAGCTGTTACTGCCAAAAACTACAAATCAGCCTACAAATGGTGCAAATCAAGCCATTCTATCTCAATTAGCTTCAAGACACTTATATACTAGAATTGGTAGAAAAGAGACTCAAATTGGAACAAAATGTAAAATAAAGTCCTAAAAATGACGCAACTAAATAGTAAAACGCAATGAAAATCAATTGCGTATCACCACCCCAAACTTAAAGTTTTGCTTGTCCCCAAGCAAGAAAAAGACACAATAAACAGCAAAAGTGGATATAAAATTCCAAAAAAATTGACTCAAATTTTAAAACTTATAGGATTGATGCAATAAGTGCTCATGTGACGTGTGCTTAATCTATTCATTGTATAGCCCTTCGTAAATCATGGTGTAACATCTAAGGTGCATTAGTCATTCCAAAAGTTAGCACAAAATCTTTTTCATTAAGCTCAAACACAACACGTAATCAAGATCAAAAAGGTCTTTTTAAAAGGTTTCTCTCGGTTTGGCGTGTTTTTTTTTTCACAATGCCTTTTCTTTCGCTCATGGCTTTTTTTTCATGATATTTCAGCCATTTTCTTGTAACCATGCACGAATCCCTATGGGATTTCTTGTGCGCAACAACAATTTCCAACACATATTTGAAGTGTATGCTTTGTGCAACTAGCCCCTATGGGACTTTTGGTGCATGAAGTATGTATGAAATGATGGTATGCGAAAGATATAAACATCCCCACCCCAAACTTTTGAAATGGACAATGTCCTCATTGGACCGTAATGGCATGGAGATATATGTTGAGGTGCAATTGGCCATGTATGAGAAAAAAGAAAGATGGCCTTTGATCATTTCCTAAAAACGATTGTGCTTAACATCTTGTACAATTAAGTATAATGTGTCGGCTTTGGAGTTTATAAGATACACCCACAAGAATTACTATGGCTATATAATTAAAGATTCTTGCACAATCCCATGTTCAATCCTATAAATGAAATAAATCTATACTAAAAAAACAAATGTATCCCAGACACGACTATATATATATATAATGAAGCTAAAAGAGCAAGAATGGACCTGTCCTACACCGGTGGTGTAGGCTGTGTTCCGGCAGATTGCTGTTCCAATGCTGTAGCATTGGTCACAACAACATCCTCAAGCTGTCGAACTTTCACTTTCACTTTCAACGCCAACAATTCCTGCTCCATCGCTGCCCGCTTTTTCATCCAGCCCCATCTTTCAGTAGCCAATCCACTCTCAAGCTCCGCAACCAACCTGTTGTTGTTTTCCTTCTTGGCGTTGAACTTGTTTACCAACTTCCTTCGTCTCACCTTCGTTGTGGCTACCTTTTTGGAATCATCACTCTTGTGCTTTCTTTGACACCTACAAAAGAAAAACAAATAATTCAAATTATAAACTTAATATTAAATCTAGTTTTACTAATGACTACGTTAAACGATGAGGTGGCACTAGATTATTATATTTACAAATCATTTTTGGACTTCAAAAAGTCCAGAAATAACTGAAGCTTCTTCAACAAGGTGCAACAGGTCCCGAAGAGCAATGCTCTGGGAATGCTACAGCATCATGATATACCTTGACTCTTTGGCCATTCACCTTGAACACATTGTTGTTCTCTGGATTCACTAGGTCAACAGCCCCATAGGGATAGACCTTGTGAATTGGAAAAGGTCCAGACCATCGGGACTTTAGTTTCCCAGGAAAAAGTTTTAGCCTGGAATTGAACAGGAGAACCTGTTGACCCTCTTTCAACTCTCTGTGATGGATATGTTTGTCATGCCATTTCTTTGTCTTTTCTTTGTACAGTTTGGCATTCTCATAAGATGATAACCTAAGTTCCTCTATTTCACAGAGTTGGAGTTTCCTTTTCTCTCCAGCAGAATCCAAAGACATGTTCAGTTCTTTGATAGCCCAATAGGCTTTGTGTTCAAGTTCCAAAGGAAGGTGACAGGCCTTTCCAAAGACTAGCTTATAAGGGGACATACCGATTGGTGTTTTAAAAGCTGTTCGGTATGCCCACAAAGCGTCATCAAGCTTGAAAGCCCAGTCTTTTCTGTTAGGCTTAACCACTTTTTCAAGAATTCCTTTTATCTCTCTGTTTGAGAGCTCAGCCAGCCCGTTTGTCTGTGGGTGATAAGCAGTAGCGATCCTATGGTTAATGTTGTATTTATTTAAAACACTTTTCAACAAATGATTCACAAAGTGAGTACCCTCATCACTAATTAGTCCCCTGGGGGTACCAAACCGTGTAAAAATGTTTTTCTGCAAAAACTTAACCACAGTTTTAGCGTCACTGGAAGCACAAGCAATTGCTTCGACCCACTTTGAAACATAGTCTACAGCTACTAGAATATACTGGCAGCCGTTTGATGATGGGAAAGGACCCATAAAATCTATTCCCCATACATCAAACAACTCTACCTCTAAGATCCCATTTAAAGGCATTTCATTTTTCTGAGAGATGGATCCTGTCCTTTGACATTCATCACACCTATTGCAAAAAATTTGGGAATCTTTGAAGAGAGTTGGCCAGTAGAAACCAGACTGTAAGACTTTAGCTGCTGTTCTCTGACCTCCAAAGTGTCCTCCATAAGGTGCTTTGTGGCAAAGCTCAAGAATAGCTGGCACATCACATTCTGGGACACACCTTCTTAAAATTTGATCTGTTCCAGTTTTAAATAAAAAAGGGTCATCCCAGAAATAGAATTTCACATCATGGAGAAACTTTTTCAGCTTGTAACCAGAAAGATTTTGTGGTTTTATGCCTCCAGCCAGGTAATTCGCAATATCAGCAAACCAGGGTAATTTGTGCTCAACAGCCAAAATTTTCTCATCAGGAAAGGTTTCAATAATGTCTCCTTTTTGTCCTTTTTCAAATAGTTCTAACCGGGATAAGTGATCAGCTACTTGGTTCTCAGTTCCTTTTCTGTCTATGATTTCCAGATCAAACTCTTGCAACAACAGAATCCATCTGATTAGCCTAGGTTTTGCATCTTTCTTTGAAATCAGGTATTTTATTGCAGAATGATCAGTGTGTACAATTATTTTAGTCCCAATTAAATATGACCTGAACTTTTCAAAGGCAAAAACAACAGCCAATAATTCCTTTTCTGTTGTTGTGTAGTTTGTTTGAGCTTCATTCAATGTCTTACTTGCATAATAAATTGAATGAAAGATCTTTTCGTTTCTTTGACCTAAGACAGCTCCAACAGCATAATCACTTGCATCACACATGATTTCAAAAGGTTTGTTCCAGTCAGGAGCCACAACTACTGGTGCAGTTACAAGAGCTTCTTTTAAAGTCAGAAATGCATTTCTACATTCTTCATTAAAGTCAAATTTCTGATCATGCTGTAATAGTAGGCACAAAGGTTTTGATATTTTTGAAAAATCCTTTATGAACCTCCTGTAAAATCCAGCATGGCCAAGAAAGCTCCTGATTCCTTTAACAGTTGTTGGTTCAGGTAGTTTGTCAATTATTTCAAGTTTTGCTTTATCTACCTCGACTCCTCTTTTTGAAACTAAGTGACCCAGAACAATCCCTTCTGTTACCATGAAATGACATTTTTCCCAGTTAAGAACTAAATCTGTTTCTTCACACCTCTCAAGACCTTTTCTCAAATTTTCCAAACAATCATCAAAAGACGAACCATAAACAGAAAAATCATCCATAAAAATTTCAATGGATTTTTCAAGCATATCAGAGAATATGGACATCATGCATCTTTGGAAAGTGGCTGGTGCGTTACAGAGTCCGAATGGCATTCTCCGAAAGGCAAAAGTGCCATAAGGACAGGTGAAGGTGGTCTTTTCCTGGTCCTCGGGAGCTATGGCTATCTGATTATACCCTGAGTAACCATCCAAAAAGCAGTAATACTCTTTGCCGGCTAGTCTGTCTAACATCTGGTCGATGAAAGGAAGGGGAAAATGGTCCTTTTGGGTAGCCTTGTTTAGTCTCCGGTAATCCATGCAAATTCTCCATCCCGAAACCACTCTGGTAGGGATGAGTTCATTTTTATCATTTTTAACAACAGTAAAACCTCCCTTCTTAGGGACACACTGTACCGGACTAACCCAAGAACTACCGGCTATAGGAAAAATGATTCCTGCATCTAGCCATTTCAAAATTTCCTTTTTCACAACCTCTTTCATGACAGGGTTCAGTCTCCTCTGAGGTTCTACAGATGTGAAGTCTTTGTCTTCTAAGATGATCTTATGTTGACAAATAGAGGGACTAATCCCTTTAAGGTCAGCAATTGTCCATCCTATGGCTTTTGTGTGTGACTTTAACATCTCTACCAGTTTCTTTTCTTGATGCAACTCTAGGGTGGATGATATGATAACAGGCAACTTGTCCTGGTCTCCTAGAAAGGCATACTTGAGGTGAGAGGGGAGTTGTTTTAACTCCAGGTCTGGTGGCGAAACTATTGAAGGTGTGAAATTCTTCCCCTCGGTGTTATCCAATACCTCAAAAGCAGCAGTCTCCATTTGGACAGTTTTATCAACGGAATCTAACTCCTTGTTATTCTCTTCTTCCAACCTACAGGCTTCCTCCAATCCTTCCTTATGACATATGGACTCAATATCATTTAATGCATAACAATCCTCTACATCACCAGGATATTTCATAGAATTGAACATATTAAATGTTATTTCTTGATCTTCGAGTCTCATGGTCAATTCCCCTTTCTGGACATCGATAAGGGTTCTACCAGTGGCTAGGAATGGTCTTCCTAAAAGAATGGGTATATCCTTATCAGCCTCAAAGTCTAGAATAATGAAGTCAGCAGGGAAAATAAATTTGTCTACCTGAACCAAGACATCCTCAATCTTCCCTTTTGGGTAGGCAATAGTCTTGTCAGCCAGCAAAATGGTCACAGAAGTAGGTCTTACGTCTCCAATACCCAAAGAGTTAAAAACTGATAAGGGCATTAGATTGATACTGGCACCTAGATCACATAAGGCTTTCCCTATTGGCTTTCCTCCTATTGAGCAAGGAATGGTGAAACATCCTGGGTCTTTAAGCTTGGGAGGTATATTCTTGGTCATGAGAGCCTCATATCCTTCACTAAAAGCAACTGTTTCAAAATCATTGAACTTCTTTTTCTTGCTCAAAATATCTTTTAAAAATTTGGCATATAAGGGCATATGCTCAATTGCTTCAACAAAGGGAATGTTGATATGCAATTCTCTGAAGACATCTAAAAATTTCTTAAACTGCAATTCTTCTTTCTGGTTCCTCAACCTCTGGGGGTAGGGAACATAAAGAGGAATTGGTTTAATCACAGATTTAGAAGTGGAGCAAGATGGATCTTGTGAGCTGGTGGTGGTTTTTGTGCTTTCAGTGGTCTTTTCTGAGTCATCTCGAAAGGAATGGTAAGATCCTATTGGTGTAGTATTGGTGGATATAGATACAGGTTCAGGTGTAGTCTCAGAGTTTCCTAAGGGTTCTGGTGATGCTTCTGGTTCTTCAGGAATGGTGGGTAAGGTGTGGTCCATATGCCTGGGTCTCGACTTACGTTCAGATTCTGTCCTAGGTTGTGGTCCAGATGCTTTTCCTAATGGTCCTTCTAGTTCTTTTCCATCCCTAAGAGTCATGGCCTTCACATGTTCTTTTCCAGATGCCCTTGGGATTTCTGTGTTACTTGGTAAAGTGCCTGCTGGTCTATTGGCCTGAGTTGATGCAAGCTGGCTGATTTGAGTCTCTAAGTTCCTGATAGATGCCTGAGTCTGAGTCATAAAACCTTTTATCCAGTTTTCCAAAGAATTAGATGGTTCTGCCTGTTGAGGTTGTCTGTTTTGATAAGGTTGATTGTTTTGAAAATTTGACTGTTGGTTTTGAGAATTATTTCCCTGACGGTATTGAGAGTTTCCCTGATGATTTTGCTGGTTGTTATTACCCTGATTCTGATTTGAAATCCTTTGATTCTTTTGAAAATTTGCATTTCCCTGGTTGTTTTGAAAATTTGCATTCCCTTGTTGTGTGGGTGCAGGTGGGTTTAAACCTGGTTCTTTCCAAGAGAACCCAGGATGTTGTCTCCACCGAGCATTGTATGTGTTGCCGTAAGGACTTGAATTGTTTTGAACATAATTTACGGCTTCACAATTGTGTGGACAACAATCATAAGAGTGTTCTCCCCCACAACATACACATGACACGGCTAAAACAACCTCCTCAACCTCATTAACAGCACGCTGCCCTCCCTGACCTGAAGTAAGATTTTGAAGTAAAGTGGTCACTGAGGCAAGCTGAGCTGCTAATGATGTGATTGCATTCTGATCTTGAGATCCAGCAACAGACCTTATGGGTGTTGCTGAAATTGCTCTTGGATCAGACCAATGTCCATTATTGATTGAAATCTTTTCAAGAATGTCGTACCCCTCGTTGTAGGTACTTGCAGTAAAGGCCCCTCCTGCAGTCGCATCGAGCATCTGTTTTGTATTAGGTGTTAACCCATTATAAAACGTCTCGAGTTGAATACAGTAGGGGATGCCATGATGAGGGCATCTTCTCAACAACTCTTTGAATCTTTCCCAAGATTCTGGGATAGGTTCATCATTCAACTGTCTGAAATTACAGATTTCACTCCTTGATTTGGCATTTCTGTTAGGAGGAAAATATTTTTTCAAAAACTTTTCTGCCATGCTATTCCAAGATGTGACAGATGCAGGTGCTAATGAATCAAACCAAGACCTTGCCCTATCCCTAAGTGAAAATTGAAAAAGTGTGAGTCTTAGGGAGTCTTGGGGAACTCCAGGGATTTTGAAAGTGTTTGTTAGAGCCATGAAAGATTTAAGATGTGCATGTGGATCTTCCGATGGAATTCCAGCAAACTGTCCGTTTGTTTGTAACATATGAAACATGATTGGTTTTAATTCAAAATGAATGGCATCAATCCGTGGAGGTGCTATCCCTGAGTTCAACTGATCTAACACAGGCACGCATAATCCATGATTCTGCCATCTTTGGAGTTTGCAAGATTTATGATATTTGGTGGTTCGTGTCTTGGTGGTTCATTATTAAATGGTTCTTCATCATTTGGAATTTCAACTTCCTCAAATCCGTACTGTTGGTACCCTTGTACGAAATTATTATTAGGCGGATTGACCTGTTGAAGTACAGGTCCTTGTTGAACAACTTGCGGTGCAACCACATGTTGTGCAACTGCATTAGCTGGCGGTGGTACAACTGCATTATGTATTGGTTCAATTACATTTTGCGGTTCACCCTCAAGCCGTGGGCCTTCCATGTTGGAGGGGTTTGGTAAAATCGGACGATTTTCCAAGAAGCGAGGAAGTGGAATAAAAAGTGCTCTTTGTGCTTTCCTCCTTTCTCGAAAAGTTCGTTCAATGTCTGGATCTAAATTGAAAAACTCCCCATGTGGAATCCTTGGCATAAACAATTTTGATTGTAATGGTGAAAGAAAAATCAAATCTTTAAATAACTTCGAAAACAAACTTTTAGCGTTACTGATCCCCGGCAGCGGCGCCAAAAACTTGGTGAGTGATTTCTTTTGCAAAAGTTTTTCGTACTCACAGACTTAATTATACCTCAAAGCAAGTATACAATGAGATATAATGTCGTCTTCCAAGTAATAAAGTGGTGAGATACCAGATATCGTTCCTCAGAGATCAGTAGTAAAAGTCATAATTAAAGTGATAAAAAGAGATGATTTCAGATGGCGAATTTGAAGATTTAATCTTTGATTGGTTGGTTCGTGAGTTAACAGATAATAAAGAACAAGCTCGGGTGCAAGACTTTTGATGAGTTCTAAATATAACTTCTAGTAGGCTAATGTTGCGGTTACAACATCTGTCCCTCAACAGATAATTTTATCATCTACTTTGAGAAGTATTCTTCCGAATATCAATCACCGTATTATTTGTTTAGGTTTTAACTATACATTCCTGCATAATCTCAAGACTATTGAATAATAGCAAATGATTTTCTCAAGGTATATGAATTAACAAATTCCTTTGTTACAAAATCACTCTTCCGAGCGGATTTCTCATATCATTTAAGTTGACGTGTTCTTAGTAGCACATTCCTGAATCTACCAAACTTTAACATTTAACAAGTGAACAACCCTTCAAGAATTTATCAGTTTAGAAAACACAGATTAACAAATTCCTTTGTTAAAAATCACCCTTTCGAGCGGATCTCCGTATCATCCAAGCTGACGTGTATTCATACGGCTTATTCCTAAGTCCGTAGCACTTTAACACCATTAAGGCGATCAACTTGTCAAAGAGTATTTTTGATTTATAAAACTATGAATGAAATGATAAAATGATTTTGTTGAGGAACAACGCCCACTTTCTTTTATATCAAAAACCCATTTTTATCGTCTCACACCCAAGCTCGATATGCTTAGCTACTCATTACGGAAATGGAAATGCGATAAAAGTAAAGAACGGAAATGAAAGACATAATTTAAATTGCGGTAAGAATAAATGCGTAAATTAAATTGCAAGTATTTAAAGGACTAGAAATTAAAATGCAAGAAATATAAATGACAAGAAATAAAGTGCAAGAATTAAAGTGCAAGAAATTAAAGATGCTAGAAATTTAAAGAAGTATAAACTAAAAGCTTCAAAGTACTTGATTAATGAAGAAGAGAAAACTTGCAAGTATGAAACTTGATCAAGTTATGGAGTGATGGTCCTTAAACACTAACAAAAACCTCCTATTTATACTACTTAGCAAAGGAAAAAGATAAGAACCAACTAGCTTAATACTTAAGCAACTAGAAGTACACAAAAAGTCTTCCCATTCTAGATCCTTCTTGTAGCAAAAGACAAAAGATAACTAAGCAAGTTTGTAAGTACAATTACATAAACCATTAGTTATGAAAAGTAACTAAAAGTAAAACTTTGGCACCATAAGTCTTCATGTTCTAGATCCTTCTTTCCAGCAGCTGAAAAATGGATTAATTTGTTAAGCTTTATGGCTGTCCAACTGCAGCTTCCCAAAAATTCTGCTTGCTGTCCGTCAGATCGATGCTGTTGGAATGCTGTAGCATTCATGCCAAAGCTGTTACTGCCAAAAACTACAAATCAGCCTACAAATGGTGCAAATCAAGCCATTCTATCTCAATTAGCTTCAAGACACTTATATACTAGAATTGGTAGAAAAGAGACTCAAATTGGAACAAAATGTAAAATAAAGTCCTAAAAATGACGCAACTAAATAGTAAAACGCAATGAAAATCAATTGCGTATCAGAAAGGTTCAGATTTTGTGAATGATTTTAAAATTAGAGGGATTTAGAAATAAAATATGTGGTGCTTTTAATTTATAGGGTTTTAAATAAGATAAAATTTCATTATTTATAAATAATCTATAAGGCCATCCGTTATGGGATCGGTGGCAGACCGGTATCCCTACCGGTACCGACGGCAACACTGCCGCGGGTGACCGGTAGGGTGACCGGTACTGGGCCATCCGGTGTCGCCACGCCGATGCCCACAACCCCTTCATCTTTGAGTGTTTGACAAGAATACCCCCCAACAGCTCTATGACCGTTGGGGTCAAATTATTATTATTTTTATTTTTTTATTTTTACCTCCTATATATATATATATATATCTTTAACCCATTTAAATTTTTACTCCCATCCATCTATTCCTTTTACTCTCTTCTTTATCCCATTTTTCTCTCTTAATCTCTTCTACACTCTCTCTTAATCTCATCTTAATATCATGGATCCATACGGTAACGACGGTTCGAGGCGTACTCACCCGAGAGTTTCAAATCTCTCGGTTCCGCCATCCTCAACGTCCCCAACGCCTCCCCACACAGGTGTGTACTTCCCCCAAATGCCGAGCCCAACCGGTTTTAACGAACCTTCCGTATCACCAACCTTCCTCGGATTTTTGGGGGTATGCGCACTTACTTGCACCACCACCACCACATTCATATCCCCAACCTTCCGATACGCACCAACCAACCGGTTCGCACCAAAACCCGCCGACGGGAAGGTGGGCACTACGAGATGAGGACTACGACGACGACGACGACCTTGTACCCGAAACCCAACCTTTGTCGTCGCCGTCATCGCCACCACCACCACCACACAAAAAAAACAAACGTTGACGTAAGGGTAAGAGTGCGGCCACGGACACAGACACAAGTGCGAACCGACAGGTAAAGCCAAATGTAAAACGTGGACGTTGAATGAGGAGGTCGAATTAGCAAAATCGTGGGTCGAAGTCACGGAAGATCCGAGCATAGGTAACTATAAAAAAAGGTATATAAAAAATCGTTTTCATTTATAAAGATTTCCACTAACATTGTTTAACTTTTTACTTTTTGTAGTAGATAACTATTGGAAGTCGATCAAAGCTTCTTTCGACATACGCATGAACTACGACCCAAAAGTCCGCTCCGGCGACGCCATTCCGACGAAGGTGAGAGGGCTCATATCTAGCGTCTCGAATTTCGCTTGCATTTACAATAATGCGTCGAACTCACGAGGTAGCGGGGAAAACGACGTTATTGTGCTTAACAAAGCCAAAGACCGATACCATCGCGAGCATGGTAAAAGTTTTCCACACAAACACGCTTGGAGAGTTGTCAAAGACTCTCCTAAGTTCAACCCGGTCTTAATGATGGACCCAAGGAACATAGGCGCGCCGAAATATAAACGGTCGAAAACGTCCGAAACCCCAACCGACTCCCCCAACGAATCCGATGTTCGCACTCATTACGTGAACGTCGATGACGACCCTCTCTCAAAAACGGAGCGCACACGACCGATGGGTCGAAACGCCACAAGACGTGCGACGTCTTCCTCTACGGCACCCGCGTCATCCGATGGCGTGTCGAACATCGCGAGCTCATTAGGTTCCCTCGCGACCACGAACAGTAAGCTAATCGATTCGCTTTCCGCACGACAACGAAGTATCGACTTCAAGACATACATGACACCGCATAGTGAGCTCGAGGGTTTAGAGTTGGAGGCCATTTTGGAAGAGAAAGAACGGTTACGTGAACAATGGGGGTTTAAAAAGTATTATTAAGTTTTATTTTAATTTAATTTTAATTTTAATTCTAAATATGAATTTTTTTAGTTTTAATGTTAATGTAATTTTTTTTATTTAATATAATTTTAAATTTTATTGTTAGTTATTTTAATTATAATGTTTATTTAAAAAAATAAATTATAGTGGATGAATTAAAAAAAATTAAAATGAAGGGTATGAAATGAAAATTAAAAAAATAAAATGAAGGGTATGAAGGGTACCATAATGGATGAAAGGTATGGAGTTGGTAGGTAGTGGTAAAGATAGTGGAAAGCTGATGTGGCAGCTGATGTGGCAACAAGTACCACAGATACCACATGTACCATAAAGGATGACCTAAAAATAGTTGGATTCAAAAGATTGAATTGTTAGATTTCAAGAATATCAACGATAGATTTTAAATAAAATAATTTTTCATTATTGATAAATAATTTATAAAAATAATTAGATTAAAAAGATAGAATCTTTAAATTTCAAAAAAATCAACAATAGAATTGTAATAAAATTCAAACAAATTAATTAATATCTATTTATAATATTTAATAATATAATTAAATTAAAAAATAGTCAATATTAGACTGGTTTTGAAGGTATTGTCGATTGCGATTATAATGGTGCAATTTGTCGAAAAGAAAAAAGCAAAAATTTTAATATATTTTAGTTCAAATATATTATTTATGTTAATATGATAAAGATGTAAAGTAAAAATGAAGTATATACTGTAATTTAAAATTTACAGTTAGGAAATTAAGCAAGAATCATCATACATTTTTGTTATACAAGAACATATACGCACCTATCAACAAATATATAGGAACAATTTGTTTTTAGGGTTTTTTTGGTCTTGAACTTTGTTTTCGGTGTAAGAGGCCTTGATGAATTATTCTAACTTAACACAATGAAGGAAAACAATCTTCTTTGCATTTTGGAAATAAATCATCATGTTTGATCTTGGTGCCTTTTGTGAAAGATGATATGTGAATGTTATAAGTTTATTGGATGATTTGTGTATAGAAACAAGAGTATGAATAATCAACTTTTGGCTATGGACAAAAAAACAATTAGTTTGATCAATTAGTTAATATTTACTTTTGAAAAATATATCATTGATATAATTTCTCTATTTATTAAATTACAAATTTCTCATCAGGGCCATGGATTTGAAAAAAAATCCAAATGTTGTTAAATTACAAACAATATTTCACAATGTAACCAAAAGCATAAGTTTTTCAATATTATAATTAAAATAGTAACAAATCTTTTTTTTAGAACAAACAAATCAGTGTGGGCTCTCGAAACCGTCTGTCAGACGTCGATGCTCACGGTGGGACCAGCCGAACCGGTGGCTCAAGGAGCTCGGGAGCCAGGAGCAACAGGAGCAAAGGAAACGCGTCTAGATCAAGCGGTTCAAGAAACGCACACGATTGCAGAGACGTCGATGCTTGCGGTGGAACCAGCCGAACGGGTGGCGGCTCAAGGAGCTCGGGAGCTGGGAGCAGCAGGAGCAAAGAACACGGTTCAAGAAACGTAGACTATTCCGGAGACTTCGATGCTCGCGGTGGAACCAGCCGAACCGGTGGCGGCTCAAGGAGCTCGGGAGCCGGGAGCAGCAGGAGCAAAGAACGCGGTTCAAGAAACGTAGACTATTCCGGAGACTTCGATGCTCGCGGTGGAACCAGCCGAACCGGTGGCGGCTCAAGGAGCTCGGGAGCCGGGAGTAGCAGGAGCAAAGAACGTTGTTCAAGAAACGTAGACGATTGCGGAGACGTCGATGCTCGCGGTGGAACCAGCAGAACCGGTGGCTACTCAAGGAGCTCGGGAGCAGCAAGAGCAAAGAACGCGGTTCAAGAAACGTAGACTATTCCGGAGACGTCGATTAGGGGTGAGCATCGGACGGGTTTTTCGGGTTTCGGGGATTTCGGGTTTCGGGTTTTCGGGTTTCGGGGGGAAAATGGAGGCCCCGATACCCGACTTTTCGGGGGTCGGGGTTTTCGGGGCGGGTTTTCGGGGCACCCGATTTTATTTTGACTTTTTTTCCCTATTACACTTTCAAGTTTCAAAGTAAAAATAAACATTTAAAATTAACAAACTAAGATACCAACAAACGAAAAATAACAAATACCAACGTTAAAATCAACATCTAAAAGTTGATGGTGGTGAGAGCGCCGATGAAACAATGAGAGAGAGAGAGAGATAGAGAGAGAGAAGGCGTATTTGATTTTGATGAATTGATTTGGGCTCTAATTTAAGTCTATTACAACTTTAGAAGCATTCTAAACAGAAACATTTGCTGTCATATTAAAAAAAATAATGAAACATTAAGGGTTGTTTTATAAATATACAAAATATATTTAAAAAACATTAAAAAATCGGGTTTTGGGTTCGGGTTTCGGGCACAAATTTTCACATCCGACCCGACCCCGATCAACCCTCGGGGATTTCGGTTTTCGGGGAATTCGGGGTCGGGTTTTCGGGTTTTTTTCGGGTCGGATCGGGTCGGGTTTCGGGTTTCGATTTTTTTGCTCACCCCTAACGTCGATGCTCGCGGTGGAACCAGCTGAACCGGTGGCGGCTCAAGGAGCTCGGGAGCAGCAGGAGCAAAGAACGCGGTTCAAGAAACGTAGACTATTCCGGGGACGTCGATACTCGCGATGGAACCAGCCGAACCGGTGGCGGCTCAAGAAGCTCGGGAGCCGGGAGCAGCAGGAGCAAATAACGCGGTTCAAGAAACGTAGACTATTCCGGAGACGTCGATGCTCGCGGTGGAACCAGCCGAACGGGTGGCGGCTCAAGGAGCTCGGGAACCCGGAGCAGCAGGAGCAAAAAACACGGTTCAAGAAACGTAGACTATTCCGGAGACGTCGATGCTCGCGGTGGAACCAGCCGAACCGCGTTCTTTGCTCCTACTACTCCCGGCTCCCGAACATCGACGTCTCCGGAATAGTCTACGTTTCTTGAACCGCGTTCTTTGCTCCTACTGCTCCCGGCTCCCGAGCTCCTTGAGCCGCCACCGGTTCGGCGGGTTCCATCGCGAGCATCGATGTCTCCGGAATAGTCTACGTTTCTTGAACCGCGTTCTTTGCTCCTGCTGCTCCCGGCTCCCGAGCTCCTTGAGCCAGCACCGGTTCGGCTGGTTCCACCGCGAGCATCGACGTCTCCGCAATCGTCTGCGTTTCTTGAACCGCTTGATCTAGACGCGTTTCCTTTGCTCCTGCTGCTCCCCGGCTCCTGAGCTCCTTGAGCCACCGGTTCACCGCGAGCATTGACGTCTGACAGACCGTTTTCGAGAGCCCGCACTAGGTTCTCAAAGTAATTTCGAGTTACACTGGAATCATACAAGAAAATTTGTCAGAACAAATTAATATAACGGACCAAAAGGTCATTGACCCGTGAGCTTTTAACGAGCTACTCGAGCTCGTTTAGCGAGCTCAAACACAAAATAAGGCTAGCTTCACTTAACGAGTCGAGCCACATAACACCAATGTTCGACTCGACTTAGTTCGGAAGCTCGACTAAAAATTTACGAGTCAAGTCGAGCCAACACTTTTTCGAGCCAAACATATTTATTTGTTTAAAGATAATATAAATCATTGAGCTCGAGTAAATAAACAAGTTAACCGATCTCGAATTCGAGCTCATAAACGAGAATAGAGCTTGAGCTCAAACACTGAAAATATAATCAAGCTCGAGCCGGATTTTATCTTTTTTGACCCTATAGGGGTGGGTTCAAATGTGAACCACTTTTTGGTTGTGAACGTGAGGACAGCCGAGAGCGCGACACATGGCGGATGACTAGGCGCCACGTCAGGTCCACGACGGATGACTAGGCACGATTCATGGGAGGACATTGAATTAAAGGGGGGGACCACATTCAAAGCCGTCTTTATTAACTAGTTTCTGCCACGTGTCGCGCTCTCGGCTGTTCTCACGTTCACAACCAAAAAGCGGTTCACATTTGAACTTTTCCCTATAACATATATATATATATATATATATATATATATAACTTTTTAAGAAAACGCGATGAACAATCTTAGCCACCCATCGTGGTCAACAAATGCGGCTTTGACCGGTCCCTCTTTAATAACCTATACCCTCCCATGAATCACGTCAATCCTTTGTAATCACATCCACCGTAACCGCGAGATGAGCAGCTGAGATTGCTCCTCACGATTTTTTTAATTGACAACATGCTTCTCGTGTATGGAAGTTAGGTAAGGTGTACACTAATATAAGGAAAAACAGCCGGCCAGCAGATGTGATCATCTTTGTCTCGAAATCAATAACGAATATATCATCACTAACTAACAAACAAATAACCAAAAATTTCAGCCACCTTTTCTTGTCTTTTTTCTTGTTTCCAACCTCAAAACTCCTCCTTTAAATCAAAACCCACCACCACTTACTCCGTCGTACCATGGCGGAAATGGGCGGCCATGTGGTGGATGATTGTCGTGGGGTCCTCAAAGTGTTCAGTGACGGGTCTATATGGCGGTCCACCGAGCCGAGCTTCCAAGTCCCGGTGGTCGATGATGGCTCGGTCCTTTGGAAAGACGTCGTATTCGACCAACCCAACAACCTTAGCCTCCGGCTCTACAAGCCCGCACCCATCGGGCCCGAAAGGCCCGATAAGCTACCCGTGTTTTACTACATCCACGGTGGCGGGTTTTGTATCGGGTCACGTACGTGGCCCAATTGCCAAAACTATTGTTTCAAGCTGGCTCGGGATCTCGGGGCCGTGGTGGTGGCTCCGGATTACCGGTTGGCGCCCGAGAGCCGGCTTACGTTGGCTAATGAGGACGGGTTCGCGGCGGTTAAGTGGCTCCGGGATCAAGCTGTGGGTTCCGAGGCGGACCCGTGGCTTGTTGAGTCTGCGGACTTTGGTCGGGTTTTTGTGTGTGGGGACTCGGCAGGTGGGAATATTGCGCATAATGTGGCGGTTCGGTTAGGGGTTGGTTCGAAGGGGTTGGAGCCGGTGAGGGTTAGGGGGTATGTTTTGTTGGCACCGTTTTTTGGTGGGACCGTGCTGACGCGGTCGGAGGCTGAAGGACCTGACGACGCGTTCTTGAATTGGGAACTCATCGACAGGTCTATTTAATTTACACCCCTTTTATTTATGTGTTTTGACTCACTGAAACAACTGTTCTACTGTTTAGGGTACGTGAAATAATGAAATTCCATATTGGTTGACGAGGGGAACAAAAGTTAGGGAAATTGACCAAAATAGTTGAATCCTTATGTAAATTCTTTACGTAAATGTGAATCCATATGCAAATTTACATAAATTTTTTTTTTCCTTTTTATTTTAATATAAAAATCGAGTTTATGCAAATGTGTAAGACATTAGTGTAAACTTTGGCTAAAATGGGGATTTGATTGAAAAAGTGGCTAAAAATTGAAGTCGGTCAGGGAGATTCGCTATTTTTGGTTAATTTCCCACAAAGGTTTTATAAGAGACTAGATGTCAGTTCTATCAAACATGTTTTAAAGTTGAGTCTAGATGTGAAAAAAATGAACAATATCTGGTACGGTTGGTCAAGGATGTTACAAATGGTATCAAAACTGGACTCATGTGCTAACGAGGACGTCGGGCTCTCTGAGAGTGTGGACTCTGAGATCCCGAACACGTTTTTTAAAATGCATAATAATGAACAATATCTGGTACAATTGGCCAAAGATGTCATAGTATAATGGATAGATATGCATACATCTCATCCCACATACTGTTTGGTTTTTTGACTATTGATATGTTGGTTAGGTTTTGGAGGCTATCGATTCCGGTTGGGGACACGATGGACCACCCTCTGGTGAACCCGTTCGGACCGGTTAGCGTGGATCTTGAACCGGTCGAGTTGGATCCGATCCTTGTGGTTTGTGGGAGTTGTGACCTACTAAAAGATAGAGCCAAAGAGTATGCAGAAAGATTGAAGAGTTGGGGAAAGAAGGTGACATATGAAGAATTTGAAGGCCAACAACATGGGTTTTTCACCATAAATCCAAATTCAGAACCATCAATCAAATTGATGCAAATCATAAAAGATTTCATCACCCAATATTCCATTTAGGATGGTTGTCAGGTCTGCGTCTGTCTCAAGTTTAGTCTTGATATATCTCACGTTCAGTCTTGATCTTTAGATGAGATATACTGGTTTCGCTTGGTTTGATGTCTGTATTTGTGTGAAGATCCATGAAGAGTCACATTTGAATGAAAAATAATTGTTGTGATGTAAATCATAAATAACAAAAACAATTATTCTATTTACATCGTCCTCTATAGAGACAAATGATTGATAGAGATATTGCATCTTCTTTTATTTTTTTTATACGAGGATGCATCATAAATTCCCACCCCACTTGTTCTTGATTATGACATTTTTGTGTGACATTAACACGTATGATTGACATTGATACATATTAAATTCATTGAACTTTTTAAATGAAAAGTAGTAAAAGTAATATAAATTTATTACCGTTGATTGAATGGGTTTGGTTAGGTTTTTATTCGATATTTGATTCGAATATTCTTGTTATATTTTAATAAAAGTAGTATGACGAACATATTTATCTTTATATAAAGATAAAGATAGATGAAGTGGGTGTTTGCGTATGTGGTTTTTTCAAAATAATTATTGTAATATTTAAAATCAATAAAGATCAAATAATCCACTATGATAAAGTGATTAATGTTATGGGTATTTAAATAAAATTAGATTTATTTAAGAGCAATCTTAAGTGTTCATCCTTTTAAAATATCTTGACTTGTATAGTTTATGAAGTTCATCGAAAATATTAAGGAGTTGGAATCGTCAATTTCTTGAAAGTCGCATCAATACCACAAGCGTTGGAATTCACCATCCCACATTTCAAGGTGTGTGTTTTATAATGCCATGACTATTTGCTAGTGGCCTTATGGCCAATACATAGAAAACGGTTGATTCATTAAGCTTTTAAAGAAAAAAACCTCCTAATCTATACAAATAGATTATTCCAAAAACATAACTTTACCCATTCGGGATTTAATAGAAAACTAACCAAACAACTCCAAATTCTTCTATCTATATATTGTTCAGAGCATCTCTCTGATCCCACCAACATCGAGGAGGTGCTCAAATAATTCAAGAAGGGTGATCGTTGAACCATACCAGATAACTTTATTCATTTCAACACTTTCATACAACAATGCACATTCAACATCATGTTGTTAAACCCAATGTAAAAACCCTCCAAAACCATTAAACCAAGAAAAAGAAGGGACCGAAAACCGAATGCCTTCAAATCAATTTCTCGAACTATTCAAAACCGAAACCAGATTATCTCTACACACATAACAAGTCTCAGAACGCTCGAACGTACAGTTTCAAAACGACCATTACGATATTCATAGCCAAAAGCGAGAATCGAGAAACAATCGCCAGTGGAACAAGGGTAGTTTGGTAATTTTACATTTAAATAAACAAATACTACTACACATGAGTTCAGTCTCAAACGGTCAAGCATTCAAAACCTTCTCCTCCGTCTCTTCTTCTTCTCTGAAACCGTATCTCCGCCGTCCGCCACCGCCTCCGGCCACCGCCGGCCACCGCAGTCCCATCTCCACTTCACCATCACGGCCTCTCGGAGTCTTCAATCGCATCGCACTCGCCGTAGCTCGAAACCTAGAAACCTTCAATGGCAAGTCTCTCGAACTTAGGGTTTCTATATCTTCTACTGTCATTAGCTCAATTCATTCAATTTGCATTGATTTGATGAAGGAAAAACCCTAGCTTATAGAAACAGAGATAGAAAGCTGGAATCTTATAACTTTGAAACCCTAATCAATAATAATTCCTGCTAATTTTAGGGTTTGCTTTTATAATTTGGTAACTTAATTGTTTAATTTGCATATGTTCTTAAACTGTATTTGAATTTTGGCGGTTTGATGAACTGTATTCTGACCGTTGGTTGTACTTGCATTATGTTAATCACTTGATTGTTTTAGTTTAGGGTTAAGTACACCAAAATGTATCCAAGTTGTCACCTTTTATCATTGTATATACTAAACCTGCTAAAATTGCCATTATATGTACTAAACTACCATTCTATGTATCCATTTAATGTACTCAAAAACTTACCATTGTATATACTGAACCTGCTAAAATTTCCATTATATGTACTAAACTACCATTCTATGTATCCATTTAATGTACTCAAAAACTTACCATTGTATATACTGAACCTGCTAAAATTGTCATTATATGTACTAAACTACCGTTCTATGTATTCGTTTAATGTACTTAAAAACTTACCATTTAATGTATTGAACCTGCAAAAATGACAAATTTTTTAAAGTTGAGTACATACAATGGTACGATGATAAAAGGTGACAACTTAGATACATTTTGGTGTACTTAATCCTTTAGTTTATTATGATGAAAATTGTAATTAGTATCAGTTAGTTGTGGGCATGAAGTCATGAACAGTGTATAGGAACTCAATGGGGGTATTCCACCATATGTGTATGAGGCTATGTTTCTTGTGAGATCATGATAAGGCTCTATGACTATCACATTGTAAAGTTCAAAGAGTCAAATTCAAATTATATTCCATATTAAGCAACTTTTTCATGGTTTGGTTAAATAAAATCAAGTGAAAAGGGGAATCATTGTATAGAACATCTTTTTTTGTTATAATAGGTAATACCACAAAACTTATTTGTATTACAACTCCAAATAGTTAATGTCTGGATCTGGTGACCAATCTAAATCGTTGAGGGGAAGTTATGATTATGATATAACGACCAAAAGAATTTTATGGAAAAGATTTTTGACATCTGTTTTCTTTATTTTCTGTTATTATTGTAATTTTTCTTAAACTACTCTGAATGTATGTAACGTGATTGTATATTTTCATTCCCCCAAAAGAACAGGGTTCTGAATTGGAACTGAACTAGTTCATGTTAGTTTGGTTTTCGATTGCATTCTTTTTCATTTTTTGTGCCAAGTGAATAGTCCGACCACAATGTATGATGTGTGTGTGTGTTTGGATGTATTTTATATCTTATATTGTCTCAAACATATTGTTAGGAAGAAGAAAAGGGCAGTCAAGAAGACTCTGTTTTCACGCAGTTAACCGAAGCTGTTGCCGCCAACCCCGATGATCCTTCCCTCCATTTCAATCTCGTAACGAAATCTTTTAACCTCCTCAGACTATAACTTAAAATTTGGATGTCATGATATAAATATTCTTTTTATGAATGCAGGGTTTGTTCTTGTGGAATGGGAGCAGAGAAGAATCTAAGGAAAAGGCGGCAGAGCATTTTGTGATTGCAGCAAAACTCAACCCACAAGATGCAAATGCTTTTAGGTATTTGGGCCATTACTATAGCAGAGTTTCAGTTGATAGTCAGAGAGCTCTCAAGTGTTATCAGAGAGCTCTCAATCTTGCTCCTCAAGACTCTGAATCTGGGGTTAGTCTTATTCTTAACGTTTCACCTCACTTTGTGCATCCATCTGATTACGTTTCGCTTCCCTCTAAATGTATGTTGTGATATCAGCATGGTAGTTACGTTTTTTCATCGTAAGATATTTCAACCCATTAAAGTTGATTGATTTTGGACCTCGATCTTCATATGGAGTTAACTTAGATTCAACTCAGTACTAAAAACTCAATACCTTGATGTCCATTACAGGAACTGATTTTCCAGACTGATATTCTACATGTTTTTAGAATAAAGTAGAGTAAAACTAAAGGTGCAAAACAAACATGTCTTTGTTTATTTTGGCTTGAGAGGATTGACATTGGACCTCACATGGACTGTTATTGCTGCAAATTATGGGCTTTATACTTCTCAGTTGGTATTTTCTCTCATTGTGCTGGGTTTGCAGGAGTCAATGTGTGATTTGTTGGACAAAGAAGGAAAAGAGAGCTTGGAGGTTGCTGTCTGTCGTGAAGCTTCAGGGAAGTCGCCAAGGGCCTTTTGGGCATTTCGTAGACTAGGTTTTCTACAGGTTTTTTTATCTTGTTCTCTGTTTAGTTTTTATTACTTTTTTTCCTTTACATTTACTCCCCTACTCTCCTGGATGTACACTACTTACACAGTAAGCAAACCAATCGATACGGCCCAGGAGAGCTGCTTTTGCTAAAACTCGAGCAGTTTCTTGAAAAAACAAAGGATTCAAACTGAAAGAGTGGCAAAGTGGCCAACTTCTCTTTATACCAAGTGTAATTTCCTAGTCTCAGTTCTTCCCACACCCTTTTATGGTCAACAAAATTAATTAAATAGTGGAAACTTGATTTGTGTTCTTTGCGTTCAATGCACATGGGTTTCCTTGATCAAAAGAAGGTTAAGAATTAATGGTAGATTTGATCGGTTATCCGTTTCAATAAGCTATTTCAATAAAGGATCTTAGCAACTAATAGTTCTTGGTTTTCTTTCCTTCCAATTTTAATAAGCTGTTACATACTTTGCACAAGCCATGTCTTCATGGAAACTCCTGCTCTACTCCTTGGGGTAGAGGTCAGGTCTGCGTATGACCTTTTCATCTTAAAATTATGCTCTCTGTGTCTTATTTATGAACCAAACCAGTTGATATACTCCACATAGACGCAAGGCGTCATTGACACATGGTACTTGCAGGTCCATCAGAAGAAGTGGTCAGAAGCAGTTCACAATCTTCAGCAGGCCATCAGAGGATATCCTACATCTGCTGATTTATGGGAAGTATGTACTCTCCACTCAGAAGTTTCTGTTCTTCCCTTCTCTTACTGTTGGTGTTACTCGGAGGACAACTCCCTCATTTTTCTCATGTATTACTTTTTAGGCCTTGGGTCTTGCCTATCAGCGATTAAGCATGTTCACAGCAGCCATAAAGGTAATTTCTCCCCATAATTGTCCATTGGCTCTTATGTAGTCCTCTTTGCTGTAAGCTCTGTTTTCGGAAAGAGTTGATGGTTTTAAATTGGAAAGATGTGGAAAAAAGTGAATTCCCATTTCTTGTTTCTATGTTTTGTCTATTGATTTAGGGCGGATTGTTTATATGCTGCTTATTAGATATATGATAGCTGTATTAGGATAAAATTGAAATGGTAAATGAATAAGGTATTGGCTAACCAGCGACTTCACTACAAAAGTAATGACATATATGAATCATAGCTTTTGTGGAATGTCTATGTGCTCTGGGAGAAGTTCGTTAGATTTGGTAGACAGTCATTCCTGCATAGTTTGTTGCTTGATTAAAACAGTTATCTTGAGCAAGTGCGAAATGCATTTGATCACTTACTGGTGGCTTTTTTTGTCATCCAATAGTCGTATGGTCGAGCTATTGAGTTGGAGGATTCACGAGTATTTGCATTGGTTGAGAGTGGATATGTCTTCTTGATGCTTGGTTCACATCGAAAGGTAATCTCCCAATATACAGTTGCTAATTCAATTTATATTCAACACATTTGAGCACATTTCTGTTCAGTATGTGAAAAGTTGATTTCCTAAGGTAGTTTGCTTCTCACTTACTCACATTTATAAACAAATTTTATTGGTCATGACAAGATGAACAGGATGTCTTCACTCTTTATCATGTGCCAATGTTTATAACAATGCATCTAATGAGTATTTCACTAACTAGCTCTATGGGTGAAGGGAGCTGAGCATTTTGAGCAAGCTTTACAGATATCACCTGAAAATGTAGCCGCACACTATGGACTTGGGTGCGCGCTTTTTGAATTATCAAAGGAATGTATAAGCTCTGGTGCATTTAGATGGGGAGCTTCAATTCTAGAGGTAAATTAATTCTTAAGCCACACATGTGCTGAATTTAATGTAACACCTAAAACGCCTCTTTGAAATCTTTGTAAATTTATAGGAGGCATCGAAAGTTGCAAAAACTGGTACATGCTTGGCAAAAAATGTTTCATGCATGTGGAAGTTGCACGGTGATATTCAGGTATACCCGTATTAAGAACTATTTGGAGCGTGTTTGTGTGTGTGTTCTTTTCACCATTCAAAGGTTATCGTAGAATGTAAAGTTGTTTACTTAAGTAAATGTAATCTATTCTTTCTTGGCCTTGTATGTACCTTGTATTTGATGTAGCTATTCTCTCCCGGTTTCTTTCTTTGCTTTTTTATATCTTTTATAAAGGTTCTTATTCTGGGTTAAGGCTATTTATGAAAGTTATGTTCTCCATGGTTAACTTGGTATATGTCATGTTTTGTCTTTGCTAGCTTACATATGCAAAGTGTTTCCCGTGGATGGATGAAAACCCCGTCTTAGAAACAGATAAGAAAGCTTTGACTGCTTCCATCCTCTCATGGAAAAACACCTGCTCTTCAGCTGCGCTGAGTGCCAGGCGTTCCTATCAACAGGCACTGCATTTGGCTCCATGGCAAGCTAACATCTACACAGATATTGCTGTCACAATAGATGTCATAAACTCTTTTAAGGAGGAGGAGAAACATGATTCTGTCCAAAGGTAAGAACTTTGGATTTTGAGTCATGTAACCCAATTGAATCTTGGTTTTCTTTTCTTAAGGTACAATATATATTTTCTCCTGTGCAGGAAACTACCAGAGAAAATGATTTTAGGGGGATTATTACTCGAGGGTTCCAACAATGAGTTCTGGGTTGCGTTAGGATGCTTATCCCATCACGTGGAATTGAAACAGCATGCTTTTATCAGGTCATTGCAGTTGGATGTATCATTAGCTGTTGCATGGGCATATCTTGGGAAGGTAGACCTGCCACTACGCTATCATAGATTGTTTTGTTTGGGTAAATCTTTTTATTTCTAGAACAAGAGTGATACTAGTTTATGCTCTCTCACTGTAACTTTTTAGAGCTTACATTAAGCAAAACAATATATTAGTTACCGTTGACGAAGTTAAGGCTAAATGTTGACCTTCTACAGCTGTACAGAAAACAGGGTGAAAAGAAATTGGCCCAGCATGCATTTGATCGTGCCAGGAGTATTGATCCTTCACTTGCATTACCATGGGCAGGCATGTCAGCAGATATGTCTATTAGGCAAGTTCATCTCCTCCTGAAATGATGTATGCATACATTAAGCAAGTATTAGCACTGTGCACCTGTATTTAGATGGTGTCTTTTTCTCAGGGCGATCAAGCCAGATGAAGCTTATGATTGCTGTTTACGGGCTGTGCAGATACTACCAGTACTATTTCTCCCTCTTTTCAACCTTTGACGATCATTGTGTCTGTATATAAACCAACTTTTGTGCAATTTAGCTTGTAATTTTGTATAAGCTGGATAGGGATGAGATCGAGACCGGGCTGATACCGAACTGGTTGGTACCGAAAATTTTTGGGACGAAAAAGTAGGACCGAAAAACGAATCATATGCACCGGTCCATTACTGGTTTGGTTCCAGGACGGGAAAATCGGTACTACTAGGACCACTTAGGAACGAAAATATGAAATTCTATCAAATGTGTATTAAGACCAATCGCAAACCAAAATATCTTCATAATGTGCTGAATCCGGATTCCCGAATCCCGAATCTGTCGATTTTTTGATGTGTATGTTGGGGTACCAATTCTTTGATGGGGATAAAAATGGAGAAGATATGGATAGTTGCGCAGAAGGTTTGGGTAGTTTAGGAGATGATATATCTTGACTAGGAAAAGATAAGGTTAGTTTATTTAGGAGATGATATGCATTAAGGAATTAAAAAAAGGCATGGTCTCTTAATATTCCGGTTCGGTTTTGGGTTTTTTGGGAAAATCCTGGTACCGAATACCGATTTTGGTCGAATACTTGGAACCGGGTACATGTACATCCCTAAAGATGGAGCTTGGTGGATGGAATTTGTTTTATATAATTTGATGTCTATTCCTGGATGCTTTAACCAAATTTTGTTATTCTTCTACCTTTTTTTGTAAGAAAATCTTGCCTTTGTTGTCTGCATTCTTCTTGCATCCTTGAAAGGTGCAGATTTTAAGCTGGCAGGTTTGTGCAGGATTGTACTTACTTCACCATTTTTGTGCAGCTTCCAGAATTCCAGATGGGTCTTGCAAACCTTGCTCTGCTTTCTGGTCAACTTTCATCATCAGAGGTACTTGGCACTCGATATAAGCAAGAAAAAGATGTCCTAGTATACAACAGTCACCGTATTCTCCATTAGACGGAAGTATTAGGTGTCGTTTGTTTTTTAAGAGGTCTAAAGTCTGAAGTTTGATTTCACATCTAAAAGATAAGAGATGGACGGTGCACCTCTTAAAATTTCAGAGGACGATAAGAGGCTGTCAGACATTTTCATAACAATAAAATCAACAGTCTTAAGTCTGCAAACCTCTAAATTTTCAGACTTAAGAGGTTTTAAGAGGTAGTTTTTAAAAACAAACAACCCCTTAATGTATTACATTTTCGGCATTTATAACAGGTATTTGGACCGATACGTCAGGCCTTGCATCGGGCACCCCAATATCCTGAAGCTCACAATCTTCTTGGGCTTGTTTGTGAGGCAAGACATGATTATGTGTCTGCTACCACCTCTTATAGGTTAGCACGTTGTGCAGTGAACACTTCTTTTGGTGACACTACAAAACTCCTTGATATATCAATTAATCTGGCAAGGTCGCTCTGTAAGGTAATTATTAACCTTTTTCATGTTTTTTTCTCGTAAAAGTTTGCCTATTTAAGATCTGTGTTTTTATGCTTTCAAGCTTGTGAAATCTTCTTGCTATTAGTGGAATATCAAAATAGGGATGAGCATCGATGACTGTTTTCCTGAACCAAACTGGTACCATGTATTTGGGATTTCGGTACCGGGATTTTCCCGAAAATACTGAAACCAAACCGAAATTTTACAAGACAATGTCTTTTAAATTTTTTTGATTATCCATATCATCTCCTAGTTTATCGCTTCCTAATCAAATTATATCATCTCCTAAACTACCGAAACTTTCTCCATAAGTATCCATATTTTGTCTCCAATTTTTCTTTATCATCATCAAAAAATCGGCCCATACATACACATCATAAAATCGATGGATTGTTGAACTTTTGATTGTTTGCGATTGGTTTTGAAGCACATTTGAAACATTATGAAGGTATTTTGGTTTGCAATTGGTTTTGATACACATGCGATACATTTTAAAATTTTTGGTCCTACGTGATACTAGTACCGATTTTCCTGTCTCAAAACCAAAACCGAACTGGTACATGCGGTTCGGGTTTCGGTACCACTTTTTAGTCCCAAATTTTTTTGGTGCCAACCAGTCTGGTCCCAATCTCATCTATCAAACTGATCAAATTCTAAGCCTATGAAAATTGAATTTGCATTGATGCAGGGAGGCTTTGCCTACGAGGCAGTGCAGGAATGCGAAGAATTAAAGAAGACAGGTTGGGATCTTCATGCGCTTTGGTGCACCTTTTGTTTTTCAGTTGCATGTGTTTTTAGCATTAAGAAAATGCTACGGTTTAGAAGCTGGTACATCCTATTGTCATATGGGAGCTCATGCTAGATTGTCAATGACATAAAATACAACTAAAGACAAAGTCCTCGTAAAGTATAAATCTCATAAGTTGGGAGGGGTTTGCCATGCAAATTCCTTGGTGCTTATTTCTGCCATCTATGGTTGGGTAGTCGGAAACTGGTAGGAATCGGAATGTATTGCTCATATTTGCTCCGACCACAACACAAAATGGGGGATGCATCCAAGCACACACACACACACAAGTGTCATGTGGGAGAACCTGCAAATTTTGATGATGTACATAGGGAAGTTGCATAGTGTTAGCCTAGTGGTAAAGCTTGGGCACTACATAGTGGTGAACCCGAGTTCGAGCCCTGGGGGACGCATTCTGGAGGTACGGGGGCTTCGACCCCGGGCTGCATGCTTTAGCAGTCGGGCTTCAGCTCAAAATTGCCGAGGATTAGTCTGGGCCCAATGTGGTCTGGGATACCTCTTCCAAAAAAAAAAGTTGCATGAATCCAAATAGTTGATGGTTCGTTCATAATAGAATAAGGGGCTGTTTGGTTGGTTTTTGCATTAATCCCTGAATGAAACTTTGAGGGCTTCTTCTAAACTTGGGCTAGCACAACCCACCTTTCTACTATATGTTCATATAGTTGTTGGTGGTAATTCAATCCATGTTCGGTCATCCTTAATTTCTTTGTACTAATATTTTGTTTTACACCGGTAATTCTAACAAACATAATGACTATTACCAAGATACCTTCTAGCACTAAAAAAATTTCATGGGACGCATTCACATTTGGGAAGGGACCACTTTTTTGGTAATACGTGGGAATGTTAATCACTCTTTGTATTATTTAGTGCTTGTATTTCTTATCTATTCATTTACTTGATGTGATATAACAATATAGGACTAGGTTAAAGAAAACTGCAAAAAAATGAAAAACTGAGGAACACCCTGGTAACCGTTCATCTGGCGGTATGCACGTGTGCATACACGTAATAAACATGTACACGTGCATAAAAGAAATGCATTATGAAGCTCCTTTTTGCTCAGGAATCGAAACTAATTACTTGTTTATTCCTTATTACACTTCAGGGGTTTTGGACTGGGAAGGTTTACATATATATGCTCTATCATTATGGCAACTTGGCCAGAAAGATCAGGCTTTATCCGTGGTTAGGATCCTAGCTGCACGTGTTAAGTCGTTGGAGCCAAGATTGGCATCCACTTCCGTAAGTTTCATATGTAGATTGCTTTACTACATTTCCGGGCGTGAGGGAGTGATGACAAGCATATTGAAAATGCCCAAGGAGTTTTTTAATAGTTCGAGAGTTAGTTTTGTGGTATCTGCCATCCATACTTTGGATCAAAGCAATCAGCTTGAGGCAGTTGTCTCAAGTAGTCGCTCTTCCCTCCTAAATCATGATGAAATTACTGGAATGCATTTTCTGATAGCACTAAGCAAATTGGTACGCTCCCTAATTCCCTTCGGTTTCTGAGTTTTGATATGCTAAACTTGAAGTTGCCAATGAATTTGTATTTTGTTCTTGCAGATTAAAAATGGTTCAGCGGATTGCTTGGGATTTCAGAGTGGAATAGATCACCTTAAGAAAAATCTCCATAAATTTCCAAACAGTTATTTGCTAAGGTAAATCATACTGATGGTGTTATTGATTACTACTAATTTAATTTAGTAATATACTTCTCATCAACTTTATAGTTAATTATATTCAAACTTGAAAAAGAATTAGGGAACAAAAGGAGGAGTAATTACGTTTGTAGTCTATTAAGCATCTGCATACAATATTACTCCTAGCATCGGCCAAAAACGAGTCCACTTTACATTTTCTTTAGTACGAAAGAAAGTGGTATTTAAAAATTCGACTTTAGGATAAAAGATTTGTTACCAGATTACCCTAAACTAAAGCTTGGCTATGTAGTTGGTTTTTATTTAATCATATGTAATTTTCCCACAAAAATGTATTTAAATTTCTTCTTTATTTGGAATTGGACATTTTTTTGTGGATGAAGTAGAAATATGTGCATTATTATCATATGAAATGATATGGAGTATTAAGAGTTCCCTTAGTAACAAAAATTTGAAGTTCTAAATTACTCATTGAGCTATAGTTTTGATAATGAGTCGTTTAATTTGGTAGTATTTAATAATGTGAAAAAGCCTGTTGGTTAATTGCTGTGTAAAATCAACTTGTTTTTGTCACATCTTTTATGCTCCTCTAAGTTGATGAATTGTTGCTTAACACTGTTACAAATTTGTTGGCCACAGGAATGTTCTCGGTTATCTTTTAATATCTAGCAATGAACGAAAAGATACGCACTTATCTACTAGATGCTTCACTGTTAGAAGCAGCCCTTCGGAATTCCCCAAGGAAGAAGGTTTAAAACGTGCTCCAGAGATCCTTGGAGCAAGCGTGGTTGCTTGCTATAGCACGGGGAATTTCAACGATAAGCATTCTTTCTCTACCTGTAAAGACCAATCGACACATCGGCATGGATCGCTCAAACTACTGCAAAAGTATGATATTTTACATTTTTGCCCTTTATGAAATGCTCTTAGTTTTGAGGCCAAATGGACTACGGTTCAACATAATATTCGCTCTCGGTTTTTTTACGATTTGAGAATTTTTTGGAAATTATGTTAAACTTCTGTGGAGTAAACGACAATTTTGGTGTATGTGGTTTAGATGAATCTATGAAAGTGGTCCCAGGACTTCAATAACTACAACTATCGTTCCTACTGTTTACATTTTGCTTTAAAGTAGTCCTTGGTCATTGACTCCGTTATATATCTTTGTTAAGTAAGGGACATTTATGTCTTTTTATCCTTTTATTTCTTATCTGTTTTAGTCCTTTGAGTAAAGAAATCAAGTAAACTACAAATTTGGTCCTTTGAGTAAAGACACAAAAATGATAAAAATACATAAAAGCCCCTTACTTAATGGAGATATTTAACGGAGTTAGTGACCAGGGACCATTTTCAAAGCAAAATGTGAACAGTAGGGACGATAACTGTAGTTTTTGAAGTCTTGGGACCAGTTTTAGAGATTCATGGAACTTCGTTGGTAGTCCGTTTAATCTCAAAAGTGAAAGGGTACGTCTGTTTTTTGGGTAAAAATCATCCCCTTCAACGATATTTTCCGTTAACTTTTTACAGGTGGTGTCATCAAGAACCATGGAACAAAAACGCAAGATACCTGCTAATTCTCAACTATTTCCAAAAGGCACATGAAGAGAGATACCCTCAACATATATGTGTGGGACTTAAACGCCTTATTGGTTCAGCTTTTCCAGATGAATCTCGTTCGTATCAAAAGTTCCAGCTTTTACTTTGTGCTTCTGAGATAAGTTTGCAAAGTGGCGACCTCATTGGCTGCATAAAGCATGCTAAAAACGCTTCAAAGCATGCTGAAAACACTTCAAAGCTTTCGGTTCTCGATGGGTATCTCTTCTTTGCCCACTTGCTACTTTGTCGTGCCTATGCTGCGGGAAATAACCGTGTAAATTTACGTGAAGAGTATATGAGATGCTTGGGTTTGAAAACCGATTATCATATTGGTTTGATTTGCCTCAAATATATTGAATGTCAATATGGGCTTCAGACAGATGGAAGTATAATTGAATCAAGGTTTGAGGAATGTTTGAAGAATATAAAGTTTTCATGGAATGTATGGATGGCTGTATGGAAATTGGTCCAGGGGCTGATTGCTGTTTCGGATGGCGATTTTCTTGGCGCGGAGGAGTTTTTCGCACATGGGTGTTCGTTAAATGATTCCGAGAGTTGTTTGTTTTTGTGCCACGGTATGTCTTGTCACTAATCCTTAAAAGTGCGTTTGGTACACTGGACTGAATAGAAGGGATCACCGTTCCATGTTTGGTAGGACTTTTATATGGAACAAATAGGAACAAAGTGGAACAAAATTGAATAGGTGCATCCCAGCCCCACAAGCTGTAACAAGGTGGAATATACTTATGTTTTACCAAAATAAAACTCTATTCTCTTATAAAACATCAAATACACTTTTTTTATTTGCATTTTAATTTATTTTTTAAAATGTTAAGAATTATATTTTAGGCTCTTTAAAATTTTACTTTATTGTCCTAAGAATATTATTTTTATTCAATTAAATATTTTGATTAGTTTATTTAATTTATAAAATGTTAATATTAAGAAAACAATAAGAAACTACTTAAACTTTTCATTTCGGTACCTTCTTAATCATCTTGAAAAAAAAATCTAATGTTATAATTTGTTTAAAAAATATTTATTTTATTATAAGTTAATCAATTACATAATTAATCACAATATACAAACAATTTATGTTTGTACTCTTCTGTCCACTTCTGTCTTATCAAACTGTTGAACAACTATTCTGTCCTATTCTATTCCATCTTGTCCTGTCTGGATACCAAACGAGCAAATGTTCAGTATATTGTTAGATATCTTTTGGTTAAATGTTTATTACCGTGGCATGTAGGTGCTGTTTGTATGGAACTTGCCAGACAGCAATGCAACTCAGATTACTTGCTGTTGGCAGTCGGAAGTCTGAAGAGGGCTAGATACGCTTGTCGTGCTCCTTTACCAATCCTGCAACTGCTACTAGGACAAGCGGAAGGTAGTCTTGGATACAAACCGCAATGGGAACGATACCTTAAGCTTGAATGGTTATCTTGGCCACCAGGTTTGGCTCTTCTTCAGTTAACACTTTTCTTGTGTTGAATGGCATGGCTTTTTGTTTGTTTATGTTGGAGTCCAACATTGGCTAGACATGGACCATCAAACCTATATGTGTGTGCGTGTAGGCAAAGGATCGTGTGAGAAGAGTTAGGCTGAGAAGGGATCTAGACCATTGATCCCTTTTAATCTCAAAGTCATCCCATGAATTGCTCTTGATAGGGAATTGATCCGATGTATCTCATCCTAATGTACATCCGAGGGTGGAGATCCATACTACCAATTCATCTGTACAGTATGCACATGTGCATATAAGTAACTGAAGACTCCTGGTTTCTTGTATGCACATGTTCATACTACATAGATGAATGGTTTACCTGGGGCCGGGGTTCCTTGTTTTTTCATTTTTTTTTGTGTGGTTTTCTTGAACATATGTATATATACACACACAAAAACATATATATACACACACACACAAAAACATATATACATATATATATATGTGTGTGTGTGTGTGTGTGTGTAGAGGGACACCCCCCCCCCCCCACAACACACACACACACACACACCTCTCTCTCTCGGCTCTTTTGTAGAGTAACTTAATGGAGCTCTACATATACTCATATCTCACATGTTATTAGAGCCAGTCTATTCCACCTCTAAGGGCTTGACACACTCTTTTGCCTCTGTTTGAGAGGGTGTTTTTTCGAGCCGGGCATCAGCTAGACACGAACCATCACTCCATGAGTGTGGTGCGCTTAGTTATTTACAAACCCAATAAACATTACAAACTTATAAACCAGTCTTCATAACACGTGCGGAAATACAATATTTATGTTGTGTTATGTTCATATGTGAAACGTTCAAGACTCTTTTGTGGGAAACCTTCCTTGTATATATAAAGGTGGTTGTCTTACAAACGTGAAATGTATGTGCAGAGATGAGGCCGAGCGAGATGTTCCTTCAGATGCATTTGGCTTCAGGACAATCGCAAGACGGTATCTACTATGCATCGAGAATGAAAAATCCTTTGAGATGGATCCTTCAAGCAATACATATGAATCCTTCGTGTTCAAGATATTGGAAAGCTTTACAGAGTTCGTAACCTTGTGTCGGTTTTTAATCAAGTTTTCCTTATGTTCTTGTAAGCTTTAATGTTCATATCATATGTCAAATGTAGAACCAACCCTTTGGAATTCGAGTTTAGAAAATGCATGATAGCGGTTAATTATAACAATCGAGCCGGTGCAAATATTTCACGATACGAAGCGTTATGTTTGTGACATATGTTCGTTGAATTGTGGAGTACCTAAGGAAACGAAAATTATCATACCTTTTTCTAACCAGTCCCAAGGACTGGAACTGCCCTGGAACGGTTAAGGGCTTAACTGACTGGACTGGTTATGTAGCCGGTCAAACCAAAAAGAAGCCTGAATGGGCCCCTAACCAAGCTTTGAGGCCCGATGGGCTTTTTTCGAAAGTCACATTGCAAGTTCCCATTGCCACACCTTTGCTAAACTAGAAAAAAATAAGTTTTTGTTTGTTAAAATGTTTCAAGTGCTTTTCTATTCAATTCTTTAAAATAGAAAGGATGGAGAAAATTCCAAATATAGAGAATCTTTAAAAATGACAAATCACACCTACCGTAGTTAATACTATCTAATAAACCAACTATTACGATATTAAAGCACAATCGATATAGAAAAAGAAATATTTCATAACTGTCTTAACGACATCAAACAAAAATAACATAATCTTTTTTGTAAACCGTCTCCTTGACTTCAAATACATAAAAACCACACACAACTCAAATACCAACTAAAACCGTTGAAATTCAATATTATCAGAATCCAAAAATTGTACATATCATTTTTCTTATCTTTATTTGATGTAGGCATTTAATCATCTGCGATTTCTAAATTTTATGAGATACGATTTTGTTTCACATGATTTTTTCCCCATCTAAGATAGTATTCAATGTATTGATTAACATATATTTGTTTCACAATGTGATTGTTTCATATACATTTGGTTCACATTATGAAACTTTTTTGCATTTTTTGTTTCACAAACACATCATCAAAAATGTTCATATTGTGGACCAGATGCATTTGAAACAAACACATTGTACATACACTAATCAATATTCCAACTCTTAATCTTATATTATATAAAATCATATAAAACAACATATGATACACCAGTTTTCAAAGTCATCACAATTTCACAGATTCTCAAAAACAAATCCACCGTAAATAAGGTCAAGCTCAAATGAAAACTCAAATCTGATTGCGAATGTGAGAACAACCGAAAGCGTGCCACGTGGCATATTCAGTCTGAAGAATCATGTATTATTTGGTTATTTAGACCGAATAATACATGATTCAATATTATTTTGAGATCCACCGTAAAATAGGCCTAGATTCAAATGTGGAAACTCAAATCTGATTACGAACGCAAGAACAACCGAGAACGTGTCAAGTGGCATATTCAGTCTGAATAATACCGAATGTTATATTCAGACCAAACATGCCACGTGACACGCTCTCGCAATTCTTACATTCACAATCAGATTTGAGTTCGCAGCCGAACTAGATCGGGCTTTGGCCCAACCCAAAAAATCAAAATGAAAAAGATACTAAAGTTGAATATTGGGCTAATTTCTAGAGTCTTTCTTTCTGCCGCTGCTATATATATAACTCTTCTTTCATTCGGTGAGAATGACGCCATTGGCAAGCTACGAAGAAATACTCTCAAAGAATAGAGAAAAGAGAAGAAGAGGCCAGCCAACCACTGGATCCTTCTAGAATCTTCCAATTCGGTCCATCTTCACCATTGCAGTTGCAGGTATTCCTTATATCAAACATGTTGAAAACCTATCTCAATTTGATATGAAATTTGTTGTTTTCATATGATGTTGTTTATGGATTTCTGTAGGTAGTAGTAGTAACTCTAGTTATACGTTGCTTTGTGTGTACGATTTATGTGAATGTTTTCGATTTTGAAAGTGTTCGTTAGTGTTATTAGGGCCTGGATATGAGATTTTGTTTTTGAATTGTGTGGTTAGGGTAGGGAAGGATGGATGGATGAAATTAGTAGGTTAGGTGTGTTGTGTTTAGGTTAGATTGTGATGTGATTATGTTTTTTGAGCTTTAGATGGTTAGTTTGAGGTGAAGATCTACTAGGAGGAGGAGGAGAAGGTGAGGTTGGGATGAAGAGGTTGGTGTTGTTTTGGGGAAATGTGATGAGTGGGAAAAGTGAAAACCCTAGTTGTTGTGAGGTAAGGATGGTGATTGTTTGTCAAAAGGTTATGGCTTTATATGGAAGAAGAAATAAGGTAAAGGTTTTGACTTTTGAGGTATAGCTATGAGGGTTCTCCATAAGTTTGTGTGGTAGCATGTTGAGTTGTAAAAGCCACTAGTTTTGGAAGACTATGTGAATCAGTAAGGTGAACTATTTATATCCTTAAACTGTGAGGGAGATGCGTATATTGGCTAGATACATTCTGTGTTTATGTGTGATAGGTTTTGGATTGTTGTTTCGTTGTTAGGCATAAGCTCGTAACAGAGTTGTTCTTGTATTTGTTGGGTTTGAGGTTACGTTTGTTTGTGGTCACAATTAATAGTTATTTGTTTATTGTTAAATGTTAATCGTTAGGTTTAGGGTTTGTTAGTTGAGATCTAATTGTTAATTTTTGTTGATAGGTAATTTTTGTGTTTTTTGTCAACTGTTTAGTGTCTAGTTGTTAATTGATCTATTATTTCACTATAAAAATGGAAATAGTTTTGAAAATAAGATTACGAACATCCGGAATCAATAATGGTGCCTCATTTTTGTACTTCTTTTATAATTTTGTATTATTCCGTAAGGCCTGCCTGGTCCTTTCAAACAGATTTTAATTATTTTCCAGTTTTCCAATATTTTAAATAAGCTCAATGTTTAATATTATTTAATAAAGTCTGTTTCAAATAAACTTAGTTATAAACATTTTTTATTTATCTTATGTACCTTATTTTGGAAATGCCTCATTTACTCCAGTAAAAAAGTTGTATTTGCTAATCATTGAAGTACGAGAAATTGGATTGCGAGAGCATGAATGATTGTTTGTTTTGGAATATTGAAAGTGTTTGTGTTTTGATATGTGAATGAACCACCAACTCAACTACTTATTTACACTTGAACGGAAGGAGAAAATTGTCCATAACGGTCATATAAATAAGACAAAAAAGGTAACCGGTGGTCTTAATTGATCCAACTTCAGAAAATCGTAACTTGTGGTAACGGGTCGGACTTATTGTAACTGCTTCTGATTCCATTTTCAGACCACTCGCCCACCTTTAGGGTGCATTCCCTTTGGATTCAGAAGCAGAAAAATTTTCACGACCTTTTCATCTGGTGTTTAATAAAATCGTAACTTGTGGTAACGGGTCGGACTTATTGTAACTGCTTCTGATTCCATTTTCAGACCACTCGCCCACCTTTAGGGTGCATTCCCTTTGGATTCAGAAGCAGAAAAATTTTCACGACCTTTTCATCTGGTGTTTAATAATTTCTTAATAAACCGCTTATTATGATGGACATTAAAAACAATTGATATAGAAAAAGGCATATTCCATAACCATCTAATGATAGTTAAGCAAAGAAAATTAAAAATGTTTACACCTCTGAGGAAAACGTGATTGTTAAATTTCACACATACGTATGGTAAAGGCAACTTGTACGGTGTTAAATTGTCAACATGGCCCTAATTATTTACTGGGAAACTGGTTAATTGAACCATGTGGTCTATTGTTTCAATGAGGAAAAAATACCTGTGTATTCTTTATCTAAACAATGGTCTAGGAACTCCCCCTTGTCCTCAAATAAGCTGATGTGCAGGCCACTTGTGGTAAATATTCTTGAATGTGTGTACATATATGAAAATTGTTATCTATGCTAGAGAATGGATGTGCTTGTACATTGAAGGGTTGGAAAGGTACAAGAGAATGCTGTTTTCTTTTAGTTTTGATATTTTCAAGATGCTTGGTTTCATAGAAGCAATTACATATTTACATGTCCTTCCAATAAAATTAGTTGGTGGAATTGAGATGTCTGAGATGTCTTAATTGTGTACTGTTTGATCAGCATTAAACATAAAGATACAATTGCATTTGTTTTCTGGTCATTTTAGACATGATAGTGGATTCGGTTATATTGTTAATGAGCTAACTTTTGATATGCTATCGTTTTCAGAATTTTAGATGGAAACCGGAGGCAATTCCCTGGCATCTGGGCCAGATGGAGTGAAGAGAAAAGTGTACTACTTTTATGACCCAGAGGTCGGAAATTACTATTATGGACAAGGCCATCCAATGAAGCCACACAGAATTCGCATGACTCATGCTCTCTTGGCTCACTACGGTTTGCTGCAAAACATGCATGTAGTAAAACCTGTCCCTGCTAGGGATAAGGATCTTTGCAGGTTTCATGCCGATGACTATGTTTCTTTTCTAAGGGGCATCACCCCAGAAACACAGCAAGATCAATTGAGGCAGCTTAAAAGGTTTAACGTTGGTGAAGACTGCCCTGTGTTCGATGGTCTCTACTCCTTTTGTCAGACTTATGCAGGAGGTTCTGTTGGAGGGGCGGTGAAGCTGAACCATGAGTATTGTGATATCGCAATAAACTGGGCAGGCGGGCTGCATCATGCGAAGAAATGCGAGGCTTCTGGTTTCTGCTATGTGAATGATATCGTGTTGTCGATTCTGGAGCTTCTGAAAGTGCACCAGGTTGGTTAAACTGGATTGTGTATTTCTGATCATTGTTATGATGTGAAAATGTTATCGTTACTAATTGGATGCGCACGCAATATATATGTTCATATACATATGCACATAGTATATTTACAGAGGGAGGTTCAAGTGAAAACCTCAAAAAAAAGAGAAAACAAGGGACACCCTTGTAGCCCTCCATCTGGACCGTATGCACTTGTGCATAGCAGTAAATTAAGTTGTTTTTTGGTTTTTATGCACCTTTGCATATTACAAAAACCGAAAATCAACTTAATTTACTAATATGCACAAGTGCATACAGTCTAGATGAAGGGCTACCAGGGTGTAACTCAGTTTTTCATTTTTTTTGAGGTTTTCCCTTGAAACTCCCTCCATGCATATCTTCACAAATATGTGCCTTCTATTGGAAGCTAGTATTTATGTACCTCGCTTCTCTTCCTCACTCGGATTTCTTTCACAGTCTTTGATAAATATGTACATTCACACACGCAACATATATTTATATGTACATACGCACATTTATATGCGAAACTTCTTGTTTCTACTGTGATAGGTTGCTCGTACAATCTCTGCTGTTTTTTCCTGACATTATGATTTTGGATGGGATTTTTTGTTATGAAGCATAGATAACAAGTTTTGACTTCAAAATGTATCTATATGCTGCAGCGTGTCCTATATGTTGATATCGACATTCATCACGGTGATGGTGTGGAGGAGGCTTTCTATACTACAGACAGGGTCATGACTGTTTCTTTCCATAAGTTTGGAGATTATTTTCCGGGTACAGGGGATATACGAGATATTGGATATTCAAAGGGAAAATATTACTCTCTGAATGTTCCCCTGGATGATGGCATAGATGATGAAAGTTACCAATCATTGTTTAAGCCCATAATTGGCAAAGTGATGGAAGTCTTCAGACCTGGTGCGGTTGTCTTACAGTGTGGTGCCGACTCTTTATCGGGGGATAGGTTGGGCTGTTTTAATCTCTCAATTAAAGGTCATGCTGAATGCGTGAGATATATGAGATCTTTCAATGTACCCTTACTATTGCTTGGTGGTGGAGGCTATACAATACGTAATGTTGCTCGCTGCTGGTGCTATGAGGTGATTCTTATGTTTTCTAGTATATATACATGCATACATACATACATATATATATATATATAGTTGGGTTATTATGCAAACCTTTGCATTTCTACACCCCTTACAACCAAATCAGGAGCATCCATTTGATCATGAGCAGTTACCATTTGAGCGGTTGTAACCACCCTCGATTTATAAAAAAAAACAAAAAGGAAAAAAAAAATTGATGGTGGATAGGTCGGTTGTGTTGGTTGTCTAATCTAGAGGGGTTTTATTTGAACAATCCTCTATATATACATAGAGTCAGGTTAAAATGAGAACAAAACCTATTTAAAAGAGCACGAGAACCAACAAAATATGATTTTGCATCAACTTTCGAAAAAAAAACATCCAGGCGACTTTGTAATCATATATGGTTTTGTTGGTTCTTGTGTTCTTTTAAATAGGTATTGTTTTCGTCTGATCCTCCCTCACAATAAGCAAATAGTGAAGATTATGTATTAAAAGAAAGTATGTCATAAAGAAAATATAAAGCTGCTTAGGTGAACTCTTCAAGTAGACAAGTTCAAGCTATTATTGGGATGAAATGTTGCTTAGATGCTATTATCAATGCTGATTAAGGATTTCTGATTGATCTTCAAACCATATGAATTGGAGGCAGTATGAACAAGTCTATTAAGGACATTAGATATTCCCCAAGATACTCTAAATTGTAAACGTCTATCTAATTAATTGAAATGTTTTTTAAGGCATCCTTTATTCGTTTGTGCAGACAGGAGTTGCACTTGGGGTTGAGCTAGAAGATAAGATGCCTCAGCACGAGTATTTTGAGTACTTCGGTCCTGACTATACTCTTCATGTTGCTCCAAGTAACATGGAAAACAAGAACTCTCGTCAGCTGTTGGATGAAATTCGATCAAAGCTTCTTGATAATCTCTCTAAACTTCAGCATGCACCCAGTGTGCAATTCCAGGAGCGGCCGCCTGATACAGAATTCCCTGAGGTTTGTTACTGAATCAGTGAATTGTGATCTTTTATGCAGAGTATATATTGTTATTATTTGTTGACTATTTTCTGCACTGAATCATGGATATAATGCCTCATGGCAATGTGCTTCATAGCCCTACTAAGTATTTGGTGGAATATCCCATCTGCTCAGGGTTCAGTTTCATTTCCAGGCGTATGCAACAATTGTGTTTTGGGTTTTCTATTAACTGCCTGAATTTTGTTTTACAATTTCAGACTTTGAACAAATGTTTGGTCATAATCGTTCACTTTCTTATGCACAATCATAATTTTGTTCTGAAAGGTCATGGATGAAAACAGCTTCTCATAAAAAAGGAAATAAGGCTTTTAGAGCTTTAGCTAACATAGACGAATTTGCTTTTTGCATTCAGGCGGATGAAGATCAAGAGGATGACGATCGAAGATCAGATGATTCTGATGTTGATGAAAATAACGAGGGGTAGTCCATCCTTTCCCAAGAAAAATCTTTTACAATCTTATTCTCGTCTTTGCTGATTAATTCTTTACAATTACGATCTTCATTTTTGTCTGTTTTTTTATTCTCTTTTGCAGTAAGCCTTTTCTTGGCCGTGTGAAGAGGGAACTTCATGATATCGAGTCTAAGGACATGGTACGTGCACTTTTGTGATATTTGAGTATTTTTATTCAAGACAAATATTCCAAATTGCTTGTTTTCGTTCTTTTGTTTCGTATGGAAAATTGGTTATTTCTTTAATATTATTTAAACTTTTTGGCTATCTTTTTGACACACGTGTACTTGCGGTAGTGGGTTATGTTGGTTTGCTTTTGTTTTTAAAGTATATAATATCGCCATATCGGCAAATTTAAGAAATATATCACATACCCTCCTTACATTTGGTGAGATTTGAACTCCTGGAAGGCCAAAGATCTGGATTCTGCTTGGCTAAATTATCCCTTTAGTTGGTTTGGTTTTGTTCAAGTAGGTTTCTTCAAATCTTACTATATTGACCCTGAGGTAGGGGTTGATACGCAGACAAGACAACCATATGGTGGTTGGATAACTAGGACCGATAGGGCAGAAGTAGAATAATCATATAATAATTATAAATGACAGTGGTCGCAGCTGCTACTAGTGGTAATTATCATTAAAACACATCATATTAATGTTAGATATCTAACCAGGGTAGTTTAGTAATATTTTAGTTTTTGTCCCATCTTGTTCCATCCACTAGAAAACCGATTATAATTCTGTTTTTGGTATTTCCAATACCATCATTTCAAACCCATCAGAAACTTGTTTTCATGAATTCATTTCTCTCGTTATCTTCGTTGTGTTTAGGACGATGCAAAAGATGGCGAACGTGCTAGAGAGATGGATGCGTCGTTTGCTGAAATATCCATAAAGGTGAGACCGCCTACTTTTCACGAAAATTACAATGATTCTTTACCCATTGTGCAAGTGTTTAAATTATATATATGTACGTATTTGCAGGCTTCGAATTCAGGCTCGGCACCTGCAGATGTGAAACAAGAACAAGGAAACTCGAACAAACCCGATCAGCCGCCTGCCGAGATGAATTTATAGTATATGATAACATATGTTGCTGATGAACTTAATAGTATATGATAGCATATGTTTTTGGTGATGGTTTTACTGCAATTTTCTTGAACAAAAACTTGTTAGAATTTGTGTAATCTGTTGTACAAAACTGGCCAGAATATGTTAAACTAGTTGGTTGGATGGAATGAAATATCAAAACTTTTAAGTTATTACAAGGTGGTTTCTTTTTGGGTGGTTTAGGTATGCAATCTTAAATGAGATTTTATTTTGATCTTATTTTGATTTTTTGACCTAACTTGTTAAAAGGAAACTTGTTCCATAAGGGTGCGTTTGGTATGATGGACAACATGGGACAGGACAGGACAGGACACACCTGTCCCATGTTTGGTGCAGCCCCAAATGGAACTAACTAGAACTAGCTGGTACAAGCATGGGACAAGCTTGTCCATGCCTTACCCCCTGGAACACACTGGAACAAGCCATCCTAGACAGATTTACCCTTCCCACGGTCCCACCCCTCTTCCCTCATCCTCACCTCTGCTCCCCTCTTCTCGCCTCCCTCACCTTACCCCACCCCTCTTCCGGCGACCTCACCTCTAGACCTCGCCCGGCGACCTCACCTCTAGACCTCGTCGGCGACCTCACCTCTCGCCGTCGACTTCACCGCTCGCCGCTGTCTCCTTCACCGCTCGTGGTCGCCACCGTCTCCTTCCCCGCTTGCCATCGCCGCCGTCTCCTTCACCGCTTGCCATCGCCGCCGTCTCCTTCACCGCTTGCCATCGCCGCCGTCTCCTTCACCGCTTGCCATCGCCGCCGTCTCCTTCACCGTTCGCCATCGCCGCCGTATCCTTCACAGCCCGCCATCGTCGCCGTCTCCTTCACCGCTCGCCATCGCCGTCGTATCATTCATCGCCGCCGTATCACCACTGCTGCTCGCCGTCGTCGACCACCGCCGCTGCTCGCCGTCGCCGGTTTCAGATTTGGAAATAGATTTTTGTTCATTTTGATTTTGCTTCCTGTGGTTCATATTTTGGTTCCTGTGGTTCGTGATTTTGTTCATATTTTGGTTTTTTGTGGTTCATGATTTTGATGGTAATCGATTTTGTGATCGATTTGTTCTTGATTTGGTTCAAACATCGTTTTGGCATCAAGGGTAAATTGGTCATTTTAACCAGTTCTGTCCTGTCCTGTCCAATCTTATGATGTCTTACCAAACGTTGGACACCTATTCTGTCCTGTCCTGTCCTGTTCTGTCCCATCCTGTCCTGTCCTGTCCCGTCTGCGTACCAAACGCACCCTAAATGTTATGGTTTTATTTAAAATCTCATTTAAGTTTTGGGTGTGATTTGTTTTTTGAAACAATCCCTTTTTGTACCACTTATGTCTTACTATAAGAGCTTAAAATCTCTTACCATCCTCTTGTAGATAAAAGGTAGTCCCATGTTAATTTCAATCTTATTTTTCAAAAAACTATAGAGAATCTTTATTTTATATTTAAATGTAGAGATTTCTCTTGTTTTTTTTTTTATCTTAAAAGAAAGTTTGGTATAATAGCTTAAAGTTCCGAGAGATGTTGTACCTAAATATCTCTTTTGGGTTAAAGCCAAACAAAATAGACGAGAGAAATTACCAACCTCTTGTCGATAGCCTCACCACCGATCCTGATTTGATGATACGAAATAAAAAACTATGTACACGTTAATTAAATTATGTCAGTTCTTAAAGTTTGTTTTCTTCTCGTACTTCTAAAGTTCTAGCTTTCATCCCTGTAGTATGCAATTTAACGTTATCATCGTCTCTAAAATCAACCTCATCAGTGGTATATCGTTGTTCATTGTATATGATGAACGAAAACAACAATTAACTCTTACCATACAAGTCCAATGTGTTGCAGTGGAGTGGTTAGTGCTTGGAGGGTACATAGTGCCCATCCAAGTTCGAATCCCCCCATGCGTAAACTAAGGACATTTATCAAATTTTTTAGCTCAACGGTCGGTAACATGGGTTCCTGTCTAAAAGGAGGCGACACCCCAATTTATGGGTCAACCTTCGAACCGAGCATGGGCAAAGCTATGGGCCGGTAACGGTTTCCATGGTCAAGAGGATTAGTCGGGTGCCCGAATGGATCCCGGATACCTCTTCGACTTCGGTCGGGGCATGTGTGCGTCTGACTGCCATACAAAAAAACTCTAACCACACAAAAGAAAACCACAGGGACCAAAACTGTAAACTACAGGGACCAAAACTGTAAATTCGGGATTTTTTGACCAACTGCTTTTGAAACTACTTACGCGTGGCTCTTTGTTGGTTTTTGGGGTTTTTGAGAATCGAACCAAAAAAAGAGAGGAGAGCAGAAGAACACGTCGAATACATACAAAAATCAAACTCACAAAAATCAACCACATCACCACCCAAATTGCAACTCTATATTTTGTGATTCCACTAATGCCAGCCAGTAATGGAGATTTTTTCTATTTCTTTTGATTTCTATTTGAAGACTTTGAGCCCAATTTCGCCAGAAAACAAGCCAGATTCCTCCTTTGTAAGTTAGTTTCCAATCCACGCAGTCCATTGCTGTTTTAGCTTCCGGTTCACCAATCGACTTCTTTTGTACTTTTGTGCTTTTGTACTTGTACTGAATTTAGGTTCCGATTCACGGACTCGGTTGCTGTTTGGCTTTCTTGTAAGTTGTAGCGGAAGTTATTAGCTTCCGGTTTGCCAATCGGTTGCTGGTTCGCTCTTTTGTGTTTTTGTGCTTTTGTACTTGTAACTGAACTTAGCTTTGGATTCACGCACTCGGTTGCTGTTTAGCTTCTTGTAAGTCGTAGCGGAACTTATTAGCTTCCGGTTCAACAATCGGTTGCTGGTTAGCTTTTGTACTTTTGTGCTTCTGTACCTGTACTGAATTTAGCTTTCGAGTTACGCACTCGGTTGCTGTTTAGCTTCTTGTAAGTCGTAGCTGAACTTATTAGCTTCCGGTTCACAAATCGATTGCTGTTTAGCTTTTGTACTTTTGTGCTTTTGTACCTGTAACTGAACTTGGCTTCTCATTCGCAATCAGAAGCTGTTTAGTTTTTTTGTAAATCGTAACAGAAGCGATTGTTCGCTGTTTATGGCGGTTGGAGTTGCCGGAGGTACAAGACTATAGAAATCGTAGGCGATTTGATTCAGATGGTGATGAGTGTAACAGCAAGTAGAGTTGTTGGAATCGAGAGATGGAGGAGGATGGAATCATCGCCACCACCATCAGCTCTTCGTCTTCTCCGATTACGTCAGTTCGAGTTCAATCTCTCTTCTTCACCTCCTTCGTTTCTTCGTTCGTCTCCTTCGCAATTGTCGTGTACCTTTCCGTTACGTTGCACCGTTCGAAACAGTATTTCCGATAACAAAACCAAAACCAGATCCAAAACCGCGGTCGGTGCCGGTGCCGGTACCGCAACCAAGAGAGGAAGACGCACCACCACCACCACCACCACCGGTGGTGGCGGCGGGAATACGAAGAGGAACGGTGCGGTTGTTGTTGCCGGTGAAGCGGTGGTGGATGATGGTGCACTCAATGTGCCTAGTTTGTTTCAAAATGGTGATCCACTAGGGTGGAGGGATTTGGGGAGGCCTGTGGTGAAGTGGATAAGTCAGGGTATGAAGGCGATGGCGGCCGAGTTTGCGACTGCCGAGTTGCAAGGTGAGTTTGCCGAGTTGAAGCAGCGGATGGGTCCAGGTCTGACTTTTGTTATACAGGCTCAGCCTTACCTCAATGCTATCTCAATGCCTTCTGGTCTCGAGTCTGTATGTTTGAAAGCATGTACGCATTACCCTACGCTATTTGACCATTTTCAGAGAGAGCTTAGGGATGTCTTGCAGCAACATCAGCAGAAATCCTTGGTTGAAAACTGGCAGAAAACCGAGTCTTGGAGGTTGCTTAAGGAGCTTGCGAGATCAGGTTGGTAACGAAGGAAATTGTTTAATTTATTTCTTGTTGTTTTGTAGGCTGCATTTCGTATACATGATAGTACAAAACTCACTGTCCCAGATGACTTTGTCCCATGTTGACATGGGACAGGGATAAGGTGGGACAGCGTCGGACAAAAATGATTTCTTGTTCCACTAAAACTAGGTGGAAGTGGAACAAGAAATGACAAGAATGAGATAGAAACTAAAAGATTGTTAATCTATCATCAATTTATATTATTTCTTCATTCAAATTTGGTACTATTATATATATTTGTGTGTGTGTGTATCAAAATTGTGTAAAAGATTAAATGAAATTATTTAAACATTTACTTTATTTGTGTCACTTATCAACCCAACCTAACTTTCTTGTCTCGGCCTGTCTTGTCATGTCTATGTATCAAACGCTAACGTAAGCTTGTCAATGTCATATTTCTTTAATGCACTTGTATGATTCATCTTCAGCTCAGCATAGAGCCATTGCAAGGAAGGTCCCAAAGGCTGTTCATGGTGTTTTGGGGATGGAGCTAGAAAAGGTCAAGGCAATTCAAGCCAGGATTGATGATTTTGCCGAAAGGATGGCGAATCTACTTCGTGTCGAAAGAGATTCCGAATTGGAGTTCACCCAACAGGAACTAGATGCTGTCCCTACAACCGATAGTTCTGATTCAAATAAGCCAATCGAATTCCTTGTTAGCCATGGTCAGGCGGAACAAGAACTATGCGATACGATTTGCAATTTGTTTGCTGTCAGCACGTTTACGGGATTAGGTGGGATGCATTTGGTGCAGTTTAAGGTAGAAGGAAACCATAGGTTGCCACCGACGACTTTGTCTCCTGGAGACATGGTTTGTGTGCGGACATGCGACAACAGAGGGGCTGCTGGTGCGGCTTCCGGTATGCAAGGCTTTGTTAACAATTTGGCGGAGGATGGTTGTAGTATCACGGTGGCACTGGAATCCCGCCATGGTGATCCGACGTTTTCGAAGTTGTTCGGTAAGAGTGTGCGGATAGACCGGATTCATGGATTGGCTGATGCAGTTACATATGAGGTACTTGTTTGAAGTTTCTTTCTTTTTGTAGATTTTATGATAATTCTTGGATCAACAAGTCAAATGAAGTTCTTATACAACATTTTCACTTTAAAATAGTTTTCTTGAAATTTCTACCAATGTGTTCTTTCTTTACGTTCATTTTACTCTGACGGTGTGTTTGGTTAGAGGTATTAATCAGTAATTGATGGAAATGGTAATAGAAGAAACTGTTTGGTTTTATATATAATATCATGGGTTCATTTCCCCTGAAGCCCAAATTCTTTGATTAGACTGGGGGAATGAAAACTTTATTCCCATTTTCATTTTCATGTACCTGTCTGAACCAAACGCCCCCCGAGTTTTATATTTGTAAGCCAAATTCTTTGACTTTTTGCATATTGGAACTATTCTACCGTATCTTAGGGGTTGTGTCATAAAGCCGCTTTTTGTATATTGGCTTGTTTGTTAGCAGCTTAATGAGTTTAATGGGGCTTGCAACTTATTTGGTTAGCTATACATGACTATTTGGTAGTGGCTTTATGATATAGAAAGTGACTTATTCAATAAGCTTCTAGGGGGAGCTTTTTGCCGAATGCCAAGTTTTTTTCCAAACCTGACCCTCCTGGTTTTAGAAAATAAAAACATGTTCCTTACATCTATGAAGAAACCCTCCCAAACAAAAACCTTCCCAATATATACAGAGAAATTAATCCACATAGGCAACTTTGTCCATATAGTACTTGATGGAAAACCAACCAAAACAATCCTTTATTCGGTAAGCTTCTAGGAGGGGAGCTTTATGCAGAAAGACAAGTCTTTACCAAGCATGCCCCTCCTAGTTAAAAAAGATGTTCCTTCCATATATGAAAACACCCTTACAAACAATAACCTTCCCATCTAACAGACAGATGAATCCACACAGATAGCTTTATCTATACAGGTCTTAATGGAAAACCAACCAAACAGCCCTTTTACTTTGACTATGAAACAACTTCTTTTGTTACTTTCTATCATTCTCTATTTGTACAAATTCACATGTGTTACCGTTTCTTATTTCAGCGCAACTGTGAAGCTCTAATGATGCTTCAGAAGAAAGGTCTGCACAAGAACAACCCCTCGATTGGTATCGTAGCAACACTTTTCGGAGACAGAGACGATATTACGTGGTTGGAAGATAACAAGTTCACCAACTGGAGTGAAGCAGAACTTTCCGGAAATAGAGTTAAAAATTACGATGAAGCCCAAAGAAGGGCAATTGCATTAGGTTCGAATCAGAAGCGGCCCGTTTTGATCGTTCAAGGCCCTCCCGGAACCGGAAAGTCGGGTCTGCTGAAGGACTTAATAGTCCTTGCCGTTAAACAAGGTGAAAAAGTGCTCGTAACCGCACCTACCAACGCTGCAGTCGATAACATGGTCGAAAAACTCTCCAATGTCGGGATTAACATCGTTAGGTTCGGAAATCCCGCAAGAATATCTCCGGCTGTAGTTTCGAAATCTTTAGTCGAGATTGTGAACATTCAGCTATCGGGTTTTCGGTCTGAACTTGAGAGGAAGAGGGCTGATCTCAGGAAGGATTTGAGACAATGTTTGCGGGATGATTCGTTGGCAGCTGGAATACGACAACTTTTGAAACAGTTAGGGAAAACGCTAAAGAAAAAAGAGAAGGAGACGGTGAAGGAAATCTTGGCAAATGCTCAAGTTGTGCTTACCACCAACACGGGTGCTGCTGATCCAATAATCCGACGAGCGGATGCTTTCGATCTCGTGGTTATCGATGAAGCAGGGCAAGCGATCGAACCGTCTTGTTGGATCCCGATATTGCAAGGGAAGCGGTGTATACTTGCGGGCGATCAGTGTCAGTTAGCTCCGGTGATTCTTTCGAGAAAAGCGTTGGAAGGTGGTCTCGGGGTGTCACTTTTAGAGAGGGCTGCGGGTTTGCATGACGGGATTCTTGCGACTAAGTTAACGACACAATACCGAATGAATGATGCAATTTCGAGCTGGGCTTCGAAGGAGATGTATGGAGGATTGTTGAAGTCTTCTGATAGAGTTGCTTCTCATCTTCTTGTTGATTCCCCGTTTGTACAGGTATTATACACTTTCGGTTTCTATAAGCATCCATCGTCAATGAGGATTTGTTTTTGTAACCTTTAGAAATGCAACGGAAAATGTTTAGGGTTTCTGGTTATCCAATAACCATATAGAAGTCTCACTTACAGTTATTATTATTGCATTACTATGTGTTCGTCTCTTGTAATCATAGTATTGAAAATTGTGTGCATTGCAGCCTACTTGGATAACACAGTGTCCATTGCTATTGCTTGATACAAGGATGCCATATGGTAGTTTATCGTCTGGTTGCGAGGAGCATTTAGACCTAGCTGGCACGGGATCGTTTTATAATGAAGGGGAGGCCGATATTGTTGTTCAGCACGTTCTCTCGTTGATATATGCTGGTAAATACCCTTCGTTTTTCGACTATATATATATCTACTTATGTTTCTTGATGCTTCTTTTTGCACTAGAAAAGCGATCCATAAATCTTGTGCATAATGCGTAAATGTGGTTAAGAAATAGGTGAAGGGTAGTCGGAAATATGTGGTGTGTTTTTTTGGCGATGATAAGTTGGCTTATTTTATAAGCATATTGAAAAAAGCTAACTTTTTGAAAAGCTACTTCAAGTTACGTTTCAAAAAGCTCTATGGGTATTTTCCCACTTTTTTTCTTTCCAATTATGTCCTTTAAAATTTTCTAATTAGTTTTTGAACACGTCTTTTAGGTCATTTTACATTGTCATCTAGCTTATTAGCTAGTTTTTACCAAATGTGACTAGTTTATTAGCTTAACTTATCGGCTAGATTGCATATATTTTGGGGGGTAATTTTGTAATTCAATGTCGTATGCAGGTGTGAGCCCAAAAGCAATCGCGGTGCAGTCTCCATATGTTGCTCAGGTGCAGTTACTAAGGGATAGTCTAGATGAGATTCCGTTGGCCAATGGCGTCGAGGTTGCTACTATAGATAGCTTTCAAGGCAGGGAAGCCGACGCGGTTATCATATCCATGGTATGTTACACAGAAAAAAAAAAAAGTTGATTTATTACCCACCTTGAGTTGAAAATTCTTATGATTTCCATTTTCGCAATAGAGGATTTTGCATTCAAGTTTTTATCATTTAATCTTGAAATAACATTTATAAGTGTGGCAAGGGAACTATTTTCTTGAAAGTAGGATTAGTGGGTCCCCAATTAGACAACCCCTCCCCCCACCCCCCCCCCCCCCACCCCCCTTTCCCCTTGGATGCACGCACGCACACGCGCACACACATAAAAACAAATTCGGGTAGGGTATATTGGGCTTGTTTTAGTTTTTGTTGGTTTTCCAATAATCTTGTATCGATAAAATTGTCTGTGGATTAATTTGTTAAGGTTATGAAGGTTTTTGTTTGGAAAGGAGCGTGTTTTCAAATGTGGATGGGTAGGTTCAGAGAAAAAAATTTGGCCATTTGCATAAAGCTCCCTCCTAAAAGCTTATTGAATAAGCCACTTTCTATGTGAGTAAGCCACTACCAGACAGTCATGTATAGCTGACCGAATAAGTTGCGAGTCTCATTAAGCTCGTTAAGCTACTAACAAACTTACTCTGAGTGGGACAAAAAATGCATTCTTTTTGTCCGACCAAAATACATGGAACAGAAATCAAGGACACAAGACAAAATTGGTAAATTACTAAACTACCCATGTCAAATTAAAACGGTCTAAAACCTTACACAATTCTTTCACCCACCCACCTCATTCTCACTCGTCCAGTCTTGCCTGCTTACCAAATGCACCCCTTTAGAGTTCTAATTCAAGCGTTTTTTTCTCATGAAACATTACTTACAACCATTACTTTTTTCTTTCGTAAAGGTTCGATCAAACAATTTGGGAGCCGTTGGATTTCTGGGCGATAGTCGACGGATGAACGTTGCCATAACCAGAGCACGCAAACATGTGGCGGTTGTGTGCGATAGCTCGACGATATGCCACAACACGTTTTTGGCGCGGCTGCTACGCCATATCCGGTACTTTGGCAGAGTAAAGCATGCTGAACCAGGTGGGTTTGGGGATCTGGGCTTGGAATGAACCCTATGTTGCCTTCTATAAGTTGATTTCAATATTCTTATCTTCCAATACTCCATGTACATCTTTCTTTTGAGGAGATTGGTTTAAAGCTTTATATATTTGATTGATAGCTGTAAATAAGAAACATAGATATATTGTTACTTTTGCTCAATGTCAAATGTAAGATATACACAACAATCATTGCACTATAAAGAAAAAAGATTCATATTTGTGTTCTTCATATATATATATATATATATATATATATTCCATTTCATCAGTAGAAGTGGTTATCAACTGTTCGATGCATATTAGGATGAAATGCACCGGATCAATCCTGTGTCAAGAGTTCAAATCCATTTTTGAAGTTTTTCACGTCAACTAAACTTCTCACATGACTCTAATGGACCTCGGATTTTTTGTTGAATTAGTCCATTTTAAGGTGGATCAAAGGTCTGCAAAGTTGTCAGATGTGTTTTTAGTTTAATTTCACTGTTTCAAGAGATCTTTTAAAAAATTTAATTGATTTTGAAAGACTTTTTCGGTTTTTGTGTTGATGTCCCTTGTATTTTTCGATATCACGGATGCACCTTTTTCATGCCTCGAAAAAGTATCTACCGGCGAAAATCGGTTGAACAGATGCAAGGGTTCAATCTGCAATAAATTATGTCTTTTACAGGGTGACATCTAAAAATGAATTGATGGATGAATAATTTGAGATATGGATTCAAAACCATTAAAATGGTTTGAAAAGTGAAGTGGTATAAATGTTTGAGCATGTACACTTATCTATTTTGCTTTTAAAAGTGACATAAAATGTTAAATGAAATTTAAAATACATCGAGTAGATACTAAAAGGTTATCGAATATCGAGAGTTTAAGGGATGTCTAACTATTGTTTGAATTGTTATCGTGTCATCAAAAACCTATCAAGACAGCATTGAGATCATCACGTGTGAAAAGACGAGGGTTAAAAGGTGTTTGATTTTGATGCAAGTTTAGTGGTCTACGGTTGGGATACTTTTCACGAAAAAAGGGACCAAAAAAGATTACATCCTATATATTGTCGAAATTCGAAAAGGTGTCGAGTTGAGACAATCATACAACTATGCTATATTTTCTCTAAAAATAAAGCATTTAAAAGCCATAGTTTTCATAAAAAAATTGCATCCATCTTCAATTGCTATTCTATTTTAGCAATTCTAACATTAACTATATAATTAAAATATTCAATATATTTAATAAAAATACTATCTCTCTTTCTTGAACATTTATCTTTAATACGTCTTATTGATTGGAGGATTAAAATTATCATTTCTATCTCTATTTAGAGATTTTTTTTGCAATCTTTCTTATCTTTTCTCTATTATAACATAGAGGATAGCATAGCAGCCGTTGGAGATGCTTAAACCTCTAAAACATCGACTACTATCGAGATGGTGTGAGAACACGTAAACGTAAAAGTTCCAATGGGTCTCATTAAGCATACTTTTCAATGTTCAATCTTAATGGAACAAAAAATCAACTATGACCAAATCAAACCTTAATGCCGGGCTAAAAGCACGACGTATTTTTGAGTCACTTTCATACAATCTCGATATAGAGTTTCATGGGAATCTAAACGACTATGGTTCCAATCTTAACGAAAGTCGAGACTGTTGAAAAGATTCTTGTCGAAGATTAAAAAAAGACGAGCTGAATTTCTTCATCACAATCATTTCCCAGATGCTGCTTCCTCTGGGGTCCTGGTTCTCATTTGGTCGACTGCGTGCACAACGTTTTGGAGTTCTTCCCATATGGCTTTGTAAACCATCCTTTGTCTATTCACGGCCGATTGACCCTCAAAAGCCGATGACACAACATCGATGCTGCAAAAACATAACAAAGTCCAAAATAAGTGTCCACTCCCAAGAGTAACCGTCTGCTTTCCAATTCTATCCATATTTATGAGATGGAGAAATTCATTATTCCCTCTGTTAGTTATAGGCCATCTAATCAAATCAAACTGTTGTGAAATAAACCAGAAAACTTCAAAAATCCCTCAAAACGGTGGAAATTCAGCTACAAACACATTAGGCGACTAGGTGGGCCTGCTCTGCAAAAATCATGGATCCACTGTATAGGGGTGTAAGTGAGCCAAGCAACTCGTGAGCTAATCAAGATCGACTCGTTAAGAGCTCGATCACAGCTAGAGTTAAACAAACCCGAGCCAAGCTCAAGCTTCATTTGAAGCTCGTTTAATAAACGAGCTTGAGCCCTTTTTATGACTGAGCTTGATTAGGCTCACGAGCCTAAAAGAGCCTAATTAATATATATTAAATAACAAATACCATTATATAAATAATAATAAACGAGCCCAAAAAGTATAAACAAGCTTGAGCTTTTACAGATAAACAAGTCGAGCTTGAGCCGAGCTTAGGCTCGCCTAGGCTCATCTGAAAAACGAACCGAGCTCGAGCCTACTAAATTTTTGACAAGCCGAGCACAAGCTTTATGAACTTAAACGAGTCGAGCTCAAGTTTAGTTGGGCTCAGGCTTAGCTCGACTCGTTTACACCCTACCACCGTTGTGTGAGGTCATAAAAGACACAACTTTTGTCTTCACAATTCTCATTTCTCACACTTCCCATTTCAATTATCCAAATGTACTACATAATACAACTAGAAAGATATCTAGCTTTTTTAATGAATTTAAAGAGGCATACACATATACGGTATACCAGTTGATGCAATTTCATTTCATAGATACGTTAACGACATACTTCTGCAAAGTGTGACAGATTAAGTTAAACAAATAGTTAAATACCTCGTCTTTAATACATATTCCAAGAAAGAGCTTTGTGTCGAAACAAACTACTGTGCATAACCAACACGCATAGAGTGTCTTTCGGTTTCAATAATCGATCACATTTTATCAGTTTTCTAATGGCAATTAAGAGTTACCAGCTTAAGGTTTGGCTTAACGACTATAAGATCATACATTCAGCTCGTTCTTTGCTACGATTTCGATGTATAAATTGGAATGCAAACTCACCTAACATGCCGTCCATCGCCATAAGCATCATTAACCGTTACTAATTCCGCATTCAACTGCTCCTTAATCTGTCCAAAATACAATCCACAGTTAGGTTCCTTAGATTCTCAGAGCCCCCTAATTTACAAGAATCAGACATATCAAAAAGTGACCTTTTTTATTAATTAGAAAGAACAAAAAACCTAACTTTCTTCAAAGATACCCCAAAAACTGAATCTAATTAACAATTTCATATAAAACAAACTAGGGTTTCTGCCCTCAAATTGCAATTAAAATGTTCCTTAAGGTTAAAAATGACATTTTGCAATAAAAATGGATACTAACAATGAAATGAAAGAAACAATTAAACATGATACAGTTGGATTCATTCAAAATCAATCAAATAAACAATTAACCCTAACCCTAACCCTAATCCTAAAATCGAACCTTGGTCTCCATAGACTGCATCAACGGAGAATCGATCGGTCCGGCGCCGTTCGACGGAGATGAAACTCCGGTGCCGACGCTCCGGCGACCGGCGACGTGAAGAATCGAGGGTTTAACAAGCTGTTGACGGCCAAATTGGCCAAATTTACTCACTGGTTGAATCAGACGAACAATGGAGCGGGTCTGAATCCGATTAAGAGGTTGGAGCCTGAAGAGATGGGTGCCGTAAGCACATAGGGCCGTGAGATTGGGGCGTGTAAGCATCGCCTTCGCCATTGTTAATGGTGGAGGTCTAGTAGTAGTGTGTGTATTCATATATGAATACATGTGAATATGAATGAATATATGATAATAGGGGTGGGTAGCAAAAGAAGGCCACGCAACCTTTTGAAAAATATCATCTTCTCTTGTAGTTTTGTAGTTTTGTACTTTTGGTCCTTGGAAGGTTTTTTTGGTTTCGTTTTGGTTCGGAAAGAAAGGAAGGCGGATCGGACGAGAACGGTATGTGTCGTTGGAGGTGGAGGTGAGGGGGGGGGGTTGAGGTGTTTGACGTACGGAGTCGGGGAGTGGAGAGGTTGTTTTGTGAAGGTTTTTGAATGTTTTGGTTTTGGTTAGTGACTTTGATAATCAAAAGTATGGAAGCAATGTTGTGATAGTTGTGTGTGTTGTTGGATGCTTGACGTCCGGGGTCGGGGAGTGGAGAGGTTGTTTTTGTGAAAGTTTTTGAATGTTTTGGTTTTGGTTAGTGACTTTGATAATCAAAAGTATGGAAGCAATGTTGTGATAGTTGTGTATCGTTGGATGCTGATTAATCGGTTGGATTGGTGTGACTTAGAGGTTGTTCGATTGGTTTTTCGTTGAGTTCTGAATGGAAGAAGTTGTTTGTGTTGGTTAATATACATTATAAGTGGTCTTTTCAACCAATGTGTAACTCTATAGGTAATGAGTGGGTGGTAGGTTTGCATAATATTAAATGGTCCTGAGTTTAAACCCGGGTGCCTCCATAGCCACATCCGTTGAGTGAGTCAGGAGTGTCCCCTATATTATGAAATTGAAAGTTGATTTTGGACCGGCTGGGGTTGTCGTTATCAACCTTCTGCACAATAAGAGGGTTTTCCATAAATGGAAGGAGTGTGTTTGTTGGTTTTTATTAGGATGGGTGGGTTTGCACTTTGTAGTGACAGAGGACATAAGACATCGAGGAGCAAAGTTGTTGCTAGTTACAACTTGCAGTTAGGGCTGCACAAAGGTTGTGTTTGTTGAGCTGGAGGATTTCAATAACGCACAATGTATGTTTGAGGTTCAGAAAAATGTGAATCCAACCCAACCCAAATTGTGCAAGTTAGGCTGGGTTAATACTTATTTGAATAAGGTTCATCTAATCTTCGCCTAGTTTACATCCTTGGCAATTTAGACTAGGTTGGGTTAATACTTACTTAAGTCAAAACTTTGACACCCATTTTACAATCCAACTAAATAATTGTGTTTTAACAAAATAAAGTCAAATATGATAACATACAAAATAGGTTAACAAGCTTAAAAGAAGAATGTTGAAGGTTCATGCAACTACAAAAGTAAAATTACAAATATATTCACATCAACTATATATAAATAAACAAGTAATTGGCTGTCACGTGTCGTTGCCTAGTGAGCTCGTTTAATAATTTTTTCTTCTAAACATGTATCTGGACGCAATTTACACTTTTAGTTCATTTAGATTTATTCGGACATAATTTACCTATTCAGTTCATCTAGGTTCATCAAGGTTCATCCGATTGACACATAATCTTTATATAGACATCTATATCTAGATATATACTTATCTAACCTAATTATCCTTTTATTAATAATTACTGTTTATTGACTTTTTTAAATTTGTTTGGTCTTTTGCAAATCCAAACAAAAACCGAAACCTTACAAATATAATAATTAACCACACAATACAATACAACCTTACAACAACCAATTAATTCCCTTTTCCAAAACACAAAACTTTAACAAAAATATCAACTTAATTATCAAAAATTCATTGAATTTGTAGAATAAATTCAAGATATGCCTAATTTATTCCAACCCATCAAAATCTTTAATCCAACTTTTCAAGTAACCATAAATGATTGAAGAAGTTAAACCCTAATCAAAAGCATCCTCATTTTCATTCTTCAACCCAATCTCTCTTTCTCTCTCCATCTCAAATACACAAACACACAAACACACACAAACATATACATATAAAAACATGTATCTATACATTATATAGAATCTAGATTTGATCCGTTTATTAGTAAAGTCCAGGGTTAAGGTGGTCTAACTCAAAAAACTTTAAGGAATTTTCTTGCAATTTTTTTTTCTCTCATTTTCTTCAAAGATTTAATCCAGTAATCTATTATATACATAGGGGTGATTTCAAATGTGAACCACTTTTTAGTTGTTAACGTGAAGATAGTTAAAAGCGCGACACATGACAATCTGATTTTCGCGAGTCAAGGATTATTCAGTCGGCATAAATTCGCGGGATTAGTGTTATTCATACTGCATAATGCTATTATGCAAACTGAATAAACCTTGAATAAAGCTAACCCGCGACTAACCCGCCCGCGTCGAGTGCGACCAAGCCTTATGCATATTGCATAACGCTTTATTCAGTCTGACTGTTAGTGTTATGCAATATGCATAAGCTTAGTTTGAGGAACTTTCAGATTACCACGTGGCGCGCTCTGAACTGTCCTCACGTTGACAAAAAAAAAAACTTGTTCTATTTGAACTTTTCTATCTCTCTCTGTGTATATATATCTGTATCTATATATATATATCTATACCGGAGTTTATATAATTATACGTGCGATATAGCGGCGGTGCTCGTGAAACAAGACAGATAAAACTCAAAAACCTTTTCTTTATATTTTTAATTTTTCTTTATAATTTTTTCATCTTTTATTTGGAGGTGGCCGACGATTTCTCTCTGAAAAATCAATCTTTTCAAGAAACCCAAATACAATCTCACATTTGATCATCAAGGGATTGTTTTCTTTTTTTGTCTTTTTTCCTTCTTTCATCTTCTTCCCCCCTTTTGAATCTTTCTTGAAATTTCGATCGATTATCAATCTACATCGGTCAATTGGTCTTTTGATTCAATTGGGTCATCAAGAAACGTGTTTAATTTTGGAATTAATCGGTCAGATGGATCTGAAACTGGTGGTGTTGGTTTTCCCCAATTTGGGGTTTTAGATTTTTAGGAATGATAATGGGATTGCAGTCTTCTGGTAAATTAGTTGGATTTGCTGGAAGATTGTTGGAATTTATGGGGGATATGAATTCAATCGTTGATGGTTTTTAATTTATGAGTTTGAATTTTGGTGAAATTTGGTGAAAAATTGTGGGTTAGTAGTGATGGATGAGGTCAACAGTGGTAGTTGCAAAGTGGAAGCAGATGATAGGTTAGCAGCTGCATCAGCAGCATCAGTTCCATGGAGTCCAAAAGGGTTTGTGTTCAGAGCTTATGAACCTGGTTTTGGAAGTGAAGCAGCAGCAAAGGCACAGAATTTGAGAGTTGTTGTTAAAAGACCTGTGAGTTCTTCTATTTCTTCTTCTTCTTCTTACCCTTGAAAAAATGTTTAATTTTATATGTTTATAAGATGATGATGATGATGATGATGTGTTGTAGTTGAGTGGTTGTGGAATGGAGAATGTTTGTGGATCTTTTGGGGATGATGGTGTAGCTGATGAAATTATGTTTGTATGATTAGGTTTGTGATTGTTGAAATGTATGTTTAAGGTTATGCTACACTAAAGGATAAGGAAAGTTTGAAAATTTATGTATATATATAGAAGGAGGGAGGTTAAGGGGAAAATCTTCAAAGAAATGAAAAATTGAGGAACACCTTGGTTATCGTTTATCTGGGTGGTATACACACGTGCATACAAGTAGCTGAAGTTGTGTTTTTATGGAATTACTTGTATGCACACGTGCATACCGTCCAAATGAATGGTTACAAGTGTTTCTCAAATTTTCATTTTTTTCGGTTTTCCTCCGAATTTGACCCTATATGTTTATGTATAGAGAGCGAGAGGGAGGGAGGGAGGGGGGGGGGGGGGGGAGGTTGAAGATGAAACCCCCAAGAATGAAAAACGAGGAACACCATGGTAACCATTCATATGGACAATATGCACATGTGCATACAAGTAATTGAAGTTGTTATCTTCTTTTTTTTCTTTTTGTTTTTATGCATATGTACATAATGGAAAAAATGCTTACAAATTACCTGTATGCACATGTGTATACCCTTCAAATGAACCGTTACTAGGGCGTTCCTCAAATTTTCACTTTCACTATGTATGTAGATATATTTGCCTCAGCCTTCAAGTGGTATTAATATTTGTCTGCTTATAGTATGAACAATCTTACTGGCATAAAATACAAAAGAAAGTAGGTGGTAGATGGGAGAGTTTCTAAGCCCTTTCGTATTATAAGCATCTTTGTTGAACGCATTGCAACAACTCGTTAGTAGAAAATCTTTCATGTGATATAAAAACGATATACAACACCTCATCTGTAACAAAAACATGACCAATCCACACGAATCCCATTCTCACGTTTGATTTGCTTGTGAACCAATCACATTAATTATGGCCTGAAGCCATGTAGTATTGGGATGTGGTTTTAATACGATGATATGAGATCTCTGTACCCATGATAGAGAGGAAGTTTTGGGCCTTAAAAAAACTTTTGTCCTCCGCCCATCGCAAAAAGTAAGAAAAACACGTCTACTATGTATGTGAGTCGTTAAAAAGATTATGCAAGATAATTTTCCATTTTTCCTAACCAGTGAGCTCTACTTTTGCTTATTCCTCCCCCCCCCCCCTCCCCTCTCCCGGCTTGATAAAAAGGAGGGGGGAGTGAGGCATGACTTTTGGTCCTATCGAGCATATGTTATGCGTTTGTATGCACCAATTACGCTTTACAAGTTATGCTTTCTTTTAGTGTTGAGTTGCTGCCCCTAAATTTGATTTTTACTTGGTATGATAGAGTTCGAGTTTTTATGTTGTTTTCTCTACGTATTAAGGAAGACTTTTACTGTTCTAGTATCATGATATCTTTTGTTGAACTTGAGGTTTTCGAACTGTGTGGTTCGCATCCCAACAGAGAACTTATTTCTTTATAACTAGGGCTCTTATTAGGGTGCTTTTGGCATCGGGACATGGCAGAACAATTGTTCAGCGTTTGGTAAGACAGGACTGGACAGACCAAGACCCGTAAAATGACCAATTTATTATCCCTATGGTTAATATTTAATCAATTGCATAAATTAACAAAAATATAGAAAATCTTTAAAAATGGACATTTTAGGACAGTAAAGTGGAAATTTTTAGAGAGAAAAATACAATAAATAAAATTTAAAGGATGGATACAGAGTAAAGGAGAGGCTTGTTTGATGTTTTAAAAGAGATTTAGGTTTTATTTTGAGGTTATATTGGTAAAAGATAAGTTTATTCCACATAAAAATCTTGCCAAACGTGGAACAATGATATTTGTTCTGTTCTATCCTGTCCAGTATACCAAACGCATCTTTAAGGAACTATGCTCTATACTTCTTCTTCATTGGAACATTAAGAGGGCCATGAACCTACGTCAATGTAGAGTTTACGGATTTACCCCTACACAACAGACATACATCATTTTGGGTTTACACTTAGATGTTTTTCCCATTAATATGCTATCATTTAAGCCCAACTCTAAAAGTTAATTTTTTTTTTCTGAAATTCTGAAATTATTTGTCATAATGCCATTTTAGATCTTCACACTTTTTGATCTTATTTACGGGAAGTTGGCATTGTGGTGACATAAAGCATTCTATTTTGCAGTTGGTATCAAGATTAACGAAGGATATTGTTGATACATACCGAATATGCAACCCACAGTTTAATTATTCAGATGAATTAAATCCAAAGCGGTTTCTTACGAGCCCATCGGCCGGAGTACTCAACGATGGCCACGATAATGAAAATTCAGACCTTATTCTCACCGTCAACTGTGGCTTGGTTAATTTAGACACTCGCAGAAGGTTAGTTACTTTGGAATAATTTTTCTTTTTGATGGAATTTATCTCATCATTGCAAAATGAAAATATTCACATGTGAATATGTTTTCAGGTATGTCGTAAAAGATATACTTGGGCAGGGGACGTTTGGGCAGGTTGCTAAATGTTGGGTCTCGGAGCTGAACTGTTTTGTTGCTGTTAAGATCATTAAGAATCAACAGGCTTACTATCATCAGGCGTTGGTTGAAGTTTCCATACTGACAACGGTAAAAAAGTTTGGTTTTGAATTTGTAATGAATACTGCATTATTCACATGTGAATATGGGCTTATTTTTGTTGTGCCTTTTCAGTTGAATAAAAAGTTTGATCCTGAGGATAAGCATCACATTGTTCGTATTTATGATTACTTTGTACATCAACAGCATCTTTGCATTGTTTTTGAACTGCTCGATACGAATTTGTAAGTTTTTTTTTGTGTATATCATTTTCCATTGGCTATTTATTTTGCTTATGTAGATCTGATTTTTTGCTGGTTTTGTGTTAGGTATGAGCTTATAAAGCTGAACCACTTTAGGGGTTTATCATTAAGCATCGTGCAGCTATTCTCAAAGCAGATTTTATATGGATTAGCTCTGATGAAGGATGCTGCTATTATCCATTGCGATCTAAAGCCGGAGAACATCCTCCTATGCACAAGGTAAACCGTAGTGAAAACTTTTGTCTTCTTGTATCTCTCTCTCTCTCTCTCTCTGTCTATATATATATATATATAGGATCGGGTTCAGGGAAAACCGTAAAAAATGAAAACCTAAGGAACACCTTGGTAACTATTCATCTGGACGGTATGCACATGTGCATACAAGTAATTTGTAACATGCACATATGCATATATAGAGGGAGGTTTAGGATAAAACTCCAAAAAAAAAAAAACTAAGGAACACCCTCGTAACCGTTCATCTGGACGGTATGCACGTGTGCATACAAGTACTTAAGCTGAGGGGAAAACTGAGGAACACCCTTGTAGCCCTTCATCCGGACTGTGTGCACTTGTGCATAGAAGTAATTTAAGTTGTTTTTTGGTTTTTATGCACATGTGCATATGCATGCATATTACTAATTACTTTTATGCACAAGTGCATATTGTCCAGATGGAGGGTGTTCCTCAATTTTTTTTGAGGTTTTCAATTGAACGTCTCTCTCTCTCTCTCTCTCTCTCTCTATATATATATATATATATATATTGGTGCATCTTAGGTCTTATTTGAAAGGTTAGGTGGGTTGATTTGCTGGTGCTATTGCTGTTTATTGTTTATGAGCAGTGTGAAGCCGGCAGAAATCAAAATTATAGACTTTGGATCAGCATGCATGGAAGATCACACTGTTTACTCTTATATCCAGGTGGACATCCTCATTAAGTTGTCTGCTTGAATTTTTTGGCAGGTTGATGAACACTGTTGTTCTGAATGCTTTCATTTTCTTCTGCAGAGTCGATACTACAGATCACCTGAAGTTCTTCTAGGATATCAGTATCCTTGGATGCAAATTTGCTCGTTCTATTTTCTTGCGTGTGCTATAATTTTTCAGTTGCAGTATGTGTGTGTGTATATAATATATATATATATATATATACACACATATATAGGCCGGTAATCACAAAGCACTCATGCCTTGGATCAATGAGTAGTAACAGTATGAATCGTTGTGTTTGAGTTTAATGTTTGAAATAGAAAACTCATTGGTTTGGATAAAGTAAGTAATCGCTGTCTATTCTTTTGGAATATATGTGTATATATTGGGTCTGGTTGAGGGGAAAATCACGAAAATGTGGAAAACGGAAGAACACCCTGGTAACTATTCATCTGCACGTATACACATGTGCATACAAGTAATTTGTTAGTAATTTTTCCGGTATGCACATGTGCATAGTAACCAAAAACAACTTCATTTACTTGTATGCGCATGTGCATACCGTCCACATGATTGGTTACCAGGGTGTTCGTCAGTTTTTCATTTTTTTGGGGATTTCTCTCCGAACCTCTCTCTCTCTCTCTCTCTTATATACAAGAAGGGGTAAGTTATTGTGAGGAAATATGTTCTATCTAAATTTAGTATCATGCCATTAACACTAAACTTGTGTTAATCAGTAGTCACCCAATTTGAGAAAAATGTAGTAAGATGTTTGTTCAATCATTTATAGATAAATATGTGAGCAAGTATTATGTGGTTAAGCACTAAATAATGAATCATGTCGTCACTCTAAAGTATCTCGAGCCTATTAATACTCATGAGCTTTCGGTTAGACCTTGACCGTTAATCAGGTATACAACTGCCATTGACATGTGGTCATTTGGATGCATAGTTGCCGAACTATTTCTTGGCCTCCCGCTTTTTCCAGGAGCATCGGAATTCGATCTTTTAAGGAGGATGATAAAAATACTTGGGTATATATTTACAGTTCTTACGACATAGTGTTTACTTCTCTTTAAAAGTTTGTACATGTTTAAAGCAATTATCGTATGAATTCTTTTGTTTTTATTTTTCCTTTTTGTGTCCAGGGAACAACCACCCGATTATGTACTTAAAGAGGCCAAAAATACGAACAAGTTCTTCAAATGTGTAGGGAGTGTCAACCATGAAGAGAGTGGTTACGTTTCTTCTAGCGGAAGAGTATTTACCAAGCTCTAAATGAAGAAGAGTACGAAGCCGTAAGTGCTCGTTTTTTAATTTTGCAACAAGAAGTTTTATGGAATTAAGTTGTTGATGTGGGCCCCATGATCCAGGGTAACAAAGGGTAGCGCACTTAAACAGTTATAACTTCTGCTACGGGTGTCCGTTTTAGGCCCATGACCAGTTGATTCGAAAAGGCCTTACCCCATTTTTGAACCCTAAAAACGATGTTTAAGCATGCTGTTTGGACATTTTTGTGTTCTTTTACCTCTTTTTTGCCATTTTTGTGAATCAATATTTGAAGTCTAAGGTTCAGTATTCGTAGGGATTATCCACGAGTTTTCATAGAATTCATTGTGTCAGTTGTCAGTGGCACTTGAATGAGTTTATTGAAATTTTATGGACTTATATTGTTGTTCTTTTTTTTTAGCATAAAGAATTTTGCTTTATTGTTGTTGTGTCTTTTTGGGGTTGCTATAGAGGGAGTTGAAGAAACCGCCAATTGGAAAGGAGTACTTCAATCACATGAATCTTGAAGCGATTGTGAAAAAGTATCCTTACAGAAAAAATCTACAAGATGAAGATTTGGCTAGAGGTTATTATTAATATATGCTCAAATCAATATATACTTATTTTCGCGTTAAATATTTTAGAGTATATTTAGTGATCATCTTATTATGGACATATTGCAGAGAGTCAAATACGGTTAGCGTTGATTGATTTCTTGAGGGGACTTGTGGAATTCGATCCAGCCAAACGGTGGTCGCCTTTGCAGGTTATTGAATGCCATTTTATGTTCAGAGAAAGGGTTATAAAATTCGTTCTCGGTTTCTTGTTTTTATTGTTGACGATGAACACGATTATAGTTAGAGAAGGCTATGAGTGACCACCCACTGTAATCATGTTAAGATGAGGTGTCGAAATGTTTTAGATGGCTCTAAGAATTGTCGATGATTTTAGTAGTTTCACATCATTTTCATGTTTTGATAGAGCCTAAAACTTGGGAAAATACCAAAAAAATTATGAATGGTTGCCACAAAATTCATCTAGACGGTATGCACATGTGCATACAAGTAATTTATAACATCCGCACGTGCATAAAACCAAAAAATGACTTAAATTACGCGTATGCACATGTGCATATCTTTCAGATGAATGGTTGCCACTTGCCACTTGCCAGGGTATTCCTTACGAGTCCGTGACTGCGTTATTTGGAAAACTCACCGATTCAATTTATGTTGATTTGCGGTTTACATGTCTGTGATGCAGGCTTCTAAGCATCCGTTTGTTACCGGGGAACCTTTTACGTGTCCTTATACACCTGCTCCCGAGACTCCTCGTGTGGTAAGTAATATTTACTGAACTTAAAAAACGAATTAGCACGTTTTTTTTTTTACTTCCGTTAGTAAGGTTAATTTATGAAACATTTATTGTTAATCCTCTTTGGGTCTAACTATTTGGTAAGTTTTTTTACTCCTTTTCTTTTGCAATGTAGCCCGTTTCTCACAATTTGAAGGTTGACCATCATCCGGCTGCGGGTCATTGGTTTGCTGCGGGTCTTTCTCCAAATGTGAGCATCCGATGCTTCTTAACTCATATCGTGTTTAAACTTTTACGATTGTGATATTTTGCTACTTTGTTATCATGGACGGACCACTGCTTACTATATAAAAAAATACGTTTCTGAAGGGTGCCACTGTCTTGTTTTGTTGGGTGCCAGTGTGCCACTACATACTTTTTGAAACTCAAATGTTAACACAAGATTTTAATGGGTAAGATGGTAAATGCGCTTAACTATGTACAGAAGGCCCATGTTCAAGTCCTTGTTGTTTTTTTAACTTAAATTTTGTGTTTTTTAAAATATACGTAGACGGGACCCAACATGGGTCTTTTTTTATGTAAGGACAAGGAACCAGCCAATAGATCTTTATACTTATTTTGTAAAAGAAAATTTAGATATTATTTTATAGTCAAATTGTGCAACCACTTCACGTGTATTCCCCCCCCCCCCCCCCCCCCCCCCCCCCCCCGATATATATAGTGACTGAGATTCGTCCTCATGTTCACAACCAAAATTGAGTTCACATTTGAACTTTCCTCTCTCTCTCTCTCTCTATATATATATATATATATATATATATATATATATATGGTCAGGTTCAAGGTAAAACCTCATGAAAAGGAAAACTGAGGAACACCCTCATAGCCCTTCATCTGGACCATATGCACATGTGCATACAATCCAGATGATGGGTTTCGAGGGTTTTCCCCAGTTTTCCCTTTTTTGAGGTTTTCCCTTGAACCTCCCTCAATAAAATAAATAAAGGCCCTACTTTAAGTGGGATTTACTGGGTTTGTTTCCTCTCGTTTCGTTTGTAATTCGGTTTGATCTTCCGTGTAGGTTCTAGGCGGCGGAAACAGAGTTACGATGTACAACAACTCCCATTTCCAAGTTATGCCGTACGCACACGGGGGTAACTATGGAAGTTTGGGAAGTCACGGCAGCTATAACGACGGCATCGGGCTCGGAAGCAGCTATGGCAGTTACGGGGATAACAGCAATGTGCTCACATTCTTTTCACCGGTGGGCCCATCCGGGATGAACAACTACGCGCAAGGAAACGGCCCAACCCTCGGAAGTAGCCCCGATGCCCGACGGAGAATCATGCAGATCCCGCACGGGAACGGGTACGGGTTCAGCCCGGCGGGAAACTTTGCACCAATGTCGCTTGGCACGAGCCCGTCACAGTTCACGCCTCCGTACAGCCAGGTTTCGAACGTGTCTCCAGGACATTACGGGCCGAGTTCACCGGCTCGAGGGAACTGCCACGGGTCGCCGCTTGGGAAAGGGACGGGTTCGGTGAATCAGATGAATAGGAGAAAAGGGTGGGGGTATTCCGGTAATTTGCCGCCGTCACAAGAGAGCACGTCGGCGGGCGGGAATTGGCAAGGGTTTTCGGAGGTGAACACGGGTTCGGGCCGGCGGATAGTTCGCCGCCGGTGTTGGGGCGGTCGATGCATCATCTGCAACCGAATTTGAATGCGGGAAATTGGAAGCAACAACAGAGGAGTGGCGGAAATGCTAGCGGGCATATTTCGTTTGGTTCGGGTATACCGATTCCGCATGCCAAGGGGGCTGTGCATGATAAGGCGGAGAGTAGTAGTTCGTTGCCGGATCCTGGGGATTGGGATCCGAATTATAGGTAATGATTGTGGTGTTTGTAGTTCGGTTTTGATTATTTTGTGTTGTGTTTATTTTATTTGGGAACGGTAAGCGTGAGAACCAACTATTTGTGAATTATTTATGGTCAACATACCTGAAGGGTCGGGTTTAATGGAAAACCGGAAAAAAATGAAAAATGGAGGACTAATTTGGTAACTGTTCATTTGGACGGTGTGCAGTGCACATGTGCATACAAGAAATTTGTAACGTGGAGACGTGCATAAGCATATCTGCATAACATACATACATGTGCATACCGTCCAGATAAACAGTTACGATGGTATTTCTTAGTTTTTCATTTTTTTAGGGGTTTTCCGCTAAACCTCGGATATCATGCATTTTCATTGTAGGATGTGTAAAAGCCGCTTTTTATATCATTAAGCCACTACCAAACAGTCATGTATGGTTGACTGAATGAATAAGCTGAGAGTCCCGTTAAGCTCATTAAGCTGGTAACAAACAGGCCGAAAGTAATTCATGCTTCTATGTTCCACTTTTGCACCTGGTGTAGGGTGTTTTTTTCTTTAATTTTTTTTTATCTGATATCCTGTTCGACTTTTGCTTCAGTGATGAACTGCTTTTGCAAGACGATCCTTCGGAATTAAGCTCATTGGCAACGGAGTTCAGTAAGAGCATGCATGTTAATCAAGCTTTTGCTCCTACTGAATCATTTGTTGGAGTTGCTCGATTTAATCAAATGTCGAGCACAAATATGTCAATGCAAAGGTAATATTTCATTGAGCTTAATATTCAATGTGCATATAAAATGTCGTAATTCTTTTGTGTTAACTTTATTCCGCTCGATTGATGTCTTATGGTAGGCCAAATGGGCCAGCGTTTTCACATGCGGAAGCAGGAAGCCCGGTTTCGTCGCCTGATGTGTATGTCCACCCCATGATGACTCCTTCCCATTTAATGCCGCATTTCTCGCAATTTTCACCCAGTCGGCTGGGCCAGCAACCCGTTCAGCGGTTCAATCATGGGCGGTCAATGGGCATTCGTGGCGGTGAATGGAATCATGTCAAAGTCCAGGCCCCACTTTCCAATTTCAACTCAGGGGGCCCACGTTCCCCGGGAAGCAATAGTGCACCATGGGGTACCTAATCTTGACCATTTCTTGATTTTGCTTTGTTTTGCTAGCAGTTAAGTATAAAAGTGGCCCAATCATTTCTCTGTAGCGTGTGGCATTAACGGGTTTCCCCAAATGTCAATGTTCAATAGTTGGATGTAGTTAAAGTACAAAAGTGACCCTATCATCCCTCTGTAAGTTGTTACATTTACCACTTGGGTTGCGGCATACTTGTAAGGCTTAGGGGATTTAGTGGAAATCTCATCTTCCCCTTGTTAGAATCCACGCGCTGCCAAAGCCCTTGTGGCCGTGGAGAATCACCTGCGATGACTCCACACTGTTTGTGGTCCTTAGGGATTAGTCAGTGTGGGTAAGTTGGATCACAAACCCACGGTTACCCCAAAAAAATTAGAACTTGTAACATTTACCGGATTCTTGGAAGTCAAATTCACAGTTAAGTACAAAAGTGATCCTACCATCTCTCTGTAACTCGTGATATTTTGTCGGCTTTCCTAGAAGGCCATAGCCGGGATTATAGTGGGATGTCATAGGTGCTTTTGTTTGTTAGCAATCTCCTAAGGGTATTTTTTTTTTCAAAAGGTTATTCGCATACTTAGATCGGTTTATAAAAATGTCTTCTGAAGATTGTTTAACTTGTAAACCAAGAAAGAAGTTAAGTTTTCCCACTATGTTGACGATTGTGATCCCTTTTTGCAGGGCGTAGGGGCAACCATCCCATTGCCGCCAATATTCTACCATCTTCCCATGGAGGGAACGAATATGGAAGGATCTCGTGATGTTTGGAACTGGAAACTATATATAGAATGAATCTCTCTCTCTGTCTACTGTAAGGGACGTTGGCATGATAATTGTTAGTCGAAGTTGCTCCTTCTACTGTTGATTGTGCATTCATAGTGATTCTTTAAGTATGACTTATGAAAAACTTCGTTCCTCCATTGTTATTTGTTCGTTTGTTTGTTGTCCCCCCGAAGTGCGATAGGGGATGTCGAAAACGAGTAGCGTAAAAGGGGTTTGTTGATTTGTTCCTTTTTTCTTTATTTGGTTGGTTTAAAATTGGATAGAAAATGGAAGTATTTGGTCAATGGCCTCTTTGCTTAGATGAGCAATTTGCTTTCTATTCTTGGATCCCACATTTTATTTATTGAAAAGGCAAAATATGGATATGGGGATCCAACAAGATTTATTAGTCAAATGGCATAACTAGACAAGTGTGTTGAAGGAAGGGGTTATGAATGTGTATGGCACATGTATGTTTACTTGAAATATTATGAACAATGAATGTGATGGAAACTTGATTGTTGTGATCATTAATTTTTTTGTTAGTGTATTTAATTATAGTTTTTCTTCTTTGTTATGGTTAAAATGATGAGATCTTGGACCTTGACTTTGTTTGACAAACTAGCTGATATGATATCTTAATTATTAGCTAAGAAGTTTGATGACCAATACATTATATTCTTTTGGTAAAAAAAACTAAGTGATATATTAAGGATGGACTAAATGCACCCCTATCACTACATTAATAACGACATTAATTTTTCATTTTTAATGTATAATTTGAATTGATTATAATAATAATAAAATATGTGTATAACATTACCTAGTTTAACAATAACATAAAAGTTGATCATATGAATTCAATCCAATCCATTGGATATCTTATTGTATATAATATAAAACAATTGATCATCCATTAGATATTAGATGAATTCAATCCAATCCAGTTCGATTTAATGGATATCCAATAATATCATTCAATGGCTAAAACTGAACTGATCTAATCATCCATTGAATTGAAAACACCCAACATCCAATAGATGATATTGGATGATTGAAGCAGACCCCTTCCCTCACATCCAGTGGATATCATCCACTGATGAACACCCCTATTCATGAAACCTTTTAGTCAGCTCGCATGTAAAAAGATAGCGAAAACCTCGTATTTTAGAGTCCATACACTAGCAAAGCTTTTTTGCCCATAAAGGTGCATTTGTGATACTCCAAGCCATTTTGTTCGTTTGGAAGATTAGTCGGATGCAAATAAGCTAACCTGAAAATCGATGGCTACTTAAAAAATATCTTTTGTAACCAATGATGGTTCACCTACAATAACTCTAAGTAATTTATAATCATTTGAAATACTATCGAGGCATATAAACCGGTCCAAAAGACAAAAAGAAACCCAATATTGACAAAATGGAAAGAAAACAACCATTATGATTTCCATTCCTTGAATACCACCCAAATCCAAATCCAAATCCAATCATAAACTATACAAATTTTCAAATTAAAAAAAAAAAACAATAAATATCAAACTTTATATAATAGAGCCTAAATTGGTTGATTTTATGTTCCAAGGCCATTGGCAAATTTGGGTCCATTTTCCAAAATTTCCAATTTCCTTCCAACCCATCATCATCTATCTCTCTCTCATCTCTCTGCCACCACCACCACCACCACCCTGCCACCAATGGCCGGTGGTTCTGTGGCGGTTCTCGCCGGAATTCCACCGCCGTTAAACCCTAACAAATGTTCTTCCAACAACAATGGCAGAACTTTTCTTCATCCCCATTTCTCAAATCCCATAAAAAGATCACCTTTTAACACTCTCAAACTAGAACCCCCTTCTTCTTCTTCTTCTTTAATCAGCAAACCCTATTTTAGACTTAATAAAAGATCAAGAATCAGACCTAATTTAGCTCTAGATTCAGACATCCCTAACCCTCTTCACCAAGATGACAATGGCCAAGAACAGGTGGAGTTAAAAAGATTCATTTTTTGATCAATTTATTGTCTTTTGGATTCTGGGTGTTTAATAACTGATTGTTTGTTTCTTGGGTTTTAAAGATTGGAATTAAAGATTTTTTTTTTGATCAATTTATTGTCTTTTGGATTCTGGGTGTTTAATAACTGATTGTTTGTTTCTTGGGTTTTAAAGATTAAAAAGGTTGGAATTAAAGATTCTTTTTTTGATAAATTTATTGTCTTTTGGATTCTGGGTTTTGAATAACTGATTGTTTGTTTGTTGGGTTTTGAAGATAAGTAAGAGGAATTTACAGCAATGGGATTCTTTGACTGCAAAGTTTGCTGGAGTTGCAAATGTCCCTTTTTTATTGCTTCAGTTGCCTCAGATTGTGCTCAATGCTCGGAATCTTATCGCTGGAAATAACGCTGCCCTTTTCGCTGTTCCGTGGCTGGTATGCATCCCTTTGATTCTCTCGAGTTTCGGTTGTATTCACATGTGAATTGGTGTATGTCCCTTTCATTCTGTTGAGTTTCGGTTGAGTATTGGATTATATTCACATGTGAATTGGTGTATATCCCTTTCATTCTGTTGAGTGTTCCATTATATTCACATGTGAATTGGTGTATATCCCTTTAATTCTGTTGAGTTTCGGTTGAGTATTCCGTTATATTCACATGTGAATTGGTGTATATCCCTTTAATTCTATTGAATTTCGGTTGAGCATTCCATTATGTTCACATGTGAATTGGTATCTGACTGTCTATCCCGTTAATTCTCTCGAATGTCGGTTGAGTATTCAATTATATTCACATGTGAATTGGTATCTATCCCTTCGATTCTCTGAGTTTTGGTTGAGTATCTAATCATATTCACTTGTGAATGGTGGCAGGGTATGTTTACTGGGCTTCTTGGAAACTTATCTTTGCTATCTTACTTTGCAAAGAAGAGGGAAACTGAGGTGGTGGTGGTTCAAACTTTAGGAGTTGTGACAACATATGCAGTCATCATTCAGCTAGCCATGGCTGGATCTATGCCATTGCCACAGTTTATTGCCACCTCAATAGTGGTTGCTTGTGGTCTCCTTATCAATTTCTTGTATTTCTTCAAGTTGTTGAATCATACAATTTGGAACTTTTGGGAGGATTTCATCACTGTTGCTGGCCTTTCTGCACTTCCACAAGTAATAATACATTTGTTGGGTTTCTTTTCTTGTTTGTGAAAAATTGTGGTTTTTCGTGTGTAGATTTTTGCACATTTTAAAGAGATTTTGTTCGTATTTCTTGATGCAGGTTATGTGGTCGACTTTTGTACCTTATGTTCCGAATAGTATCTTGCCCGGGATAGTTTCTTTTCTGATAGCGGTGGTGGCTGTTGTCATGGTGAGTTTACGACTTACCGTTAAGATGCCGTTTCTTTACCTCTTAATGGAAACATCTGAATCGTTAAGATGTGAATCTTGTTTGGCAAAAAAACGGTTTGGCTCTTAGTGGTAAAAACCCTCTGAATGATTTTGTATCTTGGGTCTCCCTTAACCATTTAGCGCCTAATGATTACTAAACAACCTTATTTTCATTTTGCACTGTATCATAAGAGGCTCTTAATCATTCTGCATCTATGATTGATATTTGAAGATGAAATCATTATGTGTTCTAAAGTTGACATGACATGAATCTTGCAGGCTCGAATGGGCAAACTACCAGAGAAAGCCACCAAATTTGTTGGATCGGTTTCTGGATGGACTGCTACACTTCTCTTCATGTGGATGCCTGTTGCACAAATGGTAATATATATATATTATATATATATATATAGAGAGAGAGAGAGAGAGAGAGAGGAACACCCCGGTAAAGGTTTATTTGGACTGTATGCACATCTGCATACTAGTAATTGAAGTTGTTTTGTGGTTTTTATGCACGTGTGCATGTTACAAATTACTTGTATGCACATGTGCATATGGTCCAGATGAACTGTTAGCAGGGCGTTCCTCACTTTTTCATTTCTTTTGCGGTTTTCCCATGAACCTGACCCTATATAACGACTTATAATGATTATTGGTTCTCAACAGTGGACAAACTTCTTGAATCCTGATAACATCAGAGGTTTGTCATCCATCTCGATGCTGCTTGCCATGACCGGAAATGGGCTTTTGATCCCTCGTGCACTTTTTGTTAAGGATCTCATGTGGTATACATCCTTTTGCATCTTCTTTCTATTTCTCAAAGATGCCACTATAGATATTACAATTTGTGTGTGTGTGTGTCTGTTGATTGGAATATTGATGCATCTTTTTTCTTGCCATTATGGTTGTTAGGAGGCACTCACAGGTTTAAATGAGAACGATAAATATTTTGAGAAACTGAGAACCAAGTATTCATGAATATATTTAAAGTTATACATAGTTTTCTCTAATGGACTATATCAGCATATAATAACAAATAAAAACTAGGATTTAGACTCCTTCCCATACTCGCTAGTTCGAGTTTATTCAAGGCCACGATAGTTTTTTTGGCAGTTATCTTTAAGGCTCCATGGGATTACTCAAGGTGCACTCAAGTTGGCCTGGAGACCCATGCTTACAAAATAAACATATAATTGCATGTTAAATTTTGCATTGACATATTCAAGATGATAATGTATTTATTTAACAATCGTTTGTAGGTTCACGGGATCATGTTGGGCGTCTTACTTCTACGGATGGGGAAACCTTATATGCATGTACTTGTAAGTTTTTTTTCTTGTTGATTCATATGTGATTCATAAAACATGCAATCTTTAACGACCTTACTTGAACAGGATCTGTTCTATAGGCTCGTACCTCTGTATTCTTGATTCCTAAAAAACATGCAATCTTTAAGCATTGTTAGCTAATCTTATTACATTCATAATCATGGTTGTGGATTCAGATGTGGAAGTATTAGCAAGGAGTTCTTCTTGGCTGCAACAATAGGCTTATTTTTTTGGACAGGTTTGCCCTTCGAATCCATTTACTACAATAAAATCGGCTTTATAGGATGTCAGATATATCTAAATGTCCTAATAGACTGCTTTATAGGACCAAAAGTGTTATGATAAGATGTTAGAACGTATTTGGGCATCCTAACAAGTATTTAGGACATTTTTGAAATAAAGCGTATTATTAGCTTTTCTACAGGATACTTTTGAGAAGTGTCATATCGACACATTTTATTTCACAAGAGCATTTGCAATAGATTCTCTGAAATTTCTTTAAAATGAAGAATCAAAATTCAAAAGAAATTACAATTAACTGTAAGAGTTTTTCTATTTTGGAGATTATAACATTAATTTTATTATTAAAATATTCAATACAATCAATAAAATATTATTTCTCTGAATCCTTATTGGTAGAAAGAATAAAAAACTATTTCTCTGTCTCCACGGTAATTATTTTGGAGAATTCTCCAAATTTGGAGAATTTTACGCTTTCTCTTCTATTTTCTCCAGTTTGAAGAATCTGTTGGAGCAAAAAACTAGCCAAAATCTCTACTTTAGAAGATTTGTTGATGCTCTAATAAGAGTTTATTTAAATAAATGTCGTAAAGAAATTCTTTACGACGTCCGAAAGCATCCTATCAACTTATTGTAGCATCTTTGTATAAGATGCACAATTGTTTGGTCCTTAAGTAGTCTATCAAGACGTCTAGACATATTTAGTGTTCTATAAAGCCGATTATGTTGTAGTGGTTTCTTTGAATATTAGTTTCATATAGTTTTGTTGGGAAATTGGAACAAAACCCTTTATTTTCGTGTTCTTTTTCGTAACAGGGTTTGCGCTATGGAGCGACACTAAGGCATATGGCCACGAATCGCCATTGACTTCTTTAAAGGTGTTATTTATGGGTTCTAATTCTTAGAACATTCACACAAATGAGCCATGCTTCAAATCTCTTCTTGTGGAGGTGCTTGAAAAATTGCATCGAAATACTCCCTCCGTCCCAAAACCAGTGTCCACATTTATATTTAAATTTGTTCCAAAATAGTTGTAGAGTTTTGAAATAAATAGTTATAAATTACTACGTTTCCACTACCCTTAGTTATGACGCACATGAATGTTTAAGAGTTGATGAGATCGCGACAAAATTGTAAAGTGTAAAATTGTCTTTTAGTTGATTAAAATGTGTAAATGATTATATGTTTCAAAAACTGTGTTTCTTTATTGAGCAACATTTATTTTGGGATGGTCGGAGGACATGGCATTAACGTCTTTGTGGTTCATGGAGATGCAATTGGATCTCGGTTGATCAGCAAACTCAAACTTGGAATATCGATCTTCAAAAGGGGGAGGGTGGAAGTGTAGCGTAGACGAACCCTGGTTCAAATAAATGATTATGGGATTATAGAATGTGTTAAGTCAATGAAAACCTGCTTGGGCTGTTATTTAACATGTAATGTTAACTGTTGTAATGATAAATGTCGAGTTTATGTTATCAGTGTTTCTTGTTTTGTGTTTATACGTACCGTTGTTATTTCTTTGTCGTGTATTATCCTTTTCATACAAGGAAAATGTGCACTGATTATTCCATATTTGATACTTCTTTAAATGATTGAATGAAGATTGTTTTAGTTGATTGCATTAAGTTATAGAAATGATACCTAGTTTACAAAAAGTTAAGACCTTTTAAATTTATTAGAAATGATGCATTGACATAACATTTTGTAAAGTCTTGTGAAGGTGTTACAAAACCATATTCTGTTGTTATTTTGTAATAAACTTCGAGATGACTTGTAATTCAGATCAAATATTTTTCTTGTAAGTTTTTTTTCCATGTCCATATATTCGCATCTCCACTCGAAATAGAGTTATTTAATAGTTATCGTGAGAATGTGAATCCATTGACAAATCCGGTAAAAAAAATCTATTTAAAATGTATATATAAATCTATGTGATTATTTATATAGGTTTACATATGCGTCTTAGAACTAATTTTTTTAATGATTGACAAATGAATCTTCATTGAACCTTCATTTTTCATATTTTCACAATATTTAGCCTTCTTATTCGATTAAACCTCTCCAAAACAAAAACCTCTCCAATCTATAGAGATTAATCCATACAAACAACTTTATTCATATAGTACTTAATGGAAAACCGACCAAATAACCCCTTAGTCACTTTTATGTTATTAAGCCACTACAATACTACCAAACACTTATATATAGCAAAACGAATAATACTATACTTTGTTAAGCTCAACTACTAAGTGGGCGTTTACTTAAATACTTACCTGATAAACACTTACCGGTAAATTTGAACACTGTCATCTACCATACTAGACAATATTATCTCTCAAAACTCAATACGATATTGTTGCAACAACATACCTGATAAGATTCGTCAATATCACTTATTAAGTAAGACTTCTAATTTATATCATTGTTTTTACTGTGTAAGATTATAGTTCCTGCCATATTCATTCCCGTACATAAATCCTTATCGGTAACCATTAAGTAAATGCTTAGGCCATCCGCAGCCAAGGCTGTTTGGAACCGGTACAGGTACCTTGCAGGCGGTAACACCGCCGTGGTGGACCTACAAGGTACCTGCAAGTCATACCACGTGTGAATCCTTACCGTTCAACATAAAGAAGCAAACACACACACACATATATATATATATACATACAGAATATATATATATTATTATTTAAATAATACAGGTGGTATGACCTGTACGGCTGTGGATGAAATGGTAAGGTAGTGGTAAAGCTGATGTGGCTCTGAAGTGGCAGCCTGTACAGGTGGTATGACATGTACGGCTGCGGATGGCCTTATAAAAAAAAGTATTTTGAAAGTATAATTTTAACTTTTGTCATTCAGCCAATTACAAAGCGCCACGTAAGCCATGAGCTCCATATGCAAAGCCGGAAGTTTGCAACGGAAACGGAATCATTTGAGAGCAAAGGCGGTGTGTGTGTGATTTGAGAGCAGCAAGCAGTCACCGGCATGATCGATCGACGATAAAACTCTCCGATTCCGATTCCGGCAACTCTTCCGGTAACTTTTCCGATTCCGGTAACTCTTCCGATAACAAAATAGTGTAAGAAACCAGATCTGGATGGGCTGGGGATGGGCGATTTACGAAGGAGTGGTGGTGGTTGGCTCTCTATCACTCCTCGGCTGGACTGGCCTCTGGTTTTTGAACCAGAGGCTCTACAAGGATTACGAAGAAAACGAGCACTCGTTCAGATCATCTTCAGTGTCGTTTTCGCTTTCTCCTGTAACCTATTCGAGCTCGTCCTCTTCGAGATCATACCTATTCTCTCCAAGAGTACGATCTTCATCATCATTATCTCTCCAGTTTACAGTTTACGCAATCTGATAATCTATATATATATATATGTATGTATATATATATATAACTAACTGATGTAGTGATTTGTTCGTTTAATTTTATACTGTTTATGTGGATGTGTTTTGAAATTTTGTTGAATCGGTGAATGATGTGGATTGATAGAGAGTAGAGACGGTTTGAAAACGGTAGTTTCGTGTGTTGCGTTTGGTTTTGAGCTTGTGCTTTTCGAGATCATACCTATTCTATCTAAAGAGTATGTTCATCTTCATCATCATCATCATCATCATCATCATCATTATCTCTCCAGTTTGCGGTTTACGCAATTTAGTGATCTATATAAGTAACTGTTGTAGTGATTTGTTTGTATAGTTTTTTATTACTGTTTATGTGGATGTGTTTTTGAAATTTGTTGAATCGGTGAATGATATGAAATAGGTAGTTTCGTGTGTTGCATTTGGATTTTGAGGTGAATTGTGTTTGTTTTGTGGTTGTGGAGGTTAGGTTATTGAAAATGATGAATGATATGGATAGCGGAGGGAAGAAGCCCTAAAATTTTGTGGTGGATGGAGAATAGAGAGTAGAGACGGTTTGAAATCGATATTATCGTGTGTGCATTTGATTTTGTGATGAATAGTAACAGTTTATAGTTGTAGAGGACTAGAGGTTAGATTATCGAAAACGATGAATAATATGGATTCCGGAGGGAAGAAGCCCCCAAATTTGTGGTGGATGGAGAATAGAGTGTAGAGATAACTTGAAATCGATAGTTTCGTGTATTGCATTTCGTTTTATGATGGATAGTGACTGTTTATGGTTGTAGAGGTTGAATTATGGAAAGGAGAATGTTTTATTGACAAATTAATGAATGTTGTATTCTGGTTTGATGGATAGAAGTATACAAGTCCTTTTTTTTGTTAATACTTGGGGACAGACTATGAAGAACAGTAATGGTTGATGCAAACTGAAAGGTCTAACGGTATATGAATGATGTATGAAGAGGGAGTGATTGCAGTGAGGTTGAGGCTAAGCTAAGGTATTCAAATCTCATGAATGCCTTAGATATGTTTGATACAAGCTTAAAGTCCATTCGACTGATCTTAAATTGGTTTGACCAAGTTTGGTAGGTGATTAGAAAACATTCCTTTTCAAGGTAACGAGTAAATGATTGATTTGCTACAAGTGTTTATTAGACTATATTGTACTTTCGTGCCTTCCTATAGTATTGCCTAATCCTTCAGATTGTGATTTCTAAAAAAAGTTTGGAGCTGTGCCTTTTTAGATAGTCAACTTAATGTTATGCTTTTGTATGCATATATGTTTGATGTTCATCCAAGGTCCAAGGATATTCTAATGATTATGTAATCGACCAAGGGTTACATTCATGATTATGAGTATAAGTCATGGGTTTTTTTCATTTATAGCAAATCTGATATTATTCTATTATGTGCAGGGCAAGATGGATAAACTGGAAGGTGGATTTATTTTGCTTGATAACCTTACTGGTTTTCATGTTGCCTTATTATCACTGTTACTTGATGCTTCGCAATAATGGTATGTAACATGTGATAATGGGCTTATATTCCTGATATTTCTTAGTAACATAGAGTTGATGGTCATTTTTCATGAATTTCATTCATACCCTGAAAACTGCAGCAGTTTCTATTTGGAATTGTATGTATCAATTGCAAAGTTTACAACTTATAATTATCTATTTGCTCATTATCGTCATTACAAACTGTCTATGCTATTTGTTTTGGTCAACACAAAGATTCACTTTAATTTGAAAGACAAAATTCATTTCAAATATACCTCCCATACTTTGCCATGTAGAACCAGTTATAATTTTCATGGGATATAGGAGTGGTATTTGCTATAAACAATTTTGCATGTGCATTTTGATATTTGATGGTAACTCTTGCAATTGACCATAGTACTATCATTGATGATGAGATTATCTGAAGTTGTACTACATCTGTGTAACTTTATGAGCCTTGAACTTTTAATTTTTAACAAGGGGAACCTCTTTTTAATTTGAGATAACAATAATGTTGGATTATTACCTTAAATTTTATATTTTTAAATTTAATTCCCTTGGAATTCTTGCCTGCGAAATCACTGATAACATGTTTGTATTTATTCAAGACTATTTAAATTGATGCTAAGCAATAATGTTGGACCTTGAAACAGCATGGGTTGTGATTTGTGAAGCATTGTGATGGATGTTAAACGTGAATACTGTATTACAATCCATCCTTTGTTGTCCTGTTATTATTTCTACACTCATATTTGCCCTTCTCTCTCTATGCTGTGCCTGTCTCTCTATTGCATTCAAGTGCTATTCAATAAATCATTATTTTCAGATGCGTGGAGGCAATAAGTCTATCACTTCATTATATATGAGTGCTATTCACCAAATCTTAATTTTGCATGACAGGTGTGAGGAGGCGTCGAGCTGCAACTGGATCTTTTTTGTTCTTGTTTGCATTTCTGTATGCTTTTTGGCGCTTGGGAATCCATTTTCCCATGCCTTCTCCTGATAAAGGTTTTAATCTATGACACTTGCATTGTTGACAAAGAAAATAAAATCTCATATTCCTTGGATATTAGTTTTTTTTTTTTTTTTTTTTGGCAAAAGTTGGATATTAGTTTTGTATGATTTCATTCCAATGAATGTCACTTCTCAAATGCAAAGAAAATAAACTAATATCCACTTTATTGTATGTTAACCCAGTAGTTTGATTGATATTTTTGTTTGTCTATTAGCATCACCTGTTACCTATTAGTGCTCCACCAGCTGCAGGAATGTGAAATCCTGTTTCTTCACCTCTTTAACTTAGCATATATGTTATTTTATTTTATTTTATCTATTTCTTCTGGCATGAAGTACAATATTTACACCAATAGTGGAAAGTTTATATGTTGTAATAAATATCTTGAAACTTTGGACTCCAAAATGACTTATTTACCTTAATCTTGCGCCCTCCCGTTGGACGATAACTTTAGAGTTCTACGCATGACACATCTTAGATCCTCAAGTTGTGCTTCTGTCAATTTTCATCCAATCTGCTTCTTTTAATTTATGAGAAACTGCAATTATGTTTTTATCACATGTTAACCGGATGCTTTTTGTTTCTTGATTTTTCTCATTTCAGCCTAGGGATACTACCTATTGACATATAGATGTTCTAATTGTAATGTATCTACTCAGGATTTTTCACCATTCCACAGCTCGTCAGTAGAATTGGAGTAATCGGTGTGACTGTCATGGCTGTCTTGTCTGGTTTTGGAGCTGTGAATTTGCCTTACAGTTATTTATCTCTCTTCATAAGGTAAGATGGCAATGATGAATTGATAATATCAATCAATGCAAATACGAAGAAAGAATGTTGAGAAATGATTAGTTGAGAGCTATAGCTTTTGTTTAGAACTTCCATGAGCATCTTTCAACAATAATCATTGAGTGTGAATCTTCTTTCTTTTTGGTTTATAGTTCTTGCATATGATTACCTTCAGTTGAATATGAAAAGTTGTCGTAATTGTGTCACATGACTAATGATAAAAATTGCTGAAGATCTATCTATTTCTCAGATTATGTCTAGTAGATAACTCTTTTATGCTAAGGAAAACCTTGAAACCCTGGGACCTGAAAACACCCAGGGCACTTATCCACAAAGTTATATCGATACATTCACACACACACACACACACACACTATACATTTTATGCTTATTTTCCAAACGTAAATGCTGTTGCACTTTTTAAAGTGTTGTCTATCTGTTAGATATTATCAAGGATGAACATTTATGTGTTCTATATTAGTGTGGATTGAAATATGCTTTGATATGCCTTGCTTTTTAGTATTCTTGTAGCCATTTTTAAGCAAACCCAAATCATTTTAGTTGATTTTATACCTCATGTTTCTATTTATAGTTATGTCGCCCTTTAGTAAATAGTTGCTTCTTTTTTTTTTTGTGAGTCGAAGAAGGTGTGCATAGAGGTTCTTTGCGTGTAAGTGCTTTCGTGCGTAAGACACTTACCCCGTTTACATATATACATGCCCTTTAGGGTTTATTTCTAGCACTGAATTGAAATTGATGATTACAAAATTACAAATTAGATTGAAAAATGCTGATAAATTGGCAAAAAGATAAATGATAAATTCGTGATGACAACTACAGAGTAGTGTTTAAATATAAAATCTGAAGACTAAGCCTTTGATGCACATGGTACAACTTTTTAATGCAATTGGTCTTAAAAATAATCCGTTAAAGGTGAATTATTAACTTGTACAACATCTTAATGCATAGACTTGCCTTGATTTTTTTTTATAACAACTACTTAGGTAAGTACCAACATTTTGCTCTTGTTTTATAGGTACGTAGTTGGCTTGTATTTTATTTTGTTTTACATATACATGCTGGTTGAATGTTGTATAGACATCCTGTTATTTCTTGACGGCATTGTTAGAAAAAAGGCTAAGACTTCTTGATACTTCCCACCAACTACTATTAAATCTCTACCAGCTTCTTGTACCAGAGAAAGAAAACCAGGTTGATTTCTATGGGGCCTACACTTGTAGTACTCTGCTAGTAGATATTCATAAGCATGTCATTTGTGGGAACAGAATGTAAATGTATTTGTGTTCAGTTTCTTTTTGTATCATTGATTAATTGCTCATTCAGCTCTCTAATATTCTTATTTACTTTATTTTGGTAGAGAAATCGAAGAAATAGAAATCAAAGCTTTGGAAAGACAGTTGATGCAGTCACTTGAGACTTGTATTGGAAAGAAAAAGAAAATCATTCTTAGCCAAATAGAAATGGAGCGAGTTCAAGGACAAGAGGAGGTTTGACTATCTTCTGATATCAATGCTACAAAGCTATTCTCTGTTGTGCATAAACTCTTGCTATGATATACGTCCTATTTTGAGTTCAAACTCAAATGTTGTTTGATAACCCTATTACATTTAGGACGCAGGATAACTGGTTGATATATGTTTACTGTTTAGACTATTGATTCCTGGTAAGAGCATATGATACAAACCACGTTTTAACTTGAATTCCTCATCATTCATTCGAGATATGAAGTTCTCAGTCATAGCATAAAATTTGGAGTAATAAAATAATATTGATGCGCTTATTTGTGTATCTTCTTGACTAGAATTAATATATATTATAAAGGAAAGAGGCAGAAGTAGGACATAAGACATGCGCCTATTGCAAAAGACTGTAAACCTTAACAATCAACACCCCCAACTCCAATAAAAAAAATTACCTGGCGTCTTCATTTTGGTGATGAATGTTTCATCAAATCATGACATTGCAGTCCTATAAATACTATAATGATGCAATCCCCCAATTCTACTTTGAAAAAGTAAATTGTTGCATCTAAAACTTGTATAGCTTTTTTTTCACCATCTTTCTTGTTTCCCTTTCCCCACTTCTCAACCCTTGTGCATTCTTTATTAGATGAAACTAGTTACAATTTACTTACCAAATCATCTAGGCTCCCCAAAACTAAACCAATGTGCTTAAACATCCACAAATTTGTGACAGCAACTGCCCTCTGGTTGAAAGTGCTGTGATGCATAAGCAACCAAATGGAATGCAGTTAAAAAATGATTTTCTGAGACATAGTGTAATTGTGATAGAGCTTGTGCTTATCAGGATATGAAAGGACATGTGCGATGTTATTTTATGCTTAATGTCAAGACTCAAGAGTTCATAAGTATACCTTTGGTTTACCTGTGAATATATTGTGAGGCCCCTGATGAACCTTTCTGTGTTCATCTTCAAACATCTGAACTTTTTCATACTGAAGTTTGATCTTTAACATGCTTTCTATATACCAATTAGTAAGGATATAGTTCGGAATTTTGAAAGCATTGCATTTTAGTTGGATAATTTGTAAACATCATTTTTGGGCTGATTGAGCATCCATTTTAGTTAACAGCAGATGCTGTTCACGTGCAATATAGTTGCTCAATAAGCAGTGAAGTTTAGGAGCTTCTGTTTTTTAATGATGTTCTGTTGTATTCAGTGAGCGTTGTTTGTTGCAGACTTTTAAGGCAGGGTCCTTTTTCAGGCGGATTGTTGGGACAGTTGTGCGTTCTGTGCAAGATGACCAAAAGGAACAAGGTTAGAGTTGAATTCCATCCTCAATGATATAACCCGATGAATGTATTTAGATTTGGAATGGATCTCCAGAAACCCCCATATTCAATTTAATATTAATGATAGTAAGCTCTTATATATAAAGACATTAATGATAGTAAGGTTGGTAGTTCATATTAAATTCTAAATATTTTATTATTCTGCTGTGTAACGCCCTAAGCAAGTCCTATGATGTTGTGCTGTTCTCTTTTCGGAGTTCTCTTATTACATGGACTATCTCTCCATAGTGGTTGACAATTTCTACTGCTGATTATGATTTTACAGTTGATTCATACCATTCTTCTATCCTAATAAATAACTTGGATGGACTTGGTAATAGGACTAAATAAAAGTCACATAGAATATAACAAAAAACGTTTGCATCAACTAGAGTGCAATTAGCTTAGACAAGTCCATTATATGACCTAATGAAATGTTTTGAGGTATGTGGTCAAGGGGACTGAACATAATTTATTAAAGGATTAAATACTTGGATTCACATTTAGAATAATACAAAATGATTAATTTTGGAACTTGTGACACATGACATAGGTAAATGAACTAGTGTATATTCAGAAGGGAGTTGTTTGTAGGTCAATTTGGATTATAGGCTGTGTTAGATTTTCAGTGTTCTGTTCATGAAATTTAGAGTATGGACTTTCAGTGATTTGATTGTAAATTTTGACCAGCTGGTGTTTTGCTTCTTGGTAATTTCATTTGACTTTCTCCCGGTAAGCTTTTTATTTTTATCCTTCACCCCACCTTTTGTTCTCATTTCTCCTTGAAGATATTAGAGGCATGGAATCAGAGGTACAAGCTTTAGAAGAGCTCTCGAAACAGCTTTTCTTGGAAATCTATGAACTTCGGCAAGCTAAGGTTTATCTTGCTTTCTGTTCTTTTCATCTGAGGCTCTATCCATGTTCATCTAATTTTCCCCCCTTCTTACTTAAATTTTTTTTGGTTCTTTTTTTAATATCCTGTTTTATTTGGCAACACTATCAGGAAGCTGCTGCATATTCTCGAACCTGGAAGGGTCACTTACAGAACCTACTCGGCTATGCATGTTCAGTATATTGTGTGTATAAAATGATAAAGGTATCAATTGTCGTCCACTTGTCAACGCTTATAGAACTTCTTTTGCAGTATAATCTTAATGTCATCTGATTGTTTCAATTGTCTTTTGCAGTCTTTGCAAAGCGTCGTCTTCAAGGAGGTGCACATCTTTATCCTATTACTTCTTTTTAACAAATACTTGCACAAATATCACCAGAATTCATTCATCCTCTTGTGCTATTAGACATATTGCTCCTCTAACATTCTAATATGGCTCTCTTTCACAGGCTGGTTCCGTTGATCCTGTGACTAGGACAATCAGCATATTCTTGCAGTTTTTCGACATAGGCATTGATGCAGCATTGTTGTCTCAGGTTCTTTTACTGCTTGTGTCTATAACCCCATCAAGTAAATTTTACGTATTTCTATGAACGTATCAAATGATGAGTCATAATGATAAATGAAAATTGGCTTCAAGGTCAATGTTTTCGTTGCTCGCAACTTGGGACCAAAAATTCCTACCCACGATACTTGGTGGTGTTGAGAATATTACTTTATTACCCTTTCTTGAAACACTGAGCTTTTGAGACATGGTGTCTAGGTGTGCAAGTGAGTCGGTGGTCTAATTTACTGCTTTTTGTCTATAAGCTCATCAAGTAAATTTTTTCATATTTCTATGAATATATCAAATGATGAACCATAATGATAAATGTGGAATGACTTTGAGAATATTACCCACAATACTTGGTGTTGTTGAAATATTACTTTATTACCCTTTTCTTGAAACACTGAGCTTTTGAAACGTAGGACATGACGGGACTTAATGGGACAAAAATGCATTGTTTTTGTCCCGCCAAATTAGGTGTAACAATGATATGGACAAGAATGGTAAATTACTAAACTACCCATGTGAAATTAAAACCGTAAAACCTTTCACAATTTCTTCATTTACCCTACCACTCTTTCCCTTCCAGTTCTATCCAGTCCCGTCCTTGTAAAGGGACACTTATGACTATTTACTTAATTTGATAACATGATGGTTTTAGTTTACTCCGAGTATGTAATAATTAATCAATGATGTGTAGTTCTGTAGCAGAGGATGCAACTAGTTCCAATTTATTTGTAATTTTTCGTCATTGGATTATCACTTGTGCTGCCGTTTAGTAAAACAATTATTTGTTCATGATTACGAATATACCCATTGTTTGGATCTAACATGTTCTTTGACATCACCTTTCCTCTCTTCTTGCTATAAAACAGTATATATCCCTCTTATTCATCGGAATGCTGGTTGTGATATCTGTTCGTGGGTTCTTGAATAATCTGATGAAGGTAATCCTATTTCCTCTTTTTCGCCATCGAATGATTTTTCTTTTTCAATTTGTATCATGGAATAGGCACTTTTTGATTGATTTCCATCATGAAGTTGTTACTGCTATGCTGGATTCTAAGAAATATAAGAAACCATTTTTTGCGCAAATTTGATGTGTAATAAGCTGCTTCATTGTTCTAAATGCAGTTCTTCTTTGCGGTTTCTCGTGTTGGTAGTGGATCTTCGAGCAATGTTGTGCTTTTCTTATCTGAAATCATGGGGATGTATTTTGTATCGTCTATTCTCTTGATTAGAAAAAGCCTGGCAAACGAGTACAGGTATGCTCGTTATTTGATATTTCCTAGCTTTTTTATCTGGAAGTTGATTAAATAGATGAAGTTTGAACTATATATCCCAAACCAAACATACCGGTATATCCCACTATAAAGTAGGAGCATGTTTGGTAGAAATTTTTTGGCTTTCTGCATAAAGCTCCCCCGTAGAAGCTTAGGTCCTGTTTGTTAGCAGCTTAATGAGCTTAACAGGACTTTCAACTTACTCGGTTAGCTATATATGATTGTTTGGAAGTGGCTTAATGATAAAGAAAGTGGCTTATTCAATAACCTTTTAGGGAAGAGCTTTATGCAAAAGCCAAGTTTTTTTCAAACATGTCTATCTCAAATAAAAAAAATCTTGCTCCTTCCATATATGAAAAATACCTCCCACCTCCCAAACAAAAACCTTTTCCATTTATACAGACAGATTAATCCACACAGGCAGCTTTATCCATACAAGACTTAATGGAAAACCAACCAAACAACCCTTTACTGAATAAACTACTTTTTTGTATCATTAAGCGACTATCAAACAATCACACACCCATTAAGCAGCTAACATACATGCCCTAAGGTCGCCATGCCCATCCTCAACTGTTGATCCCATAATTATTAGAAGGGATTGTAGATGCTTTCGGAGGGATTTAATTATGATGGTTTTTTTTAAATAAACAAGTAAGATATTGTAATAAGCGTGTAAGTTTTGTCGTTTGCAGAGTAATCATTACAGACGTATTGGGTGGAGACATTCAGTTTGATTTCTACCATCGGTGGTTTGATGCAATTTTTGTGGCCAGCGCTTTCTTGTCTTTGCTTTTGTTGTCTGCACATTACACATCTCGCCAGGCTGAGAAACACCCGATCGATTGATCTATTTCATAAGCCGATAAAAGTTCATTAAATGTGTTGTAGTTTATAATACACAATAGATAGACGGCCAATGCCCGAAAGATATCAATACAAAATGGTAGATATGGTTTTTGTACCATGATTGATGGATGATGAGAGGTTGTTTGTGTAGCTTAGGTTATATTACTATGATCCAATGATTAGTTGTTTTTATTTTCGGTAGCGTTACGATTATCCGAGCAGATGTCGTTTTGGGACTGAAGTGTTTTAAAATTTTATTGCGTGGCTTCAAAAAGCTAAAAGATTCGGTAGATAACATTAAATGAGACTTGGGTGGTGTTTGTTTTTTAAGAGTTGCTAAAGTATGAAATCTAATTTCACTTCTGATTTTCATGAGGTGATGTAGAAGTATGAAATATAAATCAATAAGATTGTTTTTGTAAATTGACAAATGTAGAAATATGTATAAATGTCTATTTTAAGTGTTAAAATAGACAAATTAAATACATCAATTGAAGTGAGCATTGATGATCGAAGGATGAAACGAAAAAAAAAACAAAAGAAGGATGTCGGCAGATTTGCAAGCCTGCGTAGTTTTAATCATATTTTACTCGTTGAAGTCCTAATTTAAGTGATTCAAGATGGTTTGGAAAGCTAACACACATATCTACAATTTTCTTGTTTTGCGTTTTTGCAAATTTGGAGGGCATCTCGGTTAAAACCGATGTTGAAATCGAAACAAAAGTGCTGAAAAGGGAAAAGAACAAACAATACCCTGGAGTATGTGTTTTTATTAATAGGTCTGAAGTTAATTGGACACAGGTCCATATTATATTACAATTGGGCTTAAAATGATTTTAAAAAAATTCAATTGCCATATAGAAGCCTGTTATTGACTATTTGTGTTATTGGTTTCTAACGATTATTTTGGCTTATTTTGGCCACTTTTTATATGTCCTTTTAAATTTCTAAAAAGTATTTCTCCTAATTTATCAAAATGTCATGTCATTGTATCTTTATATAAGTAAGAGATTTCACATGTTTTCATGGTAATAAATTTCTTTCTTGCAAGACTCGGCTACAATTTCGGTTTTTATCAGAAGATAGTTTCAACTGAAAAATGGTTATAAGAATTTGTTTGGGCGTCAAGTCTGTTGTGCTCATGTAGGGTGATACACATTTTAGAAGTCTATTATGCAATGCAACATGATATATCTCGATTATGAATTCCAATAATTTGAATCCTCAATCGTGATTTAATGATCCGTTTTATTCTTTATCCCTCTTAGTATAATATGAAGTAAAATTGTGGAATTTTAACATCTTTATCGTTTGTCATAAGTTATTTGTGAAATTGAATGGAGTTTTAGAAAGTTCTATATATACACTAATAAATTTTACAATTGAAATTTAAGAAATACTTTCAAATATGAGGCAAACTATGATTATACTTGTGGAGGGAGGATCATGCGAGAAGTTAAAATATTTTGTGAGAAGGCTAGAAGTATGATATCATATATATGATTGCACGACCTTTGGGTGTGTTTAATCATGTATGGTTAAACGTCTATGATTAATCTTGTGTATCATATATGATATCATAGTTCTCGTCTTCTTGCAAAATGTTTAGCTTATCGTTTGAACATGCCCCTATATTTGTGATAAAAGGTTTTAAAATAATATTTAAAGAATTGAAATATATTGTTTATGGCTATCAAAGTAAAGAAAATACGTTTCTTATGTAACTTGTTTAATTAAAAGAAAATTAATTGTTTTAAGATAAGGCAAAACATACGGATAAATTAGGAATATATAAAGTTTGATCTTTTTTGTAAGGGTGTGCATCGGGCGGGTCGGGCGAGTTCGGGTGGAAAAACCAAAAACCCGATCGGATTTCGGATATGAAAATCAAGACCCAAACTTTAGGTTTTCGGATTTCGGTTTTTTCGGGTTCGGGTTGGTCGGTTTCGGGTTTATTTCGGTCGGGTTCGGGTATTATTATAATGCAAAAATATATATAAATTTAATCTCTTTTAATGATAAATTCAATTGCTTGATGAAATCCAAAGTAAGTTTAAAAATATAAAACGTTTCCATCGACTAGATTTGACGGTTTTCATAAGACAATTAGATAAATAAATATATTTATATAATATTTAAAGAATGTATGTATATTATTTCGGGTTTCGGGCGGTTCGGGTGACCAATCATCAAACCCAACCCGAACCCAAATATCCACACAAAAGTCGGGTTTCGGTTTTTCGGATTTAAGGGTGTTCGGGTTTTGCTTAAACGTCGTATTTTCGGTTCGGGTTCGGATATCGGATTATTCGGGTTTTGCACACCCCTACTTTTTTGTAATGAGTTATTGATTTATATACGACATGTATATAATATGTAATATAGTTTTGTAACATATCATACTTTAAGCTATAATTTAAAGCATTAAAAAAAGAAATCCGTAAATCAACACTTTGATAAATACGTTTACCTTTAACCTTGACTATCATTAATGCTATCGGAGGTTCCTTTAGCATCAAGAATGTCCGGTTTTTTCATGAATCATCAGTGTCAATCGCCTTCTAATTAAATTGACTATTATAAAATATCTTTTAATTGTTCAAAATTATGAAACTAAATCAATATCAACCACCTTCTAAATTTGCAATTTCCAAATCGACGAAAATAATAGAATTCCACAACATGCACCCACAAACTTCATAAATAATTTTTTTTCATCTAATTATCCACAACAACTTGCCTATTTTATCTTATCCTCTCATAAACCAAATTCAAACAATACAAGATTCTTTACACATTTACACATTTTCGGTACTTTTCACGTTTTCGTTTCCGTTTACGCTTCTATATATCTTTATCTAGACCCCTATATATTCTTCAAATGTGCCCTTCCGAAAGTCATTACATGATTATCGTTTACCTCAATTTCAAAAAGAAAAAAAACCAACTTTTCACCGTCAACGACAATTTACTCACATACTGTCGTCTCATCTCATCTGTTCCAATTCTCAAACAGACACTAATTCACCGAATACCTACAACCAACCACGATTTTCAAACAGACAGTAATTCACCGAATACCAACAACAACCAACCAGATAAAATAGTTAATGACATGTAAGTATGTAACCTATTGAAATGTTACATTACATTACATTACATTATTATATATATCATTTGGAATGTTAAAAATTGAGAAAAACAAGCACTCCATTGTTGATAGTGTGTGTTGAATTTGGTGCCCTAGCCCTAGATTCATTCTTCATATAAATTTTTTTTAGAACACAACAAAAAAACCCTAGATTTATTGCTTTATCTTCTTCCTTCCTAAATCTGAAGAAATCCTATAAGCTATTTAACCATTTTTCTTGTAAACCTCCATAGCCATAGCCATAGCCATAGCCATAGCCAAGAAGACCTTCTTTAACCATTTTCTTCTATACTTCAAATTGGTTCGTTTTTGACTCTTTTTCACACCTTCTTCTTCTTCATACATCTTAGGGTTTGTTGATTTTGTATGCAATTGCATAACCCTAGGCGGAGAAATTGATATATATATATATGTATATGTATAAATTTGGGGGAATTAGGGTTCATGTTTGATCGATCGTCTGCTGATGGTGTTTATAATGGGGAGTGAGATCATTCGGTTTCTAGAGGCATGTTTTCTTCATACTTTTTTGGTTAATTTCATCATTTCATGTATGTAGTTACTTTCTAGGGTTATAAATTGATCCTTTTTCACTTCTATTTGTCACTAATTTGATGTTATATGGTTCCCTCTTTCTGGTTTGGAGTTGTTCATTGGTTATTTGTAATCTAATTTGACGTAATTAAGGAAATGTTTTGCACTTTGTGGTGCTAATTTTGGTGGATGAATGAAGAGTTATAAGTGCTTATTTGGATCCAGATACACTAACAATTAGACCAATAAAAACTAATTAGGGCAGGTTGACAGATGGTTATACTGATTTTATTCCCTTAAGCTTGCTGTTGCATGAAATTATGCTCATATTGCTATAGAAATGAGGATTTTATCCCCTTAGCTTGCTGTTGCATGAAAACTATGCTCATATTGCTACAGAAATGATGGTTTTATTTTATTCCCTTAGTTTGTTGTTGCATGAAAACTATGCTTATGTTGCTACAGCAATGGACTCCTTATCAGACTTACCCTTGTTCTCTAATAAGACTTTTGGTTAATGGGGCTCTGTCAATGCACACACCAGCAAAGGTGCAACCTTTTTGTTCTGAAGTAATGGATCGTCTAGCTGTATGTTCTCTTGCTTTGCTTCCTAGGTTGAGAATTCAAAGCAAGAGAGGAAGGAGTGAGTTGAGGATCTAGTTAGGGAAAGGAGACCTCAAGTGTTTTTTTGAAAGTTCGAAGCATTAATCAGTGAACCATTGGTTATGAAGGTTCTTAAGGTCATGAGATAAAGATGGTTTTATGTTGCTACAAGGACCTAAATGGAAAGCTTATCATAAGATAAGAAGCGCGATTCAGTTTCTATTCACTTCCATTGAGACTATTGTTTATTTTGTTTGGCTGGACTTTTGAATAAAAATCATTTTATTATTGATTACTCTTTAAGTTCTTGCATGAGAGTTTGTGTGGTTCAATGGTGCTCATGATAGCATTGACTTGCCAGTTCGTTATGCATGATGCATAATCATTATTATCACCGATATTTGATTCATATATGATGGAAGGAGATGAGAAAGTATATGATTGGTTAGCCTACGTGGCAATGATAGAGAATTATTGGTATACGGTGATCTGACCCTTCTACATGCATGGGTATGAAGTATGAACCATGTAGTTATGTTTCAACTTTACTGTTTTTATGACACATCCTCATATTGGCCTTTCCATTGTGTTAATGGTTATCTTTTGATATTTGATATTTTCAAGGCATTCTTGCATAGAAATATTCCTACATTATGTGGATAGTTGCTGAGCATTGTTGCTCACTTCTTTCATTTCCCCTGCCCAAGCTTTGATGCTGGATCATCTAGTGAAAAGCGGTAGTGGATGTAGATTTTAAGATTCGTTATGTATTAGTCACAGGGTTGTAATTTCTGCATGACTCATAGTGAATATTATGAATATAATACATATGCAATGATGTTTTCTTATGCTTTTACAAGTTTTTAATTTCAGTATTAGGTAAGATGGACACTCCACTTTCCACATTGCATAATGATTGATAACTTTATTTATTTATTTATACTTATAGTTATTTTGGAGATAATAGCATGCTAATTCTTGTTTGTTGTGGTTTCTGATGTCTGTATAGGTGTTCTTCAAGTTGATAAAAGAGTTAGAGGCCTTTCAGTAATCAAAACCGTAATTTGAAAGCCGAGCCTGGGAAGCGTGACGTGTGTGCTGCTCCTTGCTCATCCTTTTTTTTGCATATTAAGCGAGATCAAATGGAAAAAGCTGACGACTTTTCTGATAAACTTTACAGAAAAAATACGTTAATCAACTCAGTTGATGATGTCACATCCGCTGTTAAGAACAGAAATTGTGAAAACGAACAACATACAGCTAGCGAAACAACCAATTTGGATAGCGTGACTGTAAGTTCTGACACTTTCTCTGAAAAAGCTGGAAGTACTACAATTAATATGAGGCTTGGTGAATCTGAAGCTGTGGAAGTTTATAGAAGGCTTGGTTTATCTGGTGAGGATTTCAGGGTAGAACATCACTCTTTACCAAACTGTCATATTAATAATAAGACTAGTCATATGAATAAAATAGTTGATCCCACCACTCGGGTTGGTTAGACAATCTTTCTTTAGGTAAAAGCTGATAATGGTGCTCAGTTACAAAATGTTGGTTTACGTTCTATGATGCATTATGTATTAAATTTCTTGGTGCTAATTCAATGTCAAAGAACTTGATAGAATCTTGCACTGATCTCCGTGCAGAATTGCCTGCCCGTACTGGCGACAATATGGGTTCTGATGTAGAGAAGTCTTCTCGCAGTTCTGATGACTGCGAGAATAGTAGTAAGGTTAATGTAGGCAATGAAAAGGAAATAGTGAAGAAAGAAGTGGAAACTAATAGCGATGCTAATCTGGCTGAAGAACCTTCAAAACCTCTGGATCAAGGTGTAGAAGAAGAGAAGGTAAATGCAAAGGAAACATCTTCGCAAAGCCATCATGCAGATGACAGTGATGAATCGGATTTTGTGGAGCATGATGTGAGTATTAACCTCATTTCTTTTTGTCGGTACTAAATGTTCTCATACATGTTTTGTAACTAAATTATTTGTGGTTTCTTTGCACGAGAGCATCTTTCCATAACTAACTTTTCTCTTATCCATTGATGATTCCATTTTCTATATTATTATATTCTAGAAACGTACTCGTGCAACAGAATACATCTTGATTTTAATGTTTCCTTTTATTCTTTGTCTCTATCAATGTTGTAATAAGATTTTATGTGGTTTTAAGGAATTGATAATGTTTTTACTTTTGAATAAATATAAATTTGAAGATATCATAAAATTTTGAGAAAAATATATCGATATTAGTATCGAATTAACTATCTAAAAGTTCTTGTTTTTTTTTTCTCTGTAATTTCTTTAAATCAAAGTTTTATTGTAATTTAATTTAAGTTCTATAACAAAGTAATTTACTTTTGGTTTATTAATATAATCTTTTATAAAATTAATAATTACGTATTTTGTTGGAACTCAGTGGTTATCCTAATTATATTTTAGATATTTTATATTTAAAGCGAAATGTTTATCATGTATTTGATTATGTTTATCTATGGTTAGTTGCATGCTTTCAAACCTAGAGCTTTAATAAGTTGTTCTATGCACAAACTACTTGTAATATTAAATTTGAAGTAATATGCATCAATAAACAGTACATTATGGCATCACTAATTGTATGCTGTTGCTGAGTGTTCCCATTTGCTGCAAACAGGTTAAAGTGTGTGATATATGTGGAGATGCAGGGCGGGAGGATTTACTTGCTATATGTTGTCGTTGCATCGATGGAGCTGAACACACGTAAGCTTATTGCTTCTCGGTGAAGATTTTTATTTTATGTATTACCGCCGATATTTGATTTTTGCTTACTTCTTTCGTTGTCAGCTACTGCATGAAAGAAATGATAGAGGAAATTCCCGAAGGTGATTGGTTATGTGAAGAATGCAAATTGGATGAAGAAAATAAAAACACAAACCGACAGAAGGACGGTACAGAGGCTGGAGCTGAAAAGGATCAATCTTCTGGTCAAGCAGATACAGAGTCTGCTTCGACTTTTGTCAAGCCAGACACAAAAGGTGCGTTGGTTGAAGAACTTAGGAGTGGTAAAGATCATTCAGTCATGAAAGCTTCTGGTAAAAGACGTGCAGAAGAATTAGATTCTTCTTCAGCTTCCAAAAGACAGGCTCTTGAGATGATTACAGGATCACCAAGAACGTCCAGTCCGAGCAAGCTACATGCATCCACTGATGGTTTGACCAAGGATGTTGACCATGGAAAAATGAAGTCCAGCCACCATTTCTCTTCTGATTCTCTCTTCGGTAACGAGGCTTCAGAGGCTGCTCGTTCTCCTCCTACACGTCCCCGGTTACAGTCTTTGAGAGGTGATACTTTTACACACACAACCACTTCTCTTTCTTCAGAAGTTTGTATGCGATTGTCTCGTATAGATATCAAGTACTGTGGTTGACACTCTAGTATTTATTTCAGGTTCTTTCATCAAGTCTAATTCATTCAATATCCCAAATGCAAGGTCTAAAACTAAACTTGTAGATGAGATTGTTCTTCAAAGGCAGAAATCGACCAAAGAACGTGCTTCTCATGACACAGTAGTAGCTAGAGAGGTGGGAAAATCTCTGTCGTTTAGATCTACGAACTTGGGACGTTTAGGTCCAAGTGGCTCTAAGGTTAAGATGCTCTCTCCGAAATCATCTCGTGTTCAGGATCTTAAAAGTCTAAAAAACAAAAAGGAAAGAATTTTTGAAAGGAATAATTCAGTTAAATCTCCATCAGCGGCTACTTTGAGTACTTCTAGCTCTGCTGCTTTGACTCCAAAAGGTGATAAATTACTAGCATCTCGTGGTGATGCTGCTGCTCCAGTTTCGTCAGCATGTAATTCTGAAGTAAAGCCTTTGAAAGGTGACAATAAGATGATTGCGGGATTAAAATCAAGCAATCGTTCTGCCACAGGGGCAGAGGTTCCTGTCTCTCTAGGTATGATCTTCCTTCCTTTTTTCAGCTAGACCTGGCAAAAACTGACACAACACGCTAACCGACACAAACTTGACATGAAATAAACGGGTTTGGTAATAACTTTCAACCCGTTTAAGTAAATGGGTTGACGCGACACGACACGAAAATTAAACGGGTAAGGTCAGGGTCAAAAATTTCAACTCGAAAATGACCCGAATAACCGTTTATATATATATATATATATATAGAGAGAGAGAGAGAGAGAGGCATTTTCAATTGTGAACCTATATTTTTGTGTGAACTTATGAACTTAATCTTAACCATCCAAATCTTATCTTGACGGTTAAGATTAATCATGAAAGTTTCTTAAAATCATGGGCAGTTAATAGGATTAACCATGGAACTAATTTTGACCATACATCTTGAATTTCAATGGTTGAGATATGGTTCACAAGTTCACTCAAAAATATTGCTTACAATTGAAAATGCCTCTATATAGTATATATATAGGGATTTTCTTATGTGAACCAATAAAAATTTGTGAACTTGTGTACCCAATCTTGGCCGTTCAATTATCAGATCTATGGTGTAGATTAAGTGGGCGGCTACTAGAATTCCATCGACTTAATCACATCCGTTGATTCAATTGATCAAGGGCTATGATTTGGTTCATAAGTTCACACCTTTATTATAGTTCACAAATGAAATTGCCTCTATATATACAAGCTTTCTTTTTTTTAATTACTAATTTGCGATTTACCTTTTGGGCAGTTGGGCTAGATAATTTGGCAGCCCAAAAACAATTAAAAGTCTAAAACTCTATAAAGCCTAAAGCGAAATAAACAGGTCAGACGGGTTAAATGGGTTAAAGAGGGTAAACAGGTTAAATGGGTCGTGTTTAGGTTGGGAATTTTCTGACCCGTTTATTAAATGGGGCGTGTTCGAGTTAGACACTCTCAACCCGTTTAATTTTGAACTCGACACAAACCCGACCACAACATGTTTGCGAGGTCTACTTTCAACATGACATCGCAAGTTATGTACTTTTTTTTTCACGAATTTGTTGCTTGCCCAATATTTCTATACCCACTTCATGCGTTTTCATGATCATCTGTATTAGGTCCGGTTAACAAGCAGTTGCCATCTTCCGATGGAATTATCAGTTCTACTGAACAAAAGTCTGTTGCATTGAAGGATGACAATTCATCGAAGCAGGCGATATCTAGGGAATCAGCAAGTCTTTCCGATGGAATCAAGGATACTACTACTTCTGTTTCTGGACAGAACCATAAACATGTTGGTCATTCTGCACAAGTTCAAACAGGACCTGCGTCATTGGGTCTTAATGCATCAGCTGCGAAAAATTCAAAGGAGGTGAAAAACAGAGATAACAAGTTAAAGGCCGCAATTGAAGCAGCGTTGCTTAAAAAACCCGGAATATATAGAAAGAATAATAAAGTTTCTGATCAATCTGATGAACCATCGGTCTCGAGCATGAATAATGAAGCAGCCGTTGTTGATCGTGTAACACATTCGAAAAATTCGGGGAATTTGACTTCTTCTGAGGGGTTAACTGACCGGCAGGGACAAGTTTCACGGAGTTCTAATGCTGACCATTCTAAACAGTCAAATGGTAACAGATTTAAGCAATATATGCCCCCCCCCCCCCCTTCCCCCCCTTTTTGGGGAGCTTTATTTATCGTTTTGACGATAATTGTTTGTTGGTTCTTTTTGAAGGAAAACATTTCACAAGTGAACTATCTAGCCACGATGCTGCAGCATTGTTGTCTCTTTCGAAGATTCCAGCTATTCCTGATCATGAATATATCTGGCAGTATGGTTTCTTCTTGTATTTAATACTTCTCTTTTCCCATCTGTTTTCTTTTTTAGGGACTCAATAGACATTGTTATAAGAAAAGGAAAGTAAAAAAAATACTCGTGTTCTCAAAACTTTCTAAGAGAGAAAGGAAAGGAAACAGAAGGAAAATAATGTTAAGTTTCCTTCCAAATGTGGGAAGAAATGGAAGGAAAGTAAAGGAAAAGAAATTAAAAAAGATAATAGAAGTTATTAAAATTACAAAACTACCCAATCTTTCATAGAAAAGATATATTATAAAGGGCATATTTGTAAAAATGACATCTTTTCTTTCTTTTATCTCTTGTTCAAGAACATGAAAAAAATTCTTTTTTTTCCTTTCCTTCCCTTTCAAGAACACAAATGAAAAAAATATTTTCCTTTTCTTTTCCTTCTCTCCATTTTCGAGAACACAGCGTTAGTTTCTTGAGTATGTTGTCCCATGCTTATTCTTCGTATCCTACATGCAGAGGAAGTTTCGAGATTAGTAGAAGTGGTAGAGCAGCTGAATTTTGGGATGGGTTACAAGCTCATTTGTCAACTTCCGCATCACCTAGAGTCTTTGAGGCTGTGAACAACCTTCCTCACAAAATTCTTCTAAATGGTGTATCTCGCATTAGTGCTTGGCCAGCACAATTTAAAAATAGTGGTGCAAAGGAGGACAACATTGCGCTCTATTTCTTCGCTAAAGATGTTGAGAGGTAACTATCACTTCTATCCTCCATTTGTTCTACTATCATCCTAACTCGTCTCTTCTTCGTTATGAATTTTGTTTGATGACCTTCCTAACTCGTACCCTTTTTTAATGACACAGCTACGAGAAGAGCTACCAAGTTTTGTTGGATGATATGATTAAGGGTGATTTAGCTCTTATTGGAAGTATCAATGGGGTTGAACTCCTGATATTCCCATCAAATCAGCTTCCAGAGAAATCCCATCGTAAGGACACCTTTTTGAAGAAATACTTTTACACAAATATACATGATCTTTACATGCATACATTCATAGATAGTATTAGGTTCAAATGAGAAGTGCTAAAAAATACGAAGTAGAGAAGTGATCTCCATCCCTCATCCGGTCAATAAAGGCGGCTTTGACCAATCACCCTCCGTGAATCGCGTCCAACCAAACTTTGACTAGTCAACTATGACTCAACCGTATCAACGGTTGAGATCACTTCTCTGCTTCGTATTTTTTAGCACTTCTCATTTGAACCTTTCTCTTCATAGATATAAACATGTATATATACACACATGCACACATTCCAAGGGTTTAGCCTATCATCGCTTGGTTTTCTTGCATATTGGAGAAGAGTATTTAAAAGAAATATTGAAGGTAACAAACTTGACAAAAAAGCACTTAGATGAAATTAATCTAATAGAAGCACTAGAAGGGAAGTAAATCACCAAAAACACACTTCAAGAATTCAAACAACAAATTAGTAACCGACGACAACAAGAACTTTAACAACTTCGAACATGTCCAATTTAACTTGATTAAAAGCTTGAACAAAGGGGTTGCAAAAAAACTTGGAGACAAAGCAAGTAATAACTAGAGAACTCTAAAGTAAACAAACACTTGAAAGCATACAATTTATATTAAAGTAAGAGAGCATATAAGCATGTCTTAAAACCCTAGCCATTGATCCCTTTAAATACTCGAGGAGGAGGAGGGGGCTTACAAAAGGGGAGAAAAGAACATATTACCCATTGGATAATAGCAAAAGTGTACTTTCATGTTGACTAAATAAATAGCTTAGTACTTTTAATCTTGTGGCCAAAGTAACTTGATAAATTTCTAGAAATCTTCTATTTCCAGCTTGTCGATACTTGGGACCAAAGAGATCTTCAAAGAATTTCCATGCCCAAGTATTTCTTGAAAATCCATCAGCATGCATGCAGCAGCAGTCCCTCTTTCTGCTGTCTTCATCCTGCTGTAGCATGATTATTCTTCAAAATAAAGACTAAACCCCATAGCACAGGCCCAAGAACCATAGGATAGTCCATCAGGCCAAAAGATTTGCATTGATCCAAAAAGAAGCCTAATAATGCATAAAAGACTCAAAACTATTGGGCTTTAGATAATAAAAATAAAGAAAACAGATGGAAATATGATGCTGTAGCAATACAAATTGCACACACATCAATATGTTCAGTGGCATCTTCAAATACGGCATTCTGTTATGAAAGTGCCATTATACAGTTTTGAGCTCCAACAGATTCTCCAAAACTTTCTCCAAAATGGAGAAAGTGGGAGAGTATAAAAATCTCCAAATTTGGAGAAGCCTCCAAAAATGATTACCATGAGAGAGAATGATTTTTCATTATGTTCCACCAATAAGAATTCTTAAAATAAAATGTAGAGAGAGAATATTTTAATAATTTAAGCAATGATTTTATCCCCAAAATGGAGAATCTTTTGGAATTGAATGAGTTTTTTATATAGATTTTGGTTCTCCATTTTGAAGAATTTTTAGAGAATCTGTTGGAGATGCTCTAATGGGTTAGCTTTGATATATTAATTTTCAAGGTTAATGAATTATGCTGAATAGTACCTTGAAACTCTGACCTTGATTTGATATCCCCCATGTACAGGTTGGAATATGTTGTTCTTCCTTTGGGGTGTGCTCAGAGGAAAGAAGAAGAATTCATTGCATCAAGTTCCTGATGATCCTGAAAAGAATTGTATTGTCGCTTCCTCCGTCTCAACTGATAAAATGTCATCGGTTGAGGATGTGTGTTCGCTTGGATCTATAGATAAGGTATTATTCTTTTCTTGAACATGTAAGCTATTTTTACCAAATACGATAAAGCTAGCATTATGGTACATGAGAAGGTGCTTTGATGAATGATGGCTATCATCATTTGCGTATCACAAATGGGGATTCTGATACGTAGGTATCTTCTGTATACAAGTAGGTTAATTATTCACAACTAACATAGAGCCTCACCTGTATTAGTCTCACCTCTTTTCGTGTTCATACAATTACCTCATGGGGAGTTAGCCGCACCCACTAAATATATATATATATATATATACTACTGTATTAGCTATGCATCAGTATACCCGTGCCGTGGTAATGCTAGTTGTGTCATCGTATTAGCTTCTAGGCGACCAAACACATGCAATTATCTGATTCTATGGTTGTCATCATTTTTGGTTGGCGTTTAAATGTGTAGTTATGGCTAATAACTCCTGTTTTGACACTTGGAACTTGTCTTCTTATGTATAATGTAACTCACCTTAGAGTGTAGCATGGGTGTAAACATGTTGGTCTCATGAGTCTCAGGAAAACATGTTGGTCTTACGTGAATCCAACCCCAGCCCAGGTTATTATGTTGCTTATTACCATTTATGTTTCAGAAAACTTGTATACCCAAATGCCATGCATGGCTACTTCAGAAGTATGAAGGCCATACTTTCTTTCATTCATTTCTTACGGATTTAGATATCTCGATATCCTTGATAGTGTGATAATCACCTAGAAAACTAGTACAATTCGTGTGCCATGCCTATGTTTTAGAAATGCTAAGTGGTGATAAGGCACTCGGTATCATTTCTAGCATTCCCATATCTGTGGCAAAATCGAGAAAAAGGAGCGTGTTTAAGGTCCTTCCTCTATAAACCTCCTTTGATTATATAACTAGGAATGTGAATATATCAATTTGATACAACAGCCAATGTGAAGTTGACAAATTATATCCCATTATTTGAACCTCTTTTTTCTCTACAGGAACACGTTGATTCCGAGCCCATAGGCAATGTGAAGTTGCCAACCTCTTCACTCGAAAGGGCAACCGATAGCAGCGTTGACGTAGTTCCTGCCAGAAGCGTTGACGTAGTTCCTGCCAGCAGCGTTGAGATCGTCTCTTTCAAACCCATCACAGATGGAAACACATCATCGGTGACCAAGAACGACAAGAACGACACCCAAGATACCGTTGCTAAAATTTCGGAAATTTCTCGAGAACCGATTTTGAAACAAGTCCCGACCGAGGAGCTAAACCGTCCTCTGCCAATCGAACCCAGAAAGCGTGCGTTTGTTGACCTTACAGAAGACGATAACGAGATAAACATATGGCGCGATGCAATTGCGAGCAAGAAGCAAAAGGGTGACGATTTAGTATTATTTGGGAAGAACAGTTTGAATTTAGATTGTGGAACGAAGGAGAACAGTAACGGCGAAAGATACTTCTTTCCGGTGGATACGAGATGTGAGGCGAAGGATGCAACAGGGGGCTTATCCCCTTCATCGGTCCGTCTTTTCCGGTGAGGGTGAGGACACCGAATCTTAATCTCGCTTTGGGGGCGGAATTGGATGATGAAGAGATACCATCATCATCGTGCTTAGTTGGAGGTGGAGGCGAGCAGAGAATGATGACGAAAAAGGAAGCGGAAGAAGAGGAGGACGTGTTGTCTTCTCTATCGTTATCGCTTTCGTTTTCGGGAAGGAACAAGAATGAGGAAGATAAGCGGAGTTCGTCGTCGATGCTTCTATTTAGAGACAAGTAGGATGATGATGATATATATATAAAATATATAGATATATAATACAGGGATTGTGAATAATGGTTTTCTTTGGCCATGGAGAAGAAGGTATGTTATAGTTGGTTGTTTTGGTATTATGTTGTTATTCACAAAATGGGTTTTTGGTCAATTTCATGAATAGCAGCAGAAGTAGAAGCTGAAAATGGATTAATGTGTTTTGAGTTGTGGGTAAAATCCTCTTTTGCAAAAATGGGTTGCTCTTTAAAATGCTTTTATAAAAATGGGTTGGATTTAAAACCTTTTGGTAAAAATTGAGTTGGTTGACCCAAATAAAATTTTGATTAATAAAGTTTTCACTCATCTTTTGTTTTTGTTTGATAACATATAGTACCTCCGTCCTAAAATTATTGTCCAGATTTAACTTTTAAAAGTCTTTTTTTGTTGACTTTGATCTTAAATATTTTTTGTTTGTGTTATATAATATACTTGATGAAAATTATACCAATAAAAATACATTAAAAATACAACTCATTCATATATTTTGCATCAAGTATTATATAACACAAACAAAAATATTTAAGGTCAGTCGAGAAACACAGACTTTCAAAAGTCAAAACTGGACAATAATTTTGGGACGGAGGGAGTACCACATTTTGCTTCAATATAAAATACTATGGTTATGTATTTAATCAAATGTCAATGTATAAAATGTGATTATATATACACACACATGCATAAGCAAATTTAGAAAAGTAGTTTTGAAAGCAATACATAAATCACCTATAACCTTTTAATAATTCATCTTTTTAGGTTTATTACCTTTAGTTTTTTACGTTTAGAATGACTGTTGTTGATTGACGTTATCATTCAATTTAAACATTTTAACGTCATATTTCAATGGTTTTTGTTGGAGTAGTTTTTGGCACACCTGTTAATTCCTCAAAAACTATGAATGGCCTAGAGTCATCGCAGTAAGTCTTGTCCATCTTTGATTCTTGTATATACTCGTTCAACGAAGGCCTTAGGGTCAATTTTGAGTATGCATTTTAGCCATGGGGAAGAAAAGCCTACAGATAATGTAGTTAACACAATCCCTGATCGCCGCACGTTAACTTGCACCAATTACCTAAAAAGTAGCAAGAACCCGCAAGTTTTTCACTAAACAGACATGATAGTATGTATTCAACTACATGAATGTAGTGCAAATATGCATCATAAAATTCGGGAAGCAGTCGGCTTTACTGTATTTCATTAGCGTAAATTTGATCAAAAAGATAAAGCATACGTACAAAGGTACCTACAGACTCGGTTTTTCTAGTTCTTGTATGGTAACATAGCGCACCACACATTGTTTCATAGAAACTAAACACATTTAGACATATCAAGCCTCAAAGTTGACCAAATCTTGAAATCTAGAAACACCCACACATATCTGGCTTACGGGCTTCAACATCTAGAAAAGATGGTCTAACGATGTCTTCCATCCTTTCAAACACCCTCATCTTCGTTTTGCAAACTAGCGTTGTCTAAGGACTTCAGTATCCGCATCCTCTAACTTCTCAGTTTCGCCATTTTCTTTAGGAACTATAATCCCATACCCACCAGATTTTCGTTTGTACAAGATATTGATCTCACCTGAATCCAAACCATCATCCAAATCAACACCAAATTCATCCGAATACTAGACCACATTAGAGAATGCATATATGTGTGTGTGTATATATATATATTGACCACTATATCTTACCAGTTTCTTCATTTCTAAAGCCATAAAAGTCATGATCAACATTCTCTAGTTGCTCAATTGCTTCCGACACAGTCAAAGGAGGCATGTCGAAGTATTTTGTGCGAACAATCTGAACAAATTTCCGATGTGAGCTATCTACAAAACACATAAATGGGAATTCAGAATGGAATCTAGATGCTAACCTCAGGGACAAGATCATCGGTGAAACCTTCACTCGTATCTTCTTCTTCTTCTTCTTGAGGAACCGCAACCGAATCTTGATCCACTAGAATATCTGGATCTCTTACTTTGAGCCTATCGAATCCCTTCATGTGTCTGCCATGATCCGAATCTTTCTCCTTAATCTTTCTTAATTTCCTCTGAATGACCGAAGATACGGTATCAATACTTGCATACATTGTTTCGGCTTCTTCCTCAGCCCGAATAACTCCATGCTTCTTTGTGAACAATGTAACCTATATGCATTCATTTAAAAGCAATACATCAAAAAAGACACTTAAATATCAAGTACCCAAAACCCAATTCAGATTGCATTTCAGACCTCGGTTCGTCGAACTTTCGGTCCTTTTCCGATTTCTCCACCTCTAATAGAAAGCCTGACATCTACTTCCCTAACAAGATGGCTATGCTTTTGAATGGCCTTCCCAACTTTATCTTCCACATGAAGCTTGACAGGTTCAGATAACTATAAGTGCACCCAAACAACAAAGGGTTTATACAGAAATCATCAAATTGGGTCAGATTTTAAAGAAATAAGTAACACAGCAGATTTTTGACTTTATTGATTATACCTACTATTTTCTTGATGAAATATTTATAGGGTTTTCAAGAAACCCATTTGATAGACATTAAAAAGGTTCCATTACCTCAAGACTTTTCCTCAACAAAGGATTTATACAGAAATCATGAAGTTGGGTCAGATTTTAAAGAAATGAGTACCAATTAGCAGATTTAAACTTTCTTGATGCAAAATTTATATGGGTTTTCAAGAAACCCATTTGGTAGACATTAAATGGGGTACATCACCTCAAGATTTTTACCTCAACAAAGGGTTTATACAGAAATCATCAAACTAGGTCAGATTTTAAAGAAATGGGTACCATTTAGGAGATTTTAACTTTCTTGATTAAACCTACTACTTTCTTGATGCAAAGTTTATATTTCTAGAAACCCATTTGATAGACATTAAGGCTATGATTGGCAAACTATGCCAGCTAGTAGCTGATAAGCTAGTTTATGAACAAATTATGTTTAGAAAAAACTAGCTCATGATTATGTAAAATGACCAAAAAAAGGTATATTGAGGTATAATAATCAATATTTAGAAGGGTATAATGGAAAAAAAAGCTCTAAAAAAACTACCAGTAGCTTATCAAAAAGCTAGGTTATATGCTATCTTTTGTCCATTCAGACATATATACAAAGAATAAGCTAGCTTATAAGCTATTTTTGGTTTACCAAACAATGCCTAAAAGGGTTACATTACCTCAAGATTTTACCTCAACAAAGGGTTTATACTTTATACATAAATCATCAAACTGGGTCAGATTTTAAAGAAACAAGCAACATTTAGCAGACTTTAACTTTCTTGATGAAATATCTAAATGGGTTTTTTTTTTCAAGAAACCCATTTGATATACATCAAAAGAGTTACATTACCTCAAGATTTTTCCCTTGGAGGATCAATTTGACAGATGAAAGAGGCCCATCCCATGACATATGAATCAGAGAAGGAGACTGCTTAGTTTTGTGCACAGAATGAACAAGAATCTTGAAAGATGAAGCTTTTGAGTTCAAGAAAGTGGAATTTTTAGATGAAAATGAGATGGATGAAGATGAAGAAGAAGATGGAGATGATTGGGGTAAGTGGGTGTTTGTTATTTGTAAAGTGGGAGCTGGAGATGCATAAAAAGCAGCCATTTTTGGCAAGCAGAAAGAAGAACTTGAGATTAATGAAAGGCCAAGAGTAGGGTTTTAAGTGATGAAGTTGATTGTGAAGAACAATAATATTCAGAGGTGTCTTAATATTCAGACGTGTCTTAATGGAATTATCGTTATCCAGATGCAGATAATATGCAGAGGCTAGTTGGCAGATTCTAGTGAAAAGTGGGTCCCATGGGGTGATGCTGCCATTCTTGTTTTCTTGATCAAACCGGATTATATCGGACCCAATATATTTATTTCACCCATTTTGTCCATTTTTTCAATAAAAATGAAATCTTTGGTAAGAAAAGATCTTTGGGGGAATTTGGTCAAATGGGTTTGATAAATGTTTTTTTCTAAATGATTTGTTTTTTTCAAGAAAGAAAGAAAAAGATTGGATTTAAAATGATCACTTTCAATGTTTTAGCATCTTTAGATAAAATGAGTCATGATGCTAAGATAGCATATTGGTAGAGGATAAACATAAGTTAGGTGCTATCAAGTACAAGGTTAAAATAGTCATTTTTGATATTTAAATTGTTTACGGTATAATAATCGACTAACAGTTTATCTGGTATTATATTGATAACTTTATTCATATAGCCTAAATGGAAAACGAATTGAACAATCACTTAGTCAATAAGTCAAGTTCTTCTTTGAGGTACCTTTACGACATATGTATTAAATCATGCATCTATTGTAAGTTACTGTTATCATGCCCATCTTAGTACACTATGTCAATTGATTTCCATGCATAGCATTTCTGAATTGTATATGTTATCAGCTCACTTTCGTAATCTTAACTATTTTCGTATAGATGTTCTTGTACAAACCCTCCTAAGGTTGATTGATTAAAGAATCACCCTTGAACTTCATTTTAAAGCTTTATGTTTTACTAACATGGTCCATAACTTGGTATCATTAATTTTCATGGAATGGTTGTTCAATTTGCAAAATAAACCTTTCACTTGCTTATTTTTTTATTATCAAATCCATTTTTATGTATTTATAGGAGATGAATCATAAAGATATTATTGGCATTGGTATTTTATCTAATAACTACCCTGGTTAAAAAAGAGCATAGTCAAGGGATTAAGAAAATGTATATGGCGTGTAATCATTTTCCTTTTTTTTAAGGATATCAAACTAAAATATTTATCTTGTTTAAAATGATAACAATAACACGATGTTAAGATTAAACATAAATGGCAAGGGTGAACCTTTGGCCACTAGTGGTTTGTTTCTTTTGTTTCGAATCCATTGGTGTATACAACTCTCATTATATTTCACAAAAACAACAATTTCAACAAATAATACCAGTAATTACTAAAGAACCCATGTATATAATACTTTTAGTACATCATTGAGGAGTTTACCATATAACATGGGAAAGATTCAAAGATAGAATTATGATCACTTTGATCCATGAACCAACTTTTCCAGGCATTCTCAAAAGACAAATGGGGTGCTCTCTATTGAATGATCTTCTTGGTATCATGTGGGGTTTTCCTTCACATAAAATTGTGTTGGAATGTGTTGCTATCATCAACTGGGAGTGAATCCCCAAATGGTTAAGACCAAATTGGCAGAAATAAAAGAAGAGCAGGCTTTTATCTTCAAACTCAATTAAAGCTACTTCCATTTCAAAAAGACTCAAAAAAGTTAAAAACTTTGACATTCATCCACTCACTAAAATCAATTGATTTTGTTGTCTTCCTTGTGAAGCTCCTCAACTACCCCCAAAAAAGCCATAAAAATCTCATTTCTTAACATAAAAGGCAAAGGGCCTTTAGACCCACTGCCACCCAAAGTCAATTTCCATAGATTCTTCATGTTTCCCATTTGATTGCTTATGTTTCCCTCAACACTCCAATAACTTAAGGGTTGTTTTGTTAGAGGTGTTATACAGTAATTAATAGGTACAAAAATAAAAGAAACTGTTTGGTTTTATGTAATATAACAGGCTCATTTTTCCAAAAACCAAAATTTTCATTTAAGATCGGATTGGACGAATAGAAACCCATCCTATTTTTATTTTTGGAAGGGTACCCGAGGCTTTGCCCTGACTAATCCCAGCAAGATTCACCAACAGCTAAAGCATGGTGTCCTGAGTTAATCCCCAGTGGCCACAGTCTGGAAGCGCCAGGATTCGAACCTGTGGTAGAAGGGTTAACTAGCCACTTCCCCCACAACCCTTAACCAGTACCCATCCTATTTTTATCCCCTTGTCTGAACCAAACACCTACTTAAGATATAAAACAAAACAAAGAAAGATCATTAACCACCATTTATCACTTTATAAAGCTTTTCACTTTGCATTCAATTATTCAAATAAAAGGCTTCAGTTGATACCCCAGATATCCTTGTTTCAAATCATACCATCATTCACATCAAAACTGTAGAAACTCAACTTGTTATTCATTGATGAATAACAAACACCCTCCTTAATATACAAAACAAAACAAAGACCATTAACCACCATTTATCATTTCAAAAAGCTTTTCACTTTATATTCAATTATTCAAAAAGGGCTTCAGGTGATACCCCATATATCCTTGTTTCAATCATACCATGATCCACTCCCAAAAACTTTAGAAACTCAACTTGTTATTCATTGATGAATATACCAATTATGAATCAACTGCCACCACCTTTGCTTCAAGCTTACCCCTCTGCTTTCATGGCTAACATGCACCTGAAACACATATATACAAAATTTAGTCGTAGAATGTATACAACGAATACAAGATTACAACCAAATCACATGTGAATTTACATCAACGGTCAAAAAATTGTGTGCAGGCGACTTTGGCCGCGTCTTCAGGTCGCGGGGTAAATTCGCATGAATCACATGTATGCTAGTGTATATTCACATGTAATTAGACCGTTTTCGTATTCTCTTAAATAAGTACCATTCTCATTTGAACCTTGTTTCTACATATGTAACTTTCTTTATATTTAACCATGGGAGTTTCTAGCAGCCTAGATATAATCATGCACACTTTTTTCATGATATGAGATATTGTTTTGTAGTTGATACATGATACCATCATTTTCAATATCTAGTGAGCTTTTTTTTCCCCTTTACAAAAAGGTTAATCATGGGTTTTGTGGCCACTTCTTCAGCCTACTTGATATTGGTCTTATAAAGACTACCTTTTATAATAACTACTCTATTAAAATAAATAAAACTACTAAAAGATGTCTCATTGAAATAACCCCGATAACAATAAGCCAACAATCATATGTGTTCCCACTTATCTATAGCACCATAGCTCTGCCAATGGGGGTGCATGCACTGATTTACCTCACCAAGATGACCATGGGACCAGTGTGGTGGAGGCGCTTCAGAGGGTTTGAGCCTAGGCTATGCTCCTCTGCCAATGGGATGCATGCACTGATTTACCTCCCCTATGATGACCGTGGGACCAGTGGCAGTGAAAGCATGCAATGGGGGAACCTCGTGGGGTCTACCCTTTTTTAGTAATCATATGTTTTTTAGCCTTTCTTTGATTCATATATAACCCCCAACACCACCCTTAACTTAGCCTTGTGAACCTCCTCCCTTTCTCACACACAAAAAAAATGTCTCAAATCCAAGAAAAATCACCTCAACATTGCGCGAAAAGAAAAGTCATAAACATCAAGAAACATCACAAGAAACTACTCTACACTTTCACCACCTTCATCCTCTCAGTCTTCTTGCTCATCCTTCTTGTATGGTTCATACTCCACCCCACCAAGCCAGAGTTCGCCCTCAAAGAAGCCGATATTTACAAACTCGTCCTCTCAGGATACCATCTTCTCAACTCAACCATCCAAATCACCCTTCTCTCAAACAACCCGAATCAAAAAGTGGGTATTTACTACGATGAAATCCAAGTCTACGCTTCCTACAAGGGCCAGCAGATAACGCTTGATTCATCCGTCCCTCCGTTCTACCAAGACCATAAAGACAGCAATCTTTTATCAACGGTTTTGGTTGCAAACGGGTTACCCGTGGATTCATCTTTCAGCTACGAAATGGGTCGTGATCAGATGGTGGGAAGATTGGTTTTAAATGTGAAAGCAAACGGACAACTCCGATGGAAAGTGGGAACTTGGGTTTCTGGAAAGTACAGGTTTAATGTGAATTGCGTTGCGGTTTTGCCATTCGGTCCATCTGCGCCTTCGGGTGCATTGACTTCTAAGCAAGGGGCTCAGTGTTCTACCACAATTTGACTACGAAATACTATCATGCGTATAGCTTGGATTTGATATTTCGGAATGATGATTTTTCTTGTTTAAATACGTAAATTTGTTGTAAAGTTTATTTCTTGGTTTCTATGTCTTATATAAATCATATAATGAAATGGTTTCTGTTTTATGTATAATAGCGGATTTCTAGATTTTGGTAGCTTTCTTGTGGGATTATAAGAAGGATAAATATGATATCTCCAGATTAAATAAAAGGATCTTGAATTTTAATGCTGATGAATCTTTTTTATAAGCTTAAATGTTCTTTAGAGATACTGGAAAACTAATGGGGGTCCTATGGGTATCCTCAAAATCCCAGAAAACTGTATAAAGATCGAATCTTTTTAAATATCTTCTTAATGAAAAACAGTTAGGTTGAAAGTGGTATCTAATTAACCGTATAAAAAAGAGTAATGTCCTATACCTCCATAAGCTCTTCTCGGAAGCAAAGTCGCTGTAGTAAAGTTCCACTAATAAGCAAAGTATCCTGCGTGTAAAGCGATCCATAAGTCTAGAAATCATGCATAAAAAAGCAAATCAATTTAGAATATTCCGAAGATACAGGACCTTGAAATGCCTATCTAAGTTGATTGGATACGTTCTAACAAGAAAATACGAGAAAACATAGCATTTCTGGATTTGGACTCGGGGTTGTATAGCAATCTATCAAAAAAAAAGGATTTATATATATTTAAGGTCATGTTCAAGAAAAAACCGCAAAAAAAATGAAGAACTGAGTGTGTATATATAGGGTCATGTTCAAGGGAAAAACACAAAAAGAAATGAAAGTCCGAGGAACACCCTAGTAGCCGTTCATATGGACGATATGCACATGTGCATACAAGTAACTTTAATTTGTAACCTGCACATATGCATAAAAACCAAAAAACAGCTTCAATTACTTGTATGCACTAATGCACATGAGCATACCATGCAAATGAACGGTTACCAGGGTGTTCCTCAGTATTTCAATTTTTGGGGGTTTTCCTCTAAACCTCCCTATACATATACATTCAAGAATTTCAAAGAATACCACTAACTCTAAGTATTGTCAATCAAGTTTTTGAGCCGTGGTAACTTGTTCAAGTCCATAACAAGATCATCACAGAAAAAAAAACGATATTAAGCACAAATGGAAGTTCTTTTTCACTCAAATAACGGGTCCAAGTCTTTTAGAAATTATTTCCTTTATTTCAAAGAACGGTAGTCACTTTCAATCAGCATTATGGTCACTTTCAATCAGCACTATGTACCAATGTCCACAAACTCTCATAATGCAAAAGGCCCTAATCTCTTTTCTTGTCAAGTAACCATCACATAGTAAACCAATATCAAACACAAAAGGCCACATGGTAATTTGGTAACATTCTTATTATCTATAGGCAGTCAGAAGCACTGCTTCTTTTGGCATCCTATATTTAGAATTACATCCTATATTTGATCAGACAAAATAATCTCTTTCATAGTTCTTGCTACAAGAAAGAGGATACTTTCTAATGGTGGAAATCATCACATCCTTTCCTTTTTCCATCTTTTAACTCCGCATGCGGCAATAGTACTTGAAAATTTTATTATATGTTCTGATTCAATTACAGTTATTGCGGTGGTATAGCGGTCCAAAAACAGTGGTTCATATAATATTTCTTAGAATTATAATGTGTGTGTGTGTGTAGAGAGAGAGAGAGAGAGAGAAGGGGAGGATCAAATGAGAACAGAACAGCACTTGTTTAAAAGAACACACGAGTACCAACAAAATCATATATTATTAAAGTCTCCCACGTGGCCTTTTTTGCCCGTTAATGCAAAATCATATGTGATTTTGTTGGTTCTAGAGTTCTTTTAAATAGGTATCGTTCTCGTGTAAACCGGACTACATATTCATGTATATACGCTTTGAAGGGAATTAATTTGGTGCATCTTATCCTAATGTGCATTAACTTCTCATCAAACGGTTGATTACCATTTTTGACGCTTCTCACGTTAACCTTAACTCCTCACCGGAATCCAACCATATATATATAGGGTCAGGTTCAGATGTGAACTCAATTTTGGTTGTGAATGTGAGGACGAATCTCAGCCACAGATCTTCAGTTACGGTGGACGAAATCACGGAAAATTGACACAATTCATGGGAGGGTAGAGATTATTAGGGGGGGGGGGGTCAAAGCCACATTTATTGACCGGATAAGTGGCTGAGATTCGTCTTCATGTTCACAACCAAAATTGAGTTCACATTGAACTTTCCTATATATATATATATGTATATAGGTGAAAGTTCAATTGCAAACCACCTTTTCATTGTGAACGTGAGGACAAACGAGAGCGCGCCACGTGGCGATTTGAAAAAATTTCGACTTAGTCATTCAGACTGAATAAAGCGTTATTCAGTATGAATAACACTAACTTGCACTCTGAAGAAATCGGACGCGGGCGGGTCAGCCGCGGGTCATCCGCGGGTCAAGCGTTATTCAGTATGAATAACACTAACATGCGGTTTTATTCAGATTGAATAAGAATTGACCCGCCGTTTCAGATTGCCACGTGTCGCGCTCTGGGATGTCCTCACGTTCACAACGAAAGGGTGGTTTGTATTTGAACCCACCCCTATGTATATGTATATATATGTGTGTGTGTGTATGTATACATACATGGCGAAGGATCGTGTGAGAAGTGGATCTGAACCCTTGATCTCTTTAATCTTCCGCCTTCCCATGAACTATGCTTTAATCTTGGTGCATCTCATCCTTATTTGCATCCATATCCCATCTAACAGTGGATAACCACTTCACACGCTTTTCATGGAAACATCAACTTCTCACCCGAACCCAACCCATGCATACATAACTTATGCATATATTAAAATAAATTAAGGGCCCAATTCAAAATAAAAGCCCAAAAAGGACAAAATGTAAGCATTACAAAAGATCCCAACCGGAAATAATCGGCACTTCGGACCTACTATTTTACCCGAATGCTGGTGAAATGGCGCAAAATTGTGCCACTATTATTGAAACCGCTATTTTACCATAGTTATTTTGCTTATGACCGATAACCGCTATTGCACTGCAATTAACAGCAAAGACCGGAGACATAGTACATGATGCCACTCTAAGAAGAAAGATGATACAAAGAGTAGCGGCAACTATCACGATATCGAGCAACTCAGCCACACGGCGGAAGAGTGATATAGGCACTAACGGGCCGTTTACCTAAACAATTACCTAGTAAGCGCTTACGGGTTAAACTCAACACTATCACTCACCTTATCAAGTAAGATTTTAGTCCATTAAAACAGTGTCATCTGCAATAAGTAATCGCGCTTACAGGGTAAGAGCAGTCACCCTTCACTTACCGGGTAAGAGTCTTGATTATTGATTCGCTCTTACCGGTAAGATTCTTGGTCATTGACATATTCATAGGTCAAACTATGTTGGACAAGATACCAAACTAGGTCTATCAGGCAGAGCTAGGAGTAGTACCGGATGAGGGACGATTCATTTAGGTGTCGTTTGTTTCATGTTGATGCTAAGATCATACAACAATAGATTAACTAGGGAAAATCTATGGAACTTGATATTATTCATGTTTAGTGCTACAAGGGGGTTGTCGTAGTCACAAAAGATCGAATTACAGATACATAACAGTTGAGCTAAAACTATCTATTGTTGTAAAACACCACTAATCAAGAAAAATATTAAAGATCAAGTCTTATGCATATTGCACATTAGGCATAAATATGAAATATCATATAACAATAGCAGTACTAAATCAAGTGGGCATTTTTAGAAGTATTAGAACTTCAATCTTATTGATTATGTCTCTGCATATCTAATCTAGAAAGCAACTCTATCATCCCACACTTAAAATAAAGACTTCAAACTTATTGTTTAGTTTTAGGTCCAATAAAGATCAAACCTTTAACCACTTTTGAACCCCAAAAATGCTTCTTTTCTCTATTACAAACACATCTCAATCAATATAACCAAAATCCATAAATGTTAAAAAGCAAGAAAACCTCAAAACTCACCTCCATTTACAAAGCAATTCTATCATCCCACACTTAAAATAAAAGACTTCAAACTTATTGTATAGCTTTAGGTCCAAAAAGGATCAAACTTTAACCACTTTTGAATCTGAAAAATGCTTCTTTTCTCTATTACAAACACATCTCAATCAATATAAAATCAAGAAAGGTGCAAAAACAGTAGATCTCAACATCTTTACTTAAAAACTAGATACAAGAAATCAAGAATCAATGTAGAGCCTAAATGTGTGATATGTGAAGTATGAACAATCAAAGCACAAAATCAAGTGGGCACTTTTAGAAGCATTAGAGCTTTGGAGCACCAAAATTTACAAAGCAATTCTGTCATTCCACATTGATAGCAAAAACATCAAGACTTCAAACTTATTGTATAGTTTTAGCCTTTTAGGTCCATAAAAGATCAAACTTTAACCTCTTTTGCATCCCAAAAATGCTTCTTTTCTCTATTACAAACACATCTCAATCAATACAAAACAAAATTGATAAATGGGAAAGAAAAAAAAAGCAAGAAAACCTCAAAACTCACCTCCAATTTACACAAGCAAACCTCAAGATGACACACTATCACAATCCACCCATTTCCAATAATGCTTCTTACAAGAAACAGCTCCTTCAGCCCCTTCTTTCCCCTCCAAATCCTCATACTCCTCCCCTTCTTCGGTACAAAACTCGCCATTCGGCAACCCGTCGACAACCGCGTCCACCGTATGCAAAACGTAACAAGCCGGCAATCCGGGGTACGAAACCGAAACCCTCTCCTCCACCCGTCTCGAATACGAATTCTCCACAATTCTCACAACCCCTTCCTCCTTTCCGAGCTCTTCCTTCACCGCCCTCACCACGGCGGCCTCCACCGTCTCCCCGGGCTTCATCTTTTCCGACAACGGCCTCGACCGCTCCCGAACCACCCCGTTCGATAATTCTTGTCGGGATTCGATCAAGGTTCGATCTTTATCGTCTCTAACCCGAACCACGACCACTTCGACCGTCCGAACCGGCGGCGTCGAGTCGGCGAGGGACGTTTCGCCCTCGGAGAGCTCGAGCCACAGGTTATGGATGTTCTTGGTCCCGGGCCGGGTCCCCCAGGCGGCGAACGAGTCCGAGGGGAGGCGGGGCCGGAGCCAATCGGAGAGGGTTTGCGGGGTGGCGAAGTGGCGGTGGTTCACGGCGGGAGTTTTAACGGTGGTGGTGGTGGTTAACGGCATGATAATTGGGGGTTTGAAGAATTGGGGCCTAGGGTTGAAATTGAAGATGGAGAATGCCGAAAAGATGAAATCGGAAAGTGGGGTTTGATGGGGTTTGGTGATTAGTGATGATGGTGGTTGTGGAGACATTAATGGAATTTAAGATTTCAAGAAAGTGTGAAGAAGAAGATGATGATCATTAAGGGCATCATGAGATTGGAAAGATAAGGGGATTCTTGAAATTGGGATTGGGGAAATCAAGAATTGGGGAGGAATTGAATTGAATGGTTTTTGTTGTTTGTTGCCTAAATCAAAATAACTACCACCATGGAAGTTGGTTTTTGAAGAAATTTGACAATTTCTAGATAAGGAAACCCTAATTAATTAGGGGAACCAATTGGGATTAGTGTTTTTTTATAAGGTTGATCTATGTTTTGCTTATACTATAAAATTGGTAAATTATAAATGAAATTTCGGTCGTCAAAGACGAAGTCTGGCTATAAGATGTATACGAGGAGATTCGAACCTGGAGTGAACTGCTACGTTATAAGCCTTGTGGTTAATTGGGATTAGTGTTGGTGAATTGGTTGCCAAACTCTTTCATGTATTTATTAATTGTTTATGTTTTGAGTTATGAAAACTTATACTTAGGTACAAAAATTGAAAGTTTTATGTATCAATCTTGATAATTGAATCAAATGATGCGATTTTATACTTATGAATGATGTAATTAAGGGGTATTGTTAAATTCTTATCGGGTAAGAATTTACTGATAAGCGATATATGTTAATTTAACTTGTTGTGTAACAATCTTTGTCGTGAAAATGGATTGTTGGTAATAAGCTCAAATTCGATAAGCATTTATCGGGTAGGAATTGTTTGCAGCATTTATCGGGTAAAACTTTAGTTCCTTGTCTTGTTTCTTATTAGGTAAGTTTTTTGGTTCTTGCTAGTTGTTATGTCCAATCAACAAAAATAAATCATATTGGTAAGTATTTACACAGTAAGCATTTAGTAAATGACTCTTAAGTAATTCGGACGACTTTTGTTAGAATTAATAAGGCTATTAGTAGCGCAGCGGCTTTAGTCTCCCCAAGCCTACCCTGCCACATCTGTGTCACATCAGTTTTACCATAAACTCACTATAAGACCTATGGAGCCTCTCTGTTTAATACATGTATTTTTAAATATAAAAAAGGGAGAAGAGTGTATATATATATATATATATAAGAGAGAGAGAGAGAGAGAGAGAGAGAAAGAGAGATATGGAGCTGGGCTTTATCGGTGTGGGGAAGCCGCAAAGGAAGTTGAAAGCTGATCCAGACTCCAGCCCGCCCCAGTTCGTATCGACAGCCCATCCAGCCTGCCCAATCCCCTGATATGCATAGCCTACGAGGCATATCCTACCGAACTATTTTAAGCAAAATTCTTTTTAACTTCATGTTCGTTATAATTTACTAACTATACCTTCATGTGATGCGGAGCAAATTTTGATTTATTAAAGTTTTTATTTGTGATTTATTAATAAAGCAATTTATAAAGTTTAAATCTAGTAAACATTTATCGAGTTAGAATTGTTTATTAATTTATCAAGTAAGACTCTCAGTCCTTATCTTGTCTCTTATCGGACAATCTTGGATCCTGTTATGTTCAGTCAACAAGGTAAATAATATTGATAAGTACTTACATGATAAGCTTTTAGTAAACGGCTCTTAAGTAATTCAGATGACATTGTTCGAACTAATAAGATGCAGTGGCAGATCCAAAAACTTTGATGATAGGGGTCGGAATTTAAGTCAGTGGCAGATCCAGAAACTTTTGTGATGTGGATCGGCATTTAAGTAACATATGAGAATCATTACCGCTTTTGAAATTCAACATGCTTTTTTAAAAGTATTTTCACTTTTCTAGCAGATTTAACATAACAGTTTTTGTGAACATTTTTTTTTTTCATTTTCCTAGCCAAATAATAAAACAAACAATCCACTTAACTCTAAATAATTAACAAAAGGTTAACAATTAGACGTTTACTAATCCCAACAATTAACGGTTCTAGATAACATGTGATCTATTTCAATTTTAGTGATTCTTTTAAGAAAATGATGCAATATTCAAGCATATTAGTATGACTTATTAGGTATTCTCTAGATAACGTATTTAGCTCAAATTACTTGAAGGAAAATTGCATCTATAGACTAATTACTTGTAGATTTGAAATTTGAGAAATTATGCATTATTAAACAATGTGGAATACTAAGTTTTTAATTAATTTTTACTTATATTGGTCAAGTTTTTGGTGTACCAAATATTTCATTAAATTATTCTAAAAGAGAGGTCAAACAAATAAAATTTGAGGGGTGAAAATAAAACACGGGTTCATAAGTATGGAAGTTTCTTCAATAAAATTATTAGGAAAGGTTATGGGTCTCAACTGACACCCCTTGGCAAAGGATGAATCCATCATATAAAATGCATACGTTAGGGCCTGTTTGGTAGTAGCTTAAAAGTTTAATGAGGTATTAAGCTTATTCGTTCAGCTATATACATGTGTTTGAATGTAGCTTAATGAAAAATATGTTGAGCTTATCAACTATTTTAAGCAAAATTGTTATCGAAAAAGCATAAAAGATGAATCTGTATAACACTATAAGTATCACGGGACTTTAAAGTCTTCTTAAAATAAATAGGTTTAAAAGAGTTTAAGTAATTTGTCAAATTTGCATAAATGCAAAGTTTTGTTTGATTGTTTTCTTTAGTAGTTTAAGTGGATAAATTCAAATACTTTAAGGAAAATTTATATTATCTTTTAAAAAAAATTATATTATTTTTTTTCTTAAAACCACAGTTAAATCTCGAATATGGCCTGGGCTGTTATTTTGTTTATATTGGAGGCCCAAACTAAATGGAGAAACATGTCTCAATAGTTTTGGGCTGTCAACCAAACTGGCCCATAAGTTTAACCATAAGTTGTTTCTTAAAATTTGTTGGATATCTCAATAACTCTTTTTATGAGAAAAGCAAAATAACATTCGATGTTAGAGTAAAATTACATGTGATACACGTAAGTTGAGCTAACCAGCATTTGCGTTTGTGAGTTTTTACACGACCTTGGTTTTATTGACTAATCGTTCCTTCAAGACATGGTATATCATATACGATTTTGCTTTAGCATCCTATGTTATTTAGCCCTTAACGCACTATTGGTAAGTTGATTGACTCCTCGCATGATCCTTTCTATTTCTCTCTCATGTAATAACAACATTAGAAAAAGATTTATAAGGGTTTCACAAATTCTCACGTTATATAAAAGTCATGATCCATCACATTTAGGGACTCAACACAGTTAAAAGTGATTGGTGATTGTACTGGAAATATGATTAAAACAAAATAACCACCCTCGTTGAAAATTTTGGCTCCGCCCTGGATGACACGTAACAAGTTCATTCAGATGCATTGAATGGTCCCAAAGAGTTGCTTTCTATTCATACAATGCATAAAGCTTTGATTGTTGGTTGGACCGATTTGATGGTCCTCGTTTGTATCCCCGACAATGTATCATTGTCTTCTAGATCTGATTTTTTACAGAAAATCTTGGTCCATTATGGTTTAGTGAAACGGTTACCCATGGCATGCCCATGATTTTTGTCGAGCGAGATTTCACGTTAAAGTGAATTAAATATTTGCAAACTCGTTCAATGTGTTATATCCGAATTTCACCTTTTTAATTCTTTTTTTTTAAGTTTTTAGGTTGATTTCAAGATTTCTTCTAGTTAACTAGAAGGAAGTTCTCGGTTTTTTGCATCATTTTGAGAGGCTTTTCTTGTTTTTAAGTTGATTTCACAAGATTTTTATTGATGTTCCTTGTATTTTCTAATATTCTTCACCATCCATTAAAAGTATAGTGGTACACATTAATATCCCAAAACTTTCTGCTTGCGAATATAAATTGAGCACATGTACAAAACCCCACTTAAATTTTCATAGGTTTACCCATACCGTTTACTTGTCCGGGAGTCAAGCCTAACTTGAGTCTGACTTGACTCAAAAATGATAGGTTGTGGTTTAATTCAACTTGAGAGCTAGAATAACTCGAAGAAGTTTCTAAAAACTATATTTCATCAAACAAAGTTGATTCAAAAGGCTAATACATACATTGAACTTAATTGTGGTTCGAGTCGAACTCTTATAAATTAGAACTCAACTCACTTTATAAAATACTTGTACTTCAATTTATTCAATGCTCTTTTAAATTACTTGTACGACCGTACCCAAATTTGACCACGTGTTTCTATTATTATTTGAATAATATTTTCATTAAATTGTAACCGTATATTTATGACTATGGTTATGATAAATTCGTACGTCCCTACATATTAAATGCATCATGTTATACTAAGGGGTCATTTTGGTTTACTATCACGGTAAATTTGTTTGCATTGAATAATCTGTATATAAAAGTTGAGAAAAATATATTTGGAAGAGCTTTTTAATTGATGGAATAAACTCATTTTTTAATTGGAGTACATGTTAGAAAAAACCCGATTGTTGGCACAAAGTCATCCTATAAACTAACTGAATAAATCACTTTCTGTATCATTAAATCACTAACAATCAATTATGTATAATGGACAGAAAAAAAATATGTGTCATTAAACTAGTTGCTATCAAAGAGACCCTAACTTTCATTTCATACGCATCAAGCCCCTATTTTTATAGTTTTATTACATAATTTAAACCGATATTAAGACCGCAAAAAATACATATAACAACTCTTTGAAATTATTAACCATAAGGGTTGTGGCGTACTTGTTGAGATCTTGAGAAATGTGGTGGAATATTTCATCTGCCCAGAGTTCAAATCTAGACGTACGTAACAATTGTGGCCACTGAGTTATCAGATATTTATCAAAACATGTATAGCCCAGTAGTAAAGTAACATCATGAGAGGGGGTCAGTGGATGGTATCCCTGACTACCCGGATTCAAACCATGTTGAGAGCATGTGTCGATATCCACGATCATGATTTTCCCACATAGTGATACCCTTAATTGTGCTGGTTGTGATCAACGGTGATCAGTCGGATGCACCTGAATTCTAGATACCCTTAGAACGTATGTATATGTTTAGTTTAGCTATAACCTAGGATACCCTATAAAATGATTAAAATAAAACTTTTAAAATTAATTGGTTATTATCTTGCCTTATCTTATACGTTGCAACATGTTACATGTTTGAATTGAGTGATGCAAAAACGACGACGTAGGGCACATGGACGTCACCATCACCCTTCTGACACTTATCATTAAATCCTAGAAGACCACGACTTTCTAGAGTGTTAAACGGGCAAAAACTTATAATATTTTTAAATTTTATTTTTTGGATAATTTATTAAGAGGTTCTAATAAATAAATGCAAATAGTTTTAAGATATATAATACGTTTTTTCGTTTACTAAACACTTAACTTGGATAAACGTTTATAAATATCATTTATTTTATGATCTTTACAAATCGAACATGTAAACAATTAACTTGGATATATAAATGTTTACTAATATCATTTATTTTATGATCTTTACAAATCGAACATGAAAACCAGTGGGGATTTTCTCCGATAAGCGTCATAACAAATACCAAGAGTATTACTTGGTAAGTGATAGAAATGATTCTTACCCGGTAAACGCATGCTGAAATAAAGACCCTTACTGACAATTAGTTTTGATGGTCGATAATCGGATAATGTCATATGATAAGGTAAGTTAGGGTATTGTTCTTGCCGGTAAACGTTTAGCCGACAAGATTGTGGTAAACAGTTCCTTAGTTTTAACAGAAGCATTAGACAAATTCTATTCTTAGTTTCTTTTATAATGAGTATCCACCCTTTAGTGGTAAGTATTTGCTATATCATTGTATATTGATACATTGACATCTATGAATAGCCGAATCAAGAATACTTTAAAGAAACCCAAAAAAACTTCTAACTGAATATCAAATTATCAAATATAAATAGTTAAGATGTTTATAATCTTAATACTAGATAATTTAAAAAAAGAAAGATCAACAACGACATAAGATAGACACTGGAAATTGGAAGATGTAGCTAGTTAAATATTAATTTAAGAATATGATAATAAATACTATTCTCAGTTTCAAATACTTTATATACTAAGAGCATCTCCAACAACACTTCTAAATTTTTTCTAAAATAGAGAATGTAAACCCAAAATTGCTAAAACTTTTTCTTTGCATCTCCAACAGTTCTTCTGTTTTAGACAATCAATCATTACTTATATTACTATTATATACAATATATTTAGTATTTCAATAAAAAAAATTTAAAAAGTTAAACAAATAATTATACTATTGGTGAAAAACATTTAAATAATATTTCTCTCTCATCTTTTAGAGATTTTAGAGAAATCTCTAAATTTAGAGATTTCTCTATGTTTTTCTATTTTAGCAATTGAGATAGCAAACCTGTTGGAGCAATTTAGCAAACAAAAACCATCTTTTTTCTATTTTAGCAATGCTGTTGGAGATGCTCTAAAAGAGGTAAATTTAAGGGAGGGAATGTGAAAATCTTTGAATTTTGTTAGTTTTCATTATTTTACGTAAGAGAGGGGAAAATTTATTCTTTATTATTAATAAGATGTATTAAAATTAAATGTTTGCAGAAAAAATTAAATTTAAACTAAAATGTTGTAACATCTCGTCTATCACAACACAATTTTGTGCATTTTGCCACGCTGTCTTACGTCTTACGACTTTGTTTTTGGCAACCTATGAAGAATTTCTCAGGAAGTCGCCCATCATGGTACTGCTCCCATCAAACACGCTTAACTGTAAAGTTCCCATGAACGTTATGGACCCAAAAAAGTGTTGTGTCTAGTAAGACCAAGGTTTATATATGAACACAACATCTTTTCTGTCCACGACAATATAACATTTGCCTAAGGTATTACATATGTATTAAATAATTTAAGAATATAATTACTTAATAAAAATATAATAGCATTTGAAGTTTATTGTTTTTTAAAGAAAATTTGACTTTTAATTCTTTGTTTTGGAGGATGCCATTGACCTTATTTAAAGAGATGCTATGAAATGAAAGTTAAAATTTGGGTTATTCTGTATATTGAGAATGTAAAAAATTGATTGTGATAGGTGATGTGTGTGAGTAGGATTTTAGGTTGTACGAGTAATTAAGTAATTATAAGGATATAATTAGCTTTCACTTTATTTTAGATGCTCTTGTGACTCCCAAATGTACGAAAGCCGCCCCACATTTAGCTTCTCATTGATTTTAGATGCTCTTGTGACTCTCAAATGTACGAATGCCGGCCCACGTTTCCATTACGATTGATGAGGGCATCACATTAATCATTGGTGACATCATCGATTTCACAATATTCGGTTCCAAAGTTTTTTGTGTAATTAAGAATAAAGTTGTTCCTTAACAGAAATATTATTGATTGTGTATCTTATTTATCATAGGCATTTATTTTGAGAAACAAGAAAGTATTATTTTTAAGATAGCTCAAACTAAATAAATGTCATAACTCTTTTTCTGTTACACAGGGAAGAGGTAATACCACCATTTTTATGCCATTCATGTCTCATTCGTTATCTTTTGCTTTGTCTATCATTTCTGACAAACTTATCATGACCGTTAACAATTTTATAAGAAAATTCATCATTTTTAATAATTTAATGTGAAATAGTTACTCTTATCGGTTATCAAATACATATTTGTCACAACGATCTTTATTTTCATCAATTTTTTCATAGAGTTGTATAAAATAAACTTTCAAACAATAAATATGGTTGTCAAATACATTTTTATTATTTTTGATACATCATTAGCAATTTTAACATGTTTGTTAAAGTGCATTTACCAAATCACATACACGTGCGTGCGGACACACACACACACACATATATATAAGGTCAGGTTCAAATTAGAACCTATGTTTCATGTGAACGTGAGGACAGTCGAGAAAGCACCCCGTGGCATATTCAATCTGAATAATCATGTATTATACAGACTGAATAATACAACATTTAGTATTATTCAAACTGGATAATACAAATCTCTCGGATGTCGTCACGTTCAGAATGAAATTTGAGTTCACAACCGAACTTTCGTCTACACACACATGGTCGGATTCAAATGAAAACTTATCTTTCATTGTGTACGTAAGGACAACTGAGAGCATGCCACGTGACATATTCGGTTTGAATAATCATGTATTATTCAGACTGAATAATACAACAATCAATATTATTCAAGCTAAATAATACTAACGTGAGGACAACTGAAAGTTTGCCATGTGGCATATTCGGTCTGAATAATACATGATTATTCATTATTCAGAATATGCCATGTGACGCGCTCTCAACTGTTTTTATGTTCACAATTATTGAAATACTCAAAGAATCATATTTTAACAAATATAAATGATATTACTATTTTGAGCTTTACTTTAAAATAAACGAACATAAACTATAAGTAAATTGGCCGTTAACTTACAAGCAACCTACTAAGTTTGTTTAATCATTTCACTTTAATATTCATTTATTAGTGATTTCATCGTGTTTAAAACGATTACAATATCTATACGTGTCAACGATTTTAATAAAGAAAAATAATTGGATTTTAGTGTTGACGAAGTCAATTAGTCAACTATGGAATTTAATTTAGTGGAAGTTATAATTTTCCATCTCGTTTTCACCCTACTTGTGTCGGCCTACTTCACAAATGGAAGAAACAGAAAACAAAATTTTTACAACCACTTCCTCCTTTCGTGTTCAATACAGGGTCATGTTTGACCTAGTAAAGCTTAAAGTCTAGCTCTCATAATACGTATTTGTCGACCTTGTATGAGCTTGTTTGAAGTTCACTAATTAAGTAGCTACAAAATATTTAAATAAAAATACAATCTAGTATTTACATATTTGATAATATTTTATTGATATCGATATATGAATTATGTAAGATTGTGTGAAAAAAGGTATGTAACCAACAAAGCTCAAGATGATCCGTAGTGTCCCGCACCAATAGCATACCATAAGGATGAATCAATGCATACAGTAGATGGTTAGCATAAGAGTTAGTTTCCACAAAAATCCCGAACCTGCAAAAGGTGTATAGCTCCTACACTGTGAGTTACGACTGCATGTTCGAACCCTTATATGTATATCTTGTATATACACCAAAAACAACTGTGTTTTAAGTGAAGCCAAAAGATAATCTGGGCTCGTATGTGAATAACTGTTATTTTGAAATATTTCAAAGCATTTGGATGATTTGATTTTTTAATTTAACTTTAACCACAATCATCCACCTTCAACTATCATTAACTACCTTTGTCTTCACCTTTCCGTTGCTATTACAAACTTTTACATATGTTTAAACAATTTCACATGTCTAAATATGTTAAAGTTTTTGTCTTTATAAGTGAATAAATGTAGTTGGAGATAGATAAAAGTAGAATCAATTGCAAATTAGTTCTTAAAGTTTGTTGTTTTTCACAATTTTGGTCCCTATAAAAGTGCTTAGTCTACGTCCCTTAGTCTAGGTTCAAAATCGAAACTAACACAAACTAAATTGATACTCATAAACAATCAAAATCGATAAGGATCAAAACCGAGAGATCCAAACCAATTACTTATACATATCTAAGGATTTCTTAGAATAAACTTTTAGAAACAAAAACTGCAAAAAGCAACGAACCTACCAAATTCACAATTTACTCGAAGTTTTATTTTTTTAACAATCTTATCAATATCATAATCATTATTCTCAATGAGACTGAACTCTAATATAATTAATAGAAGTTCGATACTTTGATATATGTCCATAGTTTTTTAAAATAAAAACTTGACTTATAGACTCGAATGGCATCTGTAAACCTCGTAAGAAGTGAGTCATCAGCCATTTTTCTAATTCTTCTTTCATTACAAATATTTTTTCTTTTAACCTAGATTTATATTATTTAAATTAAGTATTAATATTAATTTTGTTAAGTAAAATTAACAGACAAATAGTAGATCTAGTAAAGAATTGATTCAGATGTGTCCGAAAGCATATGGTACTATATAATATATTATATGATGTACAAGTGGATTAATGAGCTAATTCCACAAAATTTTCACCATTTTTTTCATGTGTTAATGCATGTTAATGATTATTTAATAATTTATTTAAATTTTAGTTAGCATTGTTAAAGGTATAACAAATAATTGTCTATTAATTATTCTAAACAATGTGTTTTTAGGTTTTCACATGGATATAAGAATCGACGGGATATAAAAATATTGCATGATTTAATTTATTATAGTATTTGAAATAGTTATACAATTTTCACGTGTTATGTATATGTTTTCCGAACTCATATTTATTCGTTAAACACATGGTTTAACATAAATGATAACCATTGACATAAAACATTGAGTAGTCGTTTCATATTGTAAAATGATAGAATTAGACTAAACATATATAGGTCGACTTTAAAGATCTTTAATTTATTTTAACAATATCCCTGTGAAGAAAAAATCTAGTATTCGTTACTGCTCCCCTAAACGGTGAAACCATGTGTGATTTTTTAAATTTGCATCTTAAAGTTAATTTCTAAATATCAATGGGAAAACTTGCATACAACATACATACTTTTTGAAGTAAAGAGAATGAGTAATTATATATCATGCTAACCATATTAGAGATTCTACGTCCATAGTTGATGAGACAGAAAAATTGTGATCGTGTTGTAAGCATATGCGTTACACAATTTCTATCTCTCCTTTATAAGTTGTATCCTGAAAGAAGGTTTGGACCGTAGCAAAACCCAATATTGTCACATGATGATACTGAACTCTGCGATGTCTTCTTCGTTCTGTCTTACTGTTTTAGTGACCACTTAGGAGTACATTTTGCCGACCTTTTAAAGAGAGCTAGGAAACTTCTTATCGACCATAGTGAATTGTCCTTGTCTTTATATTTTTTTTAGAATAACTACCATTGTGATGGTGATTATAATTGTTGAACTCTCGTGGATATATATATATATAGGGAGGTTCATACAAGAACAAGGGTATTTGCAAGAACAAAGGAACCCATTTTGAGCCACACATTGATGTAGGCCCATGTGGGTCCCACATAATAAAAAATCATATATGATTTAGTTGTGGGACCCACCTGAATCATATATGATTTTTTATTATGTGGGACCTACATTACATGTGATCCAGAATTGTTCCTTTGTTCTTGCAAATTAATTTTGTTCTTGTTTGAACCTTTCTCTCTTTTTTCTCTCTCTCTCTCTCTCTATATATATATATATATATATATCTTTTTGGTGACCAATTATTTCCGTCTTTGTGTATTAAATCTATCTATCTCCCTCTCTCTCACTCACTCACACAGATGTGCGTGCGTGCGCGCACACACACACATATATAGAGTCAAGGTTAAATGTGAACTCATTTTTTATTGTGAACGTGAGGACCACTACTATCGTGCCACGTGACAATATTCAATCCGAATACTCATGTTTTATTCAGGCTGAATAAAGCTTGTATTCAGTATGAATAAAGTATGAATATTCAGACTGAATGAATAAATCTTTATCCAGTCTGAATAAAGCTTAGGCGTCAATTTTGATTGTCACGTGGCGCGATTTTGTTGATCCTCACGTTCACAATAAAAAATGAGTTCACATTTGAACTTTCCTCTATATGTGTGTGTGTGTGTGTATGTGTGTGTGAGAGAGAGAGAGAGAGAGAGAGAGAGAGAGAGAGAGAGTTTATACAAGAGGGTTGGGGTTTCAAAGAAAAATGCCAATTTGGGTGGAAAAACGTCTAAGTGGTCACGAACCATTGGATGATAAATGGACCAACATTCAAATGAGATGCACGATATCAATTACCCTTTTAAGTTGCAATTCATGGAGGGTATTTAATTAAAAATAATCAACGGTTTACAAACACTTCTCACGTGATCCCATGTCTTATACGAGAACTACCTATTTAAAAATACGTTCGTTAACGTACAAAATCATACATGATTTACATAAAATCATATATTATTCACGTGATTTTTCTGTGTGACTTAAGTAACGGCCAAATTTGCCCAGTTTTTAACTTTTGTCGTTAGTGTATAATCACATATAATTTTACGCAAGATTTGTTGACTTTTTAAATAGTTAACGTTTTGTTTAAACCATCTATAGGATAGAAAATCTATAAATCCGTATTGACCAAACATTTTAACTTCCTAACTTTCTTATTAATTATCTTATTAATCAATTATGTAAAAAAAAAGTCACTTTATGACCCAATTAGTGTAATCTTTCATTGTTGAAAAGATATTATATTTAAAGGAGATAGACATGTGTTGTTCATTGATCAATCGATGTTTTGTAAAAATAGACAACTCAATGTGTTGTTTTATTTGCAAAAGAACGTGTATCGTCAAAAAGACTAAACATACATCAATCCATGTATTGTTTTATTGGTTAAACAAAACTATAGTTGTTTCAAATGAAAAACAATAAATGAATTCTTTTAAACGGTTTATACGGTAGTTAATAAGATAACTCTATGTTAATAAGATATGTAAATTAAAACTTATTATCATAATTGATTCATTCAATTTTCTAATATGTAGAAGGTCTTTATACGTTGCGTCTTTTACTGTGTTTCAGGTGATGTTCGGGGTTTTTACTAGGGTTTTTTTTACAGCAAAAGGGCTAATATTGTTCAAGCAAAAATTAGCAAGGCGTAAGCAAATACAAGTTACGAACCAGAGTAATAGGGGGATGCACTCAGACTCCCATTTAAAAACGCACCCAAACTTACATCTAGATTTGATCCAAAAGAAGGCCTGGATTAAATTCCCAATATCTTTATCGCTCTTCATTCTCCCCTTATGATATTTTCCATTCCTCTCTTTTTATTTATTGTTACTTCTTTATTTTTCGATTGTGAATTTTCGTGTTTAAATCCTTTGAAAAGCAACGAACCGGTCTATAACTAATATGGTTGTTGAAAAAATGGTTTTAGTTATCAAAATTTGTAGTATACAATTTTATATGAGATTTTAATTAAACTCAACACATATTAACAAGTTTAAAATCAATTTGTCTCATGCATGTAAACACTTATAAAATTAATTAAAAGCTCATGTAAGATATAATTCTCTAATTGCCATTTCTAACCCAAAAAAGATGAAGTCGATTTCAAACACTATTCTAATAAGTTTTATAAGATAGTCAATTAAAAGTAAAAGTCAAGGTTTAAAGAAATTTAAATCACTCTAATCTATATATAATAAAAGAGTAACTTACTTGCCACGTGTCGTGCTCTGGTGAGCCGGTTGCCACGTGTTGTACTCTGGTGAGCCGGTGCCACATATAATTTACATTTTAATAAAAAATTCTACAAAATTATCTATTAGTATAACAAACTTTATCTCATCCTATTTACCAGTATTTTGCTCTTATCAACAATGATAACTCATATTACGTGTCGTGCTCTGGTGAGCCGGTTGCCACGTGTCGTGCTCTGGTGAGCCGGTGCCACATATAATTTACATTTTAATAAAAAATTCTACAAAATTATCTATTAGTATAACAAACTTTATCTCATCCTATTTACCAGTATTTTGCTCTATCAACAATGATAACTCATATTTAAATATTTATAAATAGTATAATTATTCAAAATCTTTCTCTTTCTCTCTATCCTTATCCTATGAATCTCTAACTATCTCTAAGTATCTCTATCTCTATATCTCTACCTGTATCTCTAACTATCTCTGTCTCGATGAATTGTGGGCTTATATCTCATAACTTCGCATCTCCTCTCTGTTTGTTTTGTTGACAGTACTTGGATAGATGCTTCTTCATGATCCTGGGTTTGTATTCACCTTGACCCCCTACCACCCTACTATTAACAGCTCATTTTTGTATCTATTTATCTCTGTCATTATTTTCTTATATGTACTACTATTATAAACACGGGTGCAACCCTTTTATGTGTATTCACTATGGTCTCATTTAAAACAATATATTATTCTTTTAATTAAATATAAATTAATAATAAGATTTGTTTTATATAGATTTACTTTTATTTTGAGTAATTACTTTTATATTTATAAATAAATGATATGGTTTAGTTTTTCGCATGTTTAGATTCTTCATACTGTTTGTAGGTGATGCTCTTCTCGGCTCGGGTCTATCCTTCTACTTGGCATCTCGGTGAAGGAGCTGTTTCGGCTTATGCCTCATAAGTTTATCCCTTTGCTCGACGCTTTTTCCAGCTTTCTGTTTTGTTTTCCTTAGTTTTAAATCGTTTTAGTTTGGCATTTTTGGGTGAATGAGTGTTTCTGTTTGGTCCTTTTCCCTGCTGCCTAATTGTTGGGTTTCGGACTTTGTAAGTGGTTTTTGGTTTCTCGGGTGGTAGTGAAATTTCCATGTTGTTTAGAAAAAGTTTCTTTCTAAGAAATACAAATAACAACTCCGGAGCTAATATAACACCATAATTCATATTTATAATATAAGTTTCCTGATATGATTTAATTTTTTTAAAGTATTCACGGGATCAAAACTAGTACTTATTATATTTATATTTATAATGTTATAATATTAAAAGGTAAAAAATCAAGGTTTATAATTTATTTAAATTTCAATTTTCACACCATCTTTTCACTTTTATCTTCTTCTTTTTTATGGATAATATAAGATAGCTTATTGAAGTATATCCATTTTCATATTGATGACACAATGCTTATGTGGCATATTTACATTTATAATTGTCTTAGTTTTATCTAAAGATAAATCTTCATTTTTTTAATTTGAACTTTGTCCACCACCGCCAAACACCACCGCCGCACCACCGGCCAAGAGTGGTTCACCAACCACAAAGGTAATCTTCATAGGGGATATCTTAAGGCTTTTTCTAAATAGAAAGTTAAGAAAAGTTAATTAAAATATTAGTGGTATAGTGGTCAATAACACTATTGAGAGGGATAATAGATGACATTTCTGTTTATTCAGGTTTAATTAGGATGAGTATGTGGCGATACGTTAACCGTGGGTCGGCTTTTAGGTCAGTCTATGGTCGTCGAGAATTAGTCGGGTGCTTGTATCTGTATGGATTCTAAATACCTCGTCGACTTCGTGTCAAGATGTGTATATGAGTTATCTGCTGTTACAAAAAAGTTAAGAGCTTTTTAAAAAGTTGCATCTATTCTCCATAGCATTTTCATTTTAAAGATTTTAAAATTGATTATAATATTAAAACACTTCATTCATTTATTAAAAAACTTTTTTGTTTCCTTAAAAACATCTTCAATACAAGTTTTTACAAACAAAATGTATAGTGATTTATAAGAATTACCGTTATGAAGAGTTTTTAAATTGGTTCTTGCCTTGTTTTATGTGAAATGACGTATTAATAGTTGTTTTCTTAACTTTATAATTATAAATATATATTTATAATAATTATTTTAAGGTTTAAAAAAAATACGCGAGACCAACAAAAAGGTTCTTGAAAATACTATCATTACAACATTTTATATAACTTCTTAAAAGGTTTACATAATTAAGATTGTTTGTTTTATTTTTAAAAAGATGTCTAAAAATTTATTGTGGTCCTCTCAAAATTTTAAGAGGAGCACCATCCAACTTTTATTTTTTAGATATGAAATCAATTTTCAAACCTCTTAAAAAATAAACAAACTTCAGACCTCTTAAAAAACAAATGATACCATAGTTATTATTAACTCATATTCTCGTTACCTTTGTAAATAGAATTTTAACAACTTACAAATGTACCAAAAAGTAAAAAAGGAATAAATTAAGGGACTCACCAATAAACACTAGCTAACTATAAGGCCATGTGTATCGGATGCCTGGGCTGGGCGGGCTCGGGCGGTGTAGCCACACTGATGATGCCCAGCTCTCTCTCTCTCTCTCTCTCTCTCTCTCTCTCTCTCTCTCTCTCTCTCTCTACACTCTGCTCTCTATGTCTCTTTTTGTTATTAAAAAAATATGTATTGGATATTTGGTTTGGTTGATTCATGTACTAAACAGATAGGACTCCAAAGGGCTTACTGTAGGTTTATGGAAAAACTGATGTGGTGCGGATGACAAATGTGACAGTAGGGCTCAAATACTTATGACCTAAGAACCAAATAACGTTTAACAAGTGACACTTTAATAACTTGTTAACTATGGGCTCAAACATGTAATTTACTCCAGTAACTTACTAACTATTATACCAATTCCTTTTTATAAACCTTTTAACAAGTAGCTAAACCTTCACTTGTTAAAAGATTTCTAATCTAAAAGCATTTTGACATATGAGATATTTCATATTTCCATTTAGTCACGATTGCCTATGAGAAAAAGTTACAAGCCGAGATGCCGACACTCATGAGTCAAGACGGTGAGAAGATGGCGGGGCGGTGGAAGATTTGAAAAAGAAAATAAAAGAACAAGTATATGTCTCCAAGACCAAAATAACATTTTTATATTGATTTTTATAATACAAGGATAAAAAAAATAAACACATATATGTCATATATAGAATTATTATATATATATATATCCAGATGCACCAGATGAATCTTTGTATTGATCACGATTCATTGGTCTAGGAATTAAAAAAGATCAACTTCTCAGATGTCTCACGTTAACTCAACTTTTGACATGATTCTTCGCCTATGTATAATCTATTATTTCTGACATTATTATTTTTAGCTTATTTGGGTTTTAATATGCTTTCAAATTTTTAGTTATTTATGTTAAGACGAATGCATGTTATGCTATTATTTATATGTTTTATTATTTTAGTTAAGTCAAATACCATTGAACATATTAAAGATCAATAAAGTTCGACTAACTTTTAATGAACTAGATACCTAGAGAAACAAATCACTAAACAATTTCTAATAAGATCACTAGTTAAATGACAAATCACCATCTAATCCCTTATAAGGGAATGTTTGTTTGTTTCATTCCTTAACCTATTTGAGATCTCATAATCCACCCTCTAAGGGAGCCCTAATACTTTGTTAGTACGCTAGTTTGGTGTCATACTCTGATATCAGTTGTAGATATCACATGGCCAACTATATATGATATTGTTCTCTTTATTTACCTATGAATTTACAGTTTTAAGGCATGCTTAATTGAGGAGCTATTTAGATCTTATAAGGCAACGCTTTTTCTACTCTCCACTTGATGTAGAATCTCACTTCGATTTTTACTTTAAATCAACTAATTTGGTACTTCCACTACATGCTGATACTGCACACTTCAACGTAAAGAGAGAGTTTTGGCAGAGTACGTCTTGAGTAGTATATAAAATTAGGTAACTACCAATAAGGAAATAATAAAATCCAGTATAAAGCTACATAGTCTAGTAGATTAAGTATTAAACTATTAAGTAGTAATTAATAAATAAATAAACGTGGTACAATAATGTACTACTATGACATATATACACACACACGTACTTTTTATATCACATATAAAACAAGTTTACCTATGGTGCTATCAGTCAACTTAAATCGGTAGCAATCAATATGGTAAATATGTATATTTTGGTAGCTTGATTTGATACGGACAATCTAATTTCACATGATCATTGTAGAGTTTTATTTAGGTTAGAAAGCGTGTGACAAAAAAGTATACATAAAACAGGTCTGAGGACTCCTAGTGGTAAGAACTATTCTAATTCCACATGATCATTGTTGAGTTTTATTTAGGTTAGAAAGCACGTGGCAAAAAAATATACATAAAACATGTCTCAAAACTCCTAGTGGTAAGAACTTTAATAGAAATGTTACATATGTGAGAGTATTTTCAACGATTATGTTATATTTTTCTTATTTTCAACGATTACGTATATGTTCCTCAATTTTATGTTTTTTAGATTTTCCCGTTAAACCTCTCTTAATATTTATTTTAACATAACAGTTGAAAATGCTTAAACAACTATCCAAGAATAATTACCTGGAAAAACAAATTTCTCCATACTACCTTCAATAAAAACTAAAAAATACTACCTTTAAGTCTAAAATTCCTCACAGATACATCAACAATACAACCCTTTAAGTCTAAAATTCCTCAAAGACACATCAACAATACAACCTGTTTTTTACCCTTTCAATACTAGAACTCTAGAATGACTTGATTTTGATATACCTTTAGATGCAAATAGCAACCCCATATAAAAATATTTTATTATAGGGTTTATTTCTCCAAAATGTATTAAACTATACTATAAAAACCATTGTGATTTCACCAACCCAAAATATTTTTTAATGCTTCAAATATTTATATTTTTTCTATTGTGTTATAAACGATTGATTCAACCGGTCACCTATAGTGGCGATGGTGGTTCTGGGCGGCGGTTATGGTTCTCGACGATGGATCGGCGGTGGTGGGGTGTGAACGATGGTGGAGGCGAGCTGCAGTAGAGGTCGGCGGCGGTTGGGTGAATGATGCTGGAGGTTGGCGGTGGTGGAGTGAACGGTGCTAAAGGTGGGTGGCGGTGGAGGTCGGAGGTGGTGTAAACGATGGTTCTCATTTCTCAATGGTGGTGGTGGTTCTCAACTGCGGCAGTGTCGATTTTGAGTCGACGATGGTGATATCTACCTGCCAACCCGGTTACCGGCCATTTTAAAACACAAAAGATTTTTCTTAATAATATTTAATACATTAAAAAACATTATTGATAATTAATGTATAATTTAATACATTTTAAGGAAACAAAACTCTTTATTATAATGTAAAGTTACTTTAATAATAAAGTAACATCTTAACCTTTTCATGAAGATTTTATATTTGATTTTCCATTTTAAAAAAACTAACTACATATAAAAAAATTTTAAAAAAAAATGCATTTAGTCTCCTCTATAAATGTCTATTGAAAGAATGCACATGATCTCACTTACCTCGCAATTTCCTTGTGATATAAAAGAATCTATTCGCTGGGTCCCACTCCTCTCTTTCCTTCTCCGGCAATCTTCCCTTTCCAAAATGGCCGGAAAAGTTATCTCCAGTGGATTCCGATATGCCGCTTTGCCGGAAAGCTACGTCCGTCCGGTCACCGATCGGCCTAACTTATCTCTAGTCTCCAATTGCGACGACGTTCCCGTTATCGACTTCGGTAGCGCGGATCGACCTCTCATGGTCCGGCAAATCGGCGACGCTTGCCGCCGCTACGGTTTCTTCCAGGTGAATTCATCTTAATTTTTATATTGTTTATGAATTCATAAAATATTGTCCGTTTTGCTCCACTGGCTGGCGGCTTTGTTTCTGGCGACCTGACTGGGACTTCCAGGAAGTCACCCCATCCTGGTACTATTTCCGTACAAGCACGCTTAATTAAGTACAGCGTTCCACGAACCTGCCGTGCATCTAGCCCCAAAACGTCACTCATCCTAATACTACTCCCGCCCAAGCACGCTTAATTAACTGCAGCGTTCCAAGTACCTGCCGTGCATCTAGCCCAAAAACGTCACCCATCCTAATACTACTCTCGCCCAAGCACGCTTAATTAACTATAGCGTTCCAAGAATCTGTCGTGCATCTGGCCCTAAAACGCGTTGTTGTTAGAATTATGAACACAACATCACTTATGTCCACGACGACATGGGAAATGCCTAAGGTGTTACAGAAACTGTGTTGATTAAACGCGTAAAACTGTAAATCAAATGTTATTTAGGTTATAAATCATGATGAAATTGTGTAAATGAACTGTTGATTAGGTTATAAACCACGGAGTTCCGGATGAAATCGTGGAGAGAATGCAACGAGTAGGTAGAGAGTTCTTCGAGCTGCCGGTGGAGGAGAAGATGAAGCTGTATTCCGAGGATCCAACGAAGACGATGAGGTTATCGACGAGTTTCAACGTGCAGAAGGAACAAGTTCATAATTGGCGAGATTATCTCCGGCTTCACTGTTATCCTTTGGATCAATACACTCCGGAATGGCCTTCCAATCCTTCTTCATTCAAGTAAATTCTCTTTCCCCCAAATCTCGGCAACTCTTCACACACTAACACCGAGTTTAACAACATTATTAATTTATTATAGCTTGGTAATAAACTCATCTGACATGCATTTTGGATGATATTATATCACATGAAAAGTGTGTCCAATTAAATTTCACAATAATTGGTTAGTTGGTGATAATTTTGAACATCTTAGGAGGTTTTTTGTGTTAATTATTTGCAATCAATTATACATGAAGAATGAATCTATGGATGAACTTTTTTACATGTGATTGGTCCCTTGGGAATAAATAAAATAAAGCAGAAAAAGTGGACCGTTATCGTGAATGGCTATTAGTGAATTTCTGGTAATGAAGTTAGTACAAATATGACATTTCTCCTATTTGAATTTTGGCTCTTTCTACTTTTCAAAATTGTCATCTTAAATGCTATTTAAATATTTAGTAATAACTATTTAGAAAGATATTTACAAGTGTATGCTACAGAGGAAAATTCAAATGTAAATTCAATTTTGGTTGTGAACATATACATGAATCTCGGCCACTCATCTGGTCAATAACGACGGCTTTGATTGAGTCTTTTTCTTTAAAATCTTCACCCTCCCACGAATCACATCAATCCTTCGTGATCGCGTCCACTGTAACCGAAGATGTGTGGCTAAGATTCGTTATCGCTTTCACAACCAAAATTGAGTTCACATTTGAACCTAGCCCGTGTTCTATAATGCTATATGAATATTTAATTATGTATGAGTGTTTGTTATCGAGACCTCTTGTAGCCTTTGATCCACTTACATAAAAGTACACACTCCATATACTGGGTCCCACGTGTATACTTACATAACCTTGCCCGTCCCCCTTCGTAGGAGATCAATTTATAATTTTCCATACTTATTTGTATTAAAATCACATCAAAACATATAATAAAATGTATTTTTTTAAAGCTAATATACATGAGAATAAAACTAATAGGATGGACTAAAGGTGGGTTCGGCAAACTAGCTGATAAATGATAAGTTAGTTGTTTACTGAAAGCAAACTTGTGAATAAATTATGTAAAACTAGGTTATAAGTATGTAAAACGACTAAAATTGGGTTTAATAATTAATATTAGTAAGGGTATATTTGGAAAAGTCTATAAAAGGCTTATGAATAGCATTTCAATAAATCAGCTTATGATTCATCCAAACTTGTATTATCTTATAAGTTAGCTTATTTTTGTCAAACACGGCTCAAACACGTCTTTATTTACTAATTCTTTTCTCGTATTGTCATTATTATAGCTTACTTTTTGTATTTCTAATTTATACTTTGACGTGGTTCCGACCCAAATGAGGATAGCTATAGAAATCTAATTAGATTATGATGCGTTTACCTATATGTGAAAAGTTCATTTTTAGCCATCATATATTTAATTACATAATGTCAAAAGTAATTAGGCATCGTTGACTTTAGGTAGTTAATTATTCGCATAATCAAAATTAACAAATGATTAATGTCACCTTTTACTCATGGTTTTTTAATAACTTTTCCTTGTCATTATTGTATACAACAATTAACCTTACATATATTATATAATAATATGTAAGCATAATTTTATTTAAGAAAGCTAAGATTATTTTAAAGCTATTAATATTGGTGTCTACAAGAGAAATCTAAAGTGTGTGTTTCCCTTTTCATATATTATTCTTTTATTTGGAGCATCTTGCATATTATCATTTTAAAAAACTACTCCAAAATAAAAAAATAAGCACTGTATTTTGTTTTTAATGTGTGCTATGTGAAAATGGTTGGGTGTCAGTGAGAAAATGTACGAAAATGATTATCAATCGTTAAATGAGAAATAAATACATATTAGGATGAGATGCATCAAGTTGTATTGGATTGATTTTCTTCTAAAACACAATTTATGGGAGGTAGTGAGATTAAGGGGGTGTTCAGTTTGCATAATTAATTTCAACGGAATCTAAAAGAATTGGATTGATTGATTTCATTGACTAGATTCCATGGACACGTTTGATTTACCTATAAAATGGAACTGAATTTTAAACATTCCACCATTCATGAGAGGTAATCAAGTTGAACCTCCGTCTACCACCGTCGGACATTGTCATTTCGAATCTCCTATTATGTTAACCTCAACTTATCATACAATTCTTCTCATAAATACGAAATACTTATTTACTCTTATATCTTATAGAAATATAGATGTTAGTAAACTGTCAAAATATCACAACTTTTCATTCGTTTAGAAGAATTATGGAAAACTATTGGAATTATTTACGTTTAATACAATAAAATAATTTGCCAATTATGGCTAGCTTGGTTGATAGAGGGGTTACCCTTTTGGAGTAGAAGTCTCAAGTTCGAACGTCGGCAAAGACGTTTCTAATCTAAGGTGTATACTAACAACTAATTAAGCAGTCGTTTAAAAAAAATACAATAAATAATTTAAAATATATTCACATAAAAGTGTTGACATAGTCTTTGCATCTTAGCTTGATCTCGAAGGTGTGGCAAATAATCGACATGGGCAAGCGAGATATTTAATAAACGTGGTTGGTTTGATGATGACGTAAGCCATGACTATTTATATGACGTCATTCTGACAATCTTTAAATTACATAAAAGTATACTTTATTTTCAACACCATTTTAACTGAAATTTCACCAACGGTAAAAAAAGGTACATTGAAAAATGTAAAAAGTGGTGCTATATTTACTATATAATTTAAATTTGATTTTTTAACTTAAAAAATTTAACTAACTATGCAAACTATTGATAAGAAGATTATTGATTCAATTTATACATCTCTATTTTTATGATCATATTTTATGTGACTTATTGTTTATGTTAGATATATAACTAATTACATGATTAGTGCTAAATAATTACTTAATAACCAAAAGTATTTCAAAAAAGTATGTTTTTTTATGTTAGATATATAATTTGATTTTTTGTGTGTAGGAATACAATAAAAATAATATGTTTTCTTTTCTGAAAAGGATCAGAAAGATATTTTAAAAAGGAACCGACAAAAAGCACTGTCATAAATCAGCTGATATTTTAAGGAATATTTAATGTTCGTATTCTTCAAACAAGATTTAAGAGCTTTTATAGGAGTCTTTGACATTACCATTTATTGTGTGAACAGTGTATTTTCTTTAAAAAGTAATATGATTTTAATTGAGCTTAATTGAACCTTAAAACGTGGTTAGGTTGTGTTTGGCAAAAATAAACTAACTGATAAGCTACCTTATTAAAACACTAGCTTGAGTAGCGTTAAGCTTTATATAGCTTTTGTTTTTGGTAGCTTTATATACTTTTTTAAATTATACGGAACCCAATGCCCTAACTATCCTCCTTCTAACTAGTGTTATTGGTGTTTTTTACTTTTACTATATATTTTAAATTTGATTTTTTAATTACTTAAAAGTTTAGTTAACTATACAAATTATTGATGACAAGAGTATTTCATGATAATATTTTGATAGTATTTTGATGTGGCTTATTGTTTATGTTAGATATTTAATAAATTACATGATTAGTGTTAAATATTAATTACTTAATAACCAAAAGTAGATGTTCTTTTTAGTGCCATGTTGTTACATGGAGATAGACTCAACAAATTCCATATTGAATATTAAAAAAGAAGATATGTAATGAAGTTGAAAATACATGGCCTTTAATAAATATTTTTCTCAATATATATATATATATACTATTTTTGTTGTTGAATGTTTGAATAATGGTAGTAAGTTATCCTTTTATGTAGGAATACAATAAGAACAATATGTTTTCTTTTATGAAAATGAAAAGAAACATATTTCTAAAAAGAAACAGACAAAAGTACCGTCATAAATCAGCTGATTCTTTAAGGTATATTTTATGTTTATATTCTTCAAACAAGATTTAAGAACTCTTATAGTAGTCTTTTACATTACCATTTCTTGTGTCACCTTTTATTATAGTACATTGTATATTTTTCTTGAAAGTTATTTATTCAATGATTTTAATTATGTATGAAATGAATAGTAAATATAATATTGGTTGAACACAACTTAATGGAGCTTAATTGAACTTCAAAAACTTCTTACTTTATTTGATAAAAATAAGCTAATTTATGAACTATATTACTAATCAGAAATAATATTTTAATTTTGATTTTTTAGTTAGTTGAAAATTTAATTAACTATACAAATTATTGGTAACAAGTGTAATATTCATTTTAGATATTTTTATGATAATATCTTGATGTGGCTTATTGTTTAGGGTAAATTACACATTTGGTCCCTGTGGTTTACTATTTATTGCACTATTGGTCCCTCTTTGGAAATAATTATGGATTTGGTCCCTGTGGTTTACATTTTCTTGCACTATTGGTCCCTGCTCCTAACTTTTAGTTTGTTAATCATAGGGACCAATAGTGCAATATAGTGTAAACCACAGGGACCAATAGTGCAATATAGTGTAAACCACAAGGACCAACAGTGCAATATAGTGTAAACCATAGGGACCAAATCCATAATTATTTCAAAAGAGGGACCAATAGTGCAATAAATAGTAAACCACATGGACCAAATATGTAATTTACCCTATTGTTTATGTTAGATATTTAATAAATTACATGATTAGTGTTAAATAATTACTTAATAACCAAAAGTAGATGTTCTTTTTATGTATCCATATTGATTGTTAAAAAAGAAAATATTTAATAAAGTCTAAAGTAGATGTTCTTGATAAATATTTTTCTCAAAATATATATATATATATATACACTATTGTTGTTGTTGAATTTTTGAATAATGGTAGTAAGTTATCATTTTATGTAGGAATACAATTCTAACAATATATTTTCTTTTCTTTTCTGAAAAAGAATAGAAAGATATTTTTAAAAAGATATTTCTAAAAAGGAACAGACAAAAAGTACTGTCATAAATCAGTTGATGCTTTCAGGTATATTTTATGTTCATATTCTTCAAACAAGGTTTAAGATCTCTTATAATAAGCTATTGACATCAAGGGTTCCTTACGTGAAAAATGTATTTTTTCTGTAAAAGAAAGTGTAATCTTGATCTATTATAATACATCATAAATTTGGTCAAAAGTTATCTAACTTTTCAAAGTATATATGAAAAATAACAACTTAATTGAGCAACTCACAATGAGCATGACTCAAAAACATTATGGCACAAACAAACTAACAAGTGACATGATATCTTTGAACTCATTTTGAACCATTATTATAGACTCTGTAGTGTAAATATAAATAGATGCATGTTAATAATTATATAGGATGTAAAAGTTAAAAGTACATAGATAAATAATAAAAAAATCGCTTCAAAACAGAATTCAAGATGAGAATAACTTATAGAAAATGTGAAACAACCGGACTAGCTAATTAGTTAGCTGTTAAGTAATAAGCTAGTTGGCAGTTCATAGCCACTCATCACCAATTCACCACCACTACCACAACCACTACAGCTGCCACCACCACCACCAAACACCAAAGTTGCCACCACTACCACAGCTGCTGCCACCTTCGCCAAACACCAAAGCAACCACCACCACTACCACAGCCACCACAGCTGCCACCACCACCGCCAAACACCAGAGCAACCACCACCAAACACCAAAGCAACCACCACCACTACCACAGCCACGATAGCTTCCACCACCACCACCACCACTACCACAGCCACGATAGCTTCCACCACCACCACCACCACCACCATACACCAAAGCCATCACCTCCAAACTTCCAATTTGTGTAGTTTACCCTAAATCGGCAGTGGAGATGGTGGTGGTGGGTGGGTGGGTGGAAAGATGGTGGTTTAGGCTGCATGCACCGGGAGGGTGGGTTGTGAGCGGGTATGCCCGCCGGCTTCAAAAAAGCCCGGCGGGTTGGGTGCAACCTATATGTAGCCGGTGGGTTGGCGGCTTTGGAGGGTACATGAAGCCGCTGTAGCCGTGTGTGTGTTGTGTGTGTATTGTGTGAGAGGGTTGGGTATGAGTTGTAGAGGGTTATGGGAGGGTAAAGAGAGAGTTGGGAAAAAGCTGATGTGGCAGCTGATGTGGCATTAAAAAAGTGAGTGGGTTGAATGGGTTGATTGGGTTGGGTGCAGGTAGACTTATGGACTATTTTCGGTTACAATGGTATTATGTATACAAAAAAGAGAGTTTAATAGTATACTAAATATAAAAAATATTTTAATAATAATATGTATACAAAATAAATAGCTTGTTACCTACATAAGTTATTAACCCTCTATAAAACTACCTCATATAATAGATTTTTTGTTTTTGTAACATGGATGATTAAATTATGTTAATTACTTTGTTTATATTATTATTTGTTATGTACTATATAGACAACTCTCCACCCACAGTCGGCTGTGATGTATAAGAGACAGTGAGACGTCACGTGATGTTTTTGTAACAAGTACATCTGAGTTTTTTGTGGGCCCCACAAATGCCGTGTATTTTTTCTAACTCCAACGCGGTCTGCTTACGTCACTCTTATTTTCCCGCGTTGACGTCATCTATTTATTTTACAATTTTCTATTTTATTATTAATTAGTTAATTCACCATATCCCCCCTCCCCACATAGTCCCAAATCTCAAGGTATATTTTATTGAACTAACGTACGGAGGCTTAAGGCTATTTGGTAGTTGCTGAATGGTTTAGTTTAGTGCTGAATAGTTTAGTGGTCGGAATGTTTAAGAGGTTATTATGATATGGTGCAAAATAAAATATGTTGGTTTTGGTAATTGTTAGGTATGTAATTAGGACTCTAAATGGTTAAGAGACATACGGGACATTTAATCATTTAGAGTGTTTTGGAACCATTAAGAGGTAGTCCATTTTTTTTTACCAAACTTGATTTACCTTTTAACTGTTCAGAGATTGCCTCTTAATGGAACTGTTAAGAGGTGAACAAACACTGGCTTATATATGACTGTGAACACGAGAACACTAGATAACACATTGAACATTATATATTATTCAAATCGAATAATATAATATTCAGACTGGATAATACTGAATGTTGTATTATTCAATATAAATACTCTATTATTATTTACCTTGAATAATGCATAATATCCGGTTTATTTAATTATTGTTAATGATGGACTATATGTATATTTTTGTAGGGAAGATGTGGCGAATTACTGTCGGGCAGTAAGGGATTTAGGGATGAGAATATTGGAAGGCATATCGGAGAGCTTAGGGTTAGAAAAGGAAGTAATAATAAAGATATTAGGAGATCAAGGTCAACACATGGCTATCAACCACTACCCAGTGTGCCCTGAGCCCGAGCTAACCTATGGCTTGCCTGGTCATACGGACCCAAATGCCCTAACCATTCTCCTTCAAGACACTCTCGTCTCGGGCCTTCAAGTCCTTAAAGATGGTCAGTGGTTAGCCGTTAGACCACACCCCAACGCATTTGTCATCAACATCGGCGACCAACTAGAGGTACATACGTCTATAGTTATATATCAAACACCTGCATCATGTCATCATGTCAGACTAACCTGTTTTCGTGAAACGTATAAATTATAGTAAAACTTTACAGCAAAACACTGATAAATTGAATCTTTCAAAACTTTTTTTGCTGGGAAGGTTCGGTACATTTTGTACCTTGACAGTGTTTTCTTGTGTAGTGTCAATGGTTACCTATTTATGAAGTACATGTTTAAAGACTTTATCATTTATACGGAGGAAAGAATATTCAAAGACGCAATACAATTTTTTTGAGCTTTTCATGACTGTTTCGTTTAAAAACTTTATCATTTATACTGAGAAAAATATATTCAAAGACGCAACAATAAATCTTTGAGCTTTTCTTGACTTTTACCAAATTATTAACGTACTTTCATTTTTCATCATCAATCCTTATTTGTGGGACAACCTTTCTTGAAAAAATAGACAGTCCCGGTCAATAAAATGGGCACAAACAGCTTAATACATTACGTGTTCTACTTTTTTTGGAGGTTCTCATTGATCTTTTCGTTATATAGGCGGTGAGTAACGGTGAATACAAGAGCGTGTGGCACCGTGCAGTAGTGAACTCGGACAAACCTAGAATGTCGATAGCTTCGTTTTTGTGTCCTTGTAACGACACCATCATCAGTGCTCCTCAAGAACTAATAGAAGGTGGAACAAAAGCGGTTTTCAAGAAGTTTACATATGCCGAATACTATAAGAAGTTTTGGAGTCGAAATCTTGATCAAAAAGAACATTGCTTAGAATTCTTCAAGAACTAGTTATAATTATGCATCCAAATCTTTAAGTCTTACTAGTTTGCTGGTTTTAGCTTGAAATGCTAGTACTTTAAATAACTTAATTAATATTTCTTGTCCTTAATAATGACCTTTGAAATAATATAATAAATAAATGGATTTTAATTTAAAGGGAAATGTAGGAAATGTGTAGGTAGGTAGATAATTACTCTTTCTTATTGCTCCATGTTACCTGTCCTTGCATAAGAAAAAAAGTCATAAATGTTGGGTTGGGCCTTGTGAGTTGTGATTTTCAAATTATCTCCCCTTTGATTTAAATATATATTTAAATGTTTTAAATAAAAAAAAATTATAAGTTAGGCTTTTGGTAACCCCCGCATGCTCGTGCGGGGTCCACGGGCTCGGTTGGGTAGCGCTACGCCCCTTGCGGCCTCACGGCGTGGGTTCGGATGAGGGCTTGATAACCCCTGGCTACCCCGTTCTTTCTATCTATTTCTCTCTCTTAACACACACACACACAGAGGAAGGTTCAAATGTGAACCTTTTTTAAAATGTGAACGCGAGGACCATTAATATCGCGCTACGTGGCAATATTCACTCTTAATTTCATGCATTATGCAAAGTGAATATTGTCACGTGGCGCAGTTTTAGTGGTCCTCACGTTCACAATCAAAATTGAGTTCATATTTGAACCTAACCCTATAGTATTATGTTTTAATGAGAAGTGCTAAAAAATGAGAAGTAGAGAAGTGATCACCACCACTTATCCGATCAATAAAGGGGGCTTTGACCGGGTCATCCTCCTTTAATCGCCTCCAACCATGAATCGTGTCAATCTTACGTGATCGCGTCTGCTGTAATCGGTCGAAGCCGCCTCTATTGATCGGATTAGTGGTGTAGATCACTTCTCTACTTTTCATTTTTTAGCACTTCTCATATGTGTGTGTGTATATATATATATATATAAGGTTTAGGGTAGCGACAACTTGTAGGTAGTGATACCTCTATTGAGGCTTGGTGAGAGTATAAGGATAAAGCTGATGTGACAATGAGGGTTGTTAAGGCTTGTGAGTAGCGGTACCAATAGCCTTAAAGGCTTTTAATAAAAACTGTATTTAAACTTAAGGTCCCGTTCATTTTGTGGGAATGAAATGGATTTGGGAGATTTGGATTTCAAATCCATTTCAATCCTACGTTCGGTTTGAGGATTGTCCGGATTTGAAATTCTTGGATTCCTTTGAAATCTCTCAATGATAGGAGACTAGAATTTCAAGGGATTTCGTAGGATTTGGATAAAATAATGCTTTAAAATATGTTAAAACATTTGTTTTTTAATAATCAATTAAATAAAAAGTATTTTAATTTTTTTTTTAATTTTTTTATAGATAATGGGAATTCAAATTTATTCCAAATCTTTTAAACCAAACATGCAAAATGTTTTGAAATCCTCCCAAATCCAAATCCTATATGAAATCCACTCAATTCCTTTCCATTCCGACAAACCAAACGAACTCTAATAGTTTTTCATTTAAAAAATAATAATATTTGTTTTGCTTCTAAAAATACTATTTTCTTTTTTGTTAGAAATTTAATTACAAGAATTTTCATTGATAACAAAAAATAAAAAAAATAATTTATCTTCCATAAATAATCACTCTGAAGATTTTTTTTTTTTGTAATAAACTGTTGTATTTTCCTCATGTCAAAGAAATTTTAATAATCTATTAGATCATTATAATGTAGATGGCTATTGTTTGACATGACAATAGAATGTTTTAAAAAAGTAGGTTATCAGTTAACAAGAACTTCAACTTTTAAAGAATGGTCGAATTCAATGCATTTATAAACTTCAACATCCGACAACATTTTGTGTTTCTTTTTCAAAAGAGATTATCATACAACTGTTTCGGTAAATAACCCCACATATCGCTATGATATTTTGAACATTATGTTCGTATGTTTTGTTTTTTCTTGACAAATTCAATGCCTTATCAGTTTGATTATTGAATAACTTTTATTTATGTTTTGTTCTTAAATAATAATTAAAAGTAGTTGAAAATTAAGCTTTTGATCATGAATCCTTTACTAACCTTAGCCGCTAATTGAACAAAAAATATCCCATAAAATTGATATGATTTAAAATAGCTCCTATAATGTTGAAAACACCATTACATAAAAAAATAAAATTCGCAATAACTAAATTAAATGTTATAATGTATTTATTGTTTACATTCAATTATTTTATGTTAGCAATTAAACCTTAATTGAAGTCATGTGCTAGCCTGCATATGTTTTCCAACTCATATTAATTATTGTACTAATATGAATCTAGGACCATAATGATTAATATATTTTATAATGATCAATAACAATAATAACATGTATGCTAATTATAACATAATGATCATATAATCCTCAAAATATCTTAGTGACCATTTAAAGACTTACCATGTAAGTGTTTACAGATAAAATTAAACACTATCGCCTATCATATTGGATAATATTTTAGTCTCTCTAAATGGTATCTTACACAACAATTTACCTCGAAAACTCTTACCGGGTAAGAGTTGTCGATCTCATTTGCCGGTTAACACTCTTGGTTCATGTCATCACTTTTACCAGGTAAGAATTTAGTTCTTATCATGTTCATTCCGTAAGGTAAAATAGACCCGGTAAACATTTACCTAGTAAACGACCCTTAGTCAGTATTTGTTTTCTCAAGTTGATAGTTTTCGCCAAAACAACTGCACTATTCTTTAGGTTGTGCTAAAATAAATCTTGTTACATAAGGATGGTGGTCAATTATGTAGTTATACAGTATTAATACGGTATTAAGAAAAAAAAAGAAATACATGATGACAGCATCAAATTATGTATTTTTTTAATTGGCCAATTAAATGGATTAATTTAAGTATTGATGATTCCGCAAAAAGCCAAAAACACCTGAAAATCTTGAAAAACTTAAAAAAAAACTTATAGTTTCTAATAAAAGAACCACCTGGAAATCTTACAGAAATACTAAAAAAACTTGATTCATAACTTTCAAAAAACGTTAATCTTTAAGAAAACGGACCTTTATATAACGGCCAACCCCCTTCTAAACCGAGCCACGAAATTTCCTAAAAATCTAAACCGTTTAAAGACCGTGAAAGCCGATCCCAAATCGATCCGAGTCCTCCACCAATACCAGTCCCATAGTCCCATTTAACCCTTATCTACTATCTAGCTTCTATGTAGTAGTAATAGATTGGTTCTAAGCCCAAATTTCAAAATCTAGATCCAATATAGTCCCAATTTACTAAATCTAAGACCCAAATCCAATTCAGCCCCAATTTCCCAAATCTAGACCCAAATCCAATTCAGGCCCAATTTCCAAATCTCGACCCAAATATCCAAATCTAGATCCAATTCTGGCCCAAATTTTCAATCTAGACCCAAATCATTTCAGCCCTAATTTCCCAAATCTAGATCCAATTGAGACCCCCAATTTTCAAATCTAAGACCCAAATCTAATTTAGCCCTAATTTCCCAAATCTAGGATCCAATTGAGGCCCAATTTCAACCCGATTTCAAAATTCAAACCGTTATATGATCAAAACCCACAAAAAAGCTTCAATTTTTCTCAAAAGGGTTTCTTGAATCTTGATTCTTCCATCAATGGCGCCCGTTCGAAAACTCGATTCACCTCCAGGCTTCTGCACCCCAAAAAGGAACAAGAAAGCATCTTTCGATCACTTAGTCGTTGATGATGATGATGTTATTGACGATGATACGCCATTAAGACCCATTTTCTGTCTGAAAAGAAGGTCCGCCATTAAAGAGTTTGATGATAAAGAGGATTGCTTCATTCTTGATTTCAATCCGGAAGAAGATTCTTTCGATCTTTCCAAGATCGAAAAGGGTGTTCAAAACAGTCTACAAGATTCTCCAGATGTTTGTTTAGTGGCTGAAAAGGGGCAGGTGGGGGTTTTTGGGTTAAACCCTAATTAAAAGATGTTGAATTAAGAGTTGGTGATTTGAATTATTGTGTTTATGAAATGATAATGTGATATTGGTTTTGTTTGTTTAATTGGGTATTGGTTGAGAAAAGGTTCAAATGAGAAAGTGATAAAAAAATACGAAGTAGAGAAGTGATCTCCGCCACTGTGGACGCACGGGGGATTGACGCGAGTCATGGGAGGGTAGAGATTATTAAAGGAGGGGATCCGGTCAAAGCCACCTTTATTGCCCGTTTGAGTAGTGGAGATTACTTTTCTGCTTCTTATTTTTTTAGCACTTCTCGTTTGAACCTAATAAGGTATTGGGTTATCTAATTGGGTATTTGTGTTTTTTTGTTTGTTTTTTGTTTTGTAGGTTGCTTGTAGGGATTATCCCCATTCTAGACATTTATGTGTAAAGAATCCATTTGAGAAGACACCCCATGAGAGCTATTGTAAATTGGTAATAATTCTCAATTGGTTTATGATTTCAATTCATGTTTTTGAGTTGTGTACTTGATTGGGATTTGTGGTATTGGGGTTAAAATAGACTCAGAAGTAGCTATTGAGGATTCACCGGATTCGTTTTATAGCCATTTTTCCACGTAATTGACCAAAATAACCAAGATTTTGCGAGTTGTGACTTAGGGAATCCTAAATACAGTATTGATAAAGTAACCTTTTAGTTAGTTGCTAAATAGTGATATATGCTAAATGTAGACTTTGCTAGTAGATTTTTATAGCATGTTCGATGAATAGCACTTCAACAACTTTAGCATTTTGCAAGTAGCACTTTCACAACTTTGTGAATGTAATATTCATAAAGTAACCTTTTTTAGCTTGTTGTTACAGTGCTATATGCTAAGGGGGTATTTGAAGGTGCTTATGACTTATTAGCTTTTTGGGAAAACAATAAGCTGTTTTGATGTGTTTGGGTGAGGTGCTTATAGCTTCCCGAGGAAGCGATAAGCAGTTTTTTGAAAAAGACAAAAAATTTTAACTTCTTGGAAAAGCTGATAAGCGCTTTTCATCATAAGCACCCCCTAAATGTTGACCTTGCAAGTAGAATAACACTTCAACAAATTTAGCATTTTGTAAGTGGCATTCTAGCAACTTTATGAATATTGCATTCATAAAAAGTGGATTTCCCAAGAAATATTAGCTATTTTAGTCAATTGGGTAGAAAATATAAGTTGTTGGGAGGTTGCTAAATTGCTACTATGAAATGATTTTGTGGCAGATAGCAGGTTAGCAAGTTGAGTAAATTTCACTTTTAACAACTTTAGCAAGTGACACTTTTAGCACTTCCGCTATAGCGTTCGCAAATAGCACTTTTGCAACTTGTGAAGTTGCTGTTTTTATGAACGTTGTATTAGTACCAAAGTGGACTTTGCAAGTTGCTAAAGTGCTATTTGCGAAAATTTGGTTATTTCGACCAAATACGTGGAAAGAGGCTATAAAGTGAGTGGGGGTATTTTGGACATTTTCCCCTCGTATTTTGGGGTTAAGTTACTTCTTTATCTTTGATATTTCCAAATGTTATTTTACTGTTTGATTGCAGTGTTACTGCTATGTGTGTGATATTGCTGCCCCTTGCAAATCATGGGATGGAGTTGGTGGTCATTGTCATGCCCTTGATACTGAAGGTTGGAAATATGTGAGGAATTGTGCTAAAAAAGGAGCAACTTCATGAAGATGTTATTTTTGGGGTTTAGTGCAACTTTTATATGCTTAATGGTCACCCAAATTTCAGTGGCTTGGTTTTAAATGGTGTAAAAAGGTTTACAATTTGGATATTTGCAATTTTTGCAACTTTTCTTGTGGGCACTTTGTGCTACTATATTTTGTAGTTATGATGATGTTTTTGTTTTTGATTTTTTTGCAACTTGTAAAATTGTTGAGTTACATTCGTGCTAATCTACGTCCGTCCACTGTCGTTGGTTAGACATGTGAGAATGTGTGAAACTGTATTTGGATTACTCTTCGATTGATGAGGAAAGTAGGTTTCAACATATATGAAGGAGAAATGATCCAAATTTATCTGGTGTGAACTCCAACATCGTGCATACTATCTTAGTGTCCAGAGGGCGCTAGAACGGTAGATGTTGGATTTGATATGATGTGAGAATATGTGAAAGCTTTATTAGGTCATCTCTAATACAATAAAAAAATGTAGTGGTTTATGAGGACTATAATGAAAATCATGAGCATTGACATTTTCCTAGTTTATTTTATTTTATTTTTCTTGACCTTGTAATTACTATTGATGTTGGAAAAATCATTAGGATCCAAAAAATGAAGTTCTTATAAAAACAATCATTTTGGACTTTTATGATGATTCTTATTTTGATGAGTTGGGATGAGGTGGCACTTAAAAGTGTAAAAATGAAGTTCTTCAAAGAACCTTCATTGGAGACGCTATAAGATTAGCTTTGAGAAGAACCCCCGAGGAGAGAACACGCGAAGACCATAATTTAATAAGAAGGCAACTGCTTCTAAGCCCGTGGATTGATACAACTACTTTATAGGGGAAATCTATTACTTGAATAGAGTGGGTTATGAGATTTCACCATTCATTTTAACCATGAGGCCTACATTCTATAACGAGAATCATATGGTTGGTCAACATGAAACAATCTAGTCGAGTATTCTAAGATAAACAAGACATTAATAACAATGCCTAGTGGCGATAGTGGGAACATTGAGGATCAAATCTTTACAAACCAGAACATAACTGCTTAAACCACAAACATAGGAGTCCTAAACGCAAACACAAGATTCCCTAACGCCATAGTGAGAACCCAACTTAGATCGAACAACATCTTGAGCATAAATTAGACCGAAAAGATTGTTCGTTTACAAACCATTCACAAAACATTCATAATACTTAGAGTAATTATGATTTTTGTCCATATGGTTTGCTCTTTGTTGTCATTTTCGTTCCTAAGGATTAATTTCTATATTTAAATACAAGGGACCAAAATAATAAAGAATCGTAAACTATAAGAACCAAAACAACAATAAACTATAAATCACAAGGATGAGAGTAGCAATTATTTGCAAACCATAGGAAAGAAAATCTAAAATTTTAACAAACCACAAGGACGAAAATCGTAACATTAACATGCTATACTCTATTGAATTGTCATATTAAACGTATTACACTGTTAATTGGTATCAGAGATGGGTAAATGGGCCCGATCAAAACCAAGTATGCAAAGATTTTTTTTTTGTTTTTGGCATGGACTGATTTTAGCCACATTGGGGAGTGTTTGGGAGTGCGTTTGATGATAACCACTTATCAGCTTATCATCAACTACCTCAAAAAGTTAATTTTTTTTGCCTTCCCAAGAAATTACTCATTGCTTTCCCGAAAAGTTGTAAGCATCACATCCAAACACTTCAAAACAAATTATTACTTTATCAGAAAACTAATAATTCATAAGCACCTTCAAATAAGCATTCCCGAACACCCCTAATCTGTATCATAATTCTTCTAAATCAAACATGTTGTAGAGTTGGGCTAGGCCTACAACTAGGCCCAATAACAAAATAGACCCAATAACTAAAAAAGCCCAATAAAAACAAGGCCCATTAAGAAGAAAGGAACCCTAAAACTCATAAAGATAGTAAAATCCCCATCTCATATCCATTCATACACCTTCTCTGCTTTCAAAGATTTTATCCACAAAAACAACCACCACCCACCACCACCAACCGCCACCACCAACCACCGTAAGGATGCCGGGCCCCGTCGTCGAAGAAATCGAATCGGAGAAGAAGGTCGAGGTACTTGTTTTCTACTTTCTTTTATCTTCTTTTATTCACATGTGAATACAATACATGAAAGAATTAAGCTTCTTTTATCTTCTTTTATTCACATGTGAATATTAAGCTGTCTTATTCCCATTCAGCAGGAAGAGACCGTGGTTGAGGGTGTCGTCGAGGATGTTAAGGAGGAAGACGACCACAACGATGATGACGTGGATGCCGATGATTCCGACGATGATGATGATGATAAGGAAGATGGTGCCCAAGGTAGTTAATTTGAGCTTAACTTTTAAAGATTCTTTAAAAGATTTATGCTTTTTATTTGGGTTTTTATTATGAATCTTAGATGGATAAGTTTTGGGTTTGTTTGTTTCTGTTTGCAATTAAGCTGTGTCTGATTGTGATTCTTTTTGTTGGATGTGTTGTAAGTGTTTATGATGTTGGCTTAATATGCTATGTTCTTAGCTTATTGGATTAAGTTACTGAATGTGGTTGTTTGGATATCTTTTTAATTGTGATTTTAAGTTATTGAATTAACTTAGTGGATGAAATCTTTTATCTGTGATGATTATGGGTATGGGGTTATGTTAGAATTCTGGCTTATTGGATTTAGGTTTTCAAGTAGGTGACACAATTGGGTACTTTTGAGTTTTGATGTTCATTAATATATTTTTTTTGTGTGTGTGTATATATATATACATATACATGGTAACTGATATGTTATGAACATGTGTATAGTGTATATAAGTAATTGAAGATGTTTTTGTAGAACATCCTAATAACCATTCATCTGTACAGTATGCACATGTGCAGACAAGTTCTGATTTTTCTATACAAGTAGTTGACTCTATTGGGTACTTTTGATGTCCATGATATATGTATATGATCCTGACCCATATAAAGCCCATATATATGTATATATATATATGTATAGTGTTAGGTTCACACGAGAAGGTGGTCAATTTGTAAGAAGTTTTAATATCATATATGATTAAGCACACGTTATGCGGACAACACATAGCTTCACCAAGTTATGTGCATCTTCTTTGGGTGTGTTTAATCACATATGATATTGAAACTTCTCGCCTTCTTGCAAATTGATTAACTTCTCGCAAGATTCTCTCCCCTCTCTCTATACATACATACAGACGAAAGTTCCGCTGCGAACTCAAATCTAATTGCAAAAGTGAGGACAGCTGAGAGCATGCCATGTGGCATATTCACATTCAGACTGAATATTATGCATTTTTCAAGGTGGATAATACGACATTCAGACTGAATGCTATATTATCCAGTCACAATGCTGTGTTATTCACCAAGAATAATGCATAGTATTCGGTCTAAATAATCCTGTTTTATTCAGATTGGATACAAGCCGAATAGGACTCTTGTTGCACTCTTGGCTCTCCTCACATTCTCAATTAGATTTAAGTTTCCATTTAAACCCCCCATATATATGTGTGTGTGTATATATATATTCATGAGCATGATCTTGATGCATTGTGGGATGAAATTCAGGTGGGAGCGAGAGCTCAAAGCAAAGTAGGAGCGAGAAGAAGAGCCGAAAGGCGATGTTGAAGCTCGGAATGAAACCTGTTCTCGGTGTTAGCCGGGTCACCATTAAAAGAGCCAAAAACGTAACCCACTCATTCCTTCTCATTTTAAATAGTTAAAAAGATTATACTGAAATAGCGTCTTAACGGTCTTTTTCCTGTGATAAAACAGATCATGTTTTTCATCTCAAAGCCGGACGTATTCAAGAGCCCCAACTCCGAAACCTACGTCATATTCGGGGAGGCAAAGATCGAGGACTTGAGTTCCCAATTGCAAACTCAAGCTGCCCAACAGTTCCGAATGCCCGACATGGGTTCCGTTATGGGCAAATCCGACATTTCCGCAGCGGCTGCCGCTGCCGCCCAGGCGGACGAGGAGGAGGAAGAGGTGGACGAGACCGGTGTGGAGCCACGAGACATCGATCTGGTGATGACCCAAGCGGGCGTTTCAAGGCCGAAGGCGGTCAAGGCCCTCAAGACTCACAATGGGGACATTGTGAGTGCAATCATGGAGCTCACTACTTAGGTAGGGTTCTTTTAGTTTGTGTTTTTGAAGATGAGTTTTGAGATTTAATTGTCTCCATTTTGAGTATGGTGGGACTCTCATTGGGAGGATATATTGAACTTCTAGCTGTTTGGCCTGAATTAATTCCATAAGAAACATGATTTTTCCAATGCTTTTTTGGATTGTAAGCCTGCAATTGTTGCTGAAGTTCTTTTCTTTTACTCTTCTTTTTACACTTGCAACAATATTGAGTTTATAGGATCTTAAAAAGGGAGTGAAGGCCTTTTGCTAGAAGCTAGCTTAAGGAGATTTAAAACTTATTCTATTAGTTATACATGACTGTTTGGCAGTGGTTTATTGGTAAGAAGTGGCTTATTCGGTAAGCTTTTATGGAAGAGCTTTATGTAGAAAGTCAAGCTTTTCAAAACATGTCATTCCGAGTTAAAGCACACTATCTTCCATCTGTGAAAAAGCTCTTCCTAACATTTTCCGATCTATGCAAAAATATTAATTCACACATACAACTTTATCCATACATGACTTAATGGAAAAGCAACCAAACAACCCTTTAACGAGCTAAATGAGACTTGAAACTTATTCGGTCAATTATGTATAATTGTTTGGTAGTGGCTTAATGATATAGAAAATGGCTTATTAAGCTTTTAGTATAGAGGTTTATGTAGAAAGCCAAGTGTTTTTCAAATTTGCCGCTCTCAATTTATAAACATGGTTTTTCTATCTATGAAAGCTCTCAAGCAAAATTATTTTCAATCCGTTTAGATGTAATTAATCTATATGGATAACTTTATTTATACACGACTTAATAGAAATACAGCCAGACAAGCCTTAAGTGTCCTTTGTGTACCCTCTTTGTAATTAGTTTATAATACGCTTTTGGGACAAAGTATCTTATTATCCCTTTCATATGACACTTCTAATAAGTGTCATCTTTTCTCAAGACACTTTTATATGAAACTTTTAAGAAGTGTTCTATAATTGCATCTTTTCATAGGGCTTCTTTTCCAAATAGTATCGAATTAAAGAACTAAGGATCCTTTGTTTCAAAACTGTCCTAAAAAGCTTCTTAAGATACCCAAAAATATCATATAAACTTATTACAACGCCTTAAGATAAATCAGATTTTCGTTACAATACCATGATGACCATAATTCAAGATTTATTGATTATTCTGCAAATCATTGTTACATGTACAAAAATACATTCAAGTGCCCATTAAATTTGATATCTTGAAGCACCCATAAGTTTATTACAAATGTCTAGCTTCTTTTGTTAACAACTCCACATTTCGATCGAATCTCTCCTTGATGACCTGTTATAACACCGATCCGACCCATCTTCACCATCGCCTCGGCAAATTTACCCTTCCAAAGAAACGGGTTCATAGCGTTTTGCTTCACTTGGTTTGTTGTCGACTCGCTCGTGAGTAAATTTTGGTCCGATGCGAACAAGCCCCTTTGATTCAAGATATCCACATAGTATCCCACATCACTTATGGCCGGTGAGCTAGGGTTCATCGGTACCACCGAATTTACATCGTTACTACCCTTCGGGCATTCGTGCATTAGCTTGCTAGCGTACCGCGTGTTCAAACTGGGGTCCTGGTTAGCCGAAGAACTGAAGTTGTAGAGTCGGTTGGCGAAGGAAGTACAGTGTGCTCGGCCGATGGTATGTGCCCCAGAGAGTGTAACCATCTCTTCTTGTGTCAAGCCGTGGCTTGAGAACATCCGAGTGAGTTGGTTGAGATTGGCGGTTGCGGGAGGCAATGCTTTTGTATCCGCTATCAGTGAAACTCTACCATCCCTTCTCCCAGCTGGGACGTGGTACCAGTGTCCCCCGTCTGCAAGGATGACAATTATTGGTTATGTTTGGCAAACTAGTTTATAATTTGAGATTATTGGAAAAATCCTGTTTGGCTGTAAGCTAGTTTTTTTTGAAAAAACTACTTTGGCTATGTTTGGTAAACTAACTTATAAGCTAGCTGCTGCTCTTTAGCTGAAAAACTAGTTGCTGCTTTTTGCTGAAAACTAGATAAACTAAAAATGTTTCGTACAACCTCGTTGATAAGCTAGATATAAATGTAAAAATATCTAAAAACACGCTGACATATATTAATTGTGAAAATATTGTAATAAATCCCGAAACTTATTTAGATGTTGTTTGAAGAAACTTTTAGAAAAAAATAGCTACAACTAAACCACCGAAGTAAACCGTATTTTTTCAATAAGCTCAAAAAATAAGACACCCATGTTTTTCAAGTAATGTTTCAATAAGCTCTACACTTTTTTTTTTCTAATTTATTTTTCAACATGTTTTTTTAAGTCATTTTACATTGTTTCAAAATTATCAACAAGTTTTTACAAACATCACTAGTTTATCAGCTATTTTGTCGGCTAATTTGTGAGTTTAAAGGCGTTAGTGTTAGAAGCATATTTTATTGTTTTCCTTACTATTTGGATTCCGTCTCTAGCTGCAAATGCGATTATATCAGCACAAGAAACGACACCGGGACAAACTTTTTCGAGTCTTGTTTTTGCATTATCAATAACATCGAACCCACGGAGGCTAGGATTATTAGCTGGGGAGTCTTTCTCTGCCTTGTTTGACGGAGTTGAATCTATCAAGACCGATGCATCACAACCCTGAAACGAAAATCATGATAATATTATTCGATGGAAAAATCTACTTACGAAGTTTTGGAAAACAAGAAAAAGGGTAGTCTTAATGTCTTAGTTACCCTCACGAAACAATCGTGAAAATGGAGTCTAACGAGACCAGCGGCAAGACCCCGATCTTCGTTGTAGGCTTTAGTAACCTCCTCTTTCACGATCAACTCGGCCGTCGAACATGAACTTGAATAAAATCCAATTTGAAGATCGGCTTCTGAGCGAATAATAAAAACCAAAATGAGAAGAACTGTTAGCGAACTCATTTTGGTCAAAAACTACTATGATCATTCATCGATATCAACTAATTTATAAAGAAAGGCGGGTTATCGTAAATATTTGTTTAGTGGCATGTTAGAAGACATCATCGAAGTCGTGATCGTGGTCTTTGGTCTAAAATAAGCGTAAAACATGGTTTCTGATTCGATCATCAAACTAAAATAAGTGAGTTAAATTTGGTAGAGGTTGAGAGTTGGTAGTAGTAGATAGTTGTGATGGAAGTTGACTTGTTGGACTAAAAACTTAAGAAATAGTTTATTAGGACAATGCCAGGTTTTGAAAATTTGAAAAGCACCCTGGTAACCGTTCATCTGTACAGTATGCACATACAAGTAATTTCTAAGCATGCAATTTGTTTGCTATGCAGATGTGCATGAAAACTAAAAGACGGCTTCCAGTTACTTGTATGCACTTGTGCATACTGTCCAGGTGAATCGTTACTAGAATTGAAGACAAGATGAGGCCATGATTTCATTGTCTATATATATATATATATACTATTTTTTTTTGAAAGGCATATATATATATATATATACTATTAGTTCATGTTGTTGCCTTCACCTGGACACCTTTGTTTACTTCAAATGGGAACATCTCTTGTGCAATTGTATTTTGGACATTTATTATCATATTCCAACAATAACCCTACACTTCAACAGATTAAGATGGAAACAGAAATCTGCATTTGGGTTTTTCTTTATGTGAATGATTTATCAGAAGAAAACAAGAAAAATGGAAGAATCTATCGATCCGTGATGGTGATGACGATGACGATGATGGTGGGTAAGTGCCTTTTGTTAGAAGCTTAATGAGCTTAATGGGACTCAGGTACCTATGTATGATTGTTTGGTAGTGGCTTAATGATATAGAAAATGGTTTATTCATTAAGTTTTTAGTATAGAGAGCTTTATATAGAAAGCTTCTAACATTAAAAAACATTCAAAAACATCATATAAACTTCTTACAACGCCTTAAAATAAGTTACATGGTGCGGATGTCATATGATCATCAAAGGAGGAGTACCATGGTGACCATAATTCAAGATTTCTTGATTATTCTGCAAATCACTATTTTACATGTACAAAAATACATTCAAGTGCACAAAAAATTTGATATCTTGAAGCACCCATATGTTCATTACAAATATCTACTTGTTAATAACCCGACAATTCAATCGAATCTCTCCCTGATGACCCGTCATAACGTCGATCCGACCCATCTTCACCATCGCTTCGGCAAACTTACCCTTCCAAAGAAACGGGTTCATAGCGTTCTGCTTCACTTGGTTTGTTGTCGACTCGCTCGTGAGTAAAGATTGGTCCGATGTGAACAAACCCCTTTGATTCAAGACATCCACATAGTATCCCACATCGGTTATGGCCGGAGAACTCGGGTTCATCGGTACCACCAAATTTACATCCTCACTACCCTTTGGGCATTCGCGCTTTAGCATGCTAGCGTAGCGCGGGTCCAAACTCGGGTCCTGGTCAACCGAAGAACTAAAGTTGTAGAGTCGGCTAGCGAAGGAAGTACAGTGTGCTCGGCCGATGGTGTGCGCTCCGGATAGCGTAACCATCTCTTCTTGAGTCAAGCCGTGGCTTGCGAACATGCGAGTGAGTTGGTCGAGGTTGGCATCTGCGGGAGGCAATGCGCTTGTTTCCGCTAGCAGTGAAACTCTGCCATCCCTTCTCCCGGCTTGGACGTGGTACCAGTGTCCCCCCGTCTGCAGGGATGGCGATTATTGGTTATGTTTGTTTTTTCCCAATTAATTTTTCAAAATGTCTTTTTAAGTCATTTTACATTGTTTTATTTTTTTCAATATAACGGTTAGTTTTTACGAAAATGACAACTTTATTAGTTATCTTGTTAATTAAGCAACAACTAGTTTATCAGCTACTTTGGCGATTTAAAGATGTTAGTGTATATAAGCATATGTTATTGTTTTCCTTACTATTTGGAATCCATCTCTAGCTGCAAACGCAATTATATCAGCACAAGAAACGACTCCAGGACAAACTTTTTCGAGTCTTGTTTTTGCACTATCAATAACTTCGAACCCACGGAGATTCGGATTATTAACCGGAAATTCTTTCTCCGCCTTGTTTGACGGAGTTGAATCTATCAAGACCGATGCATCACAACCCTGATAAAAAAAATCAAGATAATATCATTCGATGAAATAATCTAACGAGAAATTTTGTTAAAGGGGTAGTCTTAATGTCTTAATTACCCTCACGAAACAATCGTGAAAATGGGTTCTAACGAGACCAGCGGCAAGACCCTTATCTTCGTTGTAGGCTTTACTAACCTCCTCTTTCACGATCAACTCGACCATCGGACATGAACCTGAATAAAATCCAATTTGAAGCTCGGCTTCCGAGTGAACAATAAAAACCAAAACGAGAAGAAATGTTAGCGAACTCATTTTTTGTTAAAAACTATACTATGATCATTTATCGACATCGAACTTACTTATTTATAAAGAAAGGCGTGTTATCGTAAATACTTGTTTAGTGGCATGTTAAAAGGCACCATCGAAGTCGTGATCACGGTGTTTGATCTAAGACGGTAACGTATTTAAAAAACTAAAATAAGTCGTAAAACATGGTTTTTGATTCGATCATCAAACTAAAATAAGTGAGTTGAATTTGCTAGAGGTTAAGAGTTGGTAGTAGATACTAGATGGAAGTTGACTTATTGGACTAATAACATATAAAACAATTTATTAGGATAAGGTCAAGTTCACAGGAGAGCCACCGTAAAAGAATGAAAAACTGACGAATATTCTGGTAATAGTTCATCTGGACAGTATGCATATGTGCATATAAGTAATTTCTAAGCAATTTGTCTGCTATACGCATAAGAAAATGAAATAATGAGAACACCGTGTTAAAAGTTTAACCGGACGGTATGGACATGTGCATATAAGTCATTTCTAAGCAATTTGTATGTTATGCACATAGAAAAATGAAATAGTGAAGAACGCCTGTTAAACATTCAACTGAACGATATAGACATGTGCATAAAAGTAAATTTTAAGCAATTTGTCTAGTATGTGCATGTGCGCATAAAGAATTTTTAAACAGTTTTTCTGGCATACACAAGTGCATACTAGTAATTTCTAAGCAAATTTTTTTGGTATGCACATTTGCATAGCATACACAAATGCATAAAAAAACAAAAGACAACTTCAATTCCTTATATGCATATATTCGTACCGCTACCAGAGTGTTCCTCATTTTTCAATTTTGTTTTTTAGATTTTTCCCCTGAACGTCCCTCTATTAGAATATTTGGACATATTTAACGTTTTATAAAATCGAATGTATGGTATTATTTGCATATAGGAGCATTAGAATTAAAAATGCAAAAACCCCATTATGTCACAGTCTATATATACTATTAGTTTATGTTGTTGCCTTCACCTGGACACCTTTGTTTACTTCAAATGGGAACATCTCTTGTGCAATTGTATTTTGGACATTTATTATCATATTCCAACAATAACCCTACACTTCAAATTCCCTTTTCTTTTCTGGGTATATCAATTTTTTCACAAATCAGTCAAACTGTAAAATGCTCAAGAATCTTTAATCTACTAAAAAGTAAAAAAAAAGCTCTTTTTTTTCAATTTCCAAGAGGATTTGTATTGGTACATAAAGACATACAACAACAGAAAAACACCTTGAAAATGAAAAATGCAACACCACTCTACATATGAATCAAGAAAATCAAGAAAAGATTAAGAAGGCAGCATCAATCTCTGTTCGTGGCAGTCGTTCGTTGGTTTGATGCCGCTATGCCTTCCAAAAAAAGGAAACATTAATCTCCATATGGGATTTCTTTAAGTGAATGATTCATCAAAAGAAAACAAGAAAAATGGAAGAATCTATCGATGATGGTGATGGTGATGGTGATGATGATGGGGTCGTGATCGTCGTGTTGGCGCGGCTCAAGTGAAGCAACAATTGGTCTGTGAACATTTTCATGATCATGTGATAATCTTGAAGAAGCTCTACCATGAAACCAACCCTCAACATCTTGTTTCTTGGTGGTATGGTGAAAGAGTTAGCCATTTAGGGGATGGATGATAAAGGGTTGAGTTGAAGAAAAGAACAACAAATGGTGGGGTACCATGTGTTTTTGACACCATCTAAATAATGGTTTTCGGTTTGTTACAAAATCGTCGTATGTGAAATCAAATCATTCTTTTTCTGGTAAAATATACGCGGCTAAATCGGATCAACATCATTACATTTCCCTAATGGAGTTGTGTCTTCTTTTACGTGTTAGAAATGTTATTTGGGATTTTTGAGAAATTGGGTATCGTGGGTCCCAGTCACTTGGGCAAATTCTTGGCTCGTGTAGATCAATTGAACCAGGAATACAATCATGAAGTTGGAAGTACCAGAAATGGATGTCGTTTTATCTCCGGTCACTTGGGAAAATTCTTGGTTCGTGTAGATCAATTGAACTTTCCAAGTACTGTATTTCGACCCTATATAGCCTTAGGTTTCACGAAATGAATCGATGGTTATAGGATAGCTAGCCAGTTAAGTAGATACATGTACCACAGTTACAACTGCTTGTGGATAAGCAAGGTCAACTAAACTCATAAGCTTCAAGTTATAACCCTTCAACTAAGGGATGTTTGGCAGTTGTTGAATGATTAAGAGACTCTTATGATGTAGTGCAAAATGAAATATGGTTGTTTAGTAATTGTTGAGAATGAAATCAGGATGATGAATGGTTAAGGGAGATCCAATATACAAAATCATTTAGAGTTATAAAACCCTTGAGAGATGATCCTTTTTTTTTTGCCAAACAAGATTTAACTCTTTGAGATTCAAAAGCTAACTCTTAATAGAACCGTTAATCGGTAAACAAACAATCCCTAAGAAGCTTCAAGTTTCACTTGAAATGTTCAGTAATTTCTTAACATGACCACCGCTAGGAGCCCCATCTTATAGTGATCCAAGGTAACATGGAGAACATTTGTGAGTGTGTACTCCGCACCTCCTAGCTCACATTCTCCATAACCTCATCACTTAATCAATCCCCTTATAAATCACAATAACACCAAAATGCTTGATGACATTAAAATCACCAACAGGAGTTCTGATGAAATAACAAAAAAGGGGCACATATACTTTCAACGACAAAAAGTCCAAGCGCATAACTCGCTAAAACGTCAAATTATTATCATACAACGTTCGAACTCCTTACATACTACGGTTAAATAAAACAAAGCTCTATAAACACCACAAGTCATCGTTCTACGCCTCCTACTAATTCACAATAACTACTTTCCCTTCTCAATTGATTATCCATTTCCAAAAACTAGCGATTCCTATGCATAGACCCACAACCACAAATACCTTTCGCATATGCAAACGAACACCCAAAACTTTAGACTTCATATGTGAACCAAAACCTTGACCAAAGTCTCCCTTCGTCATCGAGGCAGCATCACTCTTCTCCTGTAAACATACATACCGTTTCTAAAATCAATAAGGTGTCGTTTGTTTCTTAAGAGGTCTGAAGTCTGATTTCACATCTAAAAAGTAAGAGGTGGATGGTGCACCTCTTAAAATTTCAGAGGATGGTAAGAGGCTTTCAAACCATTTCTTGAAAATAAAACAAACAGTCTTAAGTCTGCAAACCCTTTAATTTTCAGACTTAAGAGGTTTTAAGAGATTCTTTTTTGAAAACAAATGTCTATATAAAGCTTCATTTTTTCATAAAGAAACCGAAAACCCACCTCATGTTTTCCTTCATCTTCTTTTTCGTTCAAGTGTCTCGGTCTCACCTGCAAACGAATCCTTCTTTGTGCGGTTCCTTGGTTAACGAAGCTCTGGCCATTACCAACTCCTTGCGTTCCTCGACTCCGGATCTTGATGCCGGTTCCGGAATTGTTATTGTTGCTGCTGCTGCTAGACGACTCTTCGGTAGGAATCTTTTCAACAGTCATTATGCTTTTCAGAACAGAATCGTCAACATTTCCGTTTTCAAAACCTTCCGGCCAACGATACGCTTGTTGTGGCATGTTAAGTGGTCCACCGGCTGAGAAACCATTGTGTAGTGTAGGCTGCTGCAAAACACAAGAGGACACAAACGTAAATTCACCACAAACATGTTTTCAGCAGCTTAATGAGCTTAATGGGACTCGCAACTTATTCAGTTAGCTATACATGACTGTGTTTGATGGTATCCTAAAGATAAAGAAAGTGGTTTATTCAGTAAGCTTTTAGGGGGAGCTTTATGCGGAAAGCCAAGTTTTTTTTTCTTCCAAATTTGCCCCCACCAATTAAAAAACGCGTTATTTACATCAATGAAAAATACCTCTGAAACAAAAACCTTAATATATACAGACAGACTAATCTACATAGACAGCTTATTCAGTCAACCATACATGACTGTTTGGTAGTGCCTTAATGATATAGCAAGTGGCTTATTCAGTAAATTTCTACGGGAAGTTTCATGCAGAATGCCAAGTTTTTTCCCAAACCAACCCCTCACAATTAAAAAACACACTCCTTCCATCTATGAAAAAGCCCTTCTCAATCTATACAGACAGATTAATCCACACAGACAACTTTATCCATACAAGACTTAATAGAAAATCTATTCTCAATCTATACAAACAGATTAATCCACACAGACAAATTCATCCATGCAGGACTTAATAGAAAAACCAACCAAACAACTCGCTTAAATGTACCTGAACTTGGATGACTTCGCCATCTGACTCGCTACTATATCCGTAATCCTTGATATCAACGCCGGGTATCGGAGGTTGAGCAAATGAATTCCCTTTATAATCAGAATCATCGAACGATATTTGGTCCGATTCATCTAGGAAACGTAACAAATCCTCCCCATTTGTCCCATACTCGTCCTGCATTTCAAATCGTCGGTTTCCATAGTTCCCATTCTCATGGTTATCAGTCAGATACGAAGATCCAAACTCCAATTGCATCTGGGAATGCAAAGGGGAAAAGATCTTGGAATCCAAATTTTGAGGCGAAGAGTCCCAGAAAATTTGTAAATCCTCTTCAAGATCTGGATATGGCTGAAAAACAGAAATTCCATATATCAAATAAACCATATTACATAAAAATAAATACAAGAGATCAACTTAGGGGCTGTTTGTTTTAAAAAAATACCCCTTAAGTCTGAAAATTAAGAGCATCTCCCAAATGGAGAAAATGAAGATTTTGGACCATTTTTTGCTCCAACAGATTCTCCAAAACTTTCTCCAAAACAAAGAAAGTAGGAAGGAGAGTGCAAAAAATCTCCAAATTTGAAGAACTCTCCAAAAATGATTATCATGAGAGAAAAATTATATTCCACCAATAAGAATTTTTGAAATAAAATGTTTAGGAGAGGAAAATAGTATTTTATTGATATATCATATATGTAATATTTTGATAAAATAAGTAATGACGTTATCTCTAAAATAGAGAATCTGTTGGAGATGCTCAAAGAAAATAGGTTTGCAAACTTAAGACCGTTTGTTTTATTTTTAAGAAAATGTCTGAAAACCTCTTATCGTCCTCTGAAATTTCAAGAGGTGCACCATTTCGCCTCTTATTTTTTAGATGTGAAATCAGACTTCAGACTACTTAAGAAAACGACACCTTAATTTCATACATAGTTACCTACCATAAGATCTTTTGATAGATCCATATCGTGGCCGGTGACCTCACATTCATGAAAAACGGGCAACTCGTTGGGTTTCTCATAATCTTCAACTTTTAGAGTCTCGATTAGTGGAGGTTGCACTTGGGTTTGACCGGTCAAAGTTGGGGTCACGGGGATGATTGATCGTCCTCGGGAGAAGCTTTCGCTATCGAAGGCGGAGAAGGAACATCAACACAGTCAAAGCTTTCGGCGTTTTCGTCTTTGCCGTCGTCTTTGCCGTCGTGCTTCTTGAATAAACGACAAAGGACAAAAGGATTCTGCAACAAGAAGAAGTAAAGAAAACATCACATAAAGGTCATAAAGGTAACCAGAATCTGAATCATGAAAATGGAAACTAATAATCCTACAAAATGATCATTAATGGAAGCTAAAAAGGATTTCAACAAAAGAGTGGTCATACAAGAATCACTTGTATACTTGCTAAAGAATATTCTAAATGTTCAAATCTCATATACATAAATATATAGAGGGAGGTTCAAGGGAAAACCCCAAAAAAAATGAAAAACTGAGCAAAACCTTGTTAACCATTCATAAGGTGGATACAAGTAATAGAAGCTGTTTTTTGGTTTTTATGCACATGTGCATACCGGAACAAATTGTATATATGTGCATCCCTGAATATGGTCCAATATACATGTACATAGAGAGAGGGAGCTTTAGGGGAAATCCCAAAAGCGAAAAACCGAGGAGCACCCTATAGCCATTCATTTTGTATGCCCCTACAAGTAATTAAAGCTGATTTTTTTGGTTTTTATACACATGTGTATGTTATGCATAAGTGTGTGTATGCACATATGAATGTTATAAATTACTAAGTGTGTATGCACATGTGAATGTTACAAATTGCTTACATGGGTGTTCATCAATTTTCATTATTTTGCTATTTGTATGTGTGTGTGTGTATATAAATTATATACATATGTAAAATTTGTATTTATGCACCTGCCCAGGATGAGTACCATCAAGTTCCTTTTGTGTAGGGGTATATTCATGAATGACCCAATGAGTTCTCTCCCCTTTCGGAGCCCGACCCGTATAGAAAACAAGAGTCTTCTTCCTTCCAATCACACTACCCCCTTTACTCGTCTTAATCGTCCGATCTTTTCCGGTGGCTTTCCAGTACCCGGAAACCGTAGCCCGATTCGATCGCTGCCCGTTTTGATACTTTCGATCTTTAGGGCAAAAAAAGAACCATTCATTATCGATCGACTCGATCACCGACAAACCTACAGTTTAAAAAAAAAACTGATCATTATTATTATACCCTAAAAAACAAGATTCTGCATCTGGGTATCATCAAGAATCATTATAAATAATCAAAAAAGCTAAAAAGATCGAATTTTTTATATTGGGTATCATCAAGAATTAGTAAAAAGTTCAAAAAATTCGACCCTAAGAAACAAGATTCTGCATCTGGGTATCATCAAGAATTATTAGAAAATATCAAAAAAGTTTAAAAATCGATTTTTTTTATACTGGGTATCATCAAGAATTATTAGAAAAAAATCAAAAAAGTTAAAAAAAAAAATCGATTTTTATACTGGGTATCATCAAGAATTAGAAAAAAGTTCAAAAAAATGCATCTGGGTATCATCAAGAATCATCACAAAAAATCAAAAAAGCTAAAAAAACCAATTTTTTATACTGGGTATCATCAATAATTAGCAAAAAGTTAAAAAAAAAAATGCATCTGGGTATCATCAAGAATCATCACAAAAAATCAAAAAAGCTAAAAAAACCGATTTTTTTTTATACTGGGTATCATCAAGAATTAGCAAAAAGTTCAAAAAATTGCATCTGGGTATCATCAAGAATCATTAGAAATAATCAAAAAGGCTAAAAAGATCGAATTTTTTATACTGGGTATCATCAAGAATTAGCAAAAAGTTCAAAAAAAATGCAGCTGGGTATCATCAAAAATCATCACAAAAAATCAAAAAAGTATAAAAACCCGATTTTTAATACTGGGTATCATCAAGAATTAGCAAAAAGTTCAAAAAATTGCATCTGGGTATCATCAAGAATCATCACAAAAAATCAAAAAAGCTAAAAAAAACAGATTTTTTATACTGGGTATCATCCAGAATTATCAAAAACTACAAAAAAATGCATCAAGAATTATTTTAAAAAAAAAAACCCAAAAAAGATATTAAAAAAAAACAATTTTTTATACTGGGTATCATCAAGAATTCCAAAAAAGCCATAAAAAATCAATTTTTTTAACAAGAATCAAGAAAAGAACATACCAGGCAAGTCCCAAGGCTCTTTCTTGCAAACATCAACTTCTTGAATACAACTAACTTCTGAATCGTAGCCGTTGATCTTCAATCGAAGATAATGATTCACAAGTTCTTCATCTGTAGGCCTAAATCGATATCCAACTGGAAGAGTATTCACAGGTACAACTTCCATATTTTTTTTAATAATTTTGTATTTTTGGGTATGAAAAATTGAAAACTGGGATCAAGAAACTTAGGATAGAAGGAAAAGATGGATGAATTTTAGTGGGTTTTTGGTAAAGTTTGGATTTTTATTGATTTTATTTTATGGGGTTGGAAAACGTCAGCTATGATTTTATATGAAAGATATGAATGAAAATAAGAGGAAAGTGCGAGTGAGGTGCTCTATGTGAAAAAGAGAACCTTCTTTGGTTTATTTGGCTTTTTCAGTGTATATACCGTGTTGGATATTGGGCAAGAATTGGGGTTTAATTACGAAAATGCCACTGGCTGGTTGAAGCTGTGGGTAAAATGGGGAAGGGGTAAGGAGCGTCATGCGGCCAATGAAGTCATGACACGTGGGCAATTAATAAAGGTTGTGTTTGGCAAATAAGAGTGACTTAGTTGGTTTGATGTATGGGTTATAGTTTTCATATGGTGAAGGTCAGGAGTTCGACTTTTATTGGAGTCAATTATGGGGATTTTTCCTGAATGGGTGCCGGTTCAAATCTCAGCTGATGACTTGAAGCCCTTTAAATGGAAACTGAATGGCTAAGCTACTTTGAAGCCTTTTAAATGGAAATTGAGTGGCTAAGCTAGGAGTGGTTATTCTCAGTGCCGTCCCTGGGGGAGGGCGGGCCGGGCGTACGCCCAGGGCCCAAAAATAATAGGGGCCCGAAATTTTTTAGAATATTATAGTACTAAAAGATCTAGTAAATATAAGTACACAAATTTTGTTAGCATATAAGGCCATCCGCATTGGGACGGTTTGCACAACGGTGCAGCCGGCATACCGGCGGTAACACCGCCGCGGTATGCCGGTATACGAACGGTGAGGGCAGCCAACGGTGAGGGTATGCCGTTGGTTTAAACGATTAAAAATTTTTTTTTCTTTTTTTTTTTAAATATAACCGTTATACAACGGTTATATTTATATATATATATATATATTTTTTTTTTTTTTAAATTTTTTTTTTCCTTTTTATCTATATATATACCTCCAAACCCCAACAAAATTTTCTCATTCTTTCACCTCTAAACTTCTCCTATTCACCTCTAATTCTCTTAAACTTCTCTTAAACCTCTCATCTTCTTTCAAATAATGAATCCTTTCGACGACGACGAAGAATTTGATCTCATCGTGGATCAAATTGTTACGAACACCATTCAAGCGACGCAATTGATTATTCAACATATCCAAAACGGAGAGGCGGAACCGTCAAACCCTAGACCGAGAGGGCCGAATAAAGATAGAGGTCGGGAAGATGGACACGATAAACTTGTCGCCGACTACTTTTCGGATAACCCGGTGTACAACGACGAAGACTTTAAACGACGGTTTCGTATGAGTCGACGACTATTCGTACGGATAGTTTCCGATCTTGAAAGAGAGTTTGATTGTTTCAAGCAGCAGTGGGATGCAAGAGGCGTGAAGGGGTTTTCTCCGCTTCAAAAGTGTACGTCCGCTATCCGACAATTGGCGTACGGGACTTCTTCAGATTCTATGGACGAGTACCTAAGGATGGGCGAAACGACCTCAAGGGAATGCCTAAAATTTTTTTGTCAAGGTGTTATTAAACTCTATATGCGACAATATTTACGAAAGCCAACTGCTAGCGATATTCAGGCTATCTACGCGTTGCACGAACAACAACACGGCTTACCCGGCATGCTTGGTTCGATAGATTGTATGCATTGGGAATGGAAAAATTGTCCCGTCGCATGGCGGGGTCAATTCCATAGAGGTGATCATCAGGGACCGACGGTAATTCTTGAAGCCGTCGCATCATACGATGAATGGATTTGGCACGCTTTTTTCGGGGTTCCGGGTGCCACGAACGACATAATCGTTGTGAATCAATCACCGATTTTCAACGATTTATTCGAAAATAAAGCGCCCGATAGTTCGTTTGTAGCGAATAACACACACTACCATCACGGGTATTATCTTGCCGACGGGATATATCCCGAGTGGACAACTTTCGTGAAAGCATTTAGGTACCCAACGGAAGTGCCACGGTTGCAGTTCACGACACGTCAAGAATCGGCAAGAAAAGACATCGAACGGACATTCGCCACGCTTAAAAGTAAATGGCACGTCGTTGCTAGACCGGCACGGGTATGGTCACGAAGGAAATTACAAGAAATCATGTACACGTGTATAATTTTACACAACATGATTCGTGAAGACGAAGGGTTTTCACATTATCCTTTTGATCCTACGGCGGTTTTACCGAGCGAAGTCGAGACAACGATCTCAGAAGAAGAATGAGCAAACAACGTCAACTTCGTAAAAAACCGAGAGAGGCACACCAACCTTCGCGCCGATTTATCTCAACATTTGTGGGATTCTATGCATCATAATTAGTTTTATTGTATTTTTTATTTTTAATTAGTTTTTTTTTAATTTGAATGAAATTTTAATATTAATGTAATTTTATTTTTAATTTATAGTATTTAAATTTATATTATTTAAATTTATAGTATTTAAATTTATAGTATTTTATTTAAAAAATCATACAGGTGGTATGAGTGGTACGGGTGTGGGTGAATGGTCTGGTAATGGTAAGGTAGTGATAAAGCTGATGTGGCGCTGAGGTGGCAGTCTATGCAGGTGGTATGGGTGGTACCACTGTGGATGGCCTAACAAGACCTAAGTTCATTTGTACTATATTAAGGGCCCAAATACTTATTATTTAATCACATTGGAAAATAAAATATCTAAAATGGTTAATTTGTCGTTCAGTTTATAGTATTACTTATAGTTTCTCAAAGTTTTTTTATCTAGTATCAAAGTCTAAAATTACTTGCCTAGAAAATATTGATATATTCTCCATCATCCATCCCCTAATGACTCTTCTAATTATTTCATCTGCATGAATTGTATATATGTATTTATTAATTAATAAAACTCATATTTTTTGTAAAAAGTTACCAATCTTATGAAAAGGTCTAACTTATATTTATATTTAAGATTCATAAATTATAACTATTTTTTCATGCATTATTGATTTCAAATAACTATTTTTTCATACATTATTGATTTCTTTACCTAATATGAGTGCATGAATCTTAAATACACTTTTATTTCTAAAACAATATCGAGTGTTCTTGATTTACCAACTTGTTTATATTGATATACATAAAGTGTTATTCTAAATAGTCAACGTTGTAACCCAAATGATGAAATGGAGTCAATCTATATACTAAAGATATATCATAAGATGTTTTTTTTACGATGTTTTTTTTACGATGTTATGTAAAAATTCATATGGTAGATGATTAATTTAGAAATAATTGTTGATTGATTTTGCATATAGGAATATTGCAAAAAATAGTTTTACATGAATTATTAGTATTTCTTAAATTCAATGCTATTTCTTATGAGAAAAACGATACATTAGTGATCTTTTTCGTACATACGAAGGGCCTAATATTTACTTCTCGGCTCTCGCCCAGGGCCCATAAAATATCAGAAACGGGCCTGGTTATTCTCCTTGGAGAGGTTTCGAACTCGGCCATCGTGATTTGGTGCCATAGTGGCACGATAATACTCCGTTGCACCAACATGTTAAAAAAAAAAATAAGGTCGTGTTTGGACAAAGAAGCTAATAAGCGAACTGCTTTGAATAAATTACATTTGATAAAAACTAGTTTATGTTTGTGTAAAATTAACAAAAAGTTGTATCTTGAGGTATAATAGTTAATACTAATAAGGGTATAATTAGAAAAAAATTACAAAAAACTCTTGAAACAACATGTTCCAACTAGTGTTTCATAAGCTATAAGCTAGCTTATGATCCATCTAAACATGTATTGGCTTATAAGTAAGGGCGGAGCCAGGAATATTATTAAAGGTGATCCTTTTTAATAAATAATAAGATAAATATACAACGATTCTATATTGATAGTAATGTTTAGTAAGACAAAATTTATGTAAACAACTAGTTTCATTAAGAAATGGAACACTAATATTTAGTTAGGGACGATTTACTAGATAAATACCCGTAATTTGTTACAATATCTTATATCTTACCAATTAAGCATGCAATGGGCCAAGAATCTTACCCGGTAAGATGCATAATAATGACTGAAAGTCTTACCCAGTAAGTAAGAAAAAGAATTCTTATTTCATAAGTGTTTAACAGGTAAGATGTTTATCAACAAGCCAATTTTATGGCAAAAAATATTACATGATAAGGTAAGTAAGGATAATTTTCTTACGGGTAAATGCTTTACGTTCCTTTATTCTACACTACAAAAGGCATTGGTAAGTCAATTAATAAAATATCGTTTTTTTTCTTATAAACATTTAACAAAAGAGGTTCTTGTTAACTTACCACCACCAATTGACAAGCGTAATTTGTAGATTTATACCAGACTTAAAAAGCTTATACAAATAACTTTTTGTTTATTAAACATGCAAAATTACCAAATTGTCCTCAAGTTCACTTAAAATGCTTAACGAACATAATCTAACATCCATAACAGCTAGGGACGATTCTTAAAACAAAAACGAAACCTCGATAACCATCCTTAATTAATATGTTGTCACTTACGTAAGAAGTCATCAGTGTAGCCTTCAAAAGTTGAAGCATTTTGATAGTCCTACACATTCAAACACCTTACGCATAGCTCTCAACAACGGGCTAAGGTTCTCGTGCTCGTGGACAACTTCGTCATTGTACTCATCCTGTATTCGAAAACATGACTCCATATAAGTGTAGTATGGTGAAGGACCCCATAAATCATCTAGATCCTTTTCTACTTCCGAAAATGGCTGCAAAATACAAGTTCAAAATATCAAATAAACCATATTTTGGAAAAAGATCTGCAAAACCTGTTGACCAACCCCACGTGGAACCCGCCCCTAGGAACCAAATACAAGGAGACTTTTCGGAGACCCAATGCTAGCAAAGGGGTTTATATTTGATTAAAGCCACTGAACCCCATTGCCAACTAAACTACACACGTCACGTGACATCACAGAAACCATATTACATCCAACAAAACACCGATTTATAACAATTTCACATACGCTTATATCATTCGGAAGAACAATGTCATCAACATTGTCCTCTCCCTTATGATTTGAGCTTGAAGGTTGCTTTTGAGAAGTAACAATCGCTTTCGAGGCATCACTCTCATCATCTTCTTCATCCTTCCCATCATGCTTCTTAAATCGACGACAAATCACAGAAGAATTCTACAACAAAAAGTAAACAAAACATCAAAAACAGTTAAACACTACAGAAAAACAGAAACCTTGTTACATCTATAAGACTATAACTTATGATTACACTATAAAATAATATAATAAAGATACACATATGCAAATTGTAGGACCCCATGCTAGCAAAGGAGTTTATATTTGATTAAAGCCACTGAACCCCATTGCCAACTAGACTACACACGTCACATGACATCATAGAAACCATATTACATCCAAGAATACACCGATTTATAACAATTTCACATACGCTTATATCATTCGGAATAACAATGTTATCAACATTGTCCTCTCCGTCATGATTTGAGCTTGAAGGTTGCTTTTGAGAAGTAACAATTGCTTTCGAGGCATCACTCTCATCATCTTCTTCATCCTTCCCATCATGCTTCTTAAATAGACGACAAATCACAAAAGGAGTCTACAACAAAAAGTAAACAAAACATCATAAACAGTTAAACACTACAGAAAAACGATCCAATTTTTTTTTGGAGAACCTGTTACACCTAAAACTTTTGATTATACTGTAAAATAATATAATAAAGATACATATATGCAAATTGTAGAGACAGTAATAATTACTTTTGTCATTTTGATAGAAATTAGATTACCTGCCCCGGATGGGTTCCATCGAGTTCCGCTTGCGTAGGAATGTACTCGTGAATCACCCAAGACGTCCTCACCCCTCTCGGGGCTCGCCCACTATGGAAAACAAGTGTCTTCTTCTTTCCAATCTCGATACTCCCTTTACTAGTCTTGATCGTCCTATCTTTCCCGGTGGGCTTCCAGTACCCAGACTTCGTAGCACGAGCGGATCGCTGCCCGCTCAGATACTTTTGATCTTTTCGGTAAAAAAAGAACCATTCGTTGTCGATGGACTGAATTCGTGACAAACCTAAAGTTTGAAAACACAGTATTTAGCTTATACTATACACAAATAACAAGATCCCACATCTTGCCACCATCAAGAAATTTCCTGGGAACCACGTAGGCCTAGGGGATGTAGTGGAATATCCCATCTACCCCAGGTTCGAGTCCAGACGCTAGCATTCTGCGGCTAGGCTCGGCCTTAACTTATTTATTAAATTGCCAAGGATGTAAGCTACATTTGGCAAAAATAAGCTAGCTTATAAGTTAGTCCATGTTTCGATGAACCATAAGCTAGCTTATTGAGTAGCTTTTTGAAGCTTTTTTCCAATTATACTCTTATTAATATTAATTATTATTTATTAAGTATACCCTAAGACACTCCTATTGGTCATTTTACACGCCCATAATCTACTTTTTGCCAAACATAATTTGTTCATAAGCTAGCTTATCAGCTACAAGCTAGCTTATGAGTCATCAGCTACTATCAGCTAGCTTGCCAAACATAGCCATAGTCTAGACAAAGCCCAGATGAAGTTTTTCCAAAAAGAAAATTCTTGGGTCTGCCAAGATGTAGTCTAGGCAAGTCCGTCCAAAAAGAAAATTCTTGGGTCCGCTAAGACGTAGTATTCTAGGCAAAGCCTAAATGAAGTTTTTTCGAACAGAAAATTCCTGGGTTCGTCACTGATTCAAGAAACACAAATAAACGAACATACCCGGTAAGTCCCAAGGCTCATTCTTGCAGATGTCGACTTCTCGAATGCAACTCACTTCTGAATCGGCGCCATTGATCTTCAACCGTAAGAAATGATTCACAAGCTCTTCGTCGGTCGGACGAAACCGATACCCAACGGGGAGAGGATTTACAGAGACTTCCATTTTATGTAAAAATTGAAATCAAGAAAAAGATGCAAGCTTCAACTTTAAACTACATAAAAGAGAAATTTTATTTTAGATCTATGTGTATGTTGTACAATGATGGATGGAAGTCTTGACTTCAATAATTAAAGTCTTAGTCGTTAAGTCACACGTACAAACAAACGACGTCGTACTCACAAACTTGCACAAGAAAATTAAAGGGTTCCAAGATTCCATCCATTCATGTATTTCAGGTAGGGGTGAGCAAAACCGGGAAAAAAACAAAAAATCAAATGGTTCAGTTTCGGCTTTGGTCTCAAAATAATCGAATGGAACCGAAATTAGCGGTTAACTGAAAAACCGAACCGAACCGATATTTTCTATTAGTTCAATTTTTTAATATATAATATTATAGAGGAAAGTTCAAATGTGAACCACTTTTTGGTTGTGAACGTGAGGACAACCGAGAGCGCGACACGTGGCGACTTTGAGTGTGGTCCCCCTCTTTAATTCAATGCCCTCCCATGAATCACGCCTAGTCATCCGCTAACTGAAAAAAGACTTAGTCGATAAGTCACACGTACAAACAAACGACGTCGTACTCACAAACTTGCACAAGAAAATTAAAGGGTTCCAAGATTCCGTCCATTCATGTATTTGTGGTAAGCGGTAGGTGTGAGCAAAAGTGAAAAAAGAAAAACAAAAAATTAAATGGTTCAGTTTCGATTTTGGTTTCAAAATAATCGAATGGAACCGAAATTAGCGGTTAACTGAAAAACCGAACCAAATCCATATTTTCTATTAGTTCAAATTAGAAGTGACAAAAAAATAAGAAGTAGAAAAGTTATCTCCATCACTTATCCGATAAATAAAGGCGGTTTTGAATCGTGGCCACCCTCCGTGAATCGCGTCCTCTATGAATCAGTAGTCAATGATGGTGTTATGATCTCAACTGTATCAATGGTTTAAATCACTTTTCTACTTCGTATTTTCTTAGCATTTCTCATTTGAAGCTTTTTTTTTCTCTCTCTATATATATAAATTTTAAATTCACTCTCATCTTTCAAAAACTTTACATTTCCTTTTTTAAAAAAATTTGCCTCTAATTTTTTTTAACACTTAAAATCGTTAAATTGTTTTTAGAACACTTAACACACGTGATGCATTGGACATTTAATTTTTGATTTTTTATTATATATTTAATGAATTGATTTTTAAGAAATTAAACATGATTCTTGAACAAATTAAAGAAAGTGACAACTTAAAAAGACCGAAAACCGAACCATTTCAACCATTCGGTTTTAAACCGAACCGCCAAAAAAAACCCGAAAACCGAACAACTCGGTTTTTGTTTCGGTTTTACCAAAAACCGAACCGTGGTCACCCCTAATTTCTGAATTCAAGTTCCAATCTTGAACGAAAACCCACAAAGATTTCTTGATTTCTTCCCCAAATGATTAATCTTTATATATAAGTGTTGTTAAATATTTCTGTACATCAGTAACATTTGGATTATTGATACAGATATTGATGTGTGTATACATAGCATTCAAATGGCACCAAATTAGCTTCCATTTTCAACCAGTATATATCTTCTCCAGCTTTCACCTTGAAAAAAAATGTTTGGTTTGGCACCCTTAACGCCAATGGCGGCCAATTTATGTTTGTCTGATTCATTAAGCCGGGAGTCGAGATCGTGTCATCTAGCGGGGGAAAACTCGACCGTGAGACAAGCATGGTCCGATAACGAATAGTCTTCCGGCCACAGTCCGTTTTCGGCTTCCGGTGGGAACATTACGGCATTCTTCACACTCAATCCTGCCGTTTGTTGCACACTGTTTGTGGTGTCTTCTTGATCCTTGATTGCGTTTTCCGTTTGGTAACTCCACATAGAGTTCCATATTCGTTGCTAAATGTATAGATACATATAATATATATGCAGGGTCAGGTTCAAGGAAAACCGCAAAAAGATTAAAAAAACTAAGGAACCCACTGGTAATTGTACATCTGGATGGTATATGTACATGTGAATACAAGTAAATGTTAAGCAATTTGTTTCGCATGCACATGTGCATCAATTTGTCTGGCATGCACATATTTATACAAGTGACTTTTAAGCAATTTGTTCGGCATGCACATGTGCAATGCATACAACTATACAAATGGTTTTTAAGCAATTTGTCTGGTAAGCACACGTGCATACAAGTGACTTTTAAGCAATTTGTCCAGTATGCACACGTGCATAAAAATCAAAAAACAACTTCAGTTACTTGTATGCAATATGCAAATGTGAATACCAACCGGATGAAAGGTTATCATAGTGTTCCTCGTTTTTTCATTTTATAACATCATAAGCCGCCCTCATTTTATTTGAAGACGGAAGACAAAAAAAAGGGCGAGATTCGACTACCTGAAATTCTTTATAATCAAGAACCCCGTTTCCATCGATATCCGCTTGAACCCATAAGTCTTTTGTTTCGTCTTCGCTAAGCCCATACCTTTGCCCGATAAGATTAAGCTGCAAACAAACAAACCCAAACCAAAATCACAATTCCGATAAAAGACAGGTACTTTTTGTATTCAGACAAGATCATTCGGTCGTTCCAAAAAACCTGACGCAATGCTTCACAGAATCCCGAGTAAGTAATATAATCGCCATCGCTCACAGCCTTCAAAAACGCAAAAGCATCTTCACCGGTAAGCGAAGCCCGACTCACTAGATACTGAAAACCAAAAAAACCCGATTAAAAACCACATTTTCTTGTAACGGGTCGTTAGAAGAAACAAGAAACGATGATTTTGAGAACCTTGAATAACCCGAATACTGCATCACTCCAGCTCGATCTGAGTACTTTACGATATTTATTTGGATCAAGAAGCCATATGAAATCGACACCGCATATATTTCCACGATGATTTCTATGGCTAACCCACTGCGTCAAAAATCAAAATAAACATGTTGGATCAGTTAGAAAAGAGGTGGGCGGAGATGCACGGGTGGCAATTCTCGACACGAAAATAAACGGATTTGGGTGAACTTTCCGACCCGCCAACCCGCTTATCATGTTGCTCGTGTTAGGGTTGACATATGGGTTCGCGGGTTGAAACCCCAAGCCGTTTATCATTTTTAAATATATTTTTTACAACAAAAGCCACACACCAACCCGTTTATGACGCGTGAACCCGTATAGTTAAACGGGTTACGCGGTTCGTATACGGGTTAGGGTCGACTAATGCGACGCGATTAATTATACGGGTAGGGTCCGATTTGAGCTTTCCTGGCCCGCAAACCCCAACATGACACGATTGTCACCCCTAAATTTTTGGTACGCATGTAAATGATCTCAAAGTGGTAAAAATTTAAAAATCTATCGACCTTATGTGCATCTCCATCGGTGTATTGGTGAGCGGTATCGTATGACGATACAAATCCCTGTGCTCGTAGAAACTTGTAAACGTGACCACGCTTGCTCCCGTTCCAATCACTGAATGCGATAAAAAAACACATGGAGTTTAAGATGACAAATATACCACTTAACCTTCACAACAAAACACTGGGGTTTTCGATAACTCACTACAACAATGTTGAATTTATAAGACGCCTAAAATAAATAATTGTCATAATAGAGTGTTTAATAGGACCAAACAAAATAATGTACTATCTAAAAATGTTACAAAAAGTTTATAGGACACTTTTGGGCATCGTAACAAGTTTTAAGAATATTTTTCAAATAAAGTGTCTTATTATAAAACACTATTTGAAAAAGTATCTTATAAACACAAGTTTCCTAAAAGAAAGATGGGTTTATAGAACATTTCTCAAAAAGGTCCTATAAAACTAACTAATACGACACTTTATTATGAAAGTGTCCTAAAATTTTGTTATAACGCTCAAAAGCGTCCTATAAACTTTTAGCAACACTTTTTTTGGCCTATAAACTTTTGGTCCTGTAAAACACTATATTAGGACACTTGTTTATTTTAAACGTCTATAGACTCTATTTTACCTTTAGCAAGACCGCAAAAATACCACTTAACCTTGAGCAAAACACTGTGAAGGTTTTTACCTTCATGGTGCTCTGCTTTGAAGGTTCACGGACCCGTATGTTTCCAGTGAAACCAAACTATTTCCATGGGACACATGAGACTACAAAAATAACACTAACCTTCATAGAAAGCACTGTGAAGGTAAACCTTTACAGTGTTTTGCTGTTAAGGTTCAGGGCTTCTTATACTTTCATAATGCTTTGTTGTGAAGGTTCAATGTGGTTTTCTGGTTATGGACTTGTGGGTCTCACGAAAACAGGCTGGTCTCACCTTAATAGCATCATTTCTCAAAATGCTTAAACGTTTAACATAAACTAACGATCATAATTAGTGTTTACCCGCAAAGAATGATTGGCAAAGGATCAAGATTGTTTTCTTTTAGATAAGTGTCGACAAATTGCAAGACTTTGTACACCTATCAAACCACAGTAAAAAAGTCAATTTAACAAGTAAAGCTTAACACGAAATAACGCGGGTTGAAGATGGTTTGACTTAATTACCTGCCGTAATCTTTCCAAACACATACTTGAATCGTGTGGGAATAACAAGTGAGTGTTAACTATGAGCATTTCACGACAAGCATTCTTGGTTCGACACTGTGTGAAGGGTGCTGTTAGTTCAACGTGCAAAAGCTGAGCAACACGATCGCCAAAATCATTGAAGAGGAAGTCTCTATGGTTGATAACACGAAAATAGTCTTTATGCACAGCAATTAACAAGCCTGTCATATGTATAAAGAAAATCTTAGAATTCAAACAAAGTTTTAATCTTTTTAACGAATCTTAACTCGGGTTGACCACAAAACTAGCAATTCAAACAAAGTTACTATCTTTTTAACAAATCTTGACTTGGGCTGACCACAAAACGAGCAATTCAAGCAAAGTTATGATCTTTTTAACAAATCTTGATTCGGCTTGACCATAAAACGAGCAATTCAAATAAAGTTACGATCTTTTTTAACAAATATTGACTCGGGTTGACCACAAAACGAGCAATTTAGACAAAGTTACGATTTTTTTAACAAATCTTGACTCGGGTTGGCCACAAAACGAGCAATCCAAACAAAGCTACAATCTTTTTAACAAATCTTGACTTGGGTTGGCCACAAAACGAGCAATCCAAACAAAGCTACAATCTTTTTAACAAATCTTGACTTGGGTTGGCCACAAAACGAGCAATTCAAACAAAGTTACAATCTTTTTAACAAATCTTGACTCGGGTTGGCCACAAAACGAGCAATTCAAACAAAGTTATAATCTTTTTAACAAATCTTGATTCGGGTATAAAACGAGCAATGCTAATAGAAATATTGGCATAATATAACGTACCATCGCCACGACCATTGGTACGTGGAAGCTTGAAATTGATATAACCTGCATCCCCAAGCCTCGTGTCATACATTTCAACAAGTTCTTCATTGTCAACCCAAAATTCCTAATGAAAAATGATGATGGTTTTTGAGATTGATTGATTCAAGAGAAACAACCAAGAAAATGTTTGAAAACATATATATGGTTAAGATTAGATTAAAGATTTTTAAGACCTGGAGACAGATTATAGATGATCGTTCGCACAACAGCAAATCCAAGATCCTTTCGTTCCTATTCAACCAATAGGCCCTGAAATCGCTTTCTCTGCAAGTTCGACCCTGTTTTTCCAAAAATAAGCGTATTGTTCGAATTAGAATCAAAACCCAACAACAACAAATAGGAAATGATTAAGATGTTTTCCAACTACAAAATGTTGGAGCTTTGTTAGGAAATGTGAACTTATTCCACATAGGAACCAAGTCCAAATAAGAACTCAATTAGGTGTTGTTTGTTTTTTAAAAGGACCGAAGGCTAAATTCATATCTAAAAAATAAGAGGTGGATGGTGCACCTCTTAACATTTCAGAGGACAGTGAGAGGTTTTCAGGGTTTTTCTTAAAAATTAAACAAACACTCTCAAGTCCGCAAACCTCTTAATTTTCAGACTTGAGAGGTTTTAAGAGGTAACTTTTTTAAAAACAAATGACCCCTTAGTAAAGTCTAAGGTTAGGGCTTTGAATGGATGACTTGAGTTGCATAAATTTGGGTTTGAGTGTGTGCTTGGGCTTTGTAACTGACATTTACATATTAAATATCAAAGATAGGGCCTCGGGGCTATACAGGTCAAGCTTATATTTTTAGATAGCGTTTGGTATGCAACATGATTTTGGACAAGACTGGACGGGAGGTGGTATAGTTAGTGCATAGGGCCCAACAATGTGGGATTCGCCTATGATTTTGGACAGAATTGGTCGGGAGGTGGTATAGTTAGTGCATAGGTCCCACCCAAAATCTTACTCTTGTAATGAGCAACGTGGGATTCGTCTAAGATGTTAAAAACACCTTCTAGAGGACCCAAAACCGAAAAAAACTTGACTCAATAACTTCGAATCAAACTTATATCTATGTTGGAAGTTATCCGCAACCACAAAAATCCCATTTTTTATCCATGTGGGACTAGTTGTTACAAACTTCCCCACTTAAAACTCTCTGATTTTTCTATCCATGTGACATGAGTTATTGCAAACTCCCCCACTTAAACAGCTCATGTCCTCTACTTGAATATAATTGTTTTATCCTCTAGACAAACGCTAATATGGACGAACTTTCTGTCTTTAATACACTATTTGATCAATTTCTCGATTACTACAAGAATTTGTTTCTATCGATTGTAAAGCCGTTTATATATCCTTTTACCCAAATAGATTTTACACAAGAATTTCAATTTCCTACATTCTCCTTATTCACAAACACACACAACTTTTCATCAAGTGATTGATTGATTACTCCCAACACACATGAAGAAAACCAAAAACAAACCATACCCATATCATAAACAAGATCAAAAATCAAAACTTTTTTTTTGGAAGGGAGTCCGGGCCAAAGCCCGACTAATCCCGGCAATTTTGGGGGCTAAACATGGCCCCACTTAAATATCCCTCAGCATGCGCATGCGAAGGCTTGAACTCGGTTAGGGTGCTATGAACCCCCGAGTGATAACCAATTCTCCACAACACTGGAAGATATCAAAAATCAAAACTTAAATGCTAAAAAAAGATTATAAATGAAAAATGGGATTTGGGTTTTCTTACCTCATGAATAAGTCTCTTATAGATTGGAGCAAGGATGTTGAAAGTTGTGCATGAGAAACAAGTTTGGTCTCCAATGGAGGAAGAGATCGCATAATTTCCCATTTTTGCCCTTCTCTTGGCAATCCCTCCTCTATTGTTTCTTCCCATTATGATATTTCCAATTTTTTCAAGATGATTGATGATTTATAACAACAACAATTCATCCTTCATAATAACAATAATAATCTCTTGGGTGATAATATATATATTGACAATGGGTTCTCTTGCATATGTATATATGATTAAAAAAGGCTTGGTGAATGAAGAGAGAAAAATAGAATCAAATTGTGTGGGTGAAAGACTACCGAAATCCAACGAAGAGAGAAGAAAAGGGAGATGATGAATTATATATATATTTATATATATGTATTTTGATGGGAGGAGGGAATATGAACGGTGGTTATGGCGTATAATTCGCTTTCGATTTCGATCATAAATCAAAATGTGTGGTTATATTCGATATTAGTGAATATATATATATCTATATGTTCGAATTTTGTATTCTTGTTATGGAAAGAAACACCAAAACTATAAATTGTATAATTAAAGAAAGAACTTTTTTTTGAAAATATAGAGTAAATTACGATTTTAGTCCCTGTGGTTCAGCGGTGAGCAACGAGTCTCAAATCCTGGTACCGAATTGGTACCGTACGAATTGTTTCTTGTATTTCGGTACAGTAATCGGTTCCATGTCTTTTCTATAATCGGTATTCGGTGATACCGGTATCGGGAATTTTCGGTACGTATTAGTCTTATTATACTCACTGCCTCACTCACCCCTAGATGTTTTTTTTGTTAATGTTTTAGATTGATTGTAATTTTTGCTTTGAATGTTGTAAAGTGTAAAATTGGAAGTGATGGGACTTGGGAGGTACTAGTACTGAAATATTGTTATTGGTATCGTTAACGATACCACATACTTCTAATTGGTTTGATATTCGAGATTGAGTTTTCCACATTTTTGGTATCGGAAATTTTTTGTACAGTATCAGGCTCATGCTCGCTTCTACTGTGTTTTGTTATAAAATTATATTTTTCGTTTATGTGGTTTTGAAACTTTCATTTTCATCCCTATAGTTTGCCATTTATTGTTTTTCGTCTTTGAATTAATTCCTAGCTTTAAAGTATAATGGATTAAAAATAGTAAGTAATTTTAAATCACAAGAACCAAAACTACAATAAGTTGTAAATCATAAGACGAAAGTAGCAATAAATTACAAACCATATGATAAAAATCATAATTTATAAACCGTAGGGATAGAAATTGCAATTTAACAAACCATAAGGATGAAAACCGTAAATTCTTTTTTAAAATTATATGAAAGTTGAGGACTTGAGGTGATACCCAAATCATAAAGAAAGAATTAAATCTTGGATTATATTGTAAAGTCCACCTTTTTCTTGTTTTATTATTGGTGTTATCGTATTAGATTCTTTGAAAAGTTTGCGTTTTTTTGGGTGATATAGACCGGGAATTTGAAATTCGTCGATTTTTGTAGATTTAACTGTTGTAGTCGATCGTGACTTTGAATCGTATCCTAGAAAATGTGTATGTTGATGTTATTATACTAGATTCTTTGAAAAGTTGCGTTTTTTTGGGTGATGGGAATTTGAATTTCGTCGATTTTTGTGGATTAACCGTTGTAGTCTATCGTGACTTTGAATCGTGTCCTAGAAAATGTGTATGTTGATGTTATTGTACTAGATTCTTTGAAAAGTTCCGAATGGGAATTTGAAATTCGTCAACTTTCATAGATTTAACCGTTTGTAGTTTTATCATGACTTTGAATCGTAACGTGTACTTTATTTCTTAAGTCTAGGAGAAAATATGCGTCTTTATTTATTTCTTCTATTTTATAAAACATTAAAGGTAAAATCTTAAAAACTATTTTTTATGCATCATGAAGTTTCGTTTATTAATATTAATTGCTTAAAATTCAAGTTAATTAAGAAAAATACAATTTTATTAAAACTTTGTGTTTGAGTTTATACGAGTAACTATGGATACATATAATAAATACAAGATAAACACTTATTTTTATTTAATAATTAAATATATTATCTATTTATTTCTAGATATAGTTGATATCTATTTATTTCTAGATATAGTTGATATCTACAATAAAATTGTTAACCCTTAATAAAATATTCTATAATTATCTTTATAAAAAAAATTGATTGTTATCTTCAGAAAAGTTGTTTATGATTAAGACTAAAATAAATCGCTTTTTTATTTTCTAACTAAGTTATAATAAAATTAAACCATAAAATCATCATTTTTATAATTGAGACCCATATCTAACTACATATTACTTAAAATTTAAGACAAGTTATCAATGCATGATTAAAATTTGTTAAACTTCATGTTCAAATTGCTATAATTAACATATAAAATATCAAATATATGATAGATATTTATTTCAAAACTAAAAATATCTAGACTTTAAAAAGTTCAATAATTGAATCCATATAACTTAACCAATAAACATAAGGAAATCCGAAATAAAACACCTCCTAGCTTTAGGCTGCTATGTTTGACAAACTTGATAGTAGCTAATAAGCTAGCTTATGAACAAATTATGTTTGGGAAAACTAGCTTATGAGTATGTAAAATGACCAAAAAGGGTATATTTGAATTTAATAATTAATATTAATAAGGGTATAACTGGAAAAACACAATAAGCTACTCAAAGTAGCGTTTCAAAAAGCTAGCTTCTGATACATGTCTGGATGGGCTAGCTTATAAGCTAGCTTATTTTTGCCAAACACAGCCTTAATGGCAACATGTTTACCAAAAAAAAAAGCAAGAACAACAACCAACTTTTCAAAATGCTTCAGTTTCAAACAATTAGGAAACAATGAGTTTATAACATCAACTTCTTAAAGCTGTTTGAACAGTTAATATCAACACAAACAAAAGAGAGGTGTAAAAGAGTAGTACATGAGATCTTCCAGCAAGCTTGCAATGGCTGACAATGGCGGAAGTCCCGTTCTTTCTGAAAGTTACGTAAACAAACGCAGGTTTCTTTCCCGCATCCCACGACATGGCAGGAACAACTATCTCCCGAATCCCGTCTGGGTGAGTGCGATCAGAAAACGTCTGTGTGTGTGCACTAAAAACCATCCTGTAAATAGGCAAATTATTGGTTGCTTATGTAAGGGTTCAAAATCTTTAAGATGGTTGTATACTTGTATTGTATATTATGAGCAAAACCGCACCTGGGTCTAAGCGCATGAAAGATGTATTCGGTTGCATTTGGTGGAAGAGTTTGCGATAACCCATATGGTCCATCCCCGAGTTCACTGAAAAAGATGATTAATTTATGTCGAACATTAGAAACTTCATCATAAGGTGCAAAAATCAGGGCAGCTTAATGGGACTCATAGCTTATACGCTCAACCATACATGAGTGTTTGGTAGCGGCTTAATGATAAAGAAAATGGTTTATTAAGGAAGTTTCTAGGGGGGAGCTTTATACAGAAAGCCAAAAAAAAATCAAATCCACCCCTTCCAATCAAAAAAGATACCCACTCCATAGAAAACCCTTCCAAACGATAATCTTCTCAATTTATACAAAGAGATAAATTTATCTACACAATCTGGAAAACCAACCAAACAGCCCTTAAGGTCGGTTTGATAACAACTTAATGAGCTTAATGTGACCCACAACTTTTTCCAAAACTGCCCACCTCATATAAAAAACAAGCTCCTTCCATCTATGAAAAGACCTTCTCAAACAAAAAACTTCTCAATCTATATAGACAGATTAATCCACATAAACACAACTTTATCCAAACAGGACTTTGGGGATGTTTGGTTGGTTTTTCATGAAGTCGTGTATGAATGAAGTTGTCTGTGTGGATTAATCTGTCTATATAGATCAAGAAATGTTTTGTTTGGGTTTTTTTTCCTGCATAGATTGAAGAAGTGTGTTTTTCTGGATAAAGCTCCCTCCTAAAAGCTTACTGAATAAGTCACTTTCTATATCTTTAAGCCACTACCAAACAGTCATGTATAGCTTAGCCGAATAAGCTATGAGTCCCATTAAGCTCATTAAGCTGCTAACAAATAGACCCCTTAATGGAAAACCAACCAAAACCAACTAAACAGACTAGAGACCAATAGATTCGGTTTTTACCTTCTTTTTGATGGTTCAGCTTTATCTTGCAGGTTCCCAATTTTCAAACTCTCATTTTCTATCTGATGCAAAGGAAAGTGAAGTAAGAGTACAGGACCCGATCCAGACGACATTGCGTTTTCTCTCCAGCTAAAATCGTACTTACGAATCTTGATTCCAGACGTATCATGTTCGCTTCCCGTTTGCAACTCTATACGCTCCCTTTCCAACGCCTTCTCGACACTAAAGCGTAGATCATTATTCCCACATAGCAAAGCAACCGAATTAAGTGAAACAAAATCAACATTTCCAATACCGAAAGCACCACAACCAGAGGAATCCAATCCCGGAAAGCTTCTGGCTATCTGATTAACGGAGATTTCGTTCAACTGGCTGCATTCGCCAATGTCTCGATCTCCAACAACAACATGATAAGGTAAATCGAGAAACGGACCTAATAAGCTGTGAAACTGTTGTAGAACAGATGCCCAATTTGTTCTACTCAGCTCTGATCCTCTAGCAGACACATCTCCTAACACAATCAGCATGTCAGGCTTCAAGAATTCAAATGATTTCTGGTTGAAATATTCAATTTGTGAGTGAATCATCAGATTATTAAGCTTTAGGCTGTGTTTGGCAAAAATAAGGTAGCTTATAAGCTACTACATGTTTGGATGGACCATAAACTATAAGCTAGCTTATTGAAACACTACACTAGTTGGAGTAGCATTTCAGAAGCTTTTTGTAGTTTTTTCCAATTATACCCTTATTAATATTAACTATTATACCCCAAGATACATTTTTTGGTCATTTTACATACTCATAGACTAGTTTTTGCCAAACATAATTTATTCATAAGCTAGCTTAGGCATTGTTTGGTAAACCAAAAGTAGCTTATTTTTTGTGTACATGTTTGAATGGACAAAAAATAACTTATAAACTAACTTTTTGATAAGCTACTTAGAGGTAGCTTTTTCCAATTATACCTTTCTTAATATTAATTATTATACCCCATTATATCTTTTTTGGTCATTTTACATACTCATAAGCTAGTTTTTGCCAAATATAATTTGATCATAAGCTAGCTTATTATCAGCTACTAGCCAGCTTATCAAACAAAGCTTTATTAGTCAAAAGCTAGCTTATTGACAAGATAGTTTGCCAAACACAGCCTTAATGTGACAATTTACACCGTGTGTTTAGCAAACTAGCCGATAACCCAGCTCATAGCCAATAATCTAGCTATTGATCGATAAGCTAACTAACTAGTAGCTAATAAGTTAGCTTATGAATAAAATTATGTTTAGCAAAACTAGCATATGAGTATTTAAAACCTTATTTTTGGACCCCATAAAGCACTCCCAAAAACCACATAATTAGAAAAAAGGCTACAAAAAGCTCCAACTTTTCAATAAGCTAAAACTTAAAAGAAGCTTACGGTGCATCCAAACACGTATAAGCTATCTTATTTTTGCCAAAACATAGTCTTAGAACATGAAAATTATGTTCCAAAAGCTAGTTACTGTAAATAAATTATGCCAGACAAAAACTAGCCTATAGGTATGTAAAATGACCAAAAAGGGTATCCTGACGTATAATAGTTAATATTAACAAGGGTATAATTGGAAAAAACTACAAAAAGCTCCTAACTTGCTACTCCAACTAGCATTTCAACAACCTAGCTTATAAGCTACCTTATGGTCCATCGGACAAAAACTAGCCTATGGGTATGTAAACCAGAAAGGGTATCCTGATGTATATTAATAGTTAATATTAACAAGGGTATAATTGGAAAATCTACAAAAAGCTCCTAAATTGCTACTCCAACTAGCGTTTCAACAAAATAGCTTATAAGCTGAACTTATGATCCATTGGACAAAAACTAGCCTATGGGTATGTAAAATGACCAGAAAGGGTATCCTGATGTATACTAATAGTTAATATTAACAAGGGTATAATAGGAAAATCTACAAAAAGCTCCTAAATTGCTACTCTTTCAACAAGCTAGCTTATAAGCTAACTTATGGTCAATCCAAACGCGTACTAACTTATAAGCCAGCTTATTTTTCCCAAACATAGTCTTTAAGAACATAAAAATTAGGGTTTTGAAACGACAATGAGGAAACTAGAAGTCTTTGAAACGTACTTGGAAGAATCTAGAAAAGAAGAAGTCTTTGAAGTGTAGATCCAACTCCAAGTACCCGAGTCCGGAATCGTGACCCGATAAGAGCAAATCGGCGATGATCATGACCTTCAGATCATCGTCTTCTTCTTCTTCTTCTTTTTCCACCGCCTTTTGGGGATCGAATTGGGGGTTGTTGAAGGATGGAACGACGTCGCAGGATGGTGTAGGGATCCAATTTTCGTAGAGAAGGTGGAGGAAGGTGATTATGAAGAGAAGGAGACGACGTTTGTGAAGCATTTTGATGAAATTTAGGGTTTTGGATTTGGGATTGGAATTGTTGTTGAATGTTTAATTTGGTCGCCATTTTGGTGGCATTTGAGAAACTATTTTCCCCCAATTTTTCATAGACCAGGATGACTCGAAACTACGTCGTTTTTGGAGAGTGTGTTCGGTTTTTTCTTCGATAGGGGTAAAATGGGAAAAGTAATGAAAAAACGAGATAAGGTGGCGTTTGGTTCGCAACATGGAATCTGTTGGAGTTGGAGTACGTCAAGGAGGTTGGGATTTAATTAACACCCTATTCTCGAGTTTTTGTTAGCAAAGGAAAGGAAAACCAGAAAATTGTGTTCTCGAGTTTCATTTAACGAAGGAAAGGAAAGAAAATGGAGAGATTTGAAAGGGGAGTTTGGGCTTGTTTTACCTTAAATCTTATCAACCCAAAAATGGAAGGATTGGGAAGGAAAAGAAAGGATTCCCCTCTCAGTCTCTTTTCTTTCTTTTCCATCCCTGTTAAACTCGAGAACAGGGCATAAGAGTAACGTGTGTGATCATGCTATTGGTTGGCAAGTACTGAAATGATACGTGTCTAAAGAAATTGAATGTCTGCTTGGTTCATTAAAAACTATAGAGGGGTAGAGGCAGTAGTGATGTTGATGGTGGTGGTGGTGGTAATAGTGTCAACTGTGGTAGCAATGATGGTGGTCGTTGGAGCAGGGTGAAGGCCATGGTGGCGATAGAAGTTTGGTGGTGGCAGTGGTTGCGACGACAACAATGGTGGTGACATCCGTCATGGTGGGATGGAATTGGATGGCGTAAAATAAAGAGGATAATAGTTTTTAGTAAAAGATGGCAGGGAATATAGGAACAAAATTTAACCAGATGTAGAAACAAAATTTAACCAAATTCCGTCGGATTCCAATGAACCAAACATCATTTAAGTTTATGACCGCTTTTTCTACATTTTGAATGATTAAGTCTTAACTTTTTTTTTGAATAAAAGAATCATTTAATTCTATCATTATGAATGATTAAGTTCCTAAACATTTTTTTTAAATAAAACATGAAGACCCAAAAATGTAATAGGCAATATGGAAAACAAACAACAATAGAAGGATGCAGAAGGTAAAACCGATTTAAGTTTCTCTTTACGTTAAAACCTTACTAATCAGTTACACGAAAAAAGACTATTAAAAAAATGTAGATAAGAAATTTTAAAAGATTCCATTATTTAAAAAATAAAAAGTTTAATATGGGTTTTTAATTTTGTTTGCTTTTTTCCTCAAATAGTGTCCCCCCTAGGAATCTTTAGATTGCCCTTTTCACAACCATCTTTATGCATTCAGCTCCACCTTTTAACACACAGTACCCTTCTTAATACACCATTCAGACAACATCTTCCATTTCAGAAGATTTGCTGAGATTAATTGCATTTCATGCAACTCCTAAAGAAAGGAATTACTTATCACAAAGGCCACCTTTTCAATTCCAATTTTACCCTTTTCATCCAAGCAACCTTCTTAATTTCATGCCAAATACATATACACATATACTTACATATAATATATATATATAGCACACCCCATTCTTCATTCTTGAACACAATACAAAGTTACAAACTTTAATATGCTTACAATATCAACCTCTATTTTCATCTTTCTTGGGTGTCTCTTTATCTCTTCTTCGGCTTCGGCTTCTGTATTCACGGTAACGAATAACTGTCCGTTTACGATATGGCCCGCCACCCTTTCGGGTGCGGGGACCACCCCGCTTCCGACCTCCGGGTTTCAGCTGAATTCGGGTCAAAGCGTGCAGATCCCGACGACTCCCAAATGGTCCGGACGGGTGTGGGCGAGGACGGGCTGCTCGTTTGATGCGTCGGGTGTTGGGAAATGCGAGACGGCGGATTGTGGCGGGAAGATGGAGTGCGGCGGGATGGGTGCGACCCCGCCCGCCTCGCTCTTTGAGATAACGATAGGAGGGTACGATAATTTGGATTATTACGATGTTAGTTTTGTGGACGGTTACAATCTGCCGATTGTAGTCGTGCCACGGTCCACATCCGGTGGCTGTAATGCCACCGGATGTGCTTCGGATATCAACATGGGTGAGTCTTGATTTCTTTGATTTTTTTAATCTTAGGGGTCGTTTGTTTTTTTAGAGGTCTGGAAAAAGTCTGAAGTTTAAATTCACGTCTAAAAAATTAAGAACTGGATGGTACGCCTCTTAAAATTTTAGAGGACGGTAAGAGATTTTCAGTCATTTTCTTATAAATAAAACAAACGGTCTTAATTCTGCAAACCTTCTAATTTTTGTACTTAAGAGGTTTTAAGAGGTAACTTCTAAAAAAACAAACGCCCCCTTAATGTTTTGTTTCTTGAGGCGAAGGATGATGTGAGAAGATGAGTTAAAAGGTGAGAAGGGTAAGAAGGGATCTGGACCGTTGATCATTTTTAATCTAAAACCCATCCCATGAAGTGCGTTTGATAGGGAATTGATCTGGTGCATCTCGTCCTAATGTGCATTCCAAGGGTGGAGATCCGTTCTTAACCTTCTCATGATAACTCACTTTTTCACTGGAACCAACTCTGTTTCTAGATAACCGATATAAATTAAACCATGTGTATCGGGGTCCACAGGGTGCCCGAAAGAACTTCAAGTGGTGGGTGGGGACGGGGGTGGCGGTGTGATTGCATGCAATAGTGCTTGTGGTGCATTCGGAATTGACCAATACTGTTGCAGCGGGCAATACGCGAATCCAAACACGTGTCAGCCGTCTTACTACTCGAGCATCTTTAAGAGGGCTTGTCCACGAGCTTATAGCTACGCGTTTGATGATGGCACCAGCACGTTTACATGCAACGCTTACGAATATGCCATCATCTTTTGCCCAAACAACGCCAACAACAATAACAACGGGTAATTGACTTCTTTCCTTATATCCTATAGGCACAAAAGGGCACCGGTGGATCTTGGATTTTTGGTCTATTAAAGTCAGCCGATGCATTTTTAGCCTAATTTCACCTTTTTGATTTCAAGGGGTTATTTTTTGTTGTTGTTGATTTAGAGATTTTTTTGAGTTTTTGGTTGATTTCAAGGTACTTTTTTTTAGTTTCTTGATTGGGGGTATAGGTGGGAAATCACTAGAGGTAACTATGGTAGAAATAAAGAAACTGTGGTTAACCTTGGTAAAAAGTAAGTTTTTTTTTTCTTAACGGTTTTCATAGTAAATCCACCCTCCATAAAAGGGTCACCGGAAAGAGTCAACTCAACCGGTAAATAAAGACTAGGTTTTAAGGCTTTCATAACTATAAGTGGTCAGATCGAGTATTTTTCAAGACAATTAAGGATTACCAATACTGTTTTGTCACTCCAAGTCATTATCTGAGTCTCGATACCTTTCGATTTTCAATGCAGGATGGAACCACCAACGGCTCCTGGGGTTGGGGCCGGGGCGTTAGCCGCTCCACATATAAAAAAGGCCAAGACAAGAGCATTTACACACACAAACGCTTCTTCAAATGCCGTTTTACCACTTTTTACACCTACAACATCTTTCATTGTACTTTCATTTCTCATAACGCACCTTGTACATGTATAAAAACTTTCACTAAGTCAATTCACCCCAAAAATTGACACTCATCCGACTCAAATCAATAAAGTACCCGCAAACACATATGTTCATAATTACGTTCAATCCACTCTAACAAATATAATAAATCGGTTACATTATCTTACCGAATATATATTCTTTACGTTACTAACAACGCTCTAATATACATATTTGGAAACGGGTTGTTTCTATTTTTAATCGTACGTTAACACATAACGATAATTTATCCATTTCGGTATAAAATCGTTATTTTCTTTTTAAAAAAAATGGAGAATAAAGACACAAACTTGAAAATCACAACAAACTTGTCTACACTTAAATCAACAAAAGAAAAAACCTCAAAGATTTTATAAAAACAGACCATCTATTATTTTAGCAAAAGTGCAAAACCCACAAATCTTCTTATCTTTACTATCACAAAAACACCATAAAGCTTCAAGCTTTTTCATCTTTCTTGATGGCAAAAATGGTGGAAAGAAAGCAAGAAGAGTTAGCAGTTGGTGCACCAAAAGGTTTAATGCAGAATCCAATTACAGAGTTGCAAATGAAGTATAAAGAAATTGAGAATGGGTTTAAGGTTTGGGTTGGGAGGCAGTCTTTGCCGGTTGAGGCCGCCGTGGTGGCGGCCTCCGGCGCAGCTCAGGGGGCGGCGATCGGTGGTTTTATGGGTATGCTTACGAACGATGTGGCCGCCACTTTTCCGGCTGCACCGCCGCCGGGCGCCACGGTGAATCTACGGACTATGGCCTCTTTTCAGCAAGCCCAGGTTTGTTTCTTGACCCTTCTTAGGGGCCTTTTGGGAATTTGAGAAAAGATTTCAAGATATTCTCTTTTTGTTGCATGATTGGCTAAATTTGGAGTCTTAAAATGATTAAGCCATATATTTATATATAGATAGAGGGGCGGGTTTAAGTGAAAACTCAATTTTCATTGTGAACGTGAGGATAGCCAGCCAAGAGCCCGACACGTGTGCCTTTCATTTAGGATACATTCAGTTTGAACAATGCATTAAGACTGAAGGCTCCATTATATGTTCTTTTATTCATTTATCATGTGTCGTGCTCTTAGCTGTTCGCAATAAAGATGAGTTTTCAGCCTAACTTTTGTGTGTTCAGAAAACTCTTTAAAAGATAGGAACTATTCATTTGGACTATATGCACATGTGCATACAATTAATTGAAGTTGTTTTTTGTTTTTTCATACCAAACAAATTGCTTACAAATTGCTTGCATGCACATGTACATACGTTGTCCAGATGAACGTTAGAAGGTGTTCCCAACTTTTTACTTTCTTGCGGGTTTCCTCTAAACCTGAAACAACACTTTATTGAGAAAAATCGGTGATTGGAACAACACTTTCTTTGAGAGAATTCTTCCGCATATGTCTTCTTAACCCGATTGTTTTTTTAACAGGCTCTTTCAGGAGGGCCTCTCATACAAGCTCGTAATTTTGCTGTTATGACGGGTGTGAACGCAGGCATATCGTGTGTCATGAAAAGATTAAGAGGCAAAGAAGATGTCCAAACAAGGTAAAACCTTATAGGGTCGTTTTAGTCTTTTTAGAAGATGTCTAAAGGATCTTTGACCTAGCGGTATCTGTGCCTTTGACCTCTGTGGAGGAGGTCAAAGGCCCTAACCTAACCAAAAGTGAGGAGGGTGTGTGAGTTCTTTTGTTTTTGTAGTAACCCACGTTGTTATTTACGTTTGATTGCAGCATGGTGGCGGCTTTTGGTTCGGGGGTCATGTTTTCTTTGGTTAGTGGCATGGGGGGTCCTAATCAGGCTGCCAATGTAATAACGTCCGGCGTTTTCTTTGCACTCGTTCAAGGTGGACTCTTTAAGGTGACCAAGTTGCTTTCTTTCATATGTGAGCATTGAGGCATTTAGGAACTGGCATTATTTAGAAGAATAACCTTCTGACAGATTTTTTTTAAATGCATGACCTCCTAACAAATTTAAGAACGTCCCTTCATAAATGCCTCAAAATCTGTTGGAAGGTTATGTCTACGGTTGACTTTATCGATTTCAGTACTTATTACCTAGAATAATCGTGTAGGTAGGGGAGAGATTCTCGAAGCCACCCGTGGAAGACATGTTGTATAGTAAAACGAGAGTTATGTTGTCGAATCTTGGTCTTGAAAACTACGAAAAGAACTTCAAAAAGGGGTTGCTAAACGATACCACTTTGCCGTTGCTTACAGACAGGTGAGTTTTAACGGAAGTCTTGAATTAGTGTTTATTCTGACCGATAATGATCATGGTCTTGATCACATGAACACAGTGCTCTACGAGACGTAAGTATCCCTCCCGGACCACGGCTCATCATTCTTGATCACGTTCAAAGGTATTAACAACGCCCCCTTTCTTGATACCCTGTTAAAGATTGTTTTTAGCGTGCACACTGGGACCCTGAAGTTAACAGTCAGGCAAAAAGTGTAACGGCCCTAAGGAGACTTGAACGAGTGACCTCCAAGGAGCAAACCCATATACTCCGGGTTCGAATCCAGGCTTGCACACTTGGCAGTCAATAATTGTCAGGGATTAGTCTAAGGCAAAATGCCTAGAATACCCTTTTCCCAAAAAAAGAATTTTCATTTTATATTTTATTTTTAATAGGATTGAAATGAATTAGTTTGAGGTTGAAGTGGGATTTTATTATGCAGGAACAAAGAGGTGAAGAAAGGTGGTTGGAGGACATAGGAGTTATTCAAATGTAGGATTTATTATGATGATAAGAGGGTACTTTTGGAAGCAAATTTATTTTTTATGCAATAAAATATGTTCCATTGTGGTTTATTATGGCAGGATCTATGTGGGGCCGATTAAGGTTGTCTGTAATCAACTTTTTTGTTAAAAATATGGTTTGTATAGGAAGATGATGGTTAAGTTATGCAATAATTGCTATTTAACTCCATTATTTGTTCATTTCCTATTGGATTCTTCCATAAGGTTGTAAAACTTGTATTTGATTCTAGTTATTTTATGCAAAAGTAGTGTTTGAGTTGAGATATAGACAAACTTTTCTTTTAAGGGTGTGTTTAATATGTGGGAAAAGACGGTATAAAAACTTGTTGTCTTACGTTTAGTGTAAAATTCAATATGAACAAGATTTAAGTGAGAAAAAAATGCATTTTTTGTCCACGTCGAAATACATGGAAGAAAGACTTGGTAGATGAGATAAGACTGAGAAATTACTAAACCACCCATGTTAGATTAAAACTGTAAAACTTTTCATAATTCTTTCCTGCCTCATTCTTGCCGATCTTGCCCAATGTTGGTCTCATGGCTTGCTTATTGTGATTTACGAAGTTTGATTTGAACATGATAACACAAGCACAAGCTATGTTTAACGAACTTACTGATATAGTAACTGTTGGCTGAAAAGGTAAGTGGATGAACTAATTACGTTAACAAAAACTAGATAATAAGCTAGTTGAAGTATATAAAATGACCAAAAAGGACAAGTAAAAAATTTAGTCAATTAATCGATCATTATAAGTACGTGTTAGGGTACATATCTTAATTAATTAATAATTCTTCGAAATTTACTAAGTTAATTAATAACATAACTTCAACTAATGTTGATTTATAATATGTTAATGAATATAACTTCCATTTAATTCTAACTTATTCTACTTCTAAAACTGTACTTCTTGATATGTAAACACAAATGATATCAAAGTTTTTGACTTGAAGAATCACTTACATAAAAGAAACCTCTATGATATAGATATAGATATAGATATAGTTCTTGTCTCTATTTCTAACTTCTACTTCATGCTCTGAATCCTGTAGAATCTTGAATAAACTCCTTCAGACGCTGCTACAAGTGCTGAATGAGTACCCGTTTCCACCACCTTCCCTTTCTCCATCACAACTATCTTGTCTGAATGCACAACGGTCGAAAGCCGGTGCGCGACCGTGATCTGCGTCGACTTGCTGATTCCGTTCCGGTTAATCGATTCCATCGCGCTCACCACCGCTCTTTCCGACTCCGCGTCGAGCGCGCTCGTTGCCTCGTCCAGCAGCATGATCGCCGGATTCTTTAGCAGCGTCCTCGCGATCGCGATCCGCTGTTTTTGTCCCCCGGAAAGCTGGCACCCCTTCTCGCCCACCACCGTGTCGTACCCGTCCGGCAAATTGCTAACGAACTCGTGGATGTTGGCTTCGATCGAGACCTGTATCACTTCGCTTTCGGATGACCCGTCTGTCCCGTAACAGATGTTGTCTCGAATCGAGCAGCTGAAGAGTAACGGCTCTTGTTGAACCAGCCCGATTTGTCGCCTTAGATTCCGTAAATTGTATCGCGTTATATCTCGTCCGTCGATCGATATCGATCCGTCTGACGGAACGTAGAATCTTAGTAAAAGTGCTAAAACCGAAGACTTTCCGGCTCCACTCGGTCCCACGAGAGCCACTTTCGATCCGGCTTCAATCCGTAAGGTGAAATCGTCGAGAATCGTGACTTCTGGTCTTAACGGGTAAGCGAAACGGACATCTCGAAACTCGATTTCGCCAATGATTTTTTGAGAAGGCGGGTTCTCGGGTTCGTCTGGGTCGATCTCGGTTTGTCGGTCGAGAGCTTGGAATACGGGGGTTAAGACGTTAATGGCGGATATCACGGTCGGGATTAGAGTCCAAAGCTCGGTGATCGAGGGTACCGTAAGGGAGAAGATCTGGTACGATCTTATACCGTTCTCGAAGCTCGCTTGCTTTTTTTCGACTAAGACGGTCGAATACCATAAAGCAACGGCATGAGCGATGTTCCATAGGCAAAGGGAGACGCCTTGGATGAATCCGAATTGGACACTTTGTTTTCGGCTTCTTCGTAGAGGGCCGTCTAACGACAATTTGGCTTTTTCGAGTATGTGATCTTCGTGGCAGAAAGAAGCGACCGTCTTTATGTTGGTTGCGGATTCGGAAGCGAGGGAGACGAGGCCTGAATGGGCTGCAGCCGTGTCTCCGGAAAACCCTTTGGCAGACTTGGCTTGAATAAGCCCGCCGATGAAGTGGCACGGCATCACGGCCCATGCTACGAGACCCATTCGCCAGTTGACGTACATGCTGACGCCGGTTGCGATCAAGATCGAGGAAATGCATTGCACGATGACGGCCATACGATCGGAGATTATGGTCTTGACGGTGGACGTCTCGTTGATGATTCGTGAGGTGAGGGAACCGACGCTGTTTTCGGGCTTGTCGTACCATGCTAATTCGTTCCGGAGTACGGCTGTAAGATACGAGATAAACGATTTCATGTTAAGTTTTTACGTGGAGCAAAAAGATAGTCGTAAGTCATAATAGAGATGGTCATTTGAGGCCAGCCCGATCCGGAACCGGCGGTTAAGCGGTAACTGGCCGATCCTTGACCGATCCGGCCCGGGACCGGTAGTAACCGGTTATATTTCCGAAATCCTTAAGCGGTTATGGTTTTGGATGGATTTGAAGACCCGCCCAATCTGAATTTTCAAAAAAACTAGCCGTTATGTGACCGTTCTATGACCTTTTTTTTTTCAAATATGACCATTTTTTTGCCTCCTAACCGGATAATTTTAACCCTAACCGGTTACCCACCCAAACCCTCTTAACCGGGATGGCCCTGGACCGGTTACGCCTTAACCGGTTCACAGCCCACACTGTTTCGGCCCATGTCCAATTAAGCCCGACCCGGCCGAATCCGGTTTTTGGACACCTCTAACTCGTAACGCATGCAATACCTGAATATAGAGCTTGCCGAAGGTTCGTCATAGCCTTTTCTCCGATTACTCCGTAGAAGTAGTGCTGTAAGGTGTGGCTGAAGAGGGAAAGCAAACCGATTGCTGAGAAGAGTAGCGAATACCAACCAACTTTCTCTTTAGCTCCGTGCTTATAGTATGCGACTCCTATTGTTATGATGAAGAATCCGAACACAGGTTTCGAGATGCCAGAAAACGCAGCAGCACAAGACCCGATGGCGATCTTTACGAACTCTTGGTTGGTTAAGCCAAACCATATTCTGAAAAAGATGTCTCTTTTTACACTTTCACCGTGTTGGTGTTTTTGATCGGGAGCATCTTTGCGGATTTTGTTTGATTCTATCGGCTTATCGAGTATTTCTAGTTGTTCAATGACGTCTTGATCGATTCTTTCGGTCTCTTTGGCGGGATGTACAGAGCTGTGAAATAACATATTCAGTCAGTAAAGAAGGAAAGCTGTCCATCTATGTTCGGCAACCTAGTTGATAAGCTAGCTAATGACTAATAAGTTATCTGACAGCTTATAAGCTAACCGATGAACAAATTATGTTTGGCAAAAACTAGTTTATAAGCATGTAAAATAACCAAAAAGGACATATTCAATAAATAATCAATTACAAATATTTTATAATTTAATTAAGATAAATTTCTAATAATATAATCAAAATAAATTTTTAATAATATAATATGTTAATTAATACAAACAAAATAATAAAGAAAAATTAAATAATATAATATGTTAATTGAAAGAATACAAAAACTGTTTATGATATACTACAGATTTAAAATTTGTTAAATTTAAAAAAAAAATCTATATTAATCTATGATTTTAAATAACCATTACATATAATATAATTATAAATGAAACCCGTCAACTTCACATATCCTAACTAATTAGTATTTTTAAAAGAAGATAATTAAGAATTAGAGTAAATTATCTATGAAAAGTTAAGTATTATTTTAATCCTACGTAACATACATAAACATTTTTAAGATTATTATATTTGCTTCTCTTTTAATAACCAAGTATAAATAATAATTAAAAATAATTGATATAATTAATAACATTTATAAATAATAAATAATTGTTATTAATATTAATCATGGTTATAATTGGAAAAAATTCATAAAAAACTTCTCATAAGCTACTCCAAGTAATGTTCATCCATGTACACAAAAAATAAGCTAGCTTATAATTCAGCTTATTTTTGCCAAACAATGCCTTAAAAGATTCACAGTAGCTGATACGAACCTCGATTCACCTTCTGCACTGATGTTCTGCATGCTGAATAAGTTACCGTAAAACTCGCTGGTTTGTAGCAAGCTACTGTGAGTTCCGGTCTCCGTGACTTGCCCGTTTTGTACAACTACGATTATATCTGCATTCACAATGGTCGACATTCTATGTGCGATTAAGATGACCGTTCTCCCTTTCATTGCACTCTCGAGTGCATCTTGAACCAACTTCTCAGACTCGGAATCAAGTGCACTCGTTGCCTCATCGAGCAAAAGAATCGGAGGATCTTTCAATATGGCTCTTGCAATAGCAATTCTCTGTTTCTGCCCGCCCGATAACTGAACACCCCTTTGTCCTACCTTAATATCATCAAAACGGTTTATTTTTAAGATCATGGTACTAAATTCCGTTGATGGGTTAATACAGTAGGGTCGGGTTCAAGGGAAAACCTCAAGAGAACGGAAAACTGAGTTTCACCCTCGTAGCTCTTCATCTGGACCATATACACTTGTACATCAAAGTTATTTGTAATATGCACATGTGCATAAAAACAAAAAAAAAAACAACTTAATCTACTTCTATGCACAAGTACATACGGTCCAGATGAAGGGTTACGAGGGTGTTCCTCAGTTTTCCGTTTTCTTGAGGTTTTTTCCCTTGAACCTCCCGCTAATAAGGTAATGCAACTTACATCCGTTGAGTACTGATCCGGGAGTTGGGATATGAAAGTGTGCGCATTCGCCATAGTTGCTGCACTATGAATCTGTTCGTCATCTGCATCTTTGTTTCCGACCTTCATGTTGTCCTTGATCGTGCCTGCAAAGAGCGCTGGCTCCTGTGAAACCGCTCCTATGTTTTTTCGTAAAAACTTTATATCGAGATCCTTGACATTGTGGTTGTCAACAAGGACCTCACCTGGCCATCACAAAAGGGTAGGACTTTAGGAGGATCTTTATCAGCTATTTGTTCGTTAAAAATGCGTGTTTTAATTGCACATAAAATGGCGGGTTTGGATCCGAAGTCCGAACCTTTTTCGGGATCGTAGAATCTTGGGACGAGAGATATGATGGTGCTTTTCCCACACCCGCTACTACCTACTAAAGCCACAACTTTTCCGGCTGGGATGGATAATGAAAATCCTTGAAGGATCATGTTCTCTTGGCGTGACGGGTATGCAAAATGCACGCCACGGATCTCGATGTTTCCGTGAATCTTTTCGAGTGTCGTCCCTTTTGAATCGTAGCTTATTAAAGATTTCCTCTCGATCACCTCGAACACTTCTTTTCCTGCAGCTCTTGCCTGGTTGAAGATTTGCATATCCGGAGCTGCGTATGTGATCGATCTGGTAGAGGACGAAGAAATGATTCAAGAAATACGTATGTAAGATACGTGTGTAGAGAGCGATTAAGGGGAAACCCCAAGAAAAATGAAAAACTGAGGAACACCCTAGTAACTGTTCATCTGGATGGTATGCACATGTGAATACAACTGACTAAAGCTGTTTTTTTGGTTTTTATGCACATGTGCATACTGAACAAATTGTTTAAAACTTAATTGTATGCACATGTACATACCGTCCAGATGAACCAGTACCAGGGTATCCCTCAGTTTTTCATTTTTTTTTGCGTAAATGTTATTCTTTGATTCTTACATGGCTCCAAAGAGGATGCTCATCACTGCAGCTATAACATCCCCTCCCTGAGCTCTTTTAGCTACAACAACAAGAGCTCCGATCCACACGATCAGAGCCCACGAACAAAACGTCACGGTCTGAAACACGCCGGTTCCAACGCCTTTGATCAACGCTTCTCCCTTGCTAATGATTAGTTGTCTCTGCATGCAATCCGAGAAAGACTTTATCGCAGAACTTTCTCCAACGAAAGCGAACACCGTTCTGATCTGAGAAATCGTCTGCAAGAGATCAAAGTGGAATATGAACACATTTTCTAGAATAGAATTCATTTGTGATTGGAGCGCTAAGCGAAGTGTTCATTTACCTGTTCGACCATTACTGTGGCTTCTGAGAGATATGCTGTTTTTGTGGCTGATATCGAATTCATTTTTTTCGTGTAAGTGGCTCCAATCATGAGAATCATAGGAACGACAAACAACGTGAGCAGTGACACCTCCCAGCATGATATAAAAGCTATCACAACTCCGGTAAAGAAGGTCGCGAAGCATGATATAAAATGTCCCAACTGTAAGGAAGAAAACTTCATTAAATGGTCTTCATCATGGATCATATATATATATGGAAAAGATATATAGGGAAAAGATCGGCTGTGAACTCATCTTTCATTGCGAACAGGGGGGCAGCTGAGAGCATGACACGTGTCCCTGGGTGTCCACATTCAGTGATAATAACGAAGGTGCATGTTCGAACATTATTCATGATGAATAATATAGCATTCAGGCTGAATAATACATGAATTCATGATTCATGTATTATTCATAATGAATTGTGTATTATTCATTCCAAATGGTTCATTATTCATGATGAATAATACATGAACGACCCGTGAAGGTCTGGACACGTGGCATGCTCTCCTTTGTCCTCATGTTCGCAATGAAAGATGAGTTTTAATTTGAATATATATTATTACTATAACTTATTACTTTTAGATTTCAAGATTTCTTTAGCAGGTAGCTAGTGAGCATGTTGCTCTTAAATTTCAAGATTTCTTGATGGAAAAATAGCATATAAGAGTGAGCATAGACCGTTACCTTCTCGCCAATGGCGTCTTGGATGATACTCATATGATTACTAATGCCCGTGATGATCTTTCCGTTTGTTAACTCTGTGTCAAAAGCGCCAATCTCTTGTTTAAGAACCGCTTTCAGGTAAGCTAGTCTTAACCGTGCAACTTGTCTCTCACTTGCATACATCCACCCACCAACTTCTGCATATGCCAAAGCAAACACGCGTAAGCAACTTTATCGTCAAATCTTCAGCAAAAACGATAAACTTGTAAATACTCGTACCTATAATTCCAGCAGGAAATGTAGCAAAGGCCATATACCAAACAAACGGTATAACCTGAGTGAAAATAGAAACCAAAACTTACTTATCAGAACTTCACTAATTTGCTAAAAAAAACAAGTAAAACTATAGTCTTTAGGTGTTGTTTGTTTTTAAGAGGTCTTAAGTCTAATTTCATATCTGAAAAAATAAGAGGTGGATGCTGCACCTCTTAAAATTTCAGAGGACGGTAACAGGTTTTTAAACCTTTTCTTAAAAATAAAACAAACAGTCTTAAGTCTGCAAACCTCTTAATTTTCAGACTTAAGAGGTTTTAAGAGTTATTTTTTTTAAAACAAACATCCCCTTACCTTGACGGTAACAGGTTTTTAAACCTTTTCTTAAATAAAACAAAGAGTCTTAAGTCTGCAAACCTCTTAATTTTCAGACTTAAGAGGTTTTAAGAGGTACTTTTTTTTAAAAACAAGCATCCCCTTACCTTCTTGAGGGCTTTCACCATACCAATATCGTCATTTATGTTGTTACCGAATGCATCTATGGCTTTCCCAAGCAGCAGATAACCAAGTGGCTGAGCAAGGCCATGTATAACCGAACCCAAGGTTGCAAGAGCCATTAAGGTGTAATCCACTCCGTCTGCATAGCTTAAGAGCTTCGTGAACGCCAACCGCTGATCATTCAAGATCTGCTTTTCGTCATCCGTTACTCCTCCTCCTGTGCTAACTTTCCTCATTGTGCATGAAACCAAACTGTTGACATTTGCTTCGCTTTTATACTAGATTTTACGTAAAAGGAATCACGAAAGGATCGTGAGTGCATATTTTTATTCTGGCATTGTAAAATAAGAAGAAGTTGACAGATAATCGGTTGTCTTGTATGATTGTTTTTCGATGCTGATGGCGTTTTATAGTTTTAGATGTTGATGTAAGGACGAACAACGCTAATGTCTTATTTGCGTATTTGCCGTCCCGTTGAAGGATATTCTTTGTGAGTGTAAGGTAATATGCCATGCTTGGTCTACTTCCGGGGCACACCAGCAGAGAACAGATACTCGGTCTTTCGGCTTCGGATTCTCTAAAAACGCTTTGAATATTTTTCTTAGTCTGTTATTGGCAAAATTCATTATACCGTGAATCTATAAGAGCATCTCTAACAGCTTCTCCAAAATGGAGAATATTTGGAATTTGAGCTAATATTTTGCTCCAACAGCTCCCCCAAAACTATCTCCATGATAACCCCAAAAATGATTACCAAATGGGAGTACGAATAGAAAACTTTGAAAATAAAAAGATAAAGAGAGAAATAATATTTTAATAGATGAATGAAATATTTTAGTATTTATAATCAATATTGAAGTCTCCAATATGGGGAATCTGTTGGAGATGAATGCAATTATTTTTGGAGATTTTGACTTTTAATTCTCTGTTTTGGAGAAATTTTCGGGAATCTGTTGGAGATGCTCTGATAAAATACTTTTGTGTTCATTTATATCCCTTAACATGATTTCTTTAAAGTGGACCTTGGTTTTATTTGGTTTGTATGTTTCTTAAAGTGGACCCTTCTACCAAATATTATATTTTTCTCATGTAAGTTTTTGTCTGATATATTTTCTTTCTTGGCATTTACTTCATTTACATTTGTTTTGTATCACTAAAAGAGTTTGTGTACAACAAGATCTTTTTTCTAACTCCGTTATCATCGAAAGATCTCGAATTCGTTTTGGTATCAAGAGTCTACTCCGCGTGTTAAAACTTTGCATCTTAAACCTTATTAGAATCGAAAGATTTTGCCTTAGTAATCATCGGCCTAACGTTTGGATCTCTGTAAGTTGACTTCCTCTTGCATATACGCAGCCACCTTAGCCGTGCATTTTTATCGGTTAGGCACTTCCATATTTAATGTGTACCTATAACTTATGTTGTGAACTTATAGTCTCAACCCCCACCTACCAAGAATCATACCTACTTTACATTTTGGTTTCAACAATGGAGGATCTAAGTTCCATAAGTCAAGGTTGCATACCTAACTTTCAAGAGGGATGATGATGATGATATAAGTCATATAACCACCCTACCAAACCTAATATCTCCATATCATTAATAAGCCTATTTCAAAGACTAATAGAATCATGGATAAGTATGCTTGCATAAATATATGTATAATGGAGTTTCATTTGGTACAACTATAAGAAACTGAAACTAATCTCCAAGATTGATTCTTGATGTCCAAATAGCATACATACCCACCATCATCAATTTATCATCATCATGGGTTTTGTTGGGATTCATGGTTAGATGACTTCTCTACCCTTCTTGATTTTTGCTTTGAACCTGGACTTTGATAGAAGAGTCTCCACCGTGTTTGCGAAGTTCCCAACCGCCATGGTAATCAAAAGGACTCCACATGTAACAACCTGTTAAAAGTTAAAACCAATGTAAATGATCATAACAAAAGGCGGTCAAACCTAGTCAAACAAGCCCCGTAGATCCTAATTGAAGGTAGGGCCCACTAGGTGAGAAGTGAGACGTATGCAGACCTGACCTCCACCCTAAATGGTAGAATGGTCAACTGGTGGTCATATAGTGATAATGATCCAACTTCAGTAGGATCATAACAAAAGTTGGTCAAGCCTAATCAAACAAGCCCCGTATATCCTAACTTGAAGGTGGGGCCCACACTAGGTGAGAAGTGAGACGTATGCAGACCTGACCTCCACCCTAAAGGGTAGAATGGTCAAATGGTAGTCGTATAGTGATAATGACCCAACCTCCATAAGACGGTTGGTTAGAGAGTTCTTTCACCTGCCATTCCACGGCGGTCTTTAGTAATAACACGCCCACATAAGCTTCGAAAACCTGCAAGACGAAGAGCATCGGGCACAACAGCCACAATTGACCTTCGACTCCAGCAGTTTCTCCCCACACAACATCCATTCTTCTAGCCTAAGATCAAGAAAATAATATCCTTTAAATAATCAGACCCTTAAAAAGATCCTAAAATGCTTATTTTAGGATCAAGGCTATGTTTGGCAAACTAGCTGATAAGCTAGTTGATTGATAAGCTTGCTAGTAGCTGATAAGCTAGCTTATGAACAAATTATGTTTGGCAAAAACTAGCTTATGAGTATGTAAAATGACCAAAAAGGGTATCTTTGAATTTAATAATTAATATTAATAAGGGTATAATTGGAAAAAGCTACAAAAAGTTTCTCAAAAGCTACTCAAAGTAGTGTTTCGAAAAGCTAGCTTCTGGTACATGTTTGGATGGACTAGCTTCTGGTACATTATAGGGAAGCTGTTGGAAATGCTCTTATAAGCTAAACTCCTTGCATAGAGAAGAAATTACAAAAAGCCATTGGTAATGTTAATAGCACCTTTCCTAGCGCGATTCGTGTATAGAGTCTCTGCCGCTGGTATCTATTTTGTACCAGCATCGCGACTCCTTGCATAACCGCCCATTTCAGAAACAACTGTATACCTTTCTGCAAACCGGTTGATTACAAAGAAAGATTACAATTTACAACATTAGCAACGCGAAATTTACATTTTACATCAAGTACACTTTATAATAATAACCTGCTTCTCGGCACAGTCGGGTTGTTTTTCTATCTCCCAAGTGAGACTGATGAGCGCCATAGTCATAGCACAATAGTGATGGTAAATCCACCTAAACCGTACACAAAGTGTAAACTATTACCTTACGAAATAATGTAAAACGACGTATTTGAAAGAAAATCTCGCTGACATCACCATGGACGGATATCGCTTCCGTTAACCCTCAGTATGTTTTCTCTGAAAGACAACCCTGCATAGAGAAAGAGCAGCCACGCCTGCAAACGGCATATGTTAACGAAAACTGATAAGGTGGACGGATGAATGAATGAACATGTTACCTGATAAAGATGCACAGGAAACGCCGGAAAACATCCATTCCACATCCACGAGCGTAGGATCAGTAGTATTGATGGGAAAGCGAGAAACAGAAACGATGTTCTATCCTGCGCGTAAATATCGTTGCAAATGCTCATATCACTCTTATGCAATACATATGCAATGCAAATGCTCATATCACTCATACCCTAAAATTGTTGTATTCCTCTTTCACTTTCAGCTGAACATTCTTTCGGTTAGCACGAACATTAATCGGACCAAGAAACATCCGCAAAAATCGTCCTAAAATCAACAAAAACACGAGAGAATTCTGATTTCAAATGGCTCTTAAAATCGAATTCCGTAACGAAATTAGTGTTCATAAGTCTCACCATGAGATTTACATGGAAGAAATGCAGCTGCATCACCTTCACTCAATGTATAACTAACTCTGTTCAACTCTTCAACCATCTGTGCACCATAATAATAACAGTAAGGACAAACTTCATGAAAATGTATCCAACTTTACTTGTATTCCTATTATGTGTATCCAGCTTCAAATTGTGATATTGCATGTACTATACTTTTAAATATTACAATTGTATATAATATTTTAGCGGTTAACTTGTTGATGGTGGTTGGTACAAAGATTACATGTAATACCACAATTTGAAGTAAAATATTATATACAATTGCAAATTTTAAAAGTTCACTACATGCAATAGCACAATTTGAAGTTGGATACACATAAGGACCGATCCATGTAGTAGTTTAGGGGGAAGGCCCCCCGCTAGGAACCAAAAAAATGTAAACTTTTTAAGTAAAAAACATTTTCTTTTACATTTTTACTACGGTTTCCCTAAATGGGACCCATTAACCAAAAAAGGTAACTCGAATAAACGAGAAAACCAAAAAAAAAACTCTCGAATCAACCAAAAAACTTGTAAAAGTCTCTAGAAATCGCCGGAAAAAACTTAGAAATCGCTTCAAATCAACCTAGAACACTTTAAAAATCTCTCGATACGGTTGAATTAGTTTAAAGATATATCGGACGACTTTGTGGACCTTTAATCTATCTTAAAGGTGCCCCACCAGGAAAATTTCCTGGATCTGCCACTAGATACACATAATAGGAATACGGATAAAGTTGACAACAAGTAGTATTATGATTACTTTTTGTGCATTGTTGAGATCTAAATTGGCTTTCTTCTTAAGCGAAGAAGCGATGAATGAACGGAGCATTTTGATGTTCGATCGGAGCGCTAATGCTCGCTGCCGGAGAGATGCTTCCTCTTCTGAAGTTCTCAAAAGTAAGGATGCCGCGGATTCCTGCAACTCTTTCGTTTGTTCGATGATTCGAGAAACTTCATCGGCCGCGTTTCGGTTTCTCTCTGCCGTATCACCGCCGCCGGTGAGCATGCTGATGATGGTCGGAAAAGTGATCGGAAAAGTAAGTAAGTAGTGAATGGATGATGGATTGAAGGTTTGTTTGGAAGGTGGTATGAATTTATTTCTAGCAGACAACCAACTTCCACCTAACACACATAAAACTACTTTTATTTGCATGAAAATATGAATTTATTTTATATGCATGAAAATATGAATTTGTTTCCCTCTTAAAAAATATACATATTATTTTTTTATCTCCTTTTTAACAATTATATAACAAACATATTTTATTTTACAATTTACATAAGAGTTAAGTTCTGATGAGACCAAGTTTTTTTGGTGAGACCGGTGAGACCAACATATTTTACTTGAAACTTCACATCAAAACATTTGTGAAGGTAAAAAAAATTGAACATTCATCGTTAAAACATACTAAAAAACAAGATTGAAAAAAAAAATTCCAAAAAAAGGTTAAAAAACGAAACCTTCACAGCAGGTTTTTTTTGTGAAGGTTCGCATTATATATATGTAACCTTCACAGAACTTGAGCTGTGAAGGTTTCGTTTTTTAGCTTGTTTTCGATATTTTTTTGCATCGAAAGTGAATTTTAGGTCTGGGTATTCATGTTTTAAGTACATTCACGGTGTTTTTTTGTGAAGTTTCATACGTTAGGTATTGGTCTCACGCGATCTCACGGTAACAGCTTGGTCTCACCTGATCCTAAGTCTTTACATAAAAGTTTTTTAGAGCATCTGCAAGCTAAAAAACCTTCTTAAAAAAGTTAGTGTTATCTTCAATAAATTTTAATTTTAGAGATTATACAATTAACTATATTGATATAAATTATAATGCATAAAAGGTCATTTATCTCTAGTAAGTAATCATTTTTTAAGAAATCTTTAGATCTCGAGATTTTCTTCCTTTTTCTTCTACTTTTTTTTAGTTTGGAGATTGTTTTGAAGAATTTGTTGAAAAAAAAAAACACAAAATCTCCACTTTTGATAAATTGTTGGTGATGCTCTTAATTATTTTGATCACTTTATCATTATACACCAACACCATTCAACAAATGTCAAACAATTTATATGCTTTGGGGTTGATGGATTCTAGAAAATAATGTATTTCTTCATATACAAAAACGCAACATCTCGAAAGAAAGATATATATATATATATATATAGTCATACAAGATGGTCGTGTACACAATATATGGTTACACTCATTTTCTTCATACTTGACCGTTCTTTTTGCATTTATACCCTCACCCCCCCCCCCTCTCTAAACACACACGCACACACTATAAATAAGTTATGTGGTATGTGAAATTATATATCAAGTTACGAAACACAAAAAAAAAAAAAAACAATTCTCACTATAATTTGTGATATTGACTCGTATTCGCTATAATTTCGTATCAATTTGAAATACAATAAAACGTATTGTTAAAGTGTACTCGAGTGACCCAAATTTTTTTAAAAGTTTATAATTAATCATATATTTTAATTAAATAAAAAACCCTTAACCGATTTATAACCAATCATTAACCAGTCAAAGTATTTTTTATCGATCCATGATGTAACACAGTCATAGCTAGAGATGACCAAAAATCAGTCCCGACCGGTTATAACCCGGGTTTGGGATCGGTTCGGTTAAAAACAGTAGTCGGTCGTAACCGGTTACGGTAAGGGATCCCGGGGTTTTAACTGTTTAAGCTTAACAATTACCGGTTAACCTCGACCGGTTATAACCGGTTACGTAACCGGTTAAGGATCAGTTAAGACTATTTTTTATTTTTAAACTTCATAAATTATTTAAACATTATAAATTTAAAATAGAGGGGAGTTGATAGAGTAAAACTTGCGAGAAACAAATAAAACTCGAAATTCGAGAACACGAAATCACAAATTATAGCAAGAATTTTGCGTTTTTTGTAAGTTGGTAACTTGATATTCAACCCAAACACCACACAACTTATTTATAGAGTATATGGGGGTAAATAGGCCAAACAAATGTTCAAAAATGAAGTCAAATGGCTCTTAACGGCTATAATAACGTATATAAAACGGCTATTTTTTTGAATTAAATTGGTCCCGGTTATAACCGGTTCCGGTCCTGTTATAACCGGTTATGGGAAAAATGTCAAAAACCTTAACTGATCAGATTAACCAGTCTCTTAACCGGTTATGAATTGGTTCGGTTATAACCGGTTAGCGACCGGTTCGGTCATCGGTTAATCGATCGGGCCGGTTATAACCGGTTGGGTTTGGCCATCTCTAGTTATAATTGGTTCGGACCTGGTTTTTAGCCACCACTTCTCATTAAAAGAGTCCTAATGGGCCAACAAACTTTAAATGGGCTTTTAGAATATCTATGGTTTTGGGCCAGGCCCAATTGTTACAACCCTCATCTTGTTCTTTAGGTCCATTTAAATACCTCACAGTCTCACATTCTGCAACTCTCATTAGAGTCATCTTCTTCGCCGCCGCTGGTAACCAAACCCTAATTCAGAGACACGTTTTCTCGCCGTTTCAGGAGCAAAGATGGTGTCAGGCAAGAAGACCGTAAGTATATACATACATACATACACAATCTCTGTATCTATATGTTTGTGTATTTTGATTATTGGTGTTGATTGATTTCTGATCTGTGTTTGTTTGTTAATGATTACAGAAGAAGACTCATGAGAGCATCAACAACAGGTTGGCTCTTGTTATGAAGAGTGGAAAGTATACTCTTGGTTACAAGACTGTTCTTGAATCTCTAAGGAGCTCTAAAGGTATACAAAAAAACAACATTTCTCTCTTTTTTAAGTCTTTATGGTTTATCACTATTCTGCTATTGATATGGATTTGAATGATGAATTTGAGTTTGTGGTTTTAACATTATGTATGTTGTGTTTATTGGAGTAAAAATGCATTTAGTTTGGAATTTGTAGATCAAGGTTTGTGTATTTTTTTTCAAATGTGAATATCTAAGGATGTGTATGTATTTGTAATTGTGGTTGTTATCAGATATTCAATGAAGATATTGGTTTTTGATGGTTTATATGGAATTTAGATGTTGTTTTTGTGCTTGGAAAATAGTATGAAAAAGATGTTGTTTTGATTGATTTATTGAATAAGTTGAGTTATAAATGTGTGATATTTGATGAACTTAAGTTGATGATTGAGAAGTTTATTACACCAAATAGAAGTTTAGATTTGTGATAAGTGCTTAAAAGATGAAATTGTATGCCACTTAAATGACATTGTTTTCATAGCTTTATTGAATAAATTGAGTTTTTTTGTGATGGTTGATGAACTTAAGTTGATGATTGAGAAGAATGTTACCAAATAGAAGTTTAGGTTTGTGATAAGTGCTTGAAAGATGAAATTGTAAGCCACTTAATGGTCAGAGTTTTCAAAATAGTCTGGTAAAGGTGTTGTTTTTATAGCTTTGTTGAATAAATTGAGTTGTAATGTATGATGTTTGCTGAACCTAAATTGATGATTGAGAAGAATATTACCAAATATAAGTTACCTGTGTTGAATAAAATCAAGTTGACTGTGTGATAAGTGTTTGAAAGATGAAATTTTAAGCTATTTAAAGGATAGATTTTTCAGAAGTTGTGAGACTTATTATATGTGTGCTGATGAATCTTGTGTTATGTGTTGTGATATGGTTTTTGAATTAAATTTGATTGGATGCAAATTGCAGGCAAGCTCATTATCATTTCAAACAATTGCCCTCCTTTGAGGAAATCCGAAATCGAGTACTATGCTATGCTTGCCAAGGTTGGAGTTCACCACTACAACGGAAGTATGTGAACTCTTTTTCCTCTTCATTTCTTATTCATACCTTTCATATTTCGTGTTGGATTATAGATTGCTAAATTACTTCAATTTGAATGTTAAATAGACCTAGGGCATTAATGGCTAGATAAATGCACTTATTAGCACTAATGGTATCAGCATAATTTAGAAGATAGTTAAAGTAAACCTTCTTCTGGCTGGAATACAGTCTGTGATCATGCTTAGGATGGTTTGTATTACACTTAGGTGTCTATTTGTTTTTTAAGAGTAGCAGTCTGATTTTGCATCCAAAAGTTTAAAATTTCATAGGATGGTAAGAGTTTTTTAGGCCATCTCTTAAAAACAAAACAAACAGTCCAGTCTGCAAACCTCTCAGTTTTCAGTTTTCGGAGGTTTTAAAAGGTTTTTTTCAAAAACAAACATCCCCTTGATGTATCCGTTTGCTTGGCCTTTTTGTGGTCTTCTCAACTAATTATAATTGCTGAACCTCTGGGCATGCTTCTTAGTAGCTTAATGAGCTTAATAGACTCGCAACTTATTCAGTAAGCTTCAAAGGGGTGCGTTATGCAGAAAGCCAAGTTTTTTCCAACCTTGCTCCACCCTATTAGAAAACGCGCTTCTTTCGTCTATAAAAGACCCTCTCAAACAAACATCTTCCCAGTCTATCCAGACAGATTAATGCACATGAACGTCTTCCATACAGGACTTGATTATCTGTCCTTTGGTTTCTCTTATTTACACTTGTCTGCTCTTAATGTTGTCTGCTTTTGTTTGTGTTCAGACAATGTGGATCTTGGGACAGCTTGTGGAAAGTATTTCCGTGTGTCATGCCTTTCCATCATCGATGCAGGTAACCATCGATCAATTTCTTTTTTATGTATTTGTGTTCCATTTATTCGAGTTAATGAAACAAAGACGCACCATTTGACATTTTCGATATTGTGACTTGAAACAGGTGATTCCGACATCATCAAGTCTCTCCCTGGTGACAGTTAAAAGACCGAGATGAATCCGATAGGGTTTTTAAGATGTTTGATTCGAATGTTGAGTTTAAATTTCTATTTGTTTTGTGAACCTTGTGATGAAATCTGTAGAAGACATGGATGGATGCATTTAGCATTTTGAGCTTTACTCTAGTAAGGATATAAATGTTTAATGAATGAAATTTTGGTATTGGTTCAGCTGCCATTTGTTTCTTGATCATTTATCATTCATAAATGCTTGTTTTTTTTCTTGCCTTTTGGTAAATGGTTTCTGTCTGTTTTGTTTGGAAGACTTCACCTACAAATTTGAGTACCATTTTGAAGCTTTCAAACCCCATTTTAATATTGCTTCTAGAGTTTCCTTTCTGCTAAGCTGGTAAGCATGAAGGAATCATAAAGTTAGCCATCATGCTGGCTTTGTTTAATAAAAAGCTAACCATTTTGATTTTGGTTAATTGCTTTCTTATACAACCAATAATATTGGCCTGTTTAGAAAGATTTTTGTTTGGGATTTGTTTTTCTTTCAAAACTTGGCTTGCTTCAATTTGCTTAGAAGCTTACTATATAAGCCATCTTCTATATCATTGAGCCATCACCAAACAGTTTTGTATATAGTTTACCGAATGAGTTGTGACTCATTAAGCTGCCGACAAACATGTTTTTACTTGGGAGGAACAAGTTTTTAAACTTGACCTTTCGCATAAAGTTCTTTAAAGGCTTACTGAATAAACCACTTTTTATATTATTAAGCCATTGTCAATTAAGCTGTTTGGTTGGTTTCCGTTAAGTCCTTTATGGATAAAGTTGTCTGTGTGGATTAATCTCTCTGTACTCTGTATAGATCGGAAAGGTATTTGTTTTCTGCATAAAGCTTCCTCCTAAAAGCTTACTGAATATGCCACTTTCTATGTTATTAAGCCACTAACAAACAATCATGTCTGATTGACCGAATAAGCTATGAATCTCATTAAGCTCATTAAGTTACTAACAAACAGCTGACTGAATTGCTAGTCTCTGATCTCATTAGATCATTAAGCCAATTGGATACTAAGAACAAGCTTTCAAGATATTTTGGTGTACATAAACTTAATGTACAAAATGAAGTTTCATTTCCCCAATTTTTTTGATATAAACATTTACATACATTAAATGCAACAAATAAAACTCAATCACCCTTCTCATCTTTCGTAAGGTTTGAACTTCTGACCTTCACAAAAGCCAAACACGACAATGTACTGCAAAAAAACGATACAACATACAAATTCTTTAAAACGAGCCCATTTCAGGGCCCAAAAACCACGAAGCAAAACGTTCAAGCGAACACAGCTATGTTTGACATCGATCATCGTTAATCCTTGATGCCGATGCACTTTAGCAATCTTTTCCAAACACCCATTTCCTCCTTCGCTTCAAGAGGGCTCACGGGTTCACAAAACTTTGCCTTTTCGCTAAGCTCTTCGAACGAGCTCACAAGATTCTGAAGCCGTGCCACAAACTCTATCAGCAATGACGTGAAAGTAGCCAACGACAGAGCACTCGCGCTCTCATGAGTCCGTACTTCCCGCTCGTTTAGAATCGTGTCCCCGAGAATCGAGAGCCGTGAGGGCCAGTGGGTCTGTTGCCTTAGCACGTCTTCGGACGAACCCCAGTGGACCATCGAAGGATGGTTCGACAAATTTACGCCTTTGAACGGAAGCGGCGGCTTTAGGTTCGCTTCGCTCAACGAGTTGATAACGTTCGGTTTTATCTCATCTTCTTTTAGTTCCTGAAGACGATCGGCGTCTTCGAACTCCTTCGGTTGTTTTCCGGCCGCCGCCCATTTCTGCGAGTTGACGAGATGGTACGATTTTTGGTCGATCATCATTTGGAGTTCCTCGGCTGCCTCATGCACTTTCTCGAGGATATCAAAGTCCGGGGTTAATCGTTCCATTTTTTCGACTTTTCTTCCAAGCTCACGTAATACTTTCGCACCTTCGGTGCCCACTTTATGGATCTCGTTCTTGAACATATTTCTAAGTTCGGCTGCTGCCTATCGAGAAATAAAGATTCGGATCAAAATCTTTTTATCAACAAGATAAAATCAAGATCTCGGGTATCACCCGTTGCAACAAAACAAGCACCGTAGGACGCCAAATATATCTAAATGTCATAATACACTGTTTTATAGGATTTGAATTTATAGGACTAAATAAAGGTGTTGCAATTAAGATGTTATGATGTACTTGGGTATCCTAGAAAGTGTTTCGGGATACTTTTAAAATAAAGTGTCATACTAAGGTGTTGTTTGTTTTTAAGAGGTCTAAAGTCTAAAGTCTAATTTCGAATCTAAAAAATAAGAGGCGGATGGTGCACCTATTAAAATTTCAGAGGACCATAAGACATTTTTAGACCTTTTGAAAAAGATAAAACAAACGGTCTCAAGTATGCAAACCTCTTAATTTTCAGACTTAAGAGGTTTTAAGAGGTATTTTTTGAAAAATAAACAGCCCCTAACTTTTTTACAATGATATCGATCTAGTTATCCAAAAGTGTTGGGTTCCATATCAACTAGACTTGGACCATTTTCTCCTTTATAAATGTTGGAACACCCCCACTCCCTTCTATCCAAAATAGCTGTTTTGAAGAATCTAGCAAGGTTTCACATATTCTCTGATCAGAATTCATGGATGCAAATGAGAACAAAAAAAAAACGACACATGGGTTACCTGTATTTCTGCAAGTATGCAACCGTGCATCGCCATGACCATAAAAGCACAATGCCTGAGTGCGCCACTAACTTTAACGTATTGACTCCATGGATAGCTCCACGTCTTGTAGCGTCCGTGAGGTGGTTCCCAAACCGCAAACCCTAACTGCAAAACGATATCACACTTGTTAGATAATGACATGTCCTACTGAACTCAAACCAAACCAAACCAAACGAACCCAACATATCCCATCAAGAGATGGGGTCTAAAGGGATAAGATGTATGCAGACCTGACCTCTACCCTGAACAGTAGAGCCTGACTAGTGAAAAGCAAAAAAATGGATAAAGAAGGAAAGAAGTCATACTAGAGCATCTTCTTGACTTGTAGATTGTACTGCCGTTCTATATCCACTATATAGAGGATCATCTGAAGCCTGGTATACAAGAATCTTCGAAGGTATTCTTTCGTATTCGACATGCCGAAGATAACTATTAACACATCCTACAAGAGCAACTCGAAGGGATTAATCGTGCTTCAAAACTAACAATGATAAGATTGATACAAAAGGTTCACTACAACAAAATCAACTTTATAGAACGTTAGATATGATGTCCAAATGTCCTAATAAGCTGCTTTATAACACCAAAGAATAATGGGTCATATATATAAAGATGTTACAACAAGTTGATGTGGGCGTTCTAACAAGTTCTAAGGACAATTGTCATATGAACACATCTTTTCGTAAGACATTTGATAAGAGAGTTTTAAAGATAATATCAAATAAAAAATATTAATAAGAAGTTTTACTTCAAAAGTGTCCTAAAACATCCTGTTAACTTATAGTAACACCGGTACATATGACACCTATAAAGCAGCTTATTAAGACATCTTAAAGACCTATAAAACGGATGCTATAGTGGTTATTGTTTTGATCTTACCTTCTAACGAAGAAGCAACGCCCTTAAAGTTCTTCACAACCAATTTATGGAGATCTTCACCGGCCCAAATGGGATACACACATATATTTACAACCAAACACACACCGGCCCCAACTCCAATTAAAAGCAATCGAGAAACCGCGGTTTCAACAAAATGTGAAGAACCCGATACAAGTACTATACAAAAAGTCAACATAAAGACCCTAAACCCGTATTCATACGGCTTCATCGATGGATAAAGTTTCACATAACTCGAAATCGAACCTGAAAACATAACCAAGATTCAATTTAGAGAATCAAGAGTCACTTTAGAGAATCAAGATTATAAGGGGCCGTTTGTTTTTTAAGAGGTTGGACGTCTAAAGTCTGATTTCACATCTAAAAATTAAGAGGTGGATGGTGAACCTCTTAAAATTTCAGAGGATGACAAGAGGTTTTCAGACCTTTTCTTGGAAATAAAACAAACTGTCTTGGGTCTGCAAACCTCTTAATTTTCAGACTTAAGAGGTTTCAAGAGGTATTTTTTTCAAAAAAAAAAAAACAGCCCCTTAGTTTTTGAAGCAAATTTAAACAAAATGGTGATTATAACCTGCAACAAAGATGCTGACAACAATTATAATCTCTTGATATTGTCCAGCCCAAATGGAAAATTGAGCAATAATCAATGCAAGAACACCAGCAGAAAATGTCCCTAAAGCTCTGTTAAACCCTTTGCTAAGTGTTGCACCTAATCAAACCATCAAAGATGTTAACTTTATCACAAATTCTATAAATATAAACAAAATGGTGAAAAGGGTAAACCCTTTTACTAAGGCTGTGTTTGGCAAACTAGCCCGTAGCTGATAAGCCAGCTGTTAGCTGATAAGCCAACTGTTAATTGATAAGCTAGCTAGTAGCTGATAAGCTAGCTTATGAATAAATTATGTTTGGCAAAAACTAGCTTATGAGTATGTAAAATGACCAAAAAGAGTATCTTGGGCTATAATGGTTAATATTAATAAGGGTATAATTGGAAAAGGCTACAAAAAGCTCCTAAAACGCTGCTCCAAGTAGCGTTTCAATAAGCTAGCTTATGGTCCATCCAAACATGTACTAACTTATCAGCTCACTTATTGTTGCCAAACACAGCCTAAGTGTTAGCACCTAATTAAACAATAAAGATGTTAACTTTATGACAAATTCTATAAATCTAGACAAAATGGTGAAAAGGGTAAACCCTCTGCTAAGGCTGTGTTTGGCAAACTAGCTGATAAACTAGCCGGTAGCTGATAAGCTAGCTTATGAATAAATTATGTTTGGCAAAAACTAGCGCATGAGCATGTAAAATGACAAAAAAGGGTATCTTGGGTATAACAATTAATATTAATAAGGGTATGACTAGAAAAAAGCTACAAAAAGCTCCTACAACGCTACTCCAACTAGAGTTTCTATAAGCCAGCTTATAAGCTGCTAGCTTATTTTTGCCAAAAACACAGCCTTAAGTGTTAGCACCTAATTAAACCATAAAGATGTTAACTTTATAACAAAATTAGATAGATACAAACAAAATGGTGAAAAGGGTTACCTATGCTGAACTCAAAGACAACAATGACAGTAAGGATTGCCCAGATGGAATACTGGCTTATATAATTAAGAGGTTCTTTAAAGAAGATAAGAACAGAAACAATGGCCAGTGCCAGACCCGATTTAGCAGCAAAGATGAACTGCCTCGGGTCGGATCGACCCATTTCATAAGCATTTTCAAGAAACAGTAAAACATCTGAATACCATTTCTTGATTGAACCCAGAAAGGAAACATCTTCATTGGTATAAGATTCAGAGAAAAGACCCAACTCTGAATACCCTTTTCTAGATAACAATCTTTCTTTGCTTTTATCTGTGAAATTATGAGATAAGGATCCAAGATTTGCTGTCATTTTTAGGGTTTGGAATTCAAGATTCAAGAATTCAAGAATTCAAGAATTTATGAAGATGATGATGGTTATGGTGGAAATGGAGTTTGTGGTTAAGCAGTTGGGAAAGATTTGGGGGGTTAAAAGGAGGGAAGAGTATGGCTGACTTATTGAGATCTCTGATCCTGTGATCCAGACCATCCAACAACTGAAATCTTGATTTGTAATCCTTTGATTGTTCCTATGATTTTTTTTGACAGCCGCCATTAATCTGTGATCGGATCAGATGAGGTCAAACCCAGCAAAAAGATTTCACCTTTTTAGCATGATTTGAGTATTTGGTGTTAAATTTTCTTCCTTAAATGATTTATTTTTACTATTTTTGGAAGATATTCTTTGTAGGAAGCTATGATTTTGATCCATGAGGTTTAACCATTCTTTGGTAAAATTAAGCTAGCTTATGAGTTAAAGTATATGTTTAAATGGATCATAAGTTAGTTTTTTAAAAAGCTTCTCTGGTTAGCATCTTTGTGACTAGACTTATTAATTTTTTATTCCTAATATACCCCTGTTATATTTTACACTGTCAATTTTTAATCATGCATTTTTTTTTAATCGTTTTAGATCATAAGCTATATCAGCTAGTTTTTGTCAAAAGCATCTTATTTGCTTTAACGAGGTTATTGGTGTTAAAGCATCTCCAATAGCTTCTACAAAATGGAGGTTACAAAGATTTTAGACTAAAAATTGTTTTAACAACTATCCCAAATCTATGTCCAAAATGAAAAAAGTAGGAGAAAGAAGTGTTTTTCTCCAAATATAAAGATAATCCCAAAATGATTACCTAATGTAATAATCAATAGGAAGCTTGAAATAAAATTTTAAAGAAAGAAATAATTTCATAGTTGCAAATTCTTTTTTTTTTCTTTTTTCTTTGTTGAGATTTTGATTTTGATTATCCATTTTAAAGAAATTATGAAGAAGCCGTTGTACATACTCTTAGAGATTAAAGATAACTTTCACCATGATTTCTAGACTTATTAAAATTTGTGTATCATTTTTAAAGATTTCACTAAAACTCAAGGATCAAAACTAGAATTTTTTCTTTTTGTTGATTAGGACAAGGATCAGATAAATCTTAAGTTATAAGCTTATAAGGTAGTACATGTTTAAATGGACTATAGCTAGTTTTATGGGTGAGTAAAGGGCGGTTCGGTTCGGTTATTGGTCAAAACCGAACCGAAAACTAAATTGTTCAGTTTTTTGTTAGTATTTTTGGTTTCGTTTTATACGGTTCGGTTCGGTTTATAACCGAAAATGAAATGGTACGGATTTCCTTGTTTTGGTTTCGGACATCGGTTTTCGGTTTTTCGTTTTCGAATTTCGGACTTCGGTTTTCGGTCTATAAAATTTGATTTTCAACTTGTTAATTTTTTTAATTTGTTCAAAAATCATGTTGAGCTCCTTACAAATCAATAACAAATTAATATTCAACTTTTGGATAACAAATCAAAAATCAATAACTAAGTTAATATCTAAAAACCCAATAGCAAATAAAAATCATGTTTAACTAGTATTTAATTATATATATATTAAAAAATTTAAATTTATAAAATATATATCAGTTTGGTTTGGTTTGGGTTCGGTTTTTCTGTTAACCGCTACTCTCGGTTCAGTTTGGGGTTTTTTGGTTATTTTTTGACCAAAACCGAAACCGAACCATACGGTTTTTTGGTTTACGGTTCAGTTTTCGGGTTTTTTCGGTTGTGGTTTCGGTTTTTCGGTTTTTGGTTTGGTTTTTGATTTCGGTTTTCCGTTTCCGTTTTTGGTTTCGGTTTCCGGTTTGGTTTTTGCTTACCTAGCTAGCTTATTGAAACGTTAGTTGGAGTAGCGTCTCAGGAGCTTTTTGTAGCCTTTTCAATTATACTCTTGTTAACATTAACTATTACAGTATATCCCCAAGATACCATTTTTGGTCATTTTACATGTTCATAAGCTAGTTTCCATCAAACATAATTTATTATTTGGAAGCTAGCTCATAAGCTACTAGCTAGCTTATAAGCTAGTTTGTGCTAGCTAGTTAATTAAACCATAAAGATGTTAACTTTATATCAAAATTCCATAAACATAAACAAAATGGTGAAAAGGGTTACCTATGCTGAACTCAAAGACCACAATAACAGTAAGGATTGCCCATATGGAATGCTGGCTGATGTAATTCAGAGGTTCTTTAACGAATATAAGAACAGAAACAACGGCCAGTGCCAGACCCGATTTGGCAGCAAAGATAAACTGTCTCGGGTCGGATCGACCCATTTCATAAGCATTTTCAAGAAACAGCAAAACATCTGAATACCATTTCTTGATTGAACCCAGAAAGGAAACATCTTCATTGGTATAAGATTCAGAGAAAAGACCCAACTCTGAATACCCTTTTCTAGATAACAATCTTTCTTTGCTTTTATCTCTGAAATTATGAGATATGGATCCAAGATTTGCTGTCATTTTAGGGTTTGGAATTCAAGAATTTAAAGAATTCAAGAATTTAAAGAATTCAAGAATTCAAGAATTGATGGTGGTGGTGGAAATGGAGTTTGTGGTTAAGCAGTTGGAAAGATTTAGGGGGTTAAGAGGTGGGAATAAGAGTTAAGAGGATGGCTGACTTTTTGAGGTATCTGATTCAGACCATCTAACAACTGAAATCTTGAATTGTTAACACTTTGTTTGTTCTATCATCAGATGAGGTCAAACCCAGCAAAAAGATTTCACCTTTTTAGCATGATTTTCAGTGTTTGTTTGGTATTGAATTATCTTCCTTCAATAATTTGTTTTTGATATTTTGGGAGATATTCTTTGAAGTAAAGCTTGACTTTTATCCATGAGGTTTAATAAAATCTTTAAAATAGGGTCTTAACTTTAAGGGGGAGGGGGTATGGTGATCCCGCCAAGCGGGGTATCTGATGTGGTAAAGCGGGGTGACGGGGTGAACAACACCCCATCCGGTCAAGAAGAACAGCCATCACGGCGGAGAAACTTGATTTTTGTGACTCTCTCTCTTTCTTCTATGTGTCTATCTTTTTTCTTTTTTCTTTTTTAAATGGTAAGTCGGGTGTAGGGATAAAATAATAACCACTACAAGGGTTTCATATGAAAAGAGAGTAAAATGCTAGTCACGGACTCTATTGAAAATCTTCATAAAAACATTGAGTTGTTTGTTTAACTTTTAACGGTTCCAGAAATCGTTAAAAGGTAATCTTGTTTAGTAAAATAGAAAACTCTTTCTTAATGCTTTAAAACCCCCTGAATTAGAATTTACTTTTTCTTTATTGATTAGGACAAGCTTAAGATAAATATTGAGTTATAATTTCAAATAAGGAAAAGAATAAAAGAATAAAGACAGAAGACAAATCAAAGATTGAAAATTAATGCAAAAGATTATGTTTGAAGAATTTTCTATTATTAAGAAAACAATAAAAAGAGCTAGTGATTCAAATCTTTCTTTATATCAAAGAAAAAAAATATTAATCTCATTGGATTAGTGGACTACTTATCTTTATAAAGAAATAATTTTGGAGGTAATGCACCTTATTTTTTGTTTTCATCCCACCCACTAAACTTCCCTATCTACGTGTAGTCAAGTGGTCCATGTTCTACTCATATTAGGATAATTTGGTTATATTCCACTTTCTTTATAAAGCCCTTTTTTCAGGGTATTCGAAGCTTTGCTCCGACTAATCCTGGTAAGGTTCATTGACAGCTAAAACATGTTGTCCTGAGTTAATCCCCAGTGGCCACAATTTGAAAGCGCCTAGATTCGAACATGGGGTAGAAGGGTTGACTAACCACTTCCCCCACATGCCTTAACCAGTATGCCATAGCCTTGTGGCTTTTATAAAGCCATTTTTATCTCATATAAAACTAATGTCCAAATATTTAAAGGTATGTAATATAGCATTTTAAGCTAGCTATGAATATAGCATTTTAACCTTTCCACTAGACCTATGAATATCAAATCCTCACTTAGATTGCGTTTGGTAAACTAGCTGGTAACTGATAAGTTAGCTAGTAACTGATACTCTAGCTTATGAATAAGTTATGTTTGGTCAAAACTAGCTTATGAATATGTAAAATGACCAAAATGGGTATATTGGGATATAATAATTAATACTAATAAGAGTATAATTGGAAGAAGCTACAAAAAGCTCCTAAAAACTACTCCAAGTAACATTTCAATAAGCTAACTTACGATACATGTTTGAATGAACTAGCTTATTAGCTAACTTATCATACCTTATAAGCTAGCTTATTAGAGCCTTAAACTTTGGTTTCATGAACACATGATTCAGGAACTAATTGTCACATACCTCCATTGGAGATCCAATAATATATTTTTTAAATCATACCCTTATACTCAAATTCACACATGGCTCTTATAACTCACATGTGGTTTGGATTTAGACCTTATATTCATGTCCCCTTTAGTTTCTTGTCATCATTATTATCCGATAGCTACACCATATTTTTAGAATCATATAAAATGAAAATTTCTATGTTTTCATCGGTCTTTGTCTATTGCCTCCCAAGTTTGAGGGAATCTTTATAATAAATTAATCTGAGAGATGCAAATGATGGCCAGCTTAGTTGGTCTGATGCATGGGTTATAGTTTCCATATGGTAAAAGTCAGGAATTCGACTCCTATTGGAGTCCATTGTGGAGGTTTTTGCCTGAGCGGGTGTCGTTGAATCTCAACTGATGTCTTGAAGTCCTTTAAATGGAAAGTGGATGGCTAGGTTGGAGGTGGTTATTTTCCTTGATGAGGTTTCGAACTTGGGTTATCGTAACTTGATGCCATGGTGGCACGATGATACTGCGTTGCACCAACATGATGTTTTAAATAAATCTGAGGGATGAAAATGAAAAAACCTAGAAAAACATAGGGAGGGAATCTGTAATATTGTTGTTATATTTATTTGGATATTATAAAAGATTATACCAAAAAATTTTAATACATGATTAGTGGAGGGGAGCAATTTAGTCTCAAGTAATACAAAAATAACTTAGTCTTCTTGTAGTGATATAGTATTTAATTTTAATTTTGAGGTCATTTAAAAAGTATTATCAAATCTAAATAAGATATTTTTGTAAATCTTGTATATGATCATATTTATATATCTATGAAATCTACAATATATGTTTTGTTATATCAGTATTATAGGTGTGAGGACCATTGTGCGGCCCAAGCAACATAAATGCAGTTTTAGCGATTTTTCCACATAAGGACCGCAATGCAAAGTGTCCACTTTGCGGGTAACATAGAAGACAAATTTAGAAGTAGGTGACATCAACACAAGACTATAGGTTGGATGTTCAAATCGCATACGTAGTTGGCTAAAACAAGTGAAAAGAGAAGTATCTTTAAAATGGCTCGTTTTACAAATTTTTTAACTACCCGTAAAAGGCAATATTTACAATATTTATATTAATAAATGCATATCAATATTTACACCATACTAACTTTTACATTCTCAATACTTGTTTTGTCTATTTGAGCCCTCTTTCTATACCGTTGATGGATCGTAAATATCACACATCTAAGTTCACTTTTGTTGAAGTTTGATACTTAAATGTGTAAAAGTAGCGAATGTTATTCTTTTTAAAAGCTATACCTAAAACACAAGATTTCACGTTTAAAAACAAACAACTTTTACTAAAAGCATCTATTTAAGACACGATACACCAATTTTGGGTCACAAATGTTACTTGAACATGTTAATTTTGTATTCTTTTTGCTATTACCTTTATTTCATTTAGAATTTTATGTTATGATTTATACCAAAGCTTCTCAATAAAAATTCTTCTAAATTATAGGACTTAAAAACCAAAAATCTTCATATGAACTATATTATTAAAATATTTTATACGATGTTTATTTATCTTTTACAAAAACTTAATTTATTAAAATATTTTATACGATGTTTATTTATCTTTTACAAAAACTTAATTTCAAGTATTCTCATTGACAACCGAAATAAAAAATCATTTCGATCATGAGTTCAGCAAATCCGAAGAATTTAAAGTTTTAAAAGGACCATTGTAGGCTACTTTTTTTCTCATCTCATCGTATGTACACAATAACATAATCGAGAAAACTGTTTAAAACTCGCTTCGATCCAATATTAACGTGTCGAATACCAGTTTAAAACTCGGGTCGACCCGATATTAACCGGTAAAAAACCGGAAATCGGTTGATTCCGGATAAACTTGCACATTATTATACTTTGTTTTTAGTACATCTACTCGTAAATAGATACATACATATTCATGGTGAGATTTATGCGGATCAAAGAGATAGGATATAAAGGAAACCTATTCTTCTTTTTCTTCTTCTTCTTCTTTTTGTTCAGCAAAAGGATCAACAGGAGGTATCTCCCCAGTGAACGATTCAGCCACCGGCAGTTCCAAATCCTCCGATGGGCGGAAAAATGCCTTCTCATCCAGCACCGTTTCTTCCATCGTACATGTCACCGGAGGTTCATCGGACTTCAGTTCGTCGGGTGGCACGAAAACTCCGGTCTCGGGATCAGGCTCCCAATATTGTTCATCTTCGGCGGAAACCGGAACCTCGTATTCTACTTGCTTTTCGTAAGCTGATTCGTGCAATCTCCTCCTGCCACACACCTCCATTTCAAATCATCCAAAAATACAGTAATATGACTAATATCCCATAGGCTGTTTCATTCCTCCGTCTAGTGTAGATAGTGTAGAAAGTTACGGGGTCATAAAAAGTGCGGCTTATTAATTTATTGTGTACGAAGGCTATTCTTTTGTAAATCTTATAAATGTTGTAAACCACATAAACTGGTATTTATGAGAATGACGAATCTTTATGATTTAAATATTTATGAAAGATGATTAGAGTTCAATTAATTATGATAAAGTTTTATATTTATAAAAGTTGATTATGTTTAGACTAAATAAACGGCTGAGATTGATTCATAAGCTAATATAAAAGAATGCATCCATATTGTGGTGCTCCACCATATGTATTTTGAAACTACGATAAGCATACAAGCTTTCATTGATAGAGTTGATTAATTTCTTGGTTTTCAAATTCGACGTCTCGTGTCAAGATCCTATTGGAGCCATTTACCTAGTTTTAACATTTATTATAAGATTTATTATGTTTCGAATAAATTTACAATGATACGATCGAACACAAGACCTTATATCTAAAAACAAAAAACCGATCATCAAACCAATATTTATCTTCATGGAAAACACTTTTATATTTATTTCTGATAGTCAAAATAGTCACCGCCTTAGAAAAATTTCTGGATTCACCCCTAGTAATTTCCCATCCAAAGATGTGGTTTAAGCAGGATTAACTATATATGGAGACATGATCTCTACCTTAAAAAATAGAACAATTGTTTTTATAAAGATCCTATGATAGAGCTCTAAAACATTGGTGAAAAACCAACAATAACATATGAATATATTTATATAAACAGGTGTAATACAAACAAAACTAATGATATTTGTAATCAAAGTTACCTGCAGGTAGAGAAGGAGGAGAAGCAAAGGGGAGGAGATGGAGTTGCAGCCTTGAGATGGTTGATAATGTGCTTTCCAGCCATGGCAATAGAATGGATATAGAGGATATAGATACACAAACCTATATCTATATATAGGGGATGTGGATGGCAACCGACTCTGATCACCTCTGTTTCTGCGCTTTATTTTATTTCATCAATTTCAAGACTTCTTGATGCATATCACCATCTTTCAAACATTTATTACTATCTATTATTATACAAAAAAAAAGCCCAACCACATTTATAGTAAAAGAGATGTTGCATTTATAGAAATTTGGACAACATACATACATATAGCTACATACCACTTACCATAACCACTGTTTTACATTATATATCAACACCACCACTACTATCCTTTTATTCTTACTACATACATATATAACAAACCCACATACCACCACCAGTCTTTATAAAGACTACTATTCATATTTATTTATATATATATATATATATATGTTGACCTCCTTAGATGACACTATAATGGAATAAAGGGAAGTCAGATTTGGTGGTATTATACTTCTTAAGGGTGGGCAGGCTTTTCCAAGTTCTCCTGTGGACGGAAGAAGGCCTTCTCTTCCAAAACCGACTCCGAACTTGCATTAGTTGAACCGGGTTCAGACCCAGCGGCTGCAGCCTCATCCGCGGGTCCGAACACTCCGGTTTTTGGGTGTGGGCCCCAGTACTTTTCGGGTTCAGCCCGAGTGATTGCTTCTTCTGGGACCAGAGTTGGACGGACCTGGTCGTCTATGTTCTTGTCGTACACCGACGCATGCACTGCCCGCCTGAACAAACGATAAACATAAACATAAACGTAAACATATGGGTTATATAATATAAGCAAGGTTTTAAAGTAATTATATGTGTAGTAATAATGCTTAGAACTATAATGTTGCTTATAAAGTCTTTAAATACTTTACTTTAAATAACTAACAGTTGAAGATTTTATTTTTTTAGGGAAAACAAATTTATTACACATAAAGAGAAACATTAAAAGCCTCACTCAATAAAGTGAGGCACATGCATGTTAAGAGAAGAAGAAAATTAACTCCTGGTGTGCAGAATCAAAGAATCTTGATATTCTTCTAGACAATATGCTATGACTTTTCTTATCTCTTTCAAATTTGTTGATTTCTTCTTTATTTATTTTTCTCTTCTATTTCTTCTTTAATTCTCTATAAAGTGACACACATGTTAAGAGAAGAAGAAAAGTAACTCCTGGTTTGCAGAATCAAAAGAGTCCTGATATTCTTCCACAGACAAAATATGCAATGACCTTTTCTTTTCTCTTACAAATTTATAGATTTCTTCTTTAATTCTTTTTATCTTCTATTTTTTTTTTCATTTTAGAGGAAGGTTTAGCATAGATGTTTTTTTTTTTTTTTGGAAGAGGTATCCCAGACCACATTGGGCCCAGACTAATCCTCGGCAATTTTAGGCCGAAGCCCGACTGCTAAAGCATGCAGCCCGGGGTTGAAGCCCCCGTACCTCTAGAATGCGTCTCCAGGGCTTGAACTCGGGTTCACCACTATGTAGTGCCCAAGTCTTACCACTAGGCTAACACTCCTTTGGTTTTAGCATAGTTGTTTGTGCATATGCTTTTTCAAATCTCTAAAGTTTCGAAAATAACATAACTGTTAAAGATGCTCTAATACGTAAGCCTTAATCTTACTATATAAAAACGAAAAGGCACACACAGAAAGGATTCTTCTTCAATGGCCATGGCGCTTGGATAAAGCAAGGGGCAGAGATTTCATTTTAATGGGTCATCAATTCAGTTCTTGGATCTGGCATATCTTTTAAGTTTTAACCCTTAAGCCTTAGCCTCACCGACCACCGCCTCTCCAGCCTCGGTAGTTCGAGGCCTACGACCCAACCAACCCAGCGTAGGCCTACAATCGAATTCTAAAACCATGTATAATTGTATATAATCCCTCATGGTAAAAGAAATAACCAATTTTGTTTCTTGATTAATTCTAGGCAAGTTATTCTGCAAATTAAAGAATCTTTATTGTTTAGATTGAGTCACCTAAGAAAGGTAGGTTATAATATGGAAAATGAAATTAACAGCCAAATCTCTATAACCCCCTTTCAGAAAGCCTTGTGAGAAAGTCTTGATTAGGATTTCTTTTATTATTAAATTCCCCACAAATTGGCTATAATTCTTAAAAGATAACACTTGCCCAAGGATTGGGAGGAAAACCACCACTTGTTGATATATATAAATATATTACCATTTCAGACTTCTGTCCAAGTGTCCATATCAGGGAATCAGCCACAAGGTAGCTTATCACATGGAGATCACTCTCTCATATCTACAAGAAGTTCCTATTGCAATTTGAATCATAAGTCCTTATACTTTCAAACTTGTTTGGTAACAACATACCAAATGATTTTTTATTTGTTATCTTGTTCTTTTTCTTGGAGTAGATTGATTCTCAAGATATTAGGTGGGTTGGGGGGTCCTAATCACTCACCAAAAATGAAACCACCTAGTGGTCCAAAGCTTATCCATTGCCTGACCCTATTGATGGAAATCAACAAAAGGACACCAGAAATGAAATGCCTTCCAGCACATGGAAAACATTAGTCATTATCACTTTATCCTTCTAAAGGGCGTACGGTACTATCTTTCCTTTTTAAAAAATTTTCATCTTTTTCACAAATATATTGGAATCTAACGAAGGAAGGCAACCAGATAAATCTGTGATAAAGTAAAGATATTATGCAATTCTTCTTCAATCTCCTCCTACCAATTAGCATTTCAGTTCCATCAAAATCGAGAAAGAGATTTGACCTAGTTGCTGTTCCAGAAGAATCCTAGCGATTTTTATGCCACATGTTTCCCGATCTATGTCACTCTGTGTATATCTAAAATCATACAAAGTCTCCAATACACACACAAACGAGAAGCACGTCAATTTAAGAAAAAATGAGAAGCAATCTCAGCCACTCATCTCGCGGTTACGGTAGACGTGATCACGAAGGATTAACGCGATTCATGGAAGGGTGGAGATTATTAACGGGCGACCGGGAGATTGATCCTCGCGTTTTCTTATAAAATTATATTTTTCGTATGAACCTCCCTCTATATATATGTATTTATATATATATATATATATAGTATTAGGTTCAAATGAGAAGTGCTAAAAACATGAGAAGTAGAGAAGTGATCTTCACCACTCATCCGGTCAATAAATGCGGCTTTGATTGGGTCCCTCCTTTAATAATCTCTACCCTTCCATGAATCGCGTCAATCCTCCGTGATCGCGTTCACCGTAACCAGTGAAAGCCACTTTTATTGACCGGTGTGGTGGAGATCACTTCTCTACTTCGTATTTTTTTAGCACTTTTCATTTGAATCACGCACAAATTCATACCTAACTAACAGATTCAATCAAACAACCGCCATTGACAACTTTATGCAACAATTTTGAGATTCTGATCCAAAAAATTCACATTAACATCATACAATTAGGATATGCATCTCGTTATATTCGGCGTATTAACTGTCCAAAAGCTCCGAAAGTATGTATACACGCACAAATTCATACCTAACCTAACCTAACCTAACTAACAGATTCAATTAAACAACCTCCATTGACAACTAAAGCAACAATTTTCAAAATTCTGATCCAAAAAGTTCACAGATTAACGAACTAGCATCATACAATTACAATATCCAGCTTACAATTAGGATATCCAGCTCAATAGCTCGCTAAATTAGGTAATTTAGGTCTCCAAAAAGCTCAGTAAGTAAAGTATGTATACCTGAGAATAGGAGCTGGATCACGAGCAGATGAGATCCGGATCTGGTTGACAAATAGCTTCCCCAAGCTCACGATGCTCCGGCTATTCGAATTGGCGGCCATACAATAAACTTTTCCGGTGAAGAGAGAGAGAGAGAGATGACAGTAGGCGGAGGAGATGGCGGAGATATCGAGAAGAAGATGAAAAGCGTTAATGGTGGGTAGGTGTGTTCTGTGTGCGTGTATATATATATATATATATATATAGATTATATATATATATATATATCTGGTGTCTGGTGGGTAGGTCACTCAAGTTTTTAGTTTTTTCAATTCATGCCCTATAGTTTGAAAATTGTTGATATCGGGTCATTTACCTTACCAAATGAACATGGTAAAGGTCAAGAATCTTACTCGATGAGAAGATGATAAAGATGAAGAGTTTTATCTGATAAGTAAGACTGTGAGAGGTGATCGGTCTTACCCGATAATCGCTTACCATGTAATTGTTACATATGATATTGTTTTATAGTTGATTTTAATCGTTAAGCTTTTGGATAAATGACCCTAAGTCTAATTAAATCCATAAAATTCATATAAAGAATCATTTTCATAATAATCTTACAGGTTAATGTTCGTGGTTCAATTGATTCATTTTGGTCCTTACCATTATTTCTTTGTTTGTAGTTAGAAAATTTATCAACCAAGGAATGTGGTTTAGAGAATTAAACCCGGTTTTAACTTAAGTTTTATGTCATGTATGATCATTTAAGAACTCAATATATTATGATAATTGTAAGAACTATCATCAAAAGTATTGTTTCATATGATTTTTTTCCATCTAATACTAAAATTTAATATAGTGATTAATATATATTCACAAAAGATTTCACAATGTGAAACAAATATATGATAATTCATACACAGATCCAAGCAATAGATGAAAAAAAGATGTCATATGAAATCGCATATGATCCACTCGCTCGTCATAATTCTAGAACCACTAGATAAATGGACTTTTTGATCTTTCCCCATTTATTCTAAAGTGCCTACAATTAGATTCTTGTACCTTCAATAAATTCATGTACCTCCTTCACATACCTTTATTTCAAATATATCTTTCACTTTTAGTCACTTTCATTATTTTGTACATATCTTCACACTTTCATTTGTGTAAACTTTGTTAAAGTTTCAGGATAATGATAAAAACATATAGATAATAAGATAAAGTTGCATAAATGCTCTATACTCATGTTTTCATCATAACCATGTATTTGTAAGGTTAGGTTTAAACGTGAACTGAATTTCGGTTGTGAACGTGAGGACGAATTTTAGCTACACATCTTCCGTTACGATGGACGCGATCTCGGAGAACTGACGCGATTCATGGAAGGGTGGGGATTATTAAAAGAAGGGGCCTGATCAAATCCGCCTTTATTGACCGGATGAGTGGTTGAGATTCGTTTTCATGTTTACAACTAAAATTAAGTTCACATTTGAACTTTCCTCTGTATTTGTATATCCATATGTGTAATATGTAACTAGTTGGGATGTGGTTTGAAACTATTGTTGTAACTATTGTGATTAAGATGAAGTAATATTGACAAATTGTTAGAAAGTGAAAGTATGAGGGTAAATGTGTAAATTATAGGCAACAACACACAGATTTCATTTTTGTGTCCCAAAAAGGACTTTTTGAGGGATGTCTTAATGGAGATGCCGTCACCTATAATACAATTAAGTCACCTATAGAATTAATTAAATAAGGTGTTTATTTGACTTACCGGAATCCGGCTTTGACCTTCCCGTTTTGGCATATTCCGAGGAATATTCCGACGACGTCCGTCTGTATGACGTGGACACACGCAAAATACACGGGTTTATCTGATTGATGGGATCCAAATATTTAAAGATATAAGTTAGAATTACCAATTTATCCAAACAAATTTACTTTTAGACCATTTTATCCCTAATTTATGTAATATGTATTATAAAGTCAAATTAAGAAAAAAGTAACTAACAAAAAAAAAGTAATGAATAAGTTGGTAGCTAAGAAAACCTTGGGATCGATTTGTTAAAAGCTTGATTCAAGCTTAAACTCTTTATTTAAGCTTATTTAATAAATAAGCTCGAGCTCAAATCTTTATGATTAAGCTCGTGAACCTAAAAGAACTTCAACTAATATATAAATAATAAAACATTCAAAAATAATAATAAAACAAGTAAATATTAAAAACCTGATAACATATTAAGTATTGATTTTGGGCTCGTTTGGGAGGGGTGATGGCCGTGCCGAAGCTCTTTTCCTTCGAGTTTGTTTTTGCCGTTCAAAAAAAAAAGTATTGATTTATAGGTAAACAAATCAAGCTTGAGCTTCACACATAAGGCTAGAAATGAGTCGAGCTCGAGCTTTATAAACTTAAACGAGCCAAGCTCGAACTTAGTCGAGCTCGAGCTTAGCTCAGCTCGTTTATACCCGTACTCGTATAGCCTTCTATCTGGAGTGTATATACTTGTGAATTAACGCAATTTGTAGTATGCATGCACTTGTATATGAAATGAATAATCAACTTAATTTACTATTATGTATAAATACATATAGTTCAAATGAAGGGCTAAAAGATTGTTTCTCGATTTTCCCTTAAACCTCCTTCTCATGTAACAGCGTAAAAGTAAAGTCTATTCTACATTAAAAAGAATCTTTGTGCAAATTTTACGTAAATGAGTTCTTTATACAAATTTTCATAAATTTTCTTCCTTTTTTCAAATTTTCATAATTTGAGTTTTATATTCGGAAACTTTGAGCCAAGGAGACAAATGTGAACTCTAATTACTTTTACGAATCTTTATTTTTAAAAGGTTTTAATGGTTACCATCTGGTGTGGAGATCAAGATTCGCTATAGGGAATAAAAAACTTCGGAAATGGACGGATTAAACCAACGGGTGTTGTCTAGAAAACTCAGTATAATATTTAAAAATACTGGTCGATAGAGGTGGGTTCATACGAGAACAACGTCAATTTAAGAAAACGCGAAGACGATTCTCTGCCACACATTTTCGGTTACGGTGGACGCGATCACGGAGGATTAGCGCGGTTCATCGAGGGTGGAGATGATTAAAGGAGGGTGACCCGGTTTTCTTAAAAAGTTATGTTTCTCGCATGAACCTTTCGCTTGGTCGATGGTCGATAAGTTAACTTTTAGTTGATAAAGAAATCACGTTTAGTAAAAACTAACCAATAAGCTAAATTCGAAAATGTAAGTCTATAAGAAGGAACATGTTAAAAAGTTATTGATTTTAACATTTTCATGATATAACTAAGGCATTGTTTGGTAAACATAAGCTAGCTTATTTTTGTGTACATGTTTGGATGAATAAATAATAGCTTATAAGTTAGTTTTTGATAAGATACTTGTAGGTAGCTTTTTGAATTTTTTATATAGTTTTTTTCAATTATATTCTTATTAATATTAATTATTATATTTATACTCTTTTGGACCCATAAGCTAGTTTTTACTAAACCTAATTTGTTCATAAGCTAACTTATCAACTAGTTTGTCAAACATAGCCTAAATCAAAAATATAATATGCTATAAGAACCAAATGGTATAAACATTAGATAGCATGATATGTAAATCAATAGATTTCTAACTTGATTTATCTGGATTGGTGTAAATAATATGAATAAATATAAAGTTGGTCTTAGGTAAAACTTGAAATCTAACTTGATAGAAGTTATTGATAAGTAATAACTTTTATAAGTACACAAATTTTGAATAACAAATTTCAGTCCTTGGCAACTAAAATAAAATATATTTGTGCTTTTATTCTAAATTGATCCTTGAGGTTCACAGTCAAAAGATGATAATATAAAAATAATCTATAATAGAAAAAATAACACTTTACATAAGCTAGACTTTCATTAAGAAAAGAGAGAACTCTTATCATTGATTGAAAAACTGAAAAAGATCTTAATAAACAATACAAATAAGTTGACAAAGGCTAAAAAAATCAAATAAGTATATTACTTACTTTATGTTAAAAAAAATAAAATAAGAACATTTGACATAAAAATAAAATAAAAGAACTCTTATCATTGACAAACATGATCTTAAACAACACAAATGACATTCATAACCTTTTGGTCCAAGGGTATACAAAAAATAATTACTTACTTCATCTTCAAAATCAAAAAATAAGTAAAATGTTACAACATTTGACATAAAAAAGTTAAAAGAACTCTTCTCATTGATAAACATGATCCTAAACAATGCAAATGACATTTATAACCTCATGATCCAAGGGTATACCCAAAAATTTCTTCCTTCATGTTCAAAATAAAAAATTCAGTAAAATGTTAACAATATTTGACATAAAATTTTGTGGTAAAAAAATCTTGTATGAGGATTAATAAGAAATTTCTCCTCTCATCTATTTACAAAAAAATAATAATTCACAAGTACATTTCGATCGAAAAATCGTTTGGTGTCGTAAAAAAATCAACGAATACGGTTCAAATGAGCGAACGGCTCTGGTGCCGCCTTCGGTGCTGCCTTCGCTGCCACTTCGGGGCTCCCAAACACGTTCCAAAACCTCAAAGTCTCGTCTCCAGCAGCCGATGCAACCGTGCACCCATCCGGGCTCTGAGCCATGAACAGAACCCTCGAGGTATGGCCCGTGAGCTCGGCCATCTTAACCATCGACGGGTACTTCCATAGAGTCAGCTGGTTTTGTGTGAATCCGTGTGAGCTCAGCAGCTCGCGCTCGTTTTTGTTCCATAGAAGTGCGCAAACTTGCGAGCCTGTGTCAACGGAGTTCAGGCACGAGCCGGTGTGGGTGTTCCAGAACTTGATACACTTGTCACCGCCACCGCCGCCGGAGGCAAGGAGGTTGGCCTGGAAGGGGCACCACGCAAGGGCCTTGACTGCCGCGGTGTGGTCCTCGAGGCGGTGGAGCCATTGGGTCGGGTTGTTGGCGGAGGCATTGGACCGGTCCCAAATATGGAGAAGGTTGTCGTTACCACCGCTGGCTAGTTGCTGGCCGGAGGCCGACCATTTCAGCCCGCAAACTTCTTGGTGGTGGCCGCTGTAGGTCTCGACGATGTGCGATCGGATTCGGACGTCGTTGTTTACGATCCGGCCGTCCATTCCTCCGGTGGTCAAGATGTGGTTGTTCCAGTCCAAAGCCCCGACTCGAGATTGGTGGCCGCCTCTCAAAGTTCGCAACTGCAAGATTCAAAAACCGAGAGATTTATTAGTAAACTAAACAAACACCAACAGAACCATTTAACGAAATCGAAAATCATCCAAATCATTACCAATCGGTTAGAAGTCGAATCCCAAAGCTGGATATCGGAGTTGTTTAGCCCGACAGAGATGTGTCGACCATCGGGTGCCCACTTCACACTGGTCACTGGGCCGGCTTCATCATCAACGGTCACAAGCTCCGATGTATTTCCTTCAGAAGCATCCCATAAATACACAGTGTTCCCCAAAGCAATAGCAAGAACATTGCTTGATCCCCAATCCAAAAGATTCAAATAGTAATCGTCAACAAGATCGGGAGCATCAAGTGTTCTTTCCGAAGTCTGTATAACAAGAAAATCAAAACCACATTGTCACAACCCGAAACAAGATATAAGTCCGAATCAAACGAAAAAAGAAAAGAAAAAATACGATCTTGTAGACGCATACCTGAGGAATGTATCTACGGGCCTTAACAGGTTTCGCGTGCTGAACCGAAGCCGAGCTGTCGCTAAACATGGCTTCCGTCGGGGTTGGCGGCTTGTTCTTGAACGCAAGGATCCGGGTCCGGTTCATGTTGAAGCTATCGGCCAAGTGCTTCCGGTACGCCTCCCTCGATGGCGAGCTCGTAATCGGATTCTCCTTACCTTTTTTCGCTTCTGTCAACATGTAGTGCGCGTAATCAAAATCCATCGCTGATCTGTTCGGAATAAACCTGTCCAACTGAAACAAAAAAAAAATCAAATTTTCAGAAACCCCAATTCAATAATTCTAATTTTTTATAAATAAATAACATAAATTCAAATCCATTTCAAATCCTACAAACCAAACACACAAAGGATTCCAAATTTAGGGGAAGATCGAAAAACCCTAATTTTCAGAAACCCAAATGAAAACCTTTAATAATTCTTTTTAATAAATAACAGAAATTCAAATCAATTTCAAATCCTACAAACCAAACACACAAAAGGAATCCCAAATCTTCATAAACCCTAACCAAAACCCTAGATTCAGTCACAAATTTAGATCGAAAACCCCTAATTTTCAGAAACCCGAATCAAAACATTCAATTTTTTTTACAAATAACACAAATTCAAATCAATTTCAAATCTTAAACAAACAAAAAGATTCCAAATCTTCATAAACCCTAATCAATTCAGTATCAAAATTAGGGGAAAATCGAAAAATTACGTTTTCTCGAGAATTTCTTCGCTGAAGGAATTGCTCCTGAAGGGGGTTTCGAGATTGGGACTTGGTGGCAGAAGAGTTTAGAGATCCTGCATCCATAATGTTAATAGAAACAGATATATATATGTATACAATTTATATAGAAATCAAACAAAAACCTGCAAAAAAGAAATTAGGGAAAAATCAAGATATAATAAGAGCAATTGATTAGAGAATAGCGTAATAGAGATCGTTAGTAAGCAGCTTAAGATTGCGATTGAAATTAAGAGAGCTTTTGTGATTTTAATCAGGTGGAATTTGGGGGTTTATATATAGATGGAATTAGGGTTTGTAATTGGGGATTTGGGGTTTAGAAGCGGCTATGTTTGAAACGGCTAGTGGAGTTTTGGAAATGTATCCGTTGGAAATTATTTGTGACGAATATGCCCTTGGTGAGCCTTTGTAGTTGAAAGATGTTGAATGACCAAAAGAGTAATTTTAATCAGGCCACATCACATTTTTGCAGCACAGGAATATATTTAAAAACTTTTCCAATAATGAATGCTTTTTAACAATGAATATTATTATATTAATATGTATCATTCATTTACTTGAATTGTTTTATCAAAAAAGATTTATATGAAAAACCATTGTGAATATATAAATAACCTTCATAAGTGTACTTTTTATATCCTTAATTTATAAATAATATTGATAAGTATTAATTTATTTTTAAGTATAAATGTGCGTTTAGTACAGAGTATAATGACTGAGAAATGACGGTAGGGAACAGAATTGCAAAGAAAAGGAATTAGTGTCGGGGGAATGAAAATTGTTTCTTATGTTTGGTATCAACAAAGAAATTAAACTGAGAAATGAACTAGATGTATGAGAACAAGGATTGTTGGCTCAGATCTTGAAACCCATTGCCGGAAAAACCATTAATCTTTCCTACTCACCTCAACTTTATTAAAACCATTAACCGGACCTCATCTCTACGTTCTCCGGCTAGATGTCGTTGTTTCCTTGCATCGGTTGATCTGGAGGAGAAGCAGGTCATCGTCGTTTCTTTGCGTCGTCATTGCATTGGACTTCATCTCTACGGAGTAGCGGGTCACCGTCGCTTGAAGCTTTCCTTGTGTTTTTGGACTCCCTTCGCGATTCAGGTGACTGGTGGTCCAATTTGCTGTTAACGGTGGAACCCTTTAATTTCTAGATATTTCTCTCCATTTCTCCACCAAAAGAAGGGAATTCAAAATATAAAGCAACTCAATTCTCGAGAATTGGCTATTCTTCGTGTTTTTTTTTATCTGACTTGCCAAACAAGGGTAATGCAATCCATTTCCATTTCTCTGGTTTTATTTCCTTATACCAAACACCCCCTAAATGTCATTTTAGTTATTATCTAGATGAAAATTTTCCAATGATTTGTTTGTTATTAATATTTTCTTTGAATTTAATAAATTACATTAATTAATTAAATAATGATAAAGTTTAAAATAAGTATATGATTGGGTGCATAAATAGATATTTATTAAATTATACAACATGGTTGATAAAGCTTGTCTTTGATGTTTTCAACCGTTCTAAGTACATTTCTTTGAAAAGTAACAAGTGTTTGATGATTTTAGTGAAACATTTGATCTATTAGTGTGTTTCGCTAGCAGAGGGATGCTTCAACATTCGTCTTGTTGATAGTTTGACACGAAATGTTCAACTAGTAATAGTATGTTGATGCTTCAACGTTTAACTAGCTCATGGTTTGCTAATGAGGTTCAACTAGCATATGAATGCCTCAGCCTTCAGTATTCAGCTAGTAGTATGATGATTTGCCGCTGATGTTCAACTATTAGATGGATGCATCAACGTTCAACTAGCTAATGATGCTTTAGTTATCAGAATGGATGTAGCTAACTGATGATGCTTCGGATTTTTTGAATTAAGTCAGTTTTGTACTTTTATAATTGGCTTGAAGGTATGTACATGTAAAAGCTAATAACTATGCAAGAGGTAAGGTTTGAATATACATTGTGAAAGTGATTATATGATATTGAATTGTTCGTAACAGATGACCAATGGGAACAAAGTATATCACTAAAAATAATGTTTGTATTTGTTTTACAACTTGAATTGTGTAAAGCTCACTTTTAGGGATTGTTTGGTAGAATTGAACGGTCTAGTGCATAATATTTAAATGATCAAAATGATTAAAGAAAATTGTATGCTTCGGAGCATACCAAAAAATGGTTGTTTTGTAAGTATTCTAAATGGGAAGTTGGATCGACAAAAATTTACCAATTTAATCATCTTATAATTTAGCGATGAACGAAATTTGACCGTCTGATGGTGGTGACACATCCATTTGTCCAAGGTTCACTTCTAGATGTCCACAACAATTGCAACCATCGAGTTCAAGATTGATGTGTTACAGTTATAGCATTTATATATAACTTCGCAAATACAAGTTACAAAGCATTACAACTAAAATTACAAATTACCATACACGAGATATGGCAAATCGGCCCCGGACAATTAGATTTGTGTTGCAAGTTTTATGAAATTTCAAGGCCCGGACCATGTAAATATACGAAGAAAACAACTCTAATGACTAATATCATAACTAACAAAAGCCATATACATATTTTAGTATCACAAACTACCACAACAAGCTTCAATATTATCCATTTCAACACGAAAAAACGCTCTGCTTCTCATTTGTTCAAACTTAGAGCTTCATTGCCGATACCCATTCTTGAAACATTTCCATCAAACCCGACAAACCTCGAGTCTAAGCCCATCTACACCAGATCAAACTTCATTCCGATCCCCAATTTTGCACCACTTCAAAACGACTAGCAATGGCTCTAAAATCGATTACTAAATCACTTGAAACCAAGCAAAAGCATAGGAACAAAGCCTATAATACAACATGCTCTCTGCTTTCTGTTTTTGCCTCATATCTTCAAAATCTTGCTGTTTCTAAAGTTGAAAGTAGTTATCTTGACCATGAAAGCAAGCATCTTGACCATGAAAGCAAGAATCTTGACCATGAAAGCAAGAATCTTGACCATGGAAGTCAAAGTTGAAACTTGAAAGGACTCATCTTGACCATGAAAGTGATCATCTTGACCACAAAAGTAATCATCTTGACCATGAAAGTCAAAGTTGCAAGTAATCATCTTGATGACTTCAATGTTTGACACCCTCCTTCCTTACATATCTCCTCTTTTGAGAAGGCCTCCTTCTTGCAAATCCATACCTTCTCAACTTCTCCAATTTCTCTCTTCTCCCATCTATATCGGCCCGGATCACTTTATCCCTTTTCTCATCCGACAACAAAGCCAACCGAGCAAACTTCTTCGGCCTAACGTCCCCAAGCCTTGCGGATATATCTTGAAAAGCAGGAACAAGACCACATCTAATGTAACACCCATCAAGGAGTTGCATAGAGTTTGTTTCCGGGAGGGTGACGCTATTCTTCAACTCGAGATCCAAGCAAAACGGGGAGTCTTTCAACCACATTCTTAGCGAATGGGCTTTTGCCACGAGTAACCCGCTTCGGGTTTTACATGGCAAGAATGGGGATCCCATTTCCCAAAGATAAGCTTTCAAAGTAGTGTTTAGAGATACGTCATTGTATTCGGAAACTCCGGTGATCAACACGACAGACTTTGGAGAGAGCGGAAAACCCTCCAAGGATGCATCCTGCAATCATCAGAAGAAAACAGAAAATCTTTATAATGCTCTTAGTTGTTCAGCGTTTGGTAAGACAGAACTGGACATGACAGAACATAACAGTATAATGCCCTTACTATTTGTATAATATTATTAGTAAAATGAGAGAGTTTCAATAGCATAAAATACAATAAAGAAAATTTAAAGAATGAATAAAATGTAAAAAGGGAAGACACATACGATGTTTTAGAATAGAATTACATAAAAGTCCTACCAAACGTGGATCACTGATCCCTGTTATGTTCCGTCCAACAGGAGAGATAGGATACGAAACAAGTTTACCTGCATGTGGTCAAGCCATAACGTAAGACCCACAAGAGCAGCACCGGCAGACAGCTTTCTGAAATCAGCACCCCAGTCCTTTTCGGCAACCCTGCACAAAGAGAGCGTTTTGTTTGCATTTGATCGATATTTATATTTTATCCTATAGATACATGACTTCTGTAAGCAAGAAACTATTTACCTGAAGACATCATGGCGATATATATCTTTCTTGACTGCCAGCTGAAACACCCACGAAGCTGTAGCCCGAAGTTCAAACGCCCATAAAAGATCTTCTATAGCGTTTACAAAGTTAAGCGCTGCATTATCTTCCATCGGTTTCAATTCTCCCAAAAGCCGGTCCATCTCCAACACCATCGATTCATCGTTCTTTAAAAGCCTGTAAAATAGAAGTTGTAGAGTTCATCGATTGCATCACTTATGACTTATGAGTGACTTAATGCTTACTTATAGGCCTTGTTTGTTAGCAGCTTAATGAGACTCGTACCTTATTCTGTCAGTTATACACAACTATTTGGTAGTGGCTAATGGTATAGGAAGTGGCTAAGCTTTGTAGGGGGAGCTTTATGCAGAAAGCCAAGTTTTTCCAATCCTGACTTAATTCTTACTTGGGGCATGTTTGTTAGCAGCTTAAAGAGACTCACTGTTTCGTAGTGGCTTAATGGTCTACAAAGTGGCTTATTCAATAAGCTTTTAAGGGAAAGCTTTATGCAAAAAGCCAAGCTTTTCCAAACTTGTCATTCCCAATTAAAAAACATGTTTTTTCAATCTATAAAAAGACTCTCCCCAACAAAAACCTTCCCGGTCTATACAAACAGATTAATCCACAAGACAACTTTATACATACAGGACTTAATGCAAAACCAACCCACCAAGAAATTCGCATTATGGATTAAAAAAAAGAGCAGGAAGAAAGAGTAGTACTTGATTGGAAGATCAAAACCAGCATCTGCAATGGCATTTAAGATCACCATTGCTTCACTTGCAGTCTTGCATAAACTTGCAGCCCTAATGAAGCAAGTCCATATCCTGTGGTCCGGCTCTACGCCTTCACTCCTCATCTCGACAAGCTTCCGAATCCCGACATCATAATCCAACTTCTTGAAATAAGACTCTATAACCGAACAATACGTTAACGTACTCAATCCCTCCCCACTCGACTTCAAACCATTCAGCACCTTTTCAGCTTCTTCAGGATTCCCGGAGCTCCCATAAGAAATCATAAGCAAATGCATCGTGGCAATCGTGGGTTCGATCCCCGATTCCCGCATCAATTTAAGTAGCTTTTCGGATTTAGACTGGTCTCCCATGCTTCTATACGTCTTCATCATTATATGATAAAACGATCGATCCAACTTATACCCTTCTCGTCTCATCTTCTCGAAAAGCTCCTCGGCTCGTTCCGCCATTTGTAGCTTACCGAAAGCCGCGATTAGACTTTTGTAAGTGGTCAACTTTGCATCTAGACCTTGTTTGACCATTTCGTCCAATAACGACAATCCTTCTTCGGGCCTATGGTCTCTACAATACATAACGATCAACGTATTGTAAGTATCTTCATCGGGTTTAAGCCCGTCGTCTTTAATGTTTTGATATATTTTTACGGTTTTTCGATAGTCTTCGATGTTTGTGTATAGTCTTAGCAACGAGTTCCATATCACAAGATCGGGTTTGAATCCAACGGACACCATTTCGTCGACCATCGCTTCGACATCCCGCACGTGTTTCACCCGACAAAGCAAACCGATCATTATTCGATAAAGATGCATGGTCGGAAAATATCCGGCGGCTTTCATCCCGTTGTATATCTTCTTCACCTCGAAGACGTTCCCGGCTTTCGCAAACGCGTCGAGCATCAGAACGATCGAGCTTTTGCTGATCATGAACCCGATATCTTGAAGCTCTTGAACGACTACGTATAGCTCGTCCAATCTCCCGTCGACGATTAACGCTTGAAAAAGCCCGTTAACGGATTCCACGGTCGGAGAAGGCCCGTCTCGAGCCATGGTGTTGAAAGCGGCCCGTGCTTTCTCGTATTGGCCTTTCGAAGCGTACGTTTGTATTAACGCGTTCCAAGCTTTTCGGTCCACGACCGGAGACCGTTGTCGAAGACTCCCGACAATGCTCTCGGCCTTCTCCAGTAGGTTTACGTTTCCGTAAGCCTCGATAAGACCGACGTAAACGGAAATCTCGTCAATCGAGATCCCATCTGTTTCAGCCCGATCAAGTAAATCATGAGCTGTTTCCGGAAACCCCATTTTACAGTACATAAGTGCTAAACTTGTGTAAATAACTTTAGACGGTCGAGCTCCGATAAACATCATGTCGGAAAGCACCTGAGCAGCTTCGGAAAAACGTTCGGCTTCTTCGCAGCCGTTAATAAGCGATTCGTACATCGAAGAGCTCCCGTTAAACAAACGAGAATCCCGACTCTTTCGGTATTCATCCAAAGCGGAATCCAATTGATTCGACTTGCAAAGAATAACGATCAAAGCTTCCGTTACGATACTTTGTGACCCCGGTGCACGTTCTTTCAGAAAATCGAGTAAATTTAGCGCTTCCGAATGTCTTCCCGACGAACTGTATGAACTCAAAATCGACAACAAGTTTTCATTATCCAAATCGTACCCTTCCAAAATGGCGAGTTTTAGCATTTTAGCGGCATAATCGTAGCATTCGCACTTAACGAGAATCGATGAAACGACTTGAGGGTTCAATCCGTGTAACTTCCGCATATCGTTGATTACTTTTTGAATTTGATCGTCTTTATTTTCACGGTGAAGAGCTCCGATTAGCAGCTCGTAAAGAGAAAGATCCGGGGTGAACCCATCTCGAACCATATCGTTATACAGCATCATCCCCTTATTCCCGTCAAACCGGAGGTTAATATCTAACATGACCGAATACGCAATAAGATCGGGCTTAATCCCGGACCTCAACATCCGATCAAACGTCTGTTCAGCCTCGACTCTCTTCCCGGCCTTCGCGTATCCGCATATCAAAGCACTATAAGTCCTTAACGTCGGCTTAATCCCGGCATCCACCATTTCCGACATCACATTTCCCGCCTCGGCGATCTTATTCGCTTTCCCTAACGAATCGATAAGAACGGTGTACGTAACGACATCGGGATCGCAACCGCGCGATTTCATGTCCCGATAGCGGTCCAACGCCAGATCGGGCCGACCCAACTTCCCGTACATATGGATCACCGTATTGTAAGTCATCTCGTCCTCCCCGAACCCACGTTTCACCATCTCGTCACAAAGCCGCTCGACCCGATCCACACGCCCGTCTCGAGCGAACGCGTAGAGCAACGAGTTATACGTCACCGCATCCGGAACAAACCCTCTCGCCCCAATCTCGTTAAACAAAGCCTCCGCCTCGTCACACAACCCGCACCGACCGTAGACCGATAGCATCGCGTTATAAGTCCATAAATCAGGCTGACACCTATTCGCTTCCAAATCTTTATAAATCTCAACCGCCTCCGCCAAATTCGAATCACGCGAACACGCGCTTAAAAGCGTGTTGTAAGTGATGATATCCGGTTTAATCCCCGACCTCCGGACCTCGTTTAAAAGATCAATCGAAGTATTCTTTTCGATCGAGCCCGACTTAAACCGCGCGTTGATCAAAGTATTAAAGCTAACGAGATCCGGTTCGCACCCCCGTTCTCGCATCCGGTCGAGCATTTCCTGAACCTTCGTAAACCGTCCGTTTCTCGCGTAAACCCCCATCATCGAATTATAAACCTGCACGGTCACATCAATCCCGTCCTCCGACCGTTCGAATATCTCGACCGCCAACGCCTCCTGGTTCGACTTCCCGAGTACCGCCACAATCGTGGCGACCATTCTCGGGTTCGGCGAGTACCATTGCCGGAGGTTTAGCCACTCGTAAACCTCCAACGCGCGTTGCCAGCTCGATTTTCCGATTTCTTTCACTAAGAAACAGAAATCGGTAGGTGTCATTTGAACTAATTTATCATCTAAAATATCAGCTACGAATTCGTTCGATTTAAGCCCTAATATCTTATCGGTTAAGAACTGAACCCTATTTCTCCAATCTTTGGCCCTTTTCAGGGCTAATTTCGTCATTTTCTTCGCCACTCTACGGCTCTGCCATCCGAATGTTTCCAATGGGGATTCTTCTAGGGTTTCCTTTAGGGTTTCGTTATCGTTTAGGTTAAATTCGTCTTCCAAATCGTCAAATTGGGGTGAAATTGGGGGATGAGATTGGTGACTATCGGAATTTTGTTTACGATTGGGCCATCGGAGAGATGGAGAAGCTCTGGTGTAGGTGAATTTCTTGGGAGGTTCTTCAATGGCGGTTGAAATTGAAGATGAAGAAGAAGAAGTTGAGTTGCAGCGGTGGGAAGAGGTGGTGGTTTTGCGTACCTTTGATGTGTTGGCGGCGGCGGGTGGTGGTGGTGGCGGCGGCGGTGGTGGTGCAAAAGCCACCATGCCGGAAGAGAAGGCCATTGGGTCTGAAGAAAGAAAGGGTTACAGTTTTGGCGGTTGGTTATGAGATTTGTAGGTGGATGATAGATAAAGTTTGGATTTTTTTGGAAAGTGATGCAAAAATGCATAAGCACCATAAAATCTTGATGTTTTCAAGATTTTTTAAGACAATTCACATAAGTATTTGTCAATGGTACCGGTTGCCACGTTAGTATCATATTAATTTTCTATTAACGCATCATCACTGCCATGTCGTTTTCCAACCTTGACAATCAACTTCGACAGTATTGCCGTCCTTGCCAATTGATACCAATTGCTTACTGCTCTCTTGACGCTTTTCATTGTAGATGGTCTAAAAGTAATTAAGGTTTTGATTCATTTTTTATTTTTAAATAATTAAGTCTTAAATTCTCTTAATAAATAAGTTTTTTGTTATTTTCATTATTAAAAGTTCAATTGTGTATGTTTCAAGAAAAGTTCACTTTGTTTACTCAAGTTTATTGTTGTTTGGAATTTAAAGTAAACTTTACTTTTGATCTCGAGTGTTTGTAAATTTTAGCATTTTTTGTCTTTAACTTGCAAAACTCGGATGTGGTTTGTAAATTTTATCTGTCTTTAACTCGCAAAACTCGGATATGGTTTGTAAATTTTAGCAGTTTCTGTCTTTAACTTGCAAAACTCGGATGTGGTTTGTAAATTTTATCTGTCTTTAACTCGCAAAACTCGGATATGGTTTGTAAATTTTAGCAGTTTTTGTCTTTAACTCACAAAACTTGGATATGGTCTTTCACGTTCATAGTATCGCTTGTCATCTTTGTAATCGGTATCTAACCACCGTCTAGAGGATGGTTAAGAGAAAAGATGACTAGCTCAATGCACGAAATAACAATTCTTTTTTCATAGATTTCTTTATTATAGTATTTAACTTTGGTTTTTAAGGGATCTGAGGGAAACTCTAAAGATATGAAAATCTAAAGAATATTGTGACAATCATTCATCTAGATGACATGCACATGTAATAATCCATTGAAGTTGTTTTTTTGTTTTTATATAAATATGTATACAAAACAAACTACTTACAGATTGCTTGTATGCAAATGCAGATATCATCAGATGAAAGTTACCAGGATGTTTCTCGAAAAGTTATCAGGATGTTTCTTGGTTTTCCATTTTTTACATCTTTTTCTTGAACCTTACCTTGAGGAAAAAAGGGTATTTGATTGTGCATATGTGGCATATTTGAGATGAGACATGTATGCATGCTCTTGTACCAACCAACCAAACTTTAAAGAAATCTTGGTAGTTTTCATGCTATATGAGTAAACTCTATACCAAAATAGAAAGAAATCATCAACTCTCTTGTGTTTCTTTTGAGAGAAACTTGTTAGCATATGAACTTCAAGAAGACAGACAACACAAGAAACTCTGCATATTTCTCAAGAATACATAGAAAGATTAGATATATCTGAATTAAACAAACACCCAAACAGCAGCAATTCCTTCTTCTTTACATTATGCAAATAGTGCTACACAGGGTTACCATGCACAACAGCTATCCCAAGGCTCATGTGTTTGTTTCTCGATCGATATACATTAATAAAAAAGGTTTCCCAACTGCCATTCCAGCCATCCCGGTTGATTAGAAAGCCGAGGTGCTAGCCGCCTTCATATCCTTTAGAGTGCTGGCTAGCCAGTCCAACCCTTCGTATAGCCCGTCTCCTCTAAGAGCACACGTCCCTTGTATGTGCCATTTTCGGTTTTTGAGTTCGTACAGTCCCAGACCATCACACACCTCCATTGGTGTCATTGCTCCTTTCTGGATATAACCCACAAAAATATTTCAGCTGAACATAACCAAAATCCATGTTCAAATGGTATTAAGAGAATATTAGACAGAGTTAGATCTTCAAAATTTGGCATCAACATTTAGTCCACATTTCTAGAGACAGAATGCAATGTCACGTTAGAGAACTCCATAAGAGGCTGTTTGGCAGTTGCTGAATGATTTTGTGCTAGATGATTAAGAGGGTCTTACGATATAGTGCAAAATGAAATATGGTTGTTTGGTAATTGTTGAGAATGAAATCATGGCGCTGAATGGTTAAGGGAGGCCCAAGATACAAAATCATTCAGAGGGTTTTAGTTCCATTAAAAGGCAAGACCTTACTTTTGCCAAACAAGATTTACCTCTTAGCTATTCATAGGTTTTTTCTTAATGGAACTGTTAAGATGTAAACAGACAGTCCCTTAGTAGCTCATTTTGAATTGAGGCTACATTGAGAAGTAGTGAAACCTGCATTCCTAAATGGTAACATGCATAAGGATGTCTTAAAGACACGACTGATAGGTTTTCGGATTTTAGGCCAAGAAAACAGTGGGAGCACATACGTCAATCTTGTACATTATGTCGACAACATTCTTATGATGAGCAATAACTTAAACATGTCGTTTGAAACCAAGAATCTTCTTTTGGGAATTAAGATTTGGTCCCCACCAAAAAGTGGAACAGAATCAAATGCAATTCGTACCATATGTTTTATGGTCAAGTATGCACTTTGTTGGATTTTGCATAGGTTGGCATGCATTGCCTGTTATTAGTCCAATATGGAATGGAGCATTGTAAAGCCATGAAGAAAGTGCTGCACTACTTACAAAGCACTAATAATGATTCTATGTTAATGTTCAGAAGAACCGATAACTTTGAAGTTGCAGGTTATTTAGACATTGATTTTGGAAAATGGGAGGATGACAAGAAATCTACATCATAGCAACATTTATGTGTTGAGTGAATAGACTTATATTCACATGCTAAAGAACATGAGCGTTTAAAGAACAGCAAAGTAACATTTATGTCTAAAGAACTTAAGTTCCAAATTGCCAAGGATGTAGTCTAGGGCAAAGCCATACGTGTGAGGTCCCGGGTTCAAGCCATGGGCTGATGGGAACCACACCTTTGCCGATGGGATGCATGCGATGATTTACCTCCCCCATGATGACCGTGGGACCGGTGCGGTGGGGGCGCCCCAGAGGGTGGCGTATACCCTTTTTTTCTAGTCCAGGCAAAGCCTAGATGAACCTTTAAGAAGGAAAAGGAAAAAAAGAAGAAAAAAACTTAGGTTTAGAATGATAGCCTTGGAGTATGGACAATGTTCTTCCTAAACTATGTGTTGACCTCAATGATTATGTTAATGTCGCCTTCTTTTAATTTGTTATGCACACATAACACATTAGGAGATCTTATGAGCAAACAATATATTATGATCATGTCAACAAATTCTACTTAACTTACCATTTATGAGTCATTCATTCGTATCATGTCTTATGGTAATCATAATGGAATGAAAGTGCTATACATATAATGGAGTAAAGGCCCTATATCAAAGACAGACACTTTAGGCCATATTGATTTGCTAATTGCTATATCTTAATTGTGATGGAGATATTGAACATTACCTTGGCCAAATCAGTGAAATACGAGTTATTCAAGCACAAATAGTGATATGCTCAAGTGGGACAACATTGGAATATCTCAATATTGTTCAATTATGGGTTATGGTAACTTTTCTATGGAACCTAAACCTTAACTAATTGACACAATAGACCCTTTGATGAGAAAGATTGTGATGGACAATACTCGGCTAACGCTTATCCACAAGGAAGGGTTGGTTATCATATCAACGTATCACTTAAAAGTAAAACACCATTACATTGGTTCTCCATCAAAGAAAAACATGTGCTTGATTCCGATCTTGCCATTAAAGGAATTAGAAGAAAGTATATCATATCATCAACTAAGGATTTCAACAGATTCACCATGTATGTATGCCAACTTTGTTTTATCAAATAAAAATGATGATTATAATATGTGACAAGAACTATTGGCACCAAAATGAGTAATTATACTAACTTTACCTTATCAAATGAACATGAAGATTATAACATGCGACTATAATTAGTAAAGATCCTAAAGTGTCATTGGCCCAATGGTACGTCAGTTTTGGTGAGACGTGTGTGTGTGTGTGTGTGTGTGTGTGCATTTGCCATATATAAATACTAAATACTTCAAAAAGAATATGAGTAAAGATCATCTTGTTGAAAAGATGTTATAACTTAATGCGCTAAAACAATCTTAGTAGAAGTGTAAGCATACCATGTCCTGTTTGTTTGCAAACACCAAGATGACACAATTAGTCATGAAAGGGTCATTGATAATGGCCTGAGAATAAAACGAAAACAGATAGAGGGTCAGGAACACGTTAATAGAGCAATCCGACCATGAAAACTTCTCTAACATAATTATCATGACATGAAAAATGCAATCGTAATACCTGAAACTCCGCCTTTGCCTTGCTTATCCTCTCTCGGTCCAAAGAGTCGACAACATAAATCTGGACATAATACTCTCAGTATAGCAGATATTTTTAAGAATTAAGACTAAGGAATTATATCCCAACAAGAAGGGATAACTGCCAATGGCACGTAGCTCAGTTGGTAATGGGTGGGGGTAGTGTTTGTCCAAAATCGAATGGTCCCGGGTTCGATCCCGGGGAGCCCCATAGACACAACCACTGAGTGAGTCAGGTATCCCCCTACATTACAGAATTGGTGGACGATTGTGGGCTGCTTGGGGTTGCCGGTATCAACCTTTTGTCCAAATAAGGGATAACTTATCTCATTGTTTGGGACTCTTTCAGTAGATTTAGGGGTTGTTTGTTTTTAAAAAAAAAATACCTCTTGAAACCTCTTAATTCTGAAAATTAAGAGGTTCGTAGACAGTTTGTTTTATGTTTAAGAAATGTCTAAAAACCTCTTACTATCCTCTAAAAATTTAAGAGGTGCACCATCCACCTCTTGTTTTTTAGATGCGAATCAGACTTCAGACCTCTTAAAAACAAAATGACACCTTAATAAAGCACAAAACAGATTTTGACTTGTTTAAATAAACAATAGCACCACAACAGAAGTTGTGATTATCCTTACCAATCCATTTGTGTCGTTAAAGTAATGCCTCCACAAGGGCCGTAACTTCTCTTGGCCACCCACATCCCAAACCGTGAACACCACATTCTTGTACTGAACTTTTTCAACATTAAAACCTGCAAAAAAACAACTGTTTCATATCTTCACCACTTTTTAATATGAAAAAACTTCTTAAATAACAAACACATGTTCTTACTTTAGTGTCGTTACCCTAGATGCAATACAAAATTTCACCTTTTTTTAAAGATGACTTACCAATAGTAGGGACGGTTGATAAAACTTCTCCAATGTGCAGCTTGTACAGTATGGTTGTTTTCCCTGCTGCATCTAACCCCAGCATGACAACCTACTCAATTCAAAGAACTTCCATTAACAAAACTAAGGTGTGTGAATCAAATCTCATTAATGTAAAGTGCATCTAAAGTTATCAAAAATAGAAAATCAAGAGAACCAAGATAGGGGTTGCATTCAAGCAAGAATGCAAAGAAAACATGAGGCTATAGAAATCTATAAGTTTAGATGAAGAATTGTAGCGAAGCAGTACTAGTAAATTGACAATCTTGATGAGGGAAATCGATCATTTATACAAGTTGGATGATTGGAAAGCAGTTCAGTTGTTGATAATTACATCAGCCAAAAGTACACCCACCGATGCTTATTGTCTGTTTGGTTGGTTTTATAATAAGGGCACGTTTGTTAGCAGCTTAATGAGCTTAATGGCAGCTGCAGCTTATTTGGTAAGCTATATTTGACCCTTTGGTAATGGCTTTTTGATGACATAGAATATGGCTTATTCATTAAGCTTTTACAAGGGAGCTTTATGCAGAAAGTCAAGTTTTTTCCCAAACCTTTCCCCTCTTTAAAAAGCATGTGCCTTCCTTCTATGCAAAACTCTCTCAATCAAATACCCTTCCAATTCATACAGACAGATAATCCACCCCTCTTTAAGTCATGTATTCATTAAGTTGTCTATGTGGATTAATCTGTCTAAATAGATCAGGAAGGTTTCTATTTAGGAGGGCTTTTTCATAGATAGAAAAAGCATGTTCTTTAATTGAGATGGGCAGATTTGGGAAAAAAAATTGGCTTTCTTTAAGCTCATTAAGCTACTAACAAACAGGCCATTAAGCTCATTAAGCTTGTTAATCTTCTTGCATGGCTTAATGCAGTTTTGTTACCTAGATGCAAATAAGCACTGACTTTATGAAATCTGAGCTCCTGGAGCAAATACTTACAGGTAAAGAGTCAAATTAATCATACCCATAGATGTACATGAAACACATAAAATTGAAAAATTGTAAGAGCTAGTCCAATTGACAATTATTGCAAAAGTCCATAGCTGAATCAAAAGATGCAAAAATCATATCTTGACCTAATAATTAGACCCTAATTGAGCTCCAGTCTGTTGCATAGTATCATGATACATACATACATACATACATACATATATATATAGAACCCTAGATTCTCATCCAAAAACATCAAAGTGATTCAACTTACAAATTGATCAGCTACAACATTATATACATATATATATATTGTATATCTATACATAATAATTGGATTGAAGAATAACTCACCCGCATCTCGCTATTGCCAAAGAATGCATCGAAAAGCTTGCGAAAAACCTGTCCCATGGCTGGATGTCTCTATATTCAATCAAACTTCTTTTTCTATGTAAATTCTTCACCTTTTTATCAATAATCAGAAGGGAATTGGGGGAAACGATCGAATTCGAAACCCTATTGAGCTTATTAGTGGATCGAAAGAAAAAATCAAAATCAAGAATTGGAATTTGGGGAAGAAAAGGAGGAGCTTAATAAGGTGGGTAGCGTCGTGGGTTCGAAGAATCTTCCTTCTGGGGGAGGAATAATAAGCCAAAGTTGATCTTTTTATTCAATTCTTTGCTTTTTATTCTAATAAATTCTGAAAGAATTGAATTAGGGTTCTTGTTTTTGGTACCATCATCTTTCAATGGAAATGAGGTGGCTTTTTTCTTTTTGTTTTTGTTTTTATTTTTGTTTATACTTCTCATTGATGATAATAGTTGGCATAAAACTTTATTTAAAGAATAAGAAGTGCAATAATTTGTAATCATACACTTTTCACATAGATATGGTAGTTTTATACATTAGATTTTAAAAGAAGCTTAACTTTTTTAATTATCTAAAAATACCATTAATGTCTCATAACTATTTTCTTCTCAAAATCTTTGAAATAAACAATTTCTCTCACCAAAGGAGTGTTAGCCTAGTGGTAAGGCTTGGGCACTACATAGTGGTGAACCTGAGTTCAAGCCCTGGGGGATGCATTCTGGAGATACGGGGGTTTCGACCCCGGGCTGTATGCTTTAGCAGTCAGGCTTCGGCCCAAAATTGCCGAGGATTAGTCTGGGCCCAATGTGGTCTAGGATACCTCTTCCAAAAAAAAAAAACAATTTCTCTCTAAAATGAATTCCGTTATTTGATGGGACCACTGTCTAACGCCCTCCGCTAAAACAATTGAGGCTATATAGGGAGGTAATATTTCCACATAATAAATTGATTCATCCAAGGAAGATGAATGGTTCACTAACTTGTACATTAGCTTTAAGGGTATTGTACATGTGGAAGAATCAATTTATTAAGTGGAAGTATCAACTCCCTGTTAGCGGAGGTGTTTCAAAAATTACATTTTTGGTCCTAAACGTAATACACCTTCGGCCCCTGAAAAACCCATATTTCGCTAATAACAGAGATTACTTTTATCGAAGGTCGCAAGAAAATGGTCTCCTCAAATAATGACGTTTCATTTTGGAGAGAAGTTAATTATTTTAAAGGTTTTGAGAAGAAAATGGTTAAGATCACATTAATGGTATTTGTAAATGACTGAAAGGATAAACTTTTAAATTTTAATATTATATCAATTTTGTGCATTTGTGTTGAGGATGTATCTTCTTCCAAAAAAAATCAAATATATCATTAAACTCATCAAAAATCTATACAAGATACATGCAATTTAATGCACTATATTAAAGTTTACAGCTTTACATGTCATCAATGTTTGTTTCCTTTTCCTATCTCATAGTTGTGGCAAATTTATGTTTCAAATTAAGTTATAGTTACTAAAATCAATTTATTTACTTCTGATGAAGGAATTACAAAAATTTAGATGGAAGCATTAATCCTAGACAAAATTGTCTACCTAAAAAGTTGTGTCAACTACAAAAAAGTACTTAATTACTATGCATATTAACAAGTCAAACCCATATAGGTGCACTTAGTAAATCTAAGTACATGCCAAAAGAAAACTAATGTGATTGTTTACACTCCATGTGCAATACTAACAAAAATAAAATACAGCATATTTCCCTATATATCTATCAACAAGGTCTCTTAATACAGAGGTAAAGTCAGCATACACATCTTTGCCCTCTTAAAGCCTACTTCCACAAGTGATCTATTTTTCAAAAGTACACTTCGACTCTTCTACTTCTGTCGCTTGTGACATAGGTAAAGTCTGCATACACGTCTTAACCTTCTTAAACCCTACTTCAAGATGAGAGACATAACATATTTTTATGTCTCATCTGGGATATAATAATAAGACACTTTCTGTCTCTTGAGACAGAGATAAGGTCTACAGACAAATCTTACTCCTTTCAAAACCTATTTTTCAATGGGATATACTGGGTTTGTTCAGTCTTTAATGGGAAGTCTTAAATTCTAGCAAATATCCTATTCAAGCCCACCAATCTGCCTTTATTCCAAGACATAGCGCCAGTTTTTTCATGCTTCTTGGATGCTCTACCGATCGTAGCTTGGGAAGAGAGGTACGATAATGACTGTACCCAAGACACGAGAGTCGGTTTCCTTGTAACGTCATCTGAATCCGCAACTTGCGCAAACAAGTCGTTGAGGACCATGTTTTGGCCGTCTTCGGGAAGTTGCACAACCAGCTGTGCCAACAGCTTCATCAAATTTGGCAGCACCTGAACATATTATTTGTCAGTTGCTGAATGATTAAGAGGCTCTTATGATAAAGTGCAAAATGAAAATAGGGCGTTGAATGGTTAAGGGAGGTCCAGGATAAAAAAAAACCATTCAAAGGGTTTTTGAACCATTAAGAGGCAAACTTTTTTTTGCCAAACAAGATTCACTTCTTAGCAATTCAGAGGTTGCCTCTCAATGGTTCTATTAAGAGGTAAACAAACAGCCTACAAATCTTTTAAGAAGTTTACACTAAACAACATTAAAATTTGTGTGAATATGTGAAACCCCATTAGATTACTCTGTACAAGAGCCCTATCCAACATATATTACGGAGAAACTCTCGAAATCTATCCAACGTGGGACTCTCCCTTACAGATATAGGTTTTGATGGTCGATGTCTAGCCGATCTGGTACTCAAACAAAACGAATTTGGACTAAAAAAACGAGTCCGTGTTGGAACAGGAAATGGAGATAGAGGAAAGTTTATGCACGTTACCTGTATATCGACTAGGGAGAGAAGTCGCAGTAGTAAATCCAGGAGTTTCTTACAAGGCTCTAACTCATCGTGCAAGTCGTTCCATGAATCGAGCTCTCTAGGGACTTCACTGCAGAGGCTACTAGTTTTTTCAACGAGAGAATGAACGCAGTAAAATATAGAAGGACTTCCAGCAGGAAGATACCGAACCAATGCAGCAACTCCAGAAGCCATACCTTCAAATGGAGTTACACCAGGAAATCCCTACCATTTCCAGATATATAATGAAAAAAAAAGAATATAATAAATCAATTTCATACGTATACATACATATATATATACACACACCTAGAGAGAGGGAGGTTCAAGGGAAAACCCCCAAAAAATGAAAAAGTGAGGAACAGTTACCAGGATGTTCCTTAGTTTTCCGTTTTTTGAGGTTTTCAGTATTTTTAGATACCTCTAAAGATCTCTGCATGTAATAGTAAACAAGTTGCTCCTTCAATGAAACTCTTTCATCATCGTCATCTTTCCCGGAAGAGATGAAAGCCACAAATGTTGAATGTGAGGCTCGAGTCACTTTCCCGTTTGGATGTCCCATATATCTAGTATTGGGTGTGTTAAGTTACAGATATCTAAGAATAACCATCGTCTTTCAAATAAACCAAATAGACCAGTAAATTCCACGCAGAGGTAGCGTTTGGGGAAGGGATGATGTACGGGTTGTTTAGCTAAATGGGAGATTACACAAGTAGCACTTATGCAACTTGCATAAAGTCTAGTTTTTCTGATTATTGTATTGTAAAAGTGGGTTTCGCAAGTTGCTTAAGCGCTACTTGCAAAATCTCTGGCTATTTCAGTCACAATGTTCGAGAAGTAAATACGATAGTGGACATGAAAAGTAGAAACACATCATTTTTCAACCCCTCAGCTAGCCAGAGCCGCTAAGTTAGCTTTGAAATGTCACCTCACATGTAGTTCTTAAGAGCCGGATTCCATGTGGGGCCCATTGGGGTTGCTCATAATCAACCTTTTTTAAAGCTACAAAATAGCATAAATTACTTTTCTATGTCTAAGCATAATCTAGCACTAAATCCTTAAAATGGTTAATGGTAGGCTTGGAATTATATCACTGCCTTTAATCTTTTCTTCGAACAAAGGGTGTTTAGCTATAAGATTCATTCTATAAAATCAAGATATCCAGGATACAAAAATAAGATGGGAGACACCGTCTTTCTGAACACCGAAGCCGGTATGCGTTCCGCACAAGTTGGAATCACACGCAAATAGAATAAGATCCTAGAAGTCTGCATCTCGTCTTTAGACCACGTGAACTCCATTTTGTTGGAAGAGACTACAACACACAAAAAAGTACAAAATAAGTACTTGAGCATTACGTGGCAAACGGCAGGTTCAAATGAGAACCGTAACTATTTGAGAAACTCGGGACCAACTATTTAAGCTTTATTCATGACGAATATCTTGATAAATGCTCGTGAATATTCAGGGTTATTGTCATGGATAATACATGAAATAGTTGGTTTTCTGGTTCTCAAAATATTTATGATTCTTAATTTTACTTGCCCGTGTGGCAAAATAGCACTTTATAGTAAACAAGTAATACCATGAACTTTTGTTAAGTCGCCATATGAAGGTATGGATTCAACAAACGAGACACAAGCTGCCTCGTCTTCTTGAACACTTCCAGCAACCCCCCTGATTGTATCCATATATTCCGACAACCGCATCCGCCGAAAATACTCCAAACAAGAAAACGAAACTAATATCTTAACCGATATATCCATCTGAATTTCTCTAGGGACATTAGGGACTAACTTCTGTTTAGTGACAGCCAACGCAAAGAAGACCACCATAAGAAACGCAGACTCCGCTATTTTTTCCAAATCCTCAATCAACTCTTTTGTGCCTTGAAGCATCAAAGCCACCTGGCGATGTAACACATAAACATCTTGACAGAAGTCCCATACAAGATTCTCCACCTTATTCTTACTAACTTCATTAGCCGCAGCATACTGTTTGCAGAAAACACCAGTTATCACTCCTGCCTCCTTGAAAACAACACTACGAAGATGTTCTTTAACTTCACGATGCCCCCCGCTACTAGAATTGACGTAAACTCCGAGAATCTTGGCGTAAAACCGCCTTAGAGGGAAGATTTCACTCAATAAAGCTGAAGTAAGGCATAGAAGAAGAGAATCCCGAGAGGAAATAGCACCACTTCGTGCTAAAGCTAACGACATACATTGTAACAGAACACTATCTTTAAGCTCGTTGTTTGGATCGCTAAAACTCCCGGATTTAGAAATAAACTCACCCGCAACGATTTCAAGTCGTCGCTCGGCCGAACCTCTTAATTGCATGAGACCACTTGATATCGACCTATTGGAGGCCCTCAGAGCTCCAGCTGCACCCATAACGACGGAAAACGAGGCATACGTTATCTTGGGAGCTTCCAAAATCTCCCTTGAGAAGATGATAACTTTCTCAGACGAGTGTGATTGGATACAATTGTAGAGAACCCATTCGACAAGATGCAATACCATTAGACCATGCATTACGTTACTCGTAGGCCCCCCTTCTTTATTCCAAATCCCGAAAAGTGAATCAAGAATTCGAACAAAGTGAACACTCCCACAAGAAGATAGAGCGTAGCCCATCCCGGCAAGTACACTGGGAACAAGATCGTCAAACAAAGAAACCAACTTGTACTCTTCCTCCAAGACTTTACAAAACAACTCCAAACAACGTGTTCTTGCCTCTATAGACACGGAGGGCACAAACGAAAAAGCACCCAGGAGAAGAAGCCCTTCCGTGAAGAATAAAGCACTCTTGTTAGTGGAAGACTGAGATGCAAATAGTTGAAAGAGGACATCGATGGAAGAATTAATGAATAATGGAGACGGCTTAGATGATTTTCTAACCCATATATATAATAGTCTGAGAAATAGAGGATAAGATTCAGACGGTAAAGATAGGTCCGGTGCTGATAGAATCGAAAGTACAAGTTTAACTTGTGGATCTGCAACATAAAGTGAGAATCCGGAGCTTAATAGGGTCTGTAAAGATTGGTGGTGGTGTTGAGTAAATGATTTTTGCTGGAGTGATTCCCTAAGGTCAGCCCATGCTTGGATGATAGCTCTAGCTGATTGAGTAGTAGAATTCGTAGAGTTAACATTGTTGATATCCCCACTATTTGTCTTAAGCCACTCTTCAAGAAATAACGTTTGAGCTTGTTTTGCCATCTTTACAAATCCTCCTACACTTCATAAACAAAAAAGTCAAAAAAATTAACGGCAGCTTAATTAGTTGTTAGTATAACTATACACCTTAGTTAGTTAGAAACGCCTTTTCCCAGGTTTGAACCTGGGACTTCTACTCCAAGAGGGTGACCCCTCTACCAACCAGGCTAGCCCCAGTTGGCTAAAAAGTCAATTTGACACACAAAAGGTTGTATTCCGGAAAGAAGTTGAGGTTAACATGAGAAGTGGTTATCAACCGTTGGATGAGAATTAAGAAGTGGATGCACATTAGGATGAGATGCACCAGATCAATTCTCTTCTAAAGTGCAATTCATGGGAGGGCATGAGATTAGAAGTGATGATGATCCACTTCTCACGTTTCTCGCTTTAACCTCAACTTCTCACACACCATCCTTTGCCGACACACAAAATGATATATAAACAATAGGGGGAAAGGGTCAGGTTCAAAATGTGAACTCATTTTTCATTGTGAGTGTGAGGACCACCAGTATCGCGCCACGTGGCAATATTCAGTCTGAATGAATAAAGCTTTATTTAGTCTGAATAAAGCTTAGGTGCCGATTCAGATTGCCACGTGGCGCGATTTTGTTGGTCCTCACGTTCACAATGAAACATGAGTTCACATTTGAACTTTCCTCTCAAGTAACCATATTAACTACACTTGATAATTTAAGAGTTAGGAATGAACTAGGGTTTTTGTGTCTTATAAAACAGAAAAAGAAGAGCATCTACTCTTGGATTTGTAGGTTAGTCAAACCATATGTTTAGCCATACTTGATCAATTAACCTTTTACACTAATGTAAAGTAAACTTATTCATGGATTAATTTGACAATTATGGTTAAATTACCTATATGAACAGCAAGAAAATAGTTTGAAAGAACTCAATTTAAGTTAAACAGATTTAAAAAAGCAATGAAATTGAAGCTTTCTCATATCTAATTGAACGAAGCTACGAAATGGAAAACATATGGCAAGTGAAGAATAAGAATAAGCGAATACCTTCCAACAAACAGAGTCTGAATGAAGTTGTTAATCAGTTTTCAAGCTCTCTTTTTTTTGACGAAATTCAGCAGGCTCTGTGATTTCAAGCTTCGAATTCGTTGATTTCACAATCATGTTACGCTTATCGCACAATTTAGGAAGCCAAAATCTTGATGATGATGGTAGAGAAGTGGTGAAGAAGAAGTGAGAGTTGTTAGGAGAGCGCACAATCAATTGGAAAAACACAGCTTTGGATTCTGAGCGTTGGGGGAAGTGATTTATTTAGCTGATAAGAGATGGTGATTCAGAGGTTATGTCATTGCTGAGTGATTGGTAGTTGGTGAATGGTTAGTGTGGGACGATTAAGTGAGTCGGAATAATTAAGAGGCTCGAGTAATATACTGTAAAATGAAATATGATTGTTTGGTAACCGTTGAGAATGAAAGAATGCTTAACGATTTAGGAAGCGAGAGGTCCACCATACAAAACCATTCAATGGTTTTAGAACATTAAAAGATAAGGGTTCTTTTTCACCGAACAAGATTTACCTCTTAACGATTCAAAGACTGTCTTTTATTGGAATTGTTAAGAGATAAACAAACAGCCTCTTAAGACATTAGTTAAAGAAGGGGGCGAATTTTGAATGGTTTATTTGATTCAGACATAAAAGACCGAAAAGATGCGATTCATACAGGGTTGTTCGATTTTTTAGTTTTGAACTCTTATTTACCATTTATGTTTGACTTGGTTAGACGACATGAGATAGTTCAGACTCTTTACTTTTTCTCTCTTCAAAGTCTCGTAACTCTAACGTCCTCTAATATATTAAGTGATAACCTAACTATCTAATTATCTCTTATTTTCCTCTAGCATCTTCTTTTATTTCAAATTCATTTTAGCCCATATGCATCCCAAGTTTGCAAAATCCAAAAAGCCTTGAATCACTTAATGCCCTAATGTATAAACTATAATTAAAACTTCACAATCTTGCAAATTTATCAACAATCCTCTTTTATTTCATTTTTTTCTATGTTGGAAAATTTCATTTTTTTCTATTTTGTCCTTCCAACATGGATGTTAACTTCAATTGACATATCTAAGTTAAACTTTTAAGGGATACAACAAATAATCATACATATTCAGTAATAAGTCAATTTCCAAAAAGAAAACCAATAATAGTAATTGATAAGTAATAATACTAGCTATTAATCAATTCACCACCAATAGTTTTAAAAATGATTCCCATACATTACAAGTAATTTGAAAACACAAACCACACCCACATGTTTTCATCATCAACAAACTACAATGTCTATCACCAATCCCTATATTCATTCCCTCCTACCACCACCACCACCACCATCTACTTGCTACCACTGCTCTACACCACCACCACCACCACCACCCATCACCATTAGAAATGTCCAAACACCACCACTCAGCTCAAAGTTAAAGAAAAATGTGAGCTAAATCTTGAAAACCATGTGTGTGTTTTTTTCACTAAGGATATATATATCTCCACAAATGAAGGGTAGCAGAATCGCCCGCCACATGAACAAAAACAAAACCAACGAAAAATAGCATATTTTCTCTAGGAGTCGGCCATCTCATCTTGAATCTCGTTTGGTGCAATAAGTCCGGGAATGCTAAGCATTCGTTGTCTCTCCCTTTCTTTTTGAGCCGCTGCTTCTTCTGCGTATAGATCCTTGTTGTCCTACAAAGAAATAATATATCTCTTCAGATAACTAACGATGTAGAATCATTTTGTTTCAAAGAAACAAACAAGGCTCATTGTTTTGAGTAATAACACCAATTTAGCACTAGATGGCATAATCCAAGATGATATTGATAAGGTTAGGTTCAGGGGAAAATAGCAAAAAAAATGAAATTTTGAAGAACACCATAGAACTGTTCATCTAAACAATATGCACAAGTGCAAAAAACCCAAAAAAACAACTTAGGCTATGTTTGGCAAAAATAAGTTAGCTTATAAGCTAGTCCATCCAAACATTTACCATAAGCTAGCTTATTGAAACGCTACTTTGAGTAGCGTTTTGGGAGCTTCTTTGTAGCTTTTTCCAATTATACCCTTATTAATATTAAATTCAAAGATACCCTTTTGGTCATTTTACATACTCATAAGCAAGTTTTTGCCAAACATAATTTGTTCATAAGCTAGCTTATCAGCTACTAATTTACTTAATATGGCGATAACCGCCAGAATAGTTTTTTTAGGGATTTTTTTACTGTTTTTCTTTTACTTGAAATGATAGGTCCATATTGGTTCTAACGGTGACCACGAACAACCAAGTTTTCCCAAGAATAGCCCCCTATATATAAATACACACTCTCACACACACACACACACACATATGTGTGCGTGTGTAAAAGACATTGTCTTGGGGAACTTACTTGTGCAGAAAATTCTTTGGACTGTACAAGAAAGTCCCGTATGTGATTCTTGAACGTAGAAAGGTCCATCCTTGACTCGAATAGCCCATTCACAAATTTCGTAACCTGAAAGAACGACAATTAGCATCACCAAAATATAAAAATATTAAGATTGCAAAATATATAAAAAAATTTGAGTTTATTTTCATCGCTTGCCTCGGATGCTGGAATGTTGGGAAACGAGGCCCCCAAAAGCTTAATAGTATACTCTCTAACAAACATCCCATTGTTAGGATACTGATACGGAACAGTTGATACATCCCATAATGGCTCGGTCAACGAACCAGATTCCACCTGAAATTGCCACCGTAATAATGTTATCATACTCCAACAAAAAAAAAACGTTGGATTCAAAAATAAGTCGATAATAACATACCAAGCAGAATAAGTGTTGTAGCACCAACACGTGCAACTTGAATCCCGGTTTATGAAACGTGTCGGTCAAAACAGCAAATATTTCTTGCACAATCAATACAAAATACGACCGGAAGTATTGATTACAAAACTCAGAGTTCTGCAAAACAAATAACATCACATTAAAGAATATATATATATATACATATATACACACAGACACACACACGCGCACATAAAAAAAAGTAACACAAAGAATCACACCTGAAAGTTCTTAAGCATCTCCAACAAAAGATTAAGACCCGTCTCAGCAATGTTCCTCTCAGTGTGTCGAAAAGCCCACATCACAGAATCCATTACAAGCTTCAATTGCTGATGTAAGAAAAGAAAATGTAAAAATTACTACGTAAAAAGGGTGAAAACATGTAACATCGATAATTTTGTTAAAAAGTTTTGAGGGTAAACTATATATCTATAAGTTATAACTTATAACGATTAAGAGGATAAACATGAAGACAAACCTCAGGTGACAACAAGATTAATGCTTGAAAGCAATATGTAGCAATGGCACGAAGTAACGAAAAGAACTTGAGTCGGTGCTCGGGGTAATCTTCAAAATTCTTGGTTATCATCTGTGCTCCATATACAAGCATGTCAAAATGATTTAAAAGGAAGGAAAAAAAAAAGAGTAAACTTCACTTTTGGTTTTTAAACGTTTCAGTTTCAACAGATATCATCCCTAAACTTCAAAACCTCGAATTTCGTCCTTCATGTTTGTCATTTCATAACGTTTTTAGTCCCTCCTCCTAACGACCGTTATTTTTTTCTGTTAAGTCTAATTTAAAGAAGGGTATTTTAGTCATTTTAAACATTTATCTGACAACCATAACACTCGTCATTTAACCGGGTGTTGATGGATTCAACAACAAAAAAATGTTTAAAATGAATAAAATACCCCTGATTTAATTGAACTTAACGATAAAAGTTAACGGTTGTTAGAAGAAGAAACCAAAACCGTTAGGAAATGACAAACATGAGGGCCAAAATCCGAGTTTTTGAAGTTTAAGGACGACATCTGTTGAAATTTGAAATTGACAAATTTAACACGTTCAAATTTAAACCGACATAAAACACCCAGAAAAATCCTAACCTCCAAGGTGCATTGAAAAACCGCTTCAAATATACGAGGAACATCATCTATCATTGCAACTTTGTACCTACATTCGTTACACAAAGTTAAAGAAAGCAACTCCAAAAAAAAGAACACCGGAAAATACGAATCTTCCCAACCAAAAACATACTTGTTTATAATTGTGGCAAATAGAGACAAGACTTCCGGTTCTCTAGCATCCGGAACGTTCCGAGCATAGTCACCGAGCACAGGATCCATCATCGGGGGCACAAATTGCTTTCCAATTTGCGGTTGATCCTCGGCCTTATCGAGAAAAGTCTCGATGAGCTTAAGTGTCTCCCTCTTCACAGACCTGTAAGGACAAAACCGTAACTAAAAATAATTTCATTGCAACACTAAAAGGCCTCGCAAGAAATTTACTTACCTCAGAAGCTTCACGTAAGAGCTTCTAGAAGCATATCGCCCCCCGCCGGCAATATCGGCTGATATAAGTTCGCTGTACATTCTGTTCAATTTCACATAAGAAAAAGATATGTGTCAAAGGATAATTCTCGAATTTATGTTTGAAATTACGGAAAATATAATTAAGTTAAGCAACATACTTATAAACATTCAGCATGTCCAAAAAGATGAGGGTTATTTGCGGTAAGAAATACGTCCCGAGTGCAGTGGCAGCACTAGTATTTGTCTGCAAATAACAAACAATGCATAATTAGACATAAAAGCCGACACTATAACCAACAAACTTCGATTTCACACGATAGCCGAAACTGGTTCAGCTACTTTAATGCAAGAAACTATGTCTGAATCGGCCGGGAACAATCAACACGTACCTGCAATATGTTAAGCACGGTCCTGATAACATCTTGATCCTTCAAGAAATCCACATTGCCACGTGCATGGCCGATTATCTCAGCCCATTTCTGCATATATACATATACAACTTATCGTAAGACTAAGACATAATACATACTTACATAGGCTCTATGTATAACTCAAAGAAACGAATCATGCCTGATTGGGAAGATTCATCAGCCTCTGCAGATACTCATCCCGTTTTGATGCCTCGGATTCCGCTTGAATCATATGACCGACCTACCGAAAGAACATCACGTCAAAACGTTTGTAATCACTAACATTCAGTAAAGAGTCGATAACTTCTTATAAGACACTTGGACTTACGGATTCATAAAATGAATGTATCTGGTGGGGCTCAAGGTCCACAATCGTTGTTGGAAGTGTCGTAAGAAGTTCCGAGACAAATGGCTCATTCTCTCCAACCTTTATCAAATAAAAAAAAATAACATCATTTATAAATTATAACCACCATATATTTCTACACAAGTACCAAACTAGAAAGAAATTGGAAAGACGTCAGAGTATATATTACTTGCACTATGACAAACTTCCGCTTGCATTTCTGCACAATCTTCAAAAACGTATCACAGGCCATATCCTAAAAGCAGAAATCAACCACACATTAGACCAAGAGCCAGTTCTCAACCACATAGAAACTTAACCAAATAAGCCTATAAATAAGCTACACATCGAAATATAGAAAGAAGTATCAAAACGAATATATAACCTGAACTCCTGGATGTGTTTCATGCATGAACTCAAACAACTTGTTTACAACAGTCTTCAAGAACTTCCAATGGGCTCGTAAAAATCTCGGATATTGCCCCACAACATACATTATATTACTCGCGATAACAGCTTTGTTATCTTTTCCTTTCGTGATTTCACACAGATTCAGTAGATCGCGAATAACCATAACAAGAAACCTGTTCTCCTGCCAAAACAAAAACACATCATATTAATACTTTCTCATAAAATACGAAATTATAAAAATAAAATAAACAAACATCGTAAAAAGTACTTACCTGATCTTCCATCATGGACCCAGAGATGGATCCAATCGCCCAGCATAGCGTGTTCAAGTTATTCCAATTCCAATCCTCACCGTTCAGTTGTTTACTCAGTTTCTTTAGCATCTGGTGACACCCATTAACAGAAATTGATAAATGTCACAACTTTATAATTCGAAAGTTACATTAATGTCAACATTGACTTCAAGAAACACAAGTAAGAAAAGAAATCACACCTGCTTTTCGGTATCATCATGATCAAGATGTGATAAGTAGATAAGTGTCTCCCTCATAATCTGCAAAAATTTATTTTCTTCAGCATTAAAAATAAAAAAATAAAAATGTACATTTTTGTATGTACAACTTCTCAAAAGGATCAATTTTTTGTGCATCTTTATCTTCTTTCATCTAGTTCAAATAAGCAAAAGATTACCTTATATTGCACAAGGACATCATTATCCTTCAAGGTTTCACGAACGATATTCCCGTTTTCGTCTTCCACGATCAGAACCTCTTCAGGCTTCGCCATGCGTGATATCATAAGCAATCTCAATTTCGACATTGGTATAGCATAAAGTTGCCGTCTTTGCAACAACTGCTTACCAACGCCATCAACCATACCAGGAAGCATCGGCATCTGCAATCGCAAACAAAAAAAGAAGAAAAATCGTAAATTTGCATTTCATGTGCAGATATGCTTATCAAATACAGCACGAGACCTACCTGCATCCCCATCATGTTTGCGGTTGCTGAATGGTTGTCGATACTGTGGTTTGCCTCAAAAAGCTCTGTCACTAAGGAATTCCAGTAGTCCAAGCAAACCTGTTAAACAAATTGATGAGAATTAGGTGTCGTTTGTTTCTTAAGAGGTCTGAAGTCTGATTTCACCTCTTAAAATTCAGAGGAAGATATGGGGTTTTCAGACCTTTTCTTAAAAAATAAAACAGTCTTAAGTCTGCAAACCTCTTAATTTTCAGACTTAAGAGGTTTTAAGAGGTATTTTTTTTAAACAAACAGCCCCTAAGAGAGCAAACCATTTGTATCTTACTACAACAACTAAGCATTTGAAAACCGAAAAACGACCAACTGTACCTTGAAAACCTCTGTATCGTCAACATACGAAATGTTTGTGAGATACTCGAGCCCCATCAAAAGCGAAGTGACGTTTTCTTGTGTCGACTCCAGGACACGAATATGAAACTGCATGTGAAAGCACAATTGTTAGGGTTAAAATTGTTAGTTGTGTAAAAGCTGAAGGGTTCTTTTGTAAATACCCTTAGGGGTATATAAGTGAGTTAGTTCTGTTAGTTGCTTATCACTTTGACATTTGAGATTCCCATGTTTGACTTCTCCTCTCAATATTTGTAAACTTGATTCCATCAATATAATTCAATAGATTTGATGGCTAAGTTTCTTGATTTTTAATTCCTATATTGTAATCACTTGCACTTTGCGATTAACAATAATATTAGATGCCATTAAGCCATAACGTAAGCATAACCACGCTTACAACAACTTGCCTTGTAAAATGAAGTGAAAAACAACGCCAGATTCTGAATAAACGCCTGAAAAATAACAAATTTTAATAAGCTTGATTGCTTCGGAAATCAAAAACATCAAGAATAAATCACATGAGCTTTCTGTACGAACAAGTGCATACCTGTTCTTCACTAGATCCATGCGCATATGCATCAGGTATATTCGTACTTGTTGGAAGAACGGTCTAATACAGACAGAAAAACCGTTAATAAATTCAACCACGCAAAAGCACGAAAAAAAAAAGAACTTGAGAATATGTACCTGCAACTGGACCATGAATATGTTATACATGTTAACATATTGCATATTGTAGAAATCCCCAAAGTTAAGGGCTGCAACCTGCACCAATCGATAACAAAAACACATTTACTTACACACATCCCCAAAATGCCCTTAGACAACTTCCCGAAACACCGAAAAAGAAGCATTACCTCAGTCAAGCACTGAAGGGTAAGATTACGATACGATGGCACTGGGAAAAACTTGAGGAGTGTTTCCAGCTGTAATTATATATAATATCATCAGTTAAAACGCACGAGAAGTGCACCAGAAAATACTAACGAAAATACAGTTTAGGAAGTAAAATACACACCAGTGGAGACTCGAAAATGTATCCCAATGGAATCCACGAAAGGAAAGCATGCAATGTGGCCAATGTAGCCCTGATCAGCTCAGTTCTTTGAGATGCTGATAGCACATATAAGCATAACTCATGAATAAGCTGAAACTCGCTGTTCAGAGATTGTTTCAGCTCTTTTATCTTCTGTTGGGTCATTTCACCCCTCGAGAAATCAAACACCTCCTCACTTAAAAGCTGTAAAATAACGACCCACACTTAGCCATATATACCAGAAAACATACAAATATAAACAGAAAAGAATTTTTCAAACATACTTTCAGTATAGCCATGCAGTTCTCACAAATCGTTTCACTAGTTTTTGCAGCCGTAACAAGGTCGGGAATAAAGCTGCGCCACCTCGCTGGCCATTCATGCTTCAAAATCTGGGTACCGGTCACAAGTCAAATTTAGTATAGTACAACATGATAAATAAATTTTAAAAGAAAACAAAAAAAAAATACTCACCTGAACTAGTATAATATTAAGTTTATTGACATACAACCTTTCTTGACGGAAAGAACCCTCGTTGCTTGAAAGCTAAACAAAACAAAAAATTAAAAATTAAACTCAAATTTAACGCGATAGCAATAAAGAAAGATACAAAATCCACAAACCCACACCTTCACAATAACATCCGATATGTAGTTTTTCATTCCATCACGCTGTTCAACAGGCAAAACGTTCCACCTGTACTTGATAACACCTTCAAGAACTTGTAAGGCGAAGAACTTGGTATTCAAGTTCTGTGTGTTTGATAAAATGTGAACCACTTGAAGCCACATGTCCGGATTATTTTGCAAATCTCGCAGTATATGATCAGCGGCAGTCCTCTGCATTGTTACCACACATGCATCAAAAACTTTACTATGAAAAATACAAATAAATCACTCATATTCTTAAAAAAGATGAAAAAAATTAAACAGGACCATATTCTTAAAATCACCCAACAAGAATATATACAAGAAGTGTACCTCCAAACAGTTAATAAGCAAGTAGCTTCTTAAGTGCAAATAAAGATATCAGTCCAGATTAAATAAATTTAGTAGTAGCATACTAGCATCCTTGATACAAAAAAACATTGGTTCGTTTTTGTCTCTTCTAAATGATAACTATGCTAGAGAAACTGCTACAATGTTCATTTTACGGTCCTAGAAACTTAGAGAAGAGTGGGACTTAAATAGGTTAAAAAAACTTAGGTACTAAATTAAATCCCCAAGAATATACGAAAAAGACTTGCTAGCCGTTGTCCTATAAATATTAGTTCAACTTTCATATACTCATAATTGTTATCCTTTTTACGCTCTGAAGCACAATATAATATAGGAGGAGGTTTAGGGGAAAACCCCCAAAAAAATAAAAACCAAAGAACACCCAGTCATGATTCATCTGGATGGTATGCATATTTGCATACAAGTAACTAAAGCACTTTTTGGTTTTTATGCACATGTGCATGCCTGACAATTGCTTACAAGTTACTAGTATGCATATGTGCATACCTTCTAGATGAAGGACTATCAAGGTGGTCCTCAGGTTTTCATTTTTTTGCAGTTTCCCCCTGAACCTGATCCTATGGATGTATATGGGTGCATGTGCGTGTATCACACTATCTTCTTATTTAACTTCAGGGTTGTTTGGCAATTGCTGAATGGTTTGGTGCAGGATGATTAAGTCGTAAGAATGATTAAAAGGCTCTTATGATATAATGCATAATAAAATATGGTTGTTGGTAATCGTTCATAATGAAATCAGTGCGCTGAACGGTTAAGTGAAGCCCAAGTTACAAATCATTCGAAGGGTTTTAGAACCATTACAAGGCATACTTTTTTCCTCAAACAAGATTCATCTCTTAACGATTCAGGGATTGCCTCTTAATGAAACCATAGTTCCATTCCATTAAGAGGTAAACAAACACCCTCTTCATGTTATAAACCACTTTCTTGAACTTAACATTTTGCAGCACAACACCCACATGAAACAAACAAATATAAGCAAATTCCTCAAAATAACTTGTGATGCACTCCACCTACTCAATTTCCCTACATTCTATTCTAAACCCAATAACCTAACTCCCATTGCAGATAAAACCATACTGAAATCAAAACTTCAAGCATTAACACAAACATCAAAAAAAGAACTTCCCACAATCTTTTCAACTATCATAACCCATAAAAGGCAACTAATTTCCATTCACAACAAATGAGGCAAAAAATCTTCTTTAACCCTTTTCAATCAACACTATATACTGATCAAAAACACACCCAAATCAAAAAATCTAATCTTTTTCCCAGTAAACAAGAAAACATCTATATAAAGATAAACAAATGTGGGCAAAACCTCATCTTTAGATCCAGTGCCATAAAAGGCAGCAACAGTGGCATCCAGCAAACCAACATCAATAGGCTGACTCAAATCCCTCAACTTCTCAGCCGCCATCGATCAAGATTCAAGAAAGACTGTGAATTTGAAAAACCCAAAACCCTAATTTTTTTTCTTTAAAACCCCTCTTTGGAATTGAAAGTGTACGGACGAAACCCTAGAATGGGGACAAAAAGGGGCGAATACCCAGATTGTAAAACAGGAAGATAGCTTGAAATTGAAGCAGAAAGAAAGGGTTTTAAGGAGAAAAGATTGAAAAAGATCGAGACTTTGAAATTGGTAGGCTTCCCTCCTCTTTTTATACTACTAATGAGAAATTGAGGGCTAAAGAAAAGAAAACACTATTGAGGGTTTTGAATATATGAAGTAGAAGAAGAGTGTAAAAAGAAAGGTCGACGACTAGTATCCATGGCCCTTTTTTCTCCATTAAATAGGTGTTCTAGAACCCTTCAAATTAGAAACCCCCAATTGGGGATTTTTCAACCTAGCAAATAGCAATCCATCCAACCACTTTTACCCATGGTTCTTTTTTAAGAAAGAATGAATTTTTAAGGTTTTATATGTGTTTTAGGTTGGTAAGGATATAGTAAATTGGACTTGGTATTGGAAAAGATTAATTTTTTTAAGTTTATATATGTGTTTAGGTTGTTAGTGATGGACTGAATTAGAGTTGGGGCTGAAAAAGATTGATGTTTTAAGGTTTGATATGTGTTTGAATCGTTAGTGGTAAAGTAAAGTAGATTTGAAATTAAAAAAATGGATCTTTTTAAGTTTTTATGCATGCTTAAATTGTTGGAAATAAAGAAAATTAAATTTGGTATAAAAAGGATTGATCTTTTAACCTTTTATGTGTCTTTTAAAGGCAAAATAAAACAATTAACCAAATTACAGTTGTTGACTTCTGCAGCACAAGAAGCAACACCATTACCATAATATGTCATCTTGAATACCTATAACTTTTATATACCTCAATCATTAGCTAAGACAGGAATGAGACCATCTCAAAGCTAAGGACATAATACACAAAATATTCCATTTTTACAACAAACACAAGGTGATACTAATGGACATAAAAATCCAGAATGCGGACCATTAAAGTACTTTATGGTTCTGGTTTCGACACGATGAACGCATGTCGTATTAATGTCCACATGAATTGTTGCACTCTTAGCGCTAGGTGTACGCTTAAATGCCCGCCACCCTAATTGTCTTATCAAGTCTACATGACTTAGAATACTAAAGAATTTACATTAGCAGAATTTGATGAATATTGCATATATAAATTGAGATCAATATATAGTCTCATATACCCTACGAGTAAAATATAAAATGGTCTCATAGAGTAGTAGAAGTTGTCATCAAAAGAATGTAGATGATAGCTAGAGCATTGGTTATGCGCATCAATTTACATACATCTACATAAAGAATGCAATATTACATGCAACTTTACCAATTTGTTTTTACACCCACAACTGGCCAACCAATATCATGCATACCAGTTGGTAACTGGATATAAGTCTGATCTTTTACATTTATGCATGTTTGGTTGTGAAGTATATGTGTCAATTGTGCCCCACCAGCGCACCAAAATGGGCCATTAAAAACGATGAAGCGTATATGTTGGTTATGAATCTCTAACAAGTATCCGCTATTTAAAACCTTTGACGCGTGATTCTTATATCGCATGATTTGCGGATTGTCACTTTGATGACAGTCTTCCCATCGTTAGGGGGATATAGACGAGAACTGTCATGGAATATTTCCATTATATTTTATTTCCAACAAACAAATGGAAGGTAAAGAAATTGCAGATATGAAAGGGAAAGCTCCAACAACGTGGTCGTGTACAGCTTCTAAGGAGAACTTCGCAAAACAAAAGGAGTATAACGATCACTGCCAAAACCTCAACCATAGAAGAAAGCTTTTGCTTCAAGATCGAATATTGGGAAGGTTCCGTGGTAAGCATGAAATGGGTCGAACCCGTGAGATGGGTCGAAACCTCAATCATCAAGAAGCAGGAGCATGATTCCACATACTCAAAAGAAGGTTATTGAACCCGTGAGACCCGATGATTCGGAGATACGTGAAATCCGTATGAGGATCTGCAAGGAACGAGTAGTGTTGAAATTTGTTGATTTGAACGAGTTCACTACTGGGAGGTTCCATGGTGAGCATGAAATGGGTCGAACCGGGAGAATTGACGAATGCTCATCATCAAGAAGCATGAACAGGATTCCACATACTTAAAAGAAGGTTATTGAATCCGTGAGACCCGATGATTCAGAGATACGTGAAATCCATATGAGGATCTACAAGGAACGAGAAGCGCTGAAATTTGTCAATTTGAACGAGTTCACTACTAGGAGGTTCTGTAGTGAGCATGAAATGGGTCGAACCGGGAGAATTGATGAATGCTCATCATCAAGAAGTATGAGCAAGATTCCACATACTCAAAAGAAGGTTATTGAACCCGTGAGACCCGATGATTCGGAGATACGTAAAATCCGTATGAGGATCTGCAAGGAACGAGTAGCGCTGAAATTTGTCGATTTGAACGAGTTCATTACTAGTAAGACGAACACTCTTTATCGGCTCGAGGAATTACAGATGTATCATGATGCTGAGAAGAAGGTATAAATTAATAGTACCGACTCCTTTTCCTTCTAAGCGGTAATTAAATTATTCAAAATTGAAAGACGATCGTCATTAGCTCTGAAATCGAGGGTTTGGAATTGAAGGTTCAATCATCGTGCTTTAAGGTCTAAAATTGAATGTTCAATCATCATTGAAAGTTCAATCATCACCATCATGAATGTTTTTTTTTTGTTTTTTTTTAATATTTTGGAAGGAAAATGATTTTAGTTTTTTGGATGAAATTTTTTAATTGTTGTTCAAAAAATTTGATATTAAATTGAAATTTTCGAGAAATTCGGGACGAGTACCGTTCCCAGTACCGGTACTATATATGATTACTCGGTTAGGTATTCGGTACCGCCTTTGGACCAAATTCGAGATTCAGAAAAACCAGTACCGGTACCAGTCAGTACAGGAGTACCGGTACCAGTCAGTACAGGACTACCGGTACCATGCCCACCACGAAAAGAGGGTATAACATTTTTCTCCCTAATTTATTGTGTGTTAGGATCAATCACTTACTTGCTAATATATCTATGACACCGAAAAGAACGTCCTTTATCTATGTTTATATCAAATACGAAAAATATATACTGGTACTAATTCTATGTAATTGCAATGGTTATTTGACTTGTATCAATGTTCAAAGAGGAACAAAATCGTATTTTGAACAAGGAATGTAGATAATTGTGATAATGTATACATGTATATTGTTCGTTCATTGGGGCCACATTAACTGACTTCTTTCATTACTGAGCTTCAGACTGTACTTTGAACAAGGAATGTAGATTAGCCAAGCAATGTATGAAATGATTGAACTCAACTCCTAATGAAGACATTAAGCTGGTAATTGAATTGCTAATGGAAATTATACTCATTGGCAGTTATGTGAGTGTAGTGTAATGGAGATTTCTAGACTCTGTTTTAGGATATGACAGGATCCAAATAAAGTCTAGGTGAGGGAGGTCAGGTAGACGAGTGTGAATTCATATTGGTTTTTAGCCAATCAATAATGATGCTGAAGGCTGAATTTTATTAACATAAAATACTTAAATTGATCATCCTTTTCCTCAGTTAATGCATTTTCAGTATATGCCAATTTATTAGTGTCTTTATCTTGTCCAACACAGGATTTTATGCTTACAATTGCATTATGTTTGATTAGAAGACATACGTAGCATCTGTATGGATGTCTTCTGCAATTTGGATTTGGTTCAACAAAAACTGTCTATTATTTTATTTTTACATATGTATGTAATAATTTGATAGAGTATTTTACTTCCCTTTTCTCCTTGTATATATATATATATATATATAGAGAGAGAGAGAGAGAGAGAGAGAGAGTTGGCTTATTTTGTGAACGGTGAACCTAACAATTTGTGCAAACTTTGTTAACTTGAGTTGGACCAATCAAGAGACATTTTTTGTGGTTGTTTTTAATTAAATGTCTAAGGGTAATCTCGTCCATTTTTTACTATATCGATTGACTCCATTTCATCATTTGGGTTACAACGTTGACTATTTAGAATAACACTCTATGTAAATCAATATAAATAAGTTGGTAAATCAACAACACTCGATATTGTTTTAGAGATAAAAGTGTATTTAAGATTCATGCACTCATATAAGATTGGTAACTTTTTACAAAAAAATATGAGTTTTGTTAATTAATAAAATGAAATCTACTATATATAAATACATATATACAATTCACCAAATGGAATAATTAGAAGAGTCATTAGGGATGGATGATGGCGAATATATCAATATTTTCTAGGCAAATAATTTTAGACTTTGATACTAGATAAAAAACTTTGAGAAATTATAAGTAATACTATAAACTGAACGACAAATTAATCATTTTAGATACTTTATTTTTCAATGTGATTAAATAATAAGTATTTGGGCCCTTAATATAGTACAAATGAACTTAGGTCTTGTTATATGCTAACAAAATTTGTGTACTTTATTTACTAAATCTTTTAGTACTATAATATTCTAAAAAATTTCGGGCCCCTATTATTTTTGGGCCCTGGGAGTATACCCGGCCCGCCCTCCCCCAGAGATGGCACTGACTCATGTACACATTCTCATATCTGCACTTTACACATATGCACTATACACTTATCCATATAACACATATGCACATTACACATATTCACTTTAAACTTATGCACACAACACATTTGCACTTTACACAACTGTATTTAACACAAATGCACATACACATAATGCATACAACAGACCTAAACATTTATGTTTGAAAAGTATTGAGATGCAAATATGCACTTAATAGAAAATTGGGTTACATTTGAAATGGCTTATCTTGTTAAGCATCGACCAACATACACACAATGCAATCGGCCAACATACACATTTATGGTTTGCACATATGCAATGACCACAATAACATAATTTTAATGTGTCGATACACAGTAACAAAAAAATTTCAATTAGCAAACAAAATTATGTAACAAAAACTTTAATCATCAGGGCAGAGAGGGAAGACAAGCTACAGATTTGTTAGAACACGAGGATTATTGTGGATGATTATGACGATGATGATGATTGGGCTTATGTATATCTCGTTAAATATATGAATAGAGAGCGCGAAACAAGCCGATAATGTTTCAAAATCATAACGTTTAAGGTTTTGCGTGTCTTTTAAGAGGTTTGAAGTCTAATTTTAATGTGTCTTTTTTTTTAAATTCAGAAGAGGAAGATCCCTACCTCCCTTTGGTAGGTCGAGATCTTCCACGCCCCAAGTTAACGCCCTCGGTGAGCACCTTAAGATTGGTGGATCTGAGGTCGATCAGAAGCTTACCGCAGGCACGAGTTCGATGAGTTTAAAGGTAATTAATATTTCCGCTAACCCGACACAAAAACGCAGAGTTTTGTATAGTTTTCCAGGAAAAAATTCTAGAAAAATGAAAATTTAGAAAACGCGTTTGGTTCATTTAGTTTTTAGAAGTTTTACAAGAAAATGAAAATTTTCTGTTTTCTAAATTCTATGAAATATGATTGTTTAGTAATTGTTGAGGATGAAATCAGGGCACTGAATGGTTAAGGAAGGCTCATGATACAAAATTATTCAATTGGTTTTTGAACCATTAAAAGTAGATTTTTTTTTTGCCAAACAAGATTTACCTCTTAACGATTCAGAGACTGCCTCTGAAACTGTTAAGATGTAAACAAACGGGGATGTTTGGCTGTTGCTGAATGGTTTGGTGTTAGATGATTAAGTGGTCAAAATGATTAAGAGGCTGTTATGATATAGTGCAAAATGAAATATAGTTGTTTGGTAATTATTGAGAATGAAATCAAGATACTAAAGGCCCAAGATACAAAATCATTTAGAGGGTTTTAGACCATTAAGAGGTAATCCTTTTTTTGCCAAACAAGATTTACCTCTTAACGATTCAGAGACTGAACGAATTTCCAATTAGAGAACTTGTATAAATCTTCGATTTCCCTCATCAAGATTGTCTTAGAGCAACTGAACTTACTTAAATTGCTTTGCTACAATTCTTAATCGAAACTTTAGATTTCTATAGCTTTGTGTTTTCTTTGCATTCTTGCTTGAATGCAACTCCTTCCTATCTTGGTTCTCTTGATTTTCTATTTTTTATAACTTTTGATGTACTTTACATTAATGAGATTTGGTTCGCACACCTTAGTTTTGTTAACGCAAGTTCTTTGAATTGAGTAGGTTGTCATGCTGGGGCTAGATGCAGCAGGGAAAACAACCATACTTTACAAGCTGCACATTGGAGAAGTTTTGTCAAATGTCCCGACTATTGGTAAGTCATCCTTAAAACAAGGATAAATTTTGTATTGCATCTAGGGTAACCCTAAAGTACGAAGATGTGTTTTTGTTATTTAAGAAGTTTTTTCATATGAAAAAGTGGTGAAGATATGAAACAATTTTTTTTGCAGGTTTCAATGTGGAAAAAGTTCAGTATAAGAATGTGGTGTTCACAGTTTGGGATGTGGGTGGCCAAATGAAGTTACGCTTCTTTTGGAGGCATTACTTTAATGACTCCAATGGATTGGTAAGGATAACCACAACTTCTGTTGTGGTGCTATTTTTTTATTTTAACAAGTCAAAATCTGTTTTGTGCTTTATTAAGGTGTCGTTTGTTTTTTAAGAGGTCTGAAGTCTGATTTCGCATCTAAACTTTAAGAGGTGGATGGTGCACCTCTTAAAAATTTCAGAGGACGCCTTTTCTTAAAAATAAAACGAACAGTCTTAAGTCTACAAATCTTTTAATTTTCAAAGGTATTTTTTTATATAAAACAAACAGCCCCTAAATCTACTTGAGGAGTCCCAAACAATGAGATAAGTTAATTTCTTATTTTTGCTGGGATATGATTCCTTAGTCTTAATTCTTAAAAATTTGTGCTAAACTGAGAGTATTATGTCCATATTTATGTTGTCGACTATTTGGACCGAGAGAGGATAAGCAAAGCAAAGGCGGAGTTTCAGGTATTATTATTGTTTTTTTTTCATGTCAAGACAATTACGTTAGAGAAGTTTACATGCTCATATTGCTCTATTAACGTGTTCCTGACCCACTCTCTCTTTCATTTTATTTTCAGGCCATTATTAATGACCATTTCATGCTTAATTGTGCCACCTTGGTGTTTGCAAACAAGCACGACATAGTATGCTTACACTTCTACTAAGATTGTTTTAGTGCATTAAGTAATTATAAACATCTTTTCAGCAAGGATGATCTTTATTCTTCTTCTTTTTCATCCTTGCTGAAAAAGCAACAATCTTAGTACTAAATACTTACGAATATAGATTATTCAATTGTTTAACAAATTTTTTACCTAAAAATTAGGTTACTTTAACATATACAAACCCAATAAATAAGTTACCAACATAATGAGATTTTTTAAGCACATAAACGAATACGCCAAAAGCGGCAAAATAAAACACGCACACTCTCTTTGTGTTTTTGTAGGTTTATAAATACAAGAATCCAAGAACTTATCATAGTTTCATCGAAAATTTTAAGCCAATTATCATTCATTTTTCAATTTCTTGATTATTGATTCGTATGGTGATTGGCAATGGTTTTTTGATAGCCGATGGTTTTTTAAGGATTTTTTGATCGACCTTATTGAATAATATAGTTAAAATTAGCTTTATTTATTTATTTATCATAGTAAGAATATTAGATTGTATTTTAAACTTCAGGTCCGGTCCCATTTTTTACCCGAATATTTGGCACCGGAACAGGTTTGGAACCGAAACCGGAAATTGTCAATTCTTAGGACCGAGAACCGGACCGTATAAGTAATATCAGTGCCCATCCCGGTTTTTTTTTCCCGGTTCGATCCGATTCAAACGATCCCAATGCTCACCCCTATGTCGAACAAAATAGCATCAAACAATGTTGTCGGGGAGACGGTAGATGCAAACGGGACTCAATCAAACAAAACGAAACTCGAAAAACGAAACTGATTTTCAACTAAAAGCCATAACCAGATAACCTTTCAAAGTAAGAAGCAGACAAGGAGGGACTAAACATGATATTTACCAACACATGAGGGGGTAATATCGTAATGTTGTTCACCAACAAATATAACGAACTCCCCCAAAGCCTCCTTCTTCAACAATTCGAAACCCTAATCGGAAAACCCTAATCGGAAAAAATGGCCGTTTTCAACGTGGTGCAGAAGCGGCGGAGAGCGGCCATCGCAGACCGGAAGAGGAAGGTTCACGGCGATGCTTTCACCGGAAAGCTCAAGCATAAGCCACAAAACACCACTCTTTCCGGCAAGCGTAAGCGTAAGCTTATGAAGAAATGGCGAAGGGTATGTTTGTTTGTCTTTCTGTTTTAGTTAGTTATTCAGACGAAATTGCTTAATGAAATTGCTTAATTAAAGTGGTTATGTTAACAATTTACTAAAAATTGAACAGGATCAGAAGGAGGCTGTGGAAAAGGGGCTTATTACCATGGAAGATATCGAGATGGCCGTTGCAGATGGTATATATATATATATTTATATGTATATACACGCTTTTGATATATTTATATGTTATATGTGTACAATTGATATCTGAAATATACATCAACTAGTAAACTTTTGGCTGTAGAAATCAAAGGAGAAGAGATGGTATAGATTTTCTGATAGATTTTTTCATGTTGTAAAGCCCAAAGCCTAAATTTTACAACTTTTGTTAGGTTTAAGGGGGTTTATTTTATGTAACAAACAAACCAACCCTAAGCATGGTTTAAATCCCCTTAACCTAATAAAAGTTGCTTCCTTTTCAATGGTGTTTGTTTACCTCTTAACAGTTCCATTAAGAGGCAACCTCTGAATTGTTAAGAGGTGAATTCTAATTGGCAAAAAAAATGGACTGCCTCTTAATGGTTCCAAAACCCTCTGAATGATTAAGTATCTTGGATGTCTCTTAACCATTAAGAGTCCTGATTTCATAATCAACAATTACCAAACCAACATATTTCATTTTGCACCATATCATATGAGCCTCTTAATCATTCTGACCACTTAATCATCCAGCACTTAGCCATTCAGCAATGGCCAAACAACCCCTATCCATGACAATTTGGGCATCACATGAATAAATCTATCAGAAAGTTTACATCATCTGTTCGCCCTTGATTTCTACAGCTAAAAGGTTCCTAATGGATGTATAATGTATTTGTTTTCCTCTAGTAAATTGATAAATACATGAGCCAGTGGTAAGGTCCACATACATTCTACCACAGTCCCTACCTCTAGATGGGATATGTGGATTTGTTTGGTTTGGGTTTTTAATAATACTTATACGCCTTCATTGAGAACCCCTATACTCATTGATACACACCTACCACTTTAACCCAACTCGGCAGGACGGAATTTAGTGTATTTGTGAAGTAAACAGGCCCAGGGATGCGATGTGGCATCCCTAACAAGAGTACTCCATCTTGTTTGTTCACACTATTGCACAAGCCAATGGTTAGGATCCAAGCGCTTACCACTATGCCAAAAATCGATCACAAAACCGTTTTTTCACGCTTTTGGTTCAAAAAGTAGCAAAAAATTCTTCGAATCAAGTGTTTTTCTACTCTGAAACCAATTGATAATCCAAGCAATAACGAGTATCAACAATGTAATTAAGTACACAATGCAAAAACTCAAATGTATAGGGAGAGAATTTGTCACCAGAACTTTAGAACTCATTACTCTGAATGATACAAAAAGCTCTGCTGACAATCTCTCTCTCTCTCTCTCTCTCTATATATATATATATATACATTTGAGCTCTTGCATTGTGTATTAAACAATCTCTCACTCTTTTTGGGTAGAGGCCAGGTCTTTATACATTTCAACCCCACCCCACTTTTGAGTGGTATTTAGTTGTTTGGTTTGCTTGGTAACTTCTTTCCATAAATGGCTGGTGTACACTTACGTTGTTCTTTTCAAGTTATCACATTGTGGCTGCTGAAATTGTTGTTTTTGCCATCTATTCTTTCGGCTCTATACATGGGCTATATATAATATATATCTATCTTACCATTCCATACACATTTACAGGATCAGGGACATCATCTCAAGATGCTCATAAATCTCCCGTAAAATTCAGCATGAAAAAGAGTGTGAGAATTAAATCAAAGCGATCAAGCAAGAAAGGTACTCATTCTTGAACAGCATTTATGCTAATCAAACTTCTTTCTGTAGCACTCTTTTCGATGTTTTATATTAGTTTTTGCCTTTTTGGTATTTTACGAAGCAATCCAACGTCCAACGTTTATTGTGCACGACTTTGTAGATAAGAAGATCAAAAGAAAATCAGATAAGGCAGTCACGGAGGCTTCAACGGATGTGATGGTGGAGTGATTGAGTAGAAGAAGTTGCTATTCGACATCCGCTGTTATTTTTAAAACTGGTTAATGCAGCCATTAGATGTTTGTAGAATGTTGGCTACACTAGTTTTTTTGTTTTTTCCCTATTGAATATGTAAGAATGCTAAAGCTACTGGAATTAGAAGTAATGTTTTACTAGTTAATGATATGCACTTTGTGTGATTATGTTAAGTCTTGAAAACATGTTTGTGTAGTAGAAAGCAGAGAAAAAAAAAGTTGACATTTGGTTTGTGAATCCTACAATGGAATCAGAAGGAATTTGAATGGTCAATTTTGTTGACCAAATTTGTGGTCAATTTTGTTGACCAAATTTGACCAAGTTTCATTTTGACGTTTGTTTAACATATGGAATGAAATTGAACTCCATACATTCTATCATTTATGTATTAAGTCCTTCAATCACAAAAGAAAGAAAAAAACATTAAATTATATACCCCACACGGGATATATATAGGAAAGTTCAAACAAGAACGATAACTAAAGTAAGAATAAGAAAAAGGTCAAAACACAAGTATATATAGATGACGTGGCTTGCAACCTAAGTAGAGTGAATCATAGATGATTTTAGTGTAAATTCACATGTTACTCAATTGTTTTCTTATGAACCTGACTATATATATCAATCTATCCATCAATACGCAAATTACTCTTGATTTTCAATTTATAAGCCCTATTGAATAAACCAGACAAACAGATTCCAATGTTCGTTTGAAGAACTAGATTCCATTTTCTTGCCAACCAAACACTTCAAAATGATAACATTTCATTGAAATTCTTGACAGATAACATTCCTGCATAATATTTTGATTTATAGATCTTCAAGAATATCCAAATTTCAAAGGCAACTTGGCAAGTAACAACCACAAAAATACCAATTCCCTTGATCTTGAATGCCTTTGTTAAAAACAAGAACTACACTAGTATTGCATCATTGCTTTCTATAGTCTGTTACATTAGGAACCAGATGATATCTATCTCCTGAATAAGCCGAGTTTTGTAGCGTCCTGCAGTAATCGGAAATGGTCGATGAATTCTTCACCAGTTCCCATATCTTGCCGGAGTTTTTCAGCCAGTCTCTCTCAGACACGGTTCTTGAAAATGATGGACCACTCATCGATAAAACCTGATGCCAGTGACAAAGTCCATTGAAATAGTCAAATATCATAAAGAAACATGGTCAAGGGTGCGCTTGGTATGCGGACTAGCCAAACTGGAGACAGGCAGGCGAAAGAATCATCGAAGATTTCAACTTAAGAGGGCTAATTTAGTAATTTACCTATCTTGTCCCATCCTCTTTGATTTTTGTTTCACCTATTTTGGTGGGATAAAAAACACTGCATTTTTGTGCATTTTTGTCCCACTCAGTCTTTATCTAATTTTAGAGGGTTAGTTCAGTAATTTACCCATCTCGTCTCTTCTTGATTTTAGTTCCATGGCTCCACCTATTTTGGCGAGACACCAAAACTGCATTTTGCTCTTAATCAGTCTCGTCCTAATCTAATTTCAGAGGGGTAGTTTAGTAATTTACCTATCTTGTCCCCTCTTCTTGATTCTAGTTCCACCTATTTTGGCAGAACAAAAAAACTACATTTTTGTCCCATTTAGTCATGTCCTATCCCAGTCTAATTGGTGCACCACACGTACTACAACGCGTTTTCGTTGTCATGTCCCACCTTATTTTGCATACCAAACACACCCTCAACAAACACTATACAAAACTGGACAAAACTACCCCCAGAGTTAAAAGGATAGAGACCTGATCGCGTAGCTTCGACAAGGAAGAATAGTAGCTCTCATACTGGTCCCCGGGAGATTCGGTGTTACTTTTAGATGGGATGAAAAATAACTTGAGTGATGCAGGATCAGAATCATCATCCAGACTCCTTTTGGGCATCACATTATTCTCTTTAGACCCATTCTGATGTTTCTGTTTGTTGAATGAAGTAGAGCTGAAATACTGATTAAGCCCTTTCTTTATTTTCAGAAAATAATGGGGAGCCATATCTTGTTCATGAAGCCTGCAAACCATAAGATAACATATCACCATTTGTCATCCATTGGTTTTCAATTATCATAACATTATTACATATTTATCACAGCAAAATCAGATTAGCATTACAATATTATGACATCTTCATTGACAACGGAGACATCAGCATAACAAGTCTCTCATGATACTAGCAACATTTAAAGAATAAGAAAAAATTTAAGATAACAAAAAATTGTTGATAAATATTAATTTATTTTTATTTATTATGAATTGAAAATTTGGAGGCCCAAAAGTTTTCTCGCATTTTTGTAAAACAAGAGTGTTATCATTTGAACCCCGCCTTTTATGTGTGTGTGTATATGTGTGTGTGTGTGTGTGTGTGTGCCGTGTGCATATACACATTTTTTGCACATATGCAAAATAAAGCATAGAGAAGATAACTCACTTTGTGTGCACAAAAACAGGAGAAGCCATGTATTCTTCTGCAACCTCCTGAATTTTATCTTTGATCTCTTTATCAGAACCTAAATTAGAGCTTTGTGGATGCGAAAGTGATAAGGAGGATGGATCAGGTATGCTATGTTTTAACAAGTCCACCTGTCAATGAGAAACAACACTACGAGACCTTAATACATCATAGAACTTACATACCCAGATACCCTATTACAAACGGAATTAAGGTTCATAGACAAAATATTGAGCAAGTTTTGATCATTAAAGACAGTTCCACGGGATTCAAGAAAGCTTTGAATTCATATATATACACACATACATATATATAGGGTTGAGTTCAAGGGCGACCAACATGTTTCCGTGAGACACATGGGATCACACAAAAATACTAAACCTTCATAGCAAAATATTGTACAGGTACAAAGAACAGCGAACCTTCACAGCAAAAACATTGCAAATGTTTACCTTCATAGTGCTTTGCAGTGAAGGCTCAGGGTTATTTTTGTGGTCTCACGGAAATAGGTTGGTCTCAAAAGTATGTATGTATATATATACATATACATATATACACAAACATGCACACATGCAAGTATAAGCTCATTGCTATGCAGAGTTGCAGACAAAACACAAACAATATTAACGGAAGGGAAGCATACCGTTGCCATCAAATGCCACATATTGTTATCATGAACTCCTTCAGATACCACCAGAATAATGTGACAAATGGAGGTCAAGAGAACACCAAGCTACAAGGGTTCCTTGCAGGATGTTTTACAAGATAGAGAGTCAATTAGAGACAAACAATAGGCGTATGGTATAATATACAGATAGCATATCATAAAGAAATAACCATAATCAACCGCGATATTATAAGGCAAGTAGGTAACAGCATCTTGTTAAAAAGAATAGAGATCATGCTCATAGCTGTATAAAGCGGCACACCTGTATACTCATCAGTTCATGAGCCAACTCAGCAGGTAACGGCTCACCACCCAAAACTGAGATTGTGGATGAACCATCAGGTCTAATCATCTCAGCCAAAACGGAAGGACTGTATACAGGCTGCATTCGATTAAAACAAGTTAGAAAAAGAAGATACAGTTTGAAAGGGAAGAGAAGGAGAAAAACAAGATAGTCCCAAAACCCGTCAACAGAGACTCAGATTATGAAATAAGCAAAGAAATAAGTTTGATAAATCAAGAATTCAAGATCACACATGATAACCGTGAAACAAAGCAAATGACCTCTTATCATCACATAGCATTTAGAGACTTAATAGTTAATACCATCAAAATCAGGCTGATTGGGAAACAAAAAGTGTAGAACACAATACAACAAAAGAGTAGTTTGAAAGCAGAAACCTGCGTATCGAGAAGTATGATCCTTTCAGAGGTAATTCTTGGTTCAATTCCAACCGTACAATGCTTCGCCATCGCCTTGGTTTCCACCGCTTCTATCGGAAACGGAGGCAGCATACCTACCACCACCAATAACAGCAGATTGAATAATCACATCAACCAATAACAATGAAACCACCATTTCTGTTTAAACACAACTATATCGAAGCTCCCAAAAGCAATTAACTTCATCAATTCACTCAGGGATGTAAACGAGCCGAGTCGAGTCGAGCTTTAAGCTAATCGAGCCAGACTCGTTTAAGATTATAGAAGCTCGAGCTCGAGTGAGCTTGTGCTTTGAGGCTCGAGCTCGGCCCGTGAACCTCGAGCTCGGCTCGCTAATGCTCGGTTGCTTCATGAGCGTAAATGAGCCTTAAGCAAACGAGCCTAAACGATCCCTAATTCTAAGGATGTGCTTTGAATATCGATTTTTTATATATGTTTAATACATAATACTAATAAAATATAAAATACATAATATTATATGTGAAGCTCGTTTTAGCTTGCGAGCCTAAACGATCTCTGATTTTGAGGCTCGAGCTCGGCTCGTTTAGTAAACGAGCTCGAGCTCGTTAAAGCTCGGCTCGTTTCAAGCTTTTAATGATCCGAGCTCGGGTAGCTCTCAAGTAGCTCGGCTCTTTTACATCCCTAAATTCACTCACGGAAAATCATGTACGGACAAAAGTTAGGGTTTACCAGGGGAAGTTCCATCAAAGCCATAAATCTCATTCATGATAGTAGACTTCCCAACGCCGGCCGGACCGATAACTCCGATCACCGTAAAATCGGTATTATCCGTCAAAAACTGCAACACATATGGAATCAAAAAACACAACAAATCCACGATTTTGCCCTAAATAGCGAAATTAGCGACTTACCGGAAGGAAGCGATCGGTGTGGAAATCCCAGGACTCCGACAAGAGATTGAGAAATCCGACGGAAGGAAGACGATTGCGAAGTGACGAAGCACCGTCGTCTGCGCCGCCGCCGCCGCCTCCGGCGCCGCCAGGTCCGCGGTTGTACTTGGCGGCGGTGACGAGAGCGGGCTTAGCTAGTAGGATTTTGGGAGCTTGATGAGAGCTAGCAGATGAAGAAGAGTTTGAATTTGAAGAAGAGGTTCCTCCACCGCCGCCGATGCCCGCCATTGCCGCCGGCGATAACTACCGATGTGGTAACTGAAGAAAGGGTGGCTGGCTATTCAAGCGTATGTCATTTGAAGCAACTTTGGTTTAATTGCTTTTTGGCCCCTTGAATTTTTATCTTTCAAACTTTAGAACCCTGCAAAGTATGGTGTTAAATTGTTTTTTAATTTTATTTTAGACGTTTTAACATTTTTATATTATTAGAATATTTTATAAATCCATATTTAGAAAATAAATTAATAATAACTCAATCTTCTTGTTGAAAATAAATAAATTGTTAGATCATCTCTTCTCTTCCTACCTCCAATATTAGAGAGGGAAAAGGTCCCACTAAAAAATAGAAAGCTAGAAAGTTTTTAGGTAATTTTTTTAAAGATTTTAGTCAATATTTCATCCAGTAAATTTTGGTCTAGAACCCCATTAATCAAAAAAGTAAATCAAACGTAATAAGATAAAAAAAACTCTCGAAGTCAACTACATAGTCAAAAAACTTATCAAAGTCGCAAAAAGAAAAAAAAAGAACTTACAAAATCCCTTGAAACCAATCATCCAAAAAAACCTTTTAAGTATCCCGAAAAACTTCAAGTTTAAAATATATCATACTACTTTACAAGCCATTAATTCACCTTAAAGATGATCCCATTAAGAAAAAAACATGGATCCTTTAGTGCTCTCTCACTCTCTCCATGCATCAAGTTTAGAATCATCTAAATTTGAAGATTTATTTACTTCTCTCAAATTTAAAAGACAATATACAAAATTTATCAAACCAAAATAAGAGAACAAGCTCTTATCAATATGTTGAATTTTACATTGATGTCATGTGAAAACGATGTTTTATTAACTTTTCTATTTTTATATCAATATTACTAATACTAAAGTAACACATAAGATCCACAAAAAGAGATTCTCATTAATCCTTACAACTGTAATTTTTTTTATGATAATATAACTCCAAAATATATAAAATAAGATATTCTTACAAGTCACCCCTTTAAAGATATCTTAACATGTAATGTTTGACAAATCAATCTTGATTTTGCTTTTTTATTCTTCTAGCTTCAACATAATCAAATATCATCAATAATTATCAAAAGAAACTATTTCAAGACATCATTTATGAAATTGGAGGTGATTAAGTGAAGTAATTCCAAACTCAAGGGGGTCAAAAGGTACAAACCATAAACTGTGTGGCTATTTTCTTTCAATCCGATCGGATGCTACAAGAAAGAAGAAGATCTTCAATTCAAACCCTAATTTCAACGATCTTCATTTTCCCCCAATTTCAATCTCAATTGAGATCTTTCCATGGCGACGATTGGAGCTAAACGAGGCTATGCCATGGCTTCCAATTTGCTGAAAGCCATAAAAACCTCTTCTGCTCCTTCTTCAACCTCTGTCCGACGATTTAGCGGCGTTGTTAACAGTGAAATCACCACCAGCCACACCGCCAAATGGATGCAGGTTGGTGATCTTTCTCGAAAAGATGTTTTTTTGATTTGGAAATGATGGATGGATGGATATAAGTTTTAGTTGTTTGATGGTTATGGATGCAAAATTGTTAATGAACATTAAACCCTAATTTTATGAGCTTAGATTATTTAGTTTATTGGTGAATTAGTTATCAAGCATTGTTGAAGTTATGTAATGTAGGATCTTAAACAAGCTGAAAAACTTTAAGATCAAGGGGTGGAGCTGATTTTTAGGTATTGGGAGTAGGCAAGTTTTGTGTTCTCTTTGTCGTAGTTGTTCGGTAAAGTTTTGTGCTTTGGTAGCTAGAGGAGATAGGATGTTGTTTTACGTCGTTTGATGAAGCTTATTTCAGCTTCAGTAGTATGTGCAATGATTAGAACACTCTTCAATTGAAACTTATTTCGGCTTCAGTAGTATGATGAATGTTCTTGTATGATATTTCATTGGTTGTAGCTTCCGTGTAATTACAACTTTCTTGAAGTTGGATGCAAGCCTTGCCATAGACATATATTATGGGTGTGCATATGTATATATTTATGTGTGGTGAATGGCAGTGGTAGACTCAGAAGTATTTTCAAATTAGTCTGGTGGTTAGTTTCTTGCTTTCAAATGTAAGGTCTGATGCTCGAGTCTTGTTATTGCATTTTTTTTTTTGGAAACATAATAAATCTGGAGTTAAGAGCTAATAACTGAAAAACAACTCTAATATAACTTGAACACAAGACTTCACATTTGAAAAGCTAGGAATTGACCAACTGTACCAAGGGAAACTTGTGTTCTTATTGTAGTTTCAAAATATATTTGGTGGCACACAACAAATTGATATCGTGACACCTTTCACGACCCTATAAATTTTGACACTGCGACGTGGGAAGCAAACTGTGGCACATAGCACCGTCCTCTTTTGGTGGTGGGCAGGATTGGGTACACCCGAGTGTGATACGCTTGGCTCATTTGTTTTGGGTTTATACTGTTATTTGACATTTCTAATGGTTCAATATATATGTGCCTTGTGTCCATTCTTCTTTGTATCATTTCCAGTTTTCTAGGATTCACCTTTGTTTGGAGGAATGAAAAGCTTTTGTAGACAATCCTGATAAATGTTTGGAGAAGGTGGTTCTACCTTATTTAATTGTCATTTGACTTTGGATTTTATTTCACTAATTCACCGGTCGATGTAGATCACATAAATGAGTTATATGTGCTTATGTATACAACACAAAGCACAAAGAAAGACACTCTCATAACTATATCGTTGTCCTTGCTTAGTAATAGGTTTCACTTTGAAGAATTCTGCATTTTGATTGCCATTCAGACTAGAAATTTGCAATCAATAGTTTGTGTGTGTTTTACAAGTTGTTCTTTGCTGCATTCTTTACTCTTCAGTAAAAGGTAATATTATAGATCCTGAATCCTGATAACATCACTTGGAAATTGTCATACCGACTTGTTAATTGTCACCGTTTGCTCCATGTGATTAACAGGACACAAGCAAGAAATCTCCAATGGAGTTGATCAATGAAGTCCCACCCATCAAAGTAGAGGGCAGGATTGCAGCCTGTGAAGGAGGTTTTTTTTCTTTTTCCCAGTTTTTATGCAGCATCAATAATCTTTACTCTGTAATCAAGTCTAATTACTCAGAATCATGGGGTTTAAACTTTACGGTCGTATGTTAGCTTAATTTGTTGTTTTTGATTATTGCAGACACCAATCCCGCACTTGGCCATCCAATAGAGTTCATATGCCTTGATAAGCCTGAGCCAGCCATTTGCAAGTACTGTGGTTTACGCTATGTCCAAGATCACCATCACTAGATTCATCTCAAAACATCAATGTTTGATTCAGCAAGTTTCCAGCTTCTTTTTTTACTGGCCATATTCAGGCTTTCATGTTCCTTTTTCTATTTTAGCAAAGATGATGATGATATGTACTCTATCTAAACCTTGATAATGCTTGCAAATAAGATACTGATTGCGACTACCCTATTCGATTTCCAACGAGTGTCCAAGTTGATATAAAAAAAAGGTCTGTTTACTTGAATATGTACTAGGTAAGTGCTTACCTCATATATCTTATGATCATGAAAAAGACTGAGACTCTTATTCAGTAAGAGGCATGGCAACAGCCAAAGTCTGACTAGGTAAGCAAGGGAAGATATTGTTACCCAACTTGATCATTTAAGCCAAAAATATTGTCCGGTCAGGCCACCTCAAACAAATTAATACCAAAAATGCCCCTAAAATAAAGCAACTCACTCTTTTTGTCTTCCTTCAAACCCATTGACTCCAATCTCTTAGACAGACAAATTTATACTTTAATGAAAAAAAAAAGTGAACACCTCCTTAGGGAATTGATCCTGCTCCAGGGGATTTTTAAATTTCATTACATAGCTTCTGTAAGTCAGCCAATTAAAGATCTCAAAGTACTTGAATGCAAATGTCAATGAGACAATGCCTTTTTAACATATAAAAAAAGGGTACCAAGAAAAACAAACTTCTCATTTTATTTGCAATAAATTTCCTTATCTGCCTGCCTACAGACAAATCATTCAGCCAGCTGCAAACCCCACATACACCACTACCATGGAGAATCTGAAGCTCTTTAACATAAAATCAATTCTTCAGCTAATACAAAGATCACTAGCCAGTTAACAATACTTCTTGTTTGTATATCAAGAAAACCTTTTTTATCAGATGTATCATAAATCTTAACAGGAATGAATATGCATAAATAACACTTCATTCCCAAATCCAACAAATGAATGGGTCGACCACCAAAATGACACACAAGCAGATAACTCACCTGCTTGCCCCAAAATGCCACCCAAACAACAAATAAGCCACCTAATTACCACCACCACCACTGCCGCCATCCGTTGCCGCTAGCTTTCTTCTCTGCTGATGCTCTGCAACTTTGTAGTCCACCACTTCACGAAACAGAAGGGGATCAAGAACGCAGTTTTCACTGCCGTAAACAGCAGCCTGAACACTTGCCATCAGTTTCGCAACCTCTCTTCCTGAAAACCCGTCTGTTTTCGCAGCGGCTTCCCTGATTAAGTCATCGTTCAGACCCTTGATTTCTATCTGCTGCTGTTGTTTCTGGAAGAACTTTGAAAAAAAGCCAGGTTTTCTTGCGCCGGCTTTAGCAATGTACTTGTCTAGATATAGTTTCAAAAGTTTGAACCTTTCTTCTTCTCCGGGTAAAGGGAACTCTAGAACTTCATCGATACGGTCCGACACGGCTGAATCAAGATCACCCGGACGGTTTGTTGCAAGAGCCAGGACTATGTCCTTCGATTGATCACCGGTGCGGAAAAGGAGGGCGTTAAGGGCACTCCTCTGAGCTTCACTCATATAAGTCTTGTTCCGCCTGAAATTTAAAACAATTTGTGTTAAAAATATTTGCCAAATGCAACCAAAATGTTGGCAAACAGCAATATAATCGTTACTTAGTTGTTTCTCCATTGTCATATACGGATAAAGCTTCTATATAGATTGAACATGTTTTTGTTTGAGTTTTCTCACTGGGAGGGGAATGTTTGAAAAAGACTTGGCTTTCTGCATAGAGGTCTTCCCTAGAAGCTTAATGAATAAGCCACTTTCTATATCATTAAGCCACTACCAAATAAGCCATGAATCACATTAAGCTGTTAACAAAGAGACCCTTACTCGCATAAGAACGCATCTGCTTCATCAATAAATAGCAACAAACCCCTGTTGGATTTCTTGGCCCAATCAAACAGCTGATGTATCTTCGTAACGGCTTGGGAACCTAGTGGTGCAACATCTCCGCCAGTCATCAACGCATAATCAAGTCCCTGAGACATTTCAAATCATAAAAGACGGAAAGAGGTAAAGAATTAAGAACCAGCAAACATAAGATCAAAACATGAATGCATACCTAACTAGAGGAAGGTTCAAGGGAAAAATCTCAAAATAACGGAAAACTGAGGAACACCCTTGTAGCTCTTCATCTGGACCGTATTGCAATTGTGCATAAAAGCAAATGAAGTTTTTTGTGCATTATGCACATGTGCATATGACAACTTACTTCAATGCACAACAAGTGCATACGGTCCACATGAAGGGATACAAAGTGTTCCTTAGTCTTCCGTTTTTTTAAGGATTTCCCTTGAAACTGACCCTACCTAACTACCAGTATTTATATACAACAATAAGAAAAGGCTACATACAGATTTTCGTGCCAACTCTCTGGCTGCCATTGTTTTCCCAGTTCCCGGAGGGCCATAAAAAAGCATATTCCGGAATGGTGCCTGATGAGATTTTGTATTGGCAGTTGCACCAGCCAACTGCTGAATTCTCTTCTGCAAGGATGGATTGAGGATGACTTCCCCAAAACCATTTTGCGCTTTTGAACCCTTCTCACCACCGCGTGAGAGAGTGCTTAATCCACGAGAAAAAAAGCCCGACCAAGGGTATTTTCCTCTAGAGGATTCCCTGATCAGTGATGGCTGTCCAAGTATTCTGTCAACGTAGCTCCACACCACCCTTGCACCTTCTCTGCATTATATGACAGAAGCTACGTCAACGGATGAATTGTTACCAAAAACTAAAAAAAATTTGTTAAGGGAGCATCAACACACTCAATAAGTCAATATACAAGAGTAAACAATTATACCTTGTTGTGTAGATTCCTGCAGCAAGGGCAGTGACACCTCCAACGGCCACGACCAACTTGTTTTGATCAGTTAATATTGCACGCAATCCCCCTGGAAAAAAAGTTAGTCACTTGCCTCGTTAATCAAGAAACATAGATAGTGGGAAACGGAAAAGTTCTAGATATCATGATAAACATAGCGTTACAGCTAATTTATCGCCTTTACCCAAACTAAACTAAGGGGATGTTTGGTTGGTTTTCGATGAAGTCCTTGTATGGATGAAGTTGTCTGAGTGGATTAATCTGTCTGTTAGGGTGAGGTTTTTCATAGATGGAAGAAACGTGTTCTTTATTTGGGAGTGACAGGTTTGAAAAAACTTGGCTTTCTACATAAAGCTTACTGAATAAGCCACTTTCTATACCATTAAGTCACTACCAAAGAGTGTTTGCAGATCTGAGACTAGTAGCTACTAACATGGTGTGTTCACTTTGACAATTTCGACCCTTTATAGAAAGCATATGAAATTAGGGTATCACTAAATAACTAACCTCCAATGTGTTCGAAAGTAGTGTTGATTGCAGACACCCATTTTTCTCTTTCAGCATTAGCACGTTCTACCAGCATCCGCTTATTCACATCTTCGGCCAATTTAGCCTCATGGGCTCTTCCTTCTGCTTCAGCCATAGCCCTCACCCTGATTGTTTCTCTCTCGATCTCAGCCTTCTCCCTTTCCGTTTGTCTACGTTGTGCTTGGATTTGCTCTTCTGTTGCTCGTCTCGCTTGTTCTTGCCTTATAGATGATTCTTCTTGCATCTTCACAAGCTCTTGATTTCTTGCTCTGTGGTGTTCGTTTTCCGCCTGCAATAATATGTTTGAATATCATCCCGCACTGATATAAATAACATAAAATCGTAAAAACATAAAACAAGAAGGGAACATGCCTGCATTCTCTTTCTTGCGAGTTCATCTTCATAGCGAGCCATTTGTGATTTTATTTGTGCTTGTTGCTGAGCCAGCTTTTTCTGCTCGTCATATATTACTCGTTGCCTCTCCTAAAAAACATAATGAACGAAAACATATATCAGTAAAAAGTACAAAGTTTTTACATGGACTTAGATGCGCATTCTATTTATGCAAAGGTATCAAAAAATTTTGGGTGCTGATGCTGAACAATTTTCAGCCAGAGGTTCACTATAATACACCAAATGATCTTGACCATTTTGCAGAGTGAAAGTGCATAGTTTGATTTCTATTTGGAGGATTGAGCTAGTTTGACCGTCTTTGAATCCTCAAGGGCATGCCAATCTCACATTTGGATGACGTAGGGGATGTTTGGTTGGTTTTCCAATATGAAGGTTTTTGTTTGCAAGAGCTTTTTCATAGATGAAAGGAGCGTGTTTTTTAATTGAGATGAGCAGGTTTGAAAAAGACTTGGCTTTCTGCATAAAGCTCCCCCCTAGAAGCCTATTAATAAAGGATTGTCTGTTTTAGCAGCTTAATGACCTTAAAGAGACTCATGGATAATTCGGTCAGCTATATATGATTGTCTGGTAGTGACTTAATGATATAGAAAGTGGCTCATTTAGTAAGCTTCTAAGGGAAAACTTTAAACTAAAAGCCAAGTTTTTTTTATTCCAAATATTCCCCTCCCAAGTAAAAAATACACTCCTCATATCTATGAAAAACCCTCCCAAAGAAAATGTTCCCAATGTATACAGACAGATTAATCCACAAAGACAACTTTATCGATACAATACTTAACGGAAGACCAACCAAACAGCCCTATTCCACTTTCTATATCACTAGGCCACTACCAAACAATCAAGTATAAGAGACCGTATAAGCTGCAACTCCCATTCACCTCGTTAAACAAACAGGCCCTTACACAACTCTTCATAACGCCCATCCAATTCTTTTAAGGACAAAAGCTAATGAGTTAATGATGATTAATAACTACTCATAATTGACCATCTATTTCCAACCATGGAAGCCTTTTCAATCGTGTGGAATACGCATACACCTTAATGCATACAAGAGTGCCTATGTATATAAGCGAAAACATAAATGAAATTTTACACTACAAATAAATATACAATCGGTCGGAACTAAAAGGACCCAAGACCAAACACTTGATAATTTAGCATCCAAATAATCATAGGCTTTACTTCACATTGATAAAAATATATCATAAAACCATCTTGAAAAGAAATAACGATATCCGACTTACGGTTTCCGCTTGAGCTTGCATTGCTTTAAACTCAGCCATCTTCGAAGATAATTCCGTCTGCCGAGTCTCTTCCTGCTTTTTCATCAGCTCAAAAGCCTACAAACACAACCAACCACAAAACCATTACAACAAATACAAACTGAATCAAACAAATACACCAAAAACCATAAACTTAAATCATAATTGACCATATAAGAAGCTCAATTCATATACAATATCCATCCATACAACAAAAAGATAAAAATTAAGCCCAAAAAAATCCAACCTTTTTAGCTTGAGGTGAAGCAGCAATTTCTTTAAGAGCTTTTGCACCTCTTTCCAATGCCTCTGGATCAAATCCAGCAGAGGTTGTTCTCGGGTTGTCGTTTCGGACCCGAGGAGCGGCCGGCGGGTCATTGGCCGGTTGAGGATCGACGGCCGGCGCCGGAGACGGCGCCGGCGAAGGTGAAGGTGAAGAAGAGAAAGGGGGAAAGTTAAAGATTCCTGAAGTTTTTGCCATTTTTTGTATGGATTAAAAGTGTGTGAATTGGTTTAATTAAACCCTAGATTGTTGTTGTTGTAGGGTTTAGATTAAATTTCTTGAAGAAGAAGAAATTTCATATTTTGATGATTCTTGAAGATTATAGAATTAGGAAAAAGGAAAGGAGAAGGAGGTGGGTTGAGGGTTTATGTAGGGTTTCAAGATTTCTTGATGGCGGTTTTGGGCCTTGTGTTACACACCTACATGACCCGACCCGGTTCAAGGAATCCTAACTAAAATATTCGGAGGGTGTTTGGGATTGAGTTTTGAAACTCTTTATTGATTTATTGATTTTTTGAATAAGTCAATAAATTAATAAACATGTTTAGGTAATGTAAAAACACTTTTAAAACTCTGAGAAAATATGAAATGTGTTTTTGAAAAGTAACTCATACCTGACTTATTAACACAAACTCTTCTTAAAAAGTTGATAAGCTAACCCAAACACCGCAACTTATTGACTTATTAACACAAGTCCTTCTCAAAAAGTTGATAAACTAACCCAAACACCGCAACTTATTTACTTATTAACACAAGTCCTTCTCAAAAAGTTGATAAGCTAACCCAAACATTTTTTTTTAACTTTTTTTTTCCACCACCATAAATCAATAAACACTTTTGGTAAAAAACACTTTTGAATCTCAAAAGCACTTTACACCCCTAAAAATGTCAAAGTTAAATTGTTTCATGTATTAAAAATATAAAAAGCAGATTGTGATGTTGGTGTATGTAAGAAGAGTAGGAGTGCAATTAGCCTCCTCCCACAATACAAAACATATGTTTAGAGGTTTGTTTGGAAGTTGTTTAAGGATTAAGTTGTGAGAATGATTAAAAAGCTTTTATGATGAAATGTAAAATAAAATAGAATTGTTTAGTAATTCTTGAGAATGAAATCGGGATGCTTAATGGTTAAAGAAAGTTCATAATACAAAACTGTTTAAAGGGTTTAAGATCCATTAAGAAACAAATTAGAGAATTCCTTTTTTTTTTGGCCAAATACCGGTGGGGTGACAACTAGTTTTGGTATGTTGGGGGACATCATTATTATTGCCGAACCCAATGTCTATATTGGGTTTGTGGGTAAAAGATAGGATTTATCTCTTAATGGAACTATTAAGAGGTAAAGAAAAAATCCCTTAATGTTTAACAACTTCAAAATTTATTAACAATGTGATAACTTCCACCTTTAAGGTTTTGTTTGCTATGATTTTTTCAACTGAGTACGAATTTAATATATTGATTAATATATATTTGTTTTATGATATGTTTGATATATAATGTGAAATTTTTATCGTAAAGTTTTGTTATAGGTAAACTTTCTATTTAAATAAAAATAAAAATGTATTAACTTATAAGGTTGGGGCTCCTGAGAAAAGTTCAAGTTAGCGTGAAAAGTATAAGAAAATGGTTATCCGATGAAAAATCGTTACATATTATAATGAAATACACTGAGATAAGATGTACCGGATCAATTCCTTTCTAAAACAAAGTTTATGTGAAGGTGTGAGATTAAACATGATAGGGTTCAGATCCACTTCTCAAGTTTTTCACACTAGAATTCAACTTCTCGCACGATCCTTCGCCATAGTTAACATATGTGTTTGATTCATAATGTAAAACTTTTTATGTGTAGTTTTTGTGTTAGAAAAATACCAAAAAATATTGGTAGATGCAAAACAATCACATTAATGAGTAGTTTGTACAAACTATACAAACCATCATAGTCGTCCATCTAATCTAACAAATATTTGATTTTGTTTTGTTTTCTAATTTAAAATCACAATTATAATTAATGAATATTACCATATTGAATATTGAAACTTGTAACTAAATTTAACTGCTTTCTTTTCATAGTCTTCCAAGATTATAACATTAGTAAATTAGTAACATAATTTAACTGCTTTCTTTTCATGGTCTTCCAAGATTATAACATTAGTAAAAGAAAAAAAATATACTAGTTTGAGTTGAAAAATGCTACAAACAAGAAATTTGGATAATGGAAAATGATGTTTACCATCTCCATAATCAAGAAATAAATCAAGAAATGGTATTTTAGCGTTTAGGGTTTAGGGTTTCAAGGGAACTGAAACGACCCTCCGATCTGGTTTTGCCCTTGTGGAGGATTAATCGCGACCCACAACAACGATATCGTGATAGCGATCAATCCCGACCACACAAACACGATCGTGGGCGTCCTTCCCCGTCTTCCCATCAGCCCTTTCGCGAACGGATACAAATGTGCCAACACCCAAAAACTGAAGAACACGCCACCGAGAAGCCGACTCCATTGCGGAATCGTACTGTAAATCGTCCGACTAAACCCGACCGCTATCGCGATCAAGTTCACCATCATGATCGTTATTGGCGGGATCATCAACGACGTCCATTTCACCACGTACAGATCGGCAAACTCATCGTCTTCATCGTCACCGCCGGATTTCGACGTCAAAGTGAACGAGATCTCGATTCCGGCCACCACCTTCAGAAGCCCTTGAAGAACGGCAGCTAAATGCGCGCTAGTTCCTCCGATCAACCAAAACTGTTCGTTCCTCCACCATTCTTCGAGCTCGATTCCCGACCATTTGACTTCGAGAACCGCAAGCATTACGATCGTGAGCGTTATGATCAATAAATAGACGAGAAAAGTGACGTTGAGGGTTTGCACGATGAATTGGCCAGAAAAGAGCGAAAGCGCCGGAAGAAAACAATAAACGATCAAGAAAATGGACGTAAACGGATAAATCCCGACGTTCAGATACGCAATCCGTTGCAGAAGCTTCATCTTCGAGCTCGCCAAAATCGCGTTGTTACGCGAAAAGAAGATCTCGACCGAGCCAGTGGCCCACCGGAGCACCTGATGAAGCCGATCAGTCAAATTGATCGGGGCGGTCCCACGGAAAGCGTCACGTTTCGTGACGCAATACACCGATTTCCACCCCCGATTGTGCATTCGGTACCCGGTGACGACGTCTTCCGTCACCGACCCGTAGATCCACCCGACACGCTGGCCCCACTCGGTCTTATCCTCGTACCAACACGAGATCACGCTGATGGCCTCGGCGACGGTGGACGCATCGAGAAGCTCCCGGGGGATGGTCAGAGCCCCCGGCGGTCGTCCGTTCTTGACGGCCGGATGGTCGGCAAGCGGACGGCCCTGGAACTCCGCCACTGGAATCGAATCGATTAACAAACTCGAGTTTCCGAACTTCTTTGGAGCAAGAGAAAGATTCATGTCCTCTTCATCGGATTCGCCCATTCTCAGAGCCCGATTCTCTTCCGGGGTGCTAAATTTTGCCTTTTTCCGGCCCGAGCAGCAGCAGCTACAGAAGCTCGGGTGGCGCTCTTTGGTTCGAGGTGGGTCGAACCCGTAGAGCGCGATTCTTCGGAACAAGCACCCGGTCCCGACATAGACGGGACCCTGGAGCCCGTCGAGGGCTCGCATGTTTCCGTCGAAGAAGACCGTGTTATGATTGGCGTAACGATCGGAAGGGTCGATGCCCTCGAACCGTTGCGGGAACTGAACGTAGCAGATCCGATCGCCACCTCGATCCATCATGAAACACATTCCTTCTCTCATGGCTTGAGAGTTGTAGATGTAGTGATCGCAGTCAAGATTGAGAATGAACGGGCCGTTGGACATGATTGCTGAGGCTCGAACCAATGCGTTCATGGCCCCAGCTTTCTTGTTGTGGTCGTACCCCGGACGTTTTTCACGGGATACGTAAACGAGCATCGGAAGACGGATGTCGACCTCCGAGAAATCGAGCATCCCGGCATCGTCTTCTGTGCCTTGTAAAGGATCATCACTTGGAGGTTTCAGCATCACCTGTAACAAATCAAGAATGTTGGTATCAAGAAATCTTGATTTCATAATATTTGTGGGAATTTCTGATTTTTCTCATCAAGAAACAAAAATACAACTAAATGGCACACCATGTGTGACAATCATAAACTAGCTTAGTTTTGAGCTTATTGAAAAAGCTCTATCGGATTAGCTATAAGCTTGCTTACTCGCCACCAGCTAACTTATCGGTCAGTTTGCCAAATAGACTAATTCGTTTTTATTTAACTAGATCATCAACAAGACGGATTAAAGTTTGTAAATTTTACCTGAATGATTCCCGAATGATCGCCTTTCGAGTGCTCCGGTGCCGTATTCAACCAAGTCCCGGGCCAATGAGTTCCGTCCGCCATCCACGTCGCTTTTAGAACCTTGACGCTCTCCAAAGGTTCATCATCTCTCTTTTGTCTCTGTTGTTTCATGGCCTTTATCTCCTCGCGTGCATGATACGCATCAGAGCGACGACGAATGGAGTCCGGAAGACCGTTGATCCGAACCTTAAACTCGTCAAACTCCCGCTTCACCCTTCTACGATCCTTAACAAAATCCGGTTTCACCTTGTTCTTATAAGGATCTCTCTTCAGATTAAAATACGAGTCCGGGTTCCTCGGCTCGATGTTATGTTTGCGGCAAAACGGGACCCACATGTTAGCAAAGCTTGCGGCTTCCGCCATGGCCTCAAAGGTCAAGAGCGCACCACCGTCATCGGAGACATAGCAGGCGAGCTTCTCGACTGGATAGTCAGCAGCTAGAATCGACAGGATGGTGTTTGCGGTCACGAGTGGCGGTTCCTTCTCAGGGTCGGCGGTGGACACAAAGATATCGATGCCCGGAAGATCGGACTTCCCGGTGGGGTTGTTTAAAGTCGGTAACTCAAATTTTTCTTTCAAGACGTTAAGATCGGTGGCTCGATTGACCGGGTTGAGCTTTGGCATTTGGTCGAGAACCCATGAGAATGCGAACCATAGTTCGCAAACCACCGACATTCCCCATAGCCAAATTGCTTCGTTGTTCGGGTGGTTGATCCTCCACGCCAAGAAGAACACAAGAACGACCATTCGAATGAGAATAAGAAGCCTGCACGTAAAATAACAAAACGAAGAACGAGTTTGGCTATCAGTTAGGGGGTCATTTGTTGGATACTGAATGATTTGGTGTAGAATGGTTACATGATCAGGATTATTAAGAGGCTTTGTATGATCTAGTGCATATTACGGGTGTTGACGGAGAATCAATAGGGAAATTAATCAATTCATGAGAAGACGAGAAGTTCCGATATCATATATGATTACACGTGATACAAATGCTTAATCATATATGATTAAATACATCCAAAAAGGCATGCAGGCAACTTGGTGAACCCCACCAAAGGCTCCCGCTATTTATTGCGTCTAAATGCAACATGTGTTTAATCAGTTAGGAGCGACATGTACATAAAGCTCCCTCCATAAGCTGCAAGTCCTCTTATCCTCATTAAGCTGTTAACAACAGACCCTTAGGGCCTGTTTGTTAGCAGCTTAATGAACTCAATGCCACTTGCAGCTTATTCGGTCTGCTATACATGACTGTTTGGTAGTGGCTTAATGATATAGAAAGTGGCTTATTCAGTAAGCTTTTAGGATGGAGCTTTATGCAAAAAGCCAAGTTTTTTTCTTCCAAACTTTCCCCTCTCAATAAAAAAACAAGCTCCTTCTATCTATGAAAAACCTCTCACAAACGAAAAACATCTCAATCTATACAGACAGATTAATCCACACATCCACCTTTATCCATACAGAATTTAATTAAAAACCAACCAACCCTTTAAGCATATGAATATTCAACAATGTAGGTCACTAAATGGTCTAATGGATCCATAAACACAAAGATAACAAAGGAAACAAGAGATATACCGATACGGGCTGAGAATGGCCGCCGGGATCTTCAACTTCCGAGTTAACGGTCTCCACGGCTTATTCATCAACTCCAACGACTCGACGCCATCGTTATCTTTTCCGTTCTCGATCACACCCTCTTTCGGCCATATCGCATTCCCGTACCCATATGTCCCACTCGTCTCAAACAGCCACCGATTGTGATCGAAATCCCCCGTCTGACTCCTCATCAACACCGATTTCGTCGACTTCATCAACGACAACCGCCGCTCCGGCTTCGACATCCCCGCCGGCGGCGGCAGCAGCCGGCCACCACCACCCCCACCACCACCCACCAATTCATCCAAATCGGTTGCCTTATACGGATCTTTACACCCCGGACAGATCCCATCACCCGTCTTAATCGCATCCATATAACAATCCCTACAAATCTTGAAATCGCATTCGCACGGTAAGATATCGACACCTCGCTCATCGCTCATCACGTTGGCATCGCAACCGGGGACCGAACACGAGGACCCCTTCGCGCCCGCCATCTGCGGGTGGCTGATCTCGGAATCGATCACCTTATCCATGAGATGAGCTCGGGTGACCGCATTGAACCCGCCCGTAAAAAGCGAGCTCGAAACATACTGTTCTTCCACCTTCTGCGAGATGGCGTCCATCGGCTGGTTGTCCGGCGTCGGCGGGAGGTGCACGGTGTAGTTCATGAAGTCCTGGCTTCCGAGCTCGCTATCGAGATCGTCTCGCGAGTAATTCACGTACCGCCCCGACGAAGTCCGGCGAGCAAAGGTCACAGTCGGTGGCAATGGCGGCTTCTGCGAATCCGTAGCATCGGAGCTTATCGATAGATTAGAACGAGAAGCTTTAAACGATTTCGACGCCATTTCTACTTAAAAAAAGCTTCAATCTAACCTGAAAACTTCAAATTTAAAGCATTTTGAGATCAGATTTGTTGAAATACAAACTTCTTAGAAATAAAAAAAGCTTCAATTTCAATGGAAGCTTTGATCTTAAAGCATTTAAGCAGAAATTGAAGTTAAAATTGAAGTGAAATTTGGTGAAATTGAAGGTGAGAATGTGCGATTGAAGTTGAAATACAAACTTCTTAGAAACAAAAAAGCTTCAATTGAACCTGAAAACTTCGATTTTAAAGCATTTCAGAACAGAATTTAGATCAGATTTGCTCAAATTGAAGGTGTGAATGTGCGATTGAAGTTAAAATACAAACTTAATCGAACCTGGAAACTTCGATCTTAAAGCATTTAAGCAGAAATTGAAGTGAAATTAGTTGAAATTGAAGATCTAAATGTACTATTGAAGTTGAAATACAAACTTCCTAGAAAGAAAAAAAGCTTCAATTTCAATGGTAACTTCGATCTTAAAGCAATTCAGCAGAAATTGAGGTAGGATTTGTGTGATTGAAGTTGGATTGAAGTTGAATTGAAGTTGAAAAGAGTGAAGTTAAAGTTTAGGAGGCCATGGAAGTGGAGAGATTGATGATGAAATTAGGGTTTTAATGGGGAAGAAGATGGATCTAAATCTGAAAGAATCAGAGCTGGCAATTTGTATTCAGACATTATTCACATGTGAACGTGTTGCCATGTATTTTACGCGTAATTTTTTTTTTGCTTAAAAAACGGAGACTGTAATCAATCTGTTCATCCCACGATCACCGCCATGTTTCCTTTTTTAAAATTGAGAAAATGGGTCGTTTGGCTTAATGGATTCAGCTGGTTATTTTATGTGGCTTTTTTTCTGTACAGACACCGTAAAAATGGTGTCTTTTTCAGTCATCAAGAAAATGACTTTGAAATTCTTGATAAAAACACAAATCATTCAACTTTTATCATGATTAAGTTGCTTTTAATTGAAAAGGCTTTTAAACGGTTAAGTTTTTCAAAAAATAAATGAAGATTTAGTATTTCTAAAGCCTAAAAAGTTGTCAATAACCATGCTAGTATTATGGTTTTAAAGTAAAAAACAATAGATATAAATCAATTTTATCGTTCACAAATCTTATGTCATTTAGGTGGCGTTTGCTTTTTAAGTGGTGTTGTAGCCTGAACTCTGATTTCGGTTCTGATTTTCTTTAGAGGTGGTGTGAAGTTTGAATCAATAATACTTTGTTTTTGTAAAATGACAAACGTATGAATACTTATAATTGTCTAATTTATCCTTGAAAAATTCAACTTAAATAGTTAATTAAAGCGAAGCAAGGGTGGGATGGAAAAAGAAAAGGAAATAAAAAAAAGATGTTGGCAGATTTGTTAGATTGTAAAGTCTTAATCATAATCATACATCGAAACCGCAATTTAAGCGATTCAAGGTAGATAGATTATTTATTCACAAAATAAAGCCTCAATCATAAATTTTTTGGAACTTTTCTAGCCTTTGAATAAGAGTAAGAACATAATCATTATGGTTTTTACCAAAATTCTTATAAATAATAAAATATAAATTTAATTGAAAAGAAGGCATGAAAACGATGTTTTCAATCATGCAATGCATATGGCTCAAATGTGGCTTGCACGTCCCCATGATACTTCTTCACACCCTCCTTCTGCTTATATATATTATTTATATATATAGAGGGAGGTTCAAATGTAAACTCTATATTTCGTGTAAACTATGTAAACCTATCGTGGCCCTTGATCAAAAAACTCAAAGGAGGATATGGATTCATAGAAAATATGGAAATGTGAAATATATGGTAAGCCAATGATTATGGAAATATGTAAATGTGAAATATGGGAACGTTTTTGAAAATCAATGGTGTGGATTGGTTTACATAGTTTACACGAAATATAGAGTTTACATTTGAACCTCCCTCTATATATATATATATATATATATATATATATATAGAGGAAAGTTCAAATGTGAACCACTTTTTGTTTGTGAACGTGAGGACAACCGAGAGCGTGACACGTGGCGGCTTTAAGTGTGGTCCCCCTCTTTAATTCAATGCCCTCCCATGAATCGCGCCTAGTCATCCGCCGCGGATCTTACGTGGCGCCTAGTCATCCGTCGTGGACTTGACGTGGCGCCTAGTCATCCGCCACGTGTCGCGCTCTCGGTTGTCCTCACGTTCACAACCAAAAAGTGGTTCTCATTTGAACCCACCCCTATATATATATATATATATATATATATTTATCATTCTCATTTCTCACACATCCATAATCATCACCATTTATATGATTCTTGATACCTTCAATCAAACCTCTTTTATAACAAACATTGAAAACAATCCATCTTTTACATTTATATAGCCTAACATTTAACAAAAAAAATTAACATTGGAAACAAATTCTTTATAATGGCATACAACAAATGCAAAACAATCCCATCATCATGGAGATAGAAGGCTAGTAGTGGTAGTAATGTTGGGTTGCTTGCAATCACACATGCAAAGGCTTCTTGATCCTTTAACAACACGCTGCGATCTCCGCGTGTGAAGCTTGATGTTCGCTAATTTACCAGCCATCTGTTAACACACACCAACATATCATCATATTGGCACGCAATAAACCAAACCAAACAAAACAAAACAAGCCCAGTATTACCCACCCGAAGGTGGGGTCCAGGGGAGGTGACATGTAACACAGACTTGACCTCTACGCCAGAGAGTAGAGGGACTATTCCATTAAGACCTCCGGGAATGAATGAATGAATGAATAAAGATAAGCCTTAAGAGTAACACACCATTCGCCAAACCAAGTCTTCTGGCCCTAACGGTTGAGCAGGATGGGAATATAAGAAATGCCTTGTGTACTGTTAACATGCATACAAAAATAAAAGCATCAAAATCCAGAAACAACGGAATATTGCTAGAAGAATACTATTTCGAGCTTCAGATTGGTAATACATATACATATATGCATGTATATGGGCAAGATTGGTAGGGACCTCGGGAACAGGCCACAGAGCGACGCATGTCATATATATGGATGTGTTATGATAAATAATACTTCCATATTCATCATGAATGTTTTATTCATGATGAATATCCATCCTGAAGAGGGACACATGGCACCCTGTGGGCAGTTCCCAGGTTCCTAATCAATTTTGGGTTCCTAACTTCAATTACTTGTATGCCCATGTGCATACATCCAAATATATGGCTACCAGGGTGTCTCTCCTTATACACACACACACACACACACACACACAGATATATATAAACAATTTACATTAGAACTGGACATGGCTTGGATTGAAAATTAATTTTGGACAAAAGTCGCAAAATGCTTTTATTCTAGTATTTGAGGGTCACAAACCTTGGCCAAATTATCTTGCATTTCCCTTATCTGAGCAGGTTTAATACTTCGCAAGTACGCCAAAAGCCAGCCTGGCTGCACGGCATCACTTGAAGAAACAAACAAAGAGATCTGCAATAAAATAATGACAAAATCAACCTCCATTACAAACTCCCCAAAAAAATCCCTTCTATGACGCATTTTATGACAATTTCTTGAACCTTTTACAAAGCTTCAAACAAGACTCTTTAAACAAATGCATAACGTACAAAAACGCCCTTCACTTGTACTAATTTCGAAATCCATCTTTATAATTAAGGAGGTGCATTAAGAGGAAACGACACACTTACCCTACGGTAATCAAGAATTCCTTCAAAAGGAAGCTCCAATTCATCGCTAACTATAACTGGTATGCACCCACTAACAATGGCATCAAACAATCTAGCGGACGAAGGAGTATCGCCAGCTGGACTCAAGCAAAACACGGACCTGATTACCAAAAAACCAAGTCAAGAAACGAACACATCCCGAGTGAAAAATACATGATTTAGAAACAAAAATTTACTTGCGCATGCCACTTTGTGCGGCTATTTTCCCTGCCTCTCCAGCACTTCCCTCTTCAATGATAACATCATCAGCATTACCAAGTTCCGACCCAAGTTTGGATCGAATTTTTCCTCCCTACAAGTAGGTGAAGATCATACATAACATTCAAAGAAAAACGAGCCAAGAAAGCAGCAAGAATATGCAAAACCCTTTTCAAAATTTTGGCAAAGATTCATACAGCGTTTCTTTTAAGCCTCCCACGAAAGTACAGCAGCGTAGTTCTCTTTGGTGCACTTTCCGATAAGCATTTGGCATCGCAAAGATCAAGATTTGGGACATATGGAAGGATCAAATCCTTTTCAAGTGAAACTTGGCCAGGCTTGTACCTGAATTGTCGATGTAAGTTACCGATGACAAAATGTGAGTTAATAATTAGATTTGAGGGGGCTGTTTGTTTACCTCTTAACAGTTCCATTAAGAGGCAACCTCTGAATCGTTAAGGGGTAAATCTTGTTTGGCAGAAAAAACCTATGCCTCTTAATAGTTTTTAAACCCTCTTTTTGGTTTTTAAACCCTCTGAATGATTTTGTATCTTGGAACTCCCTTAACCATTCAGAGCCCTGATTTAGTACTCAACAATTACAAAACAACCATATTTCATTTTACACTATATCATAGGAGCCTCTTAATCATTCTGACCACTTAATCATCCAGCACCAAACCATTCAGCAACTGTCAAACAGCCCCTGTATATAACGTTATATTTAAAAGAAAATACCAGTTCCCTGTGGAGTCCATATCGGGTAGCAGCCATATTGCATTCTTCACGTATTTGCGAACAGACTTGAAAGACCACGGATGATGAATTGGAAATATGTGATCTCTTCCTTCAGACCGCTTCCACGCAGGCTGATCCGTAACCCACTTCAACGCTTCCTAAAATCACAAGTGATATCACAAGAAACAGAAGTCTATTAGATAAAGATCCCAACTTTACAAAAATACTACCCTAAAAATACCAAAGTTAAGCTCAAATCCATGATTGTTCTCAATTATGCCAATTAATCTAATCAAGATTATGATGTAACTTCACAGCTAAAAGAAAACACATACAACATAGCTTAAAACCCAGAAAGCAAGAAAAATTTGAACAAATAGTGTTCTATAAGCAACATCAAATGCATAATGCAACATCAATGGAAGTCTTATTAGATAAAGATCCCAACTTTACAAAATACTACCCTAAAATGCCAAAGTTAAGCTCAAATCCATGATTATTCTTAATTATGCCAATTAATCTAATCAAGATTATGATGTAAATTCACAGCTAAAAGATGATCCATAAGAAAACACATAAAACATAGCTTAATACCCACAAAGCAATAAGATTCAAGATAAAGTTAAGCAAATAGTGTTCTATAAGCAACACCAAATGCATAATGCAACATTAATGGAAGCCATGAACACACACTCACACCCTGTAAAGCGCCTTGCATTGCTGTTTCTCCAACAAGAAGTAGCTGATAGTTGTGAAAAATGGAACATAAAAGAGATCAGCATCCTCCTTCCTATGAACTCTCACAACACTCTTCAAAACCCTTTCTGATTCTGGAGCAATTAAATCAGCCCACAACCAGTAATCAACAGAGTGCTGCACAGAAAAAACAAATAGGTTTGTAAGATAACATTAAAAAGAGGGACTTTTGGGGTACCAAAGTTGTGTTTGGCAAAAATAAACTAGCTTATAAGCCGGTACATGTTTGGATGAACCATAAGCTAGCTTTGAAGTAGCGTTTCTAGAAGCTTTTTATAGCTTTTTCCAATTATACCTTGTTAATATTAACCACTATACTCCAAGATACCCCTTTTGGTCATTTCACATACTCGTAAGCTAGTTTTTGCCAAATATAATTTTTTCATAAGCTAGCTTATCGGCTACCAGCAGACCCTTTTTGATCATTTTACATACTCGTGAGCTAGTTTTTGCCAATCCAAGATACCCTTTTTGGTCATTTTACATACACTTAAGCTAGTTTTTGCCAATCCAAGATACCCTTTTTGGTCATTTTACATAGAAGTAAGCTAGTTTTTGCCAAATCCAAGATACCCTTTTTGGTCAATTTACATACACGTAAGCTAGTTTTTGCCAATCCAAGATACCCTTTTTGGTCATCGTACATATACGTAAGCTAGTTTTTGCCAATCCAAGATACCCTTCTTGGTCATTTTACATACTCTACGCTAGTTTTTGCCAAACACAATTTATCCATAAGCTAGCTTATCAGCTACCGACATACCCTTTTTGGTCATTTTACATACTAATAAGCTAGTTTTTGCAAGACACAACTTATCAACTACCGGCTAACTTATCAGCTAATTTGCAAAAACACATCCCAAACAAAACCTACCTGTTCGATTAACCGGTGGACAGGGCTGCCATTAGAGGTGAGATTGAAGGTCTCTCTGTAAGTATTCTGGAACAACCAAAGCATATCATAAGTGAATTTGGCCGGCATCTCGTAAACGTAAACCCTAATTGGGGAGATAAGAAACCCCCCTTTTCATCGTCATAAACCCTAGCAGTTTCTGATCTCCAAATCAAATCATCCAATCTCTTCACTTGCTGATCATCTTCAGCGGCTGAATCAGCGACTGAATCATCTGGAAGACGACGAGATCCATGAAAGCTCAAGAATTTTTCAAGCGAATCGACGAAAGAGTAGTGAACATTAGGGTTAAGATGGGGTTGTTGTTGGATTGTGGTTGAAGAAGTGAGAATGGAGAAGGGTTTAGAAGGGGAAGAAGAGGAGAGAATGTGGAAAAGGAAGAAGAAACAGAGGAGGGAGGTTAGGGTTAGAAGGAATGGAGATCTTGTGAATTTGGAGATGGAGTTTATCATGGTGGAAGAAGAAGAAGAAGAGTATGGTCTACCACCAGCCATTTTTGGTCATCAAGAAAGGAGAAGAGACATTAAAGATGTTGAAAGGTTGGATCTTGAGAGGTATGAGATTGTGAAACCTTGGATTCTTGGAGGTGAGATTGATAACAGATCTTTAACTTCTTTTTAAAATGACCAAAGGGACCCTACTCTAGGGGAAAAAAATTGAGATTTTATTTAGAAATCTTGTTCAAAACTTTTTATCGGGTCATTTACTGAATACTTATCCAAGTAAAAGTATTTACTGGGATGAGATTACCTTACAAGTCTTGCCAATTGATTACGGACACTGAGAATCTTATCCGGTAAAGTTTACAACAAAGAGCGAGAATCTCTCTTGGTAAGTGATGAAAATGACAATTACTAAATAAACATTTACCAAGTTAAAGATGCTAACTGACGATCAATTTTGATGACCGAAAATGTTATACAATAAGGTAAACTTGGTAAATGTATCTTTAGATGGATCTTGTAGAACTAGGTCAGGTATCGAGTGGTAATGCATTCCTACATATGCTTTTCGACCCTTGTTTATGCCCCCGATCCTGTTTTGATGGGTTCAAAGGAAATGAATCATTGTATTAATTACCAATATTGAAAATCAAATATATATGTTATTTGAATAGTAAATGCATAAACTTTGATTTCGCTACGCTCAATAAGAAGTAGGAAGCTTAAATTCGTTCGTGTTCCGTTTCCAAAGTCAGTCGTCTTTACCCAAGTGTGAACTGCAGACAACTCTCAAGTGTATACACATATATATACACATATTAAATAAATTAAAAATTTTTAATTGGGTTTGATTAGGAACGGCTAATAAATCCTGTTACCCACCACAACAAGGGAACCCGTATATGTAATTTCTTTTGAAAGAGTATTCTAAGCTATATCTAAACTAATCTCGACAATTTGGATTCAAGTCCTAGACAGATAGGAATATGGGATATTCCATCACATCCTTAAAGTCTCAACCAATACACCATAAATCCACAACCCACAACCCTTGTGGTTAGGTAATTTCTTTTATCTATCCATACCTTAAAATGAAAAAAAAAAAAAAGCAAAAAGAGAATAGACTGGAATTGAGAACAACTTTTTATGTTTTTGATTATTAAAAAGAAGTTATGAAAGATTTTATTTTTATAAATATACGATTTACAGAACACATGGTTTTGCTTCTTTTCCACCTATCCATTTCATGTTCCTTCAAATAAAGCATTAAATAGAAGTAACAAGATGCAAATGTCAGTGGCATAACTTCTTCTCTTGAATACATTTCTTCTTATGTTTGTAGATTGAAATCTAGTCACATTTCAAACCACATCAACTTGGGTTAAACACAAAATGCTTATAGAAACAATGGTAAACCTCCAAATATAATCTCCCCACACACAAAAAAAAAAAACGAAAACCAACGAAGAATAACAAACATAACGAGTCTGAATTTGTGTTTGTGATGTGCCAAGAACGGCCTAAAAGCTAATAAGATCATCTTTAGACGCTGAATCCTTTCTGGGTTCAGACGAGCCACCACTTTTCTTCCCAAAGATCATCTCATCAAGATCATCCATCATCTCGTCGTTATGGTTGTTGTGGCCCCCACGAGACCCTGCCGGCTTTCTGATCAATGATTCTTCTTTCCCAACTTGAGGCGGCTCATCGGGCTCTGCAGCCACCGCTATCATGGCGGGTTCCGGCTCTCGTTGCACCTCATGCGGATTCTTCATCTCTTCGTATTTCGAAAGGGCTTTCTGGAGTTCGTCGTTCACGCTCAACGCCTCGAATAAAAGGGCCTCGTCATCTCCTCCAGTCTCCACCATTCTCTGGATCGTAAGCTGGGACTGGCGGCATTGCTGTACGAGTGTCGATGTCAAGTCGTCCTGAAATGAACAATAAATACAAGACCTTGGGTTAAAACTTGCCAAAAAGACCAATTTGCCCCTCACCCATTTAATATACAGTGGTCATAAGAGTGAGTGGGGGCACTTCACCTGGTCATACAACACTCTAAACCTCTTAACAGTTCCATTAAGAAGCAGTCTCTGAATTGTTAAGAGGTAAATCTTGTTTGGCAAAAAAAGGACCGCCTCTTAATGCTCTTAAACCCTCTGAATGATGTTGTATCTTGAGCCTTTGATTTCATTCTCAACAATTACCAAACAACCATATTTCATTTTGCACTATATCAGAAGAGCCTCTTAATCATTCTGACCACTTAATCAACACCAAACCATTCAACAATTGCCAAACAGCCCCAAACGGGGCTGTTTGTTGACCTCTTAACAGTTCCATTAAGAGGCAATCTTTGAATCATCAAGAAATAAATCTTGTTTGGCAAAAAAGGTCTAGCTCTTAATGGTTTAAAGCCCTCTAAATGATTTTGTATCTTGGACCTCCCTTAACCATTCAGCGTCCTTATTTCATCCTCAACAATTACCAAACAGCCATATTTCATTTTGCACTATATCACAAGAGCCTCTTAATCATTCAGCACTAAACCATTCAACAACTACTTCTACTTAACCAAGTGACTGAATCAAGTATATTGTAAATCAAGTGCTTTACATAAACTAAAAATGGTAAGTCATATCCGTCATGATGTGTTTTACAAATTTTATAGCAAGAAAAGTTTCGTATCCATGGAGTATGATAAGAAGAGCGCATATACATGATGAATATTTCAACGTGGTAAAGATACCTGCAAAGCATCCTGTTGGGGTGAAGAGGATAGAACAGTCGATAGAAGCTCGAGACTGTTTCTTGCCACATCAAAGGCTTCTTTCGTTTGTTCGGCTGACATGCTTTGAACCGGAATCTCTTGAGGAACCTGCTGTGGAGGAAAGGGATATGTTTCCGGAGCTGGAATTGAACGTGGAGGAGTGAATATAGGAGCCAAACTCTCGGAATCACGACCAGGGAACCGTATTCCTCTTGATTTCAAACTCTGTTATTACATAATTAAAAAAATCTTAATCTCACAAGAGAAGTAAAATGCGTATATAACCAGAACAAAAATCACACTTGTTTTTGGTGTCATAGTTAGAAAATGTGATTTGTGAGCTTCTTATAAGCTTCAAGTTGTGAACTACCAATAACTTCCACGGTTCCACCATGATTTTAAGTTGGATTTGAAGTTATTGAGTCAGCCTATTGATAACCCTTAACCCCTATAGTATCTTTTTACAAAATGTTTATAAACATGTTCTTTTGCGATAAATTGGACAAATCAGAGGCTAACTGTTTACAGCGGAAATACAATACGATACCTTGTATGTCTCTTCATAAACAGGCAGGTAGCGAAGCTCCTCGGTGGATTCCCCCCATGCTTCGATCAGAATCAACGCCTTGTGACGATTATTAACAACGGTCTGGGGATCATCGATTATCTTCACCATCTCATCAAGCACCCTCTCTGCAGCAACCTCGGAAAACGCCTTCTCACAGTTCTTAACGACAGTCTCGAGCAACACCAGAGCTAGGTACTGAACCCTAGCGTTCTTCAGCATGATCCTTTTCTTTATGGCACGTATCATATCGATGCTACTGATCTTCTCGTGGTTGATCATATCACAAAGTTCAAGATTCGTGGCCCAATCAGGCTCTTCTAGGGTTTCCGCAGTTGCTTCCTCCACAAGATTATCAGCTTCATTGGGACCTTGAAAGAACTCCTTCATCTTGAAACTCATCGAACTCATCCCCGCGGTAATCTTTTGACCGACCTCAGATCCACCGATCTTAAGGCGCTCACCGAGGGCGTTAACTTTCTCCATTAAGTTATCACTCATGATTACTAAACCTAAACTTGTAATTTGTAAAGAAGTTCCCCTTTGATCCTGAAATTCAATCAGATCTTCAAAACCCTAAGCCCTAATTTTCAAAAAATCAAAACAAACCCAAATTGAGAACTGATTAAATTATCAAAACCTAATAAACAAACCCTACAAATAGTTCACTAATATTACTACAAAATTACAAATTGATGCTAGAATTCGAGTATAAATAAATAAACAAACATATACAGATGATCGGATTTACCAATTAATAAACACGCTAATTAAATTCCCAATTATGATCACATCAAGAAACTATAAACAAATTTCTATAAAATCATAATAAAATCAAGATCAAAAGAGTACCTTTTGAGCGCAAATTGAAACAAGATTGAAGTTTTGGTTTATGGGTGTGTATAAAAAGGGTTTATATTTTAGAACTTGCAGTTGGGTTTCCTTGAAGTTGCAGCAAGTCTTCTTGTAGTACCCCTTGACCTTTTGATAGATGATGGGTATATTCTTGAATGTTACAATAACAGTCCCTATACATATGCTATATGAACACTTATTCGCTTAAGTATTTCATTTCGACATTTATAGTCCCTGATGATTGATTTCACCGTGTTCAGTCCCTAGCTTTATTAGTGTTTGTTTGAGGTGTAAAGTAGTCATGTTTTATTTGTATTGTGTCTTTTAGAATACACGGATTTATTTTATTTTCATTTCCTCAGTTAGCACAAAACACCCCAATCAAAAGGAACAATTTCTAACTTTAAGAAAGACATAATACAGATAGATATAGGGTTTAGTTTTTCAAAATGTATTCAAGTTGTCATCTTTTTGTTATTGTGTGTATTGAACTCATAAATCTACCATTTAATGTACCGAAGTTTCAAAACCTACCGTTTTATGTATTGTAAAACTTGTTGAAGATGTAGCCGGTCATTCCGGCCATCCGACCATCTTCTCTAGCGAGCTTTTTTCCGGCCAACATTTTTCTGTAGAGAACTCATCTTCTTTCATCTCCTTCGAACTTATCCCTCTTCCTACACCATATTTGTACCCTTCAACTAAAAGAAGTTAAATTGAAATTATTTGAATCTTTAAAAAGAAAAAAAAAAGTTAAGCTTTGGAAAATCCACTATCAAATTGGGAATTGATTTTCTCTGATCTTCAAATTCGATTGCAATTGTCATGTTATATCGAGTTTGTGTCGGGTTTAAAGTTAAACGGGTTGAAAATATTTGATTCTAACCTAACCCTTTTATTTAAGAGCTCAAAAGTCCTAACCGTAACATGATAAAAATAAAACATAAAAAAGAAGGAATTCAAATTTTATAATTCAAACTGATAACTTTGAACCAAATCCGTTAACATCACCATATTAAAAATCCAAATAAATGTAAATTAATAAAAACGTAAAAGAAAAACTTTATATGTATACATAAATAGAGACACACATATCTTTATATATAAAGAAAATTTGTCAAAAAAAATTCCAACTTTCCAACTTTTCAAAAATAGTATTTTCTAAGCACCATGTATAACTACTAAGAGCATCCACAATCTTGTTGTAACGCCCCGTTTCTGTTTTGTTATTGTTCGGTACTTGGTTAGATGTTTATTTGTGTAACTCTGTTAATTGTAGAAGTGGAGGGGAGTAGAGTGTAAATATTGGAAGTTAGGGTTAATTATTAAGCAGTTAAACTCCCATAATTTCCCTTTTTCCTGAACTGGTCGACTTCATTACGAGAGAGAGAGAGAGAGAGAGAGAGAGAGAGAGAGAGACTACGAATTTGGGAGCAAGGGGTGTTCAATTGGAGGTGTTGGGAAGGAATTGTCGTAGGAATCCCAGTAACTACGACTAAGGTATGAATTCTATGCTTGTATGTTGTGTCAATTGATGTTTAATTCAATGTTATTGATGGTTAGGGTTATGGGTGAAATCAAGATCATAAGATGGTCAATTGATGCATTTAAGAGTGTTTTGGTTGCATGTAATTCCCACATATCGACTCTAGATGTAGTAGCAAGTTTATTTATGTTGATGTTGGTAAAAAAATTGAGTTCCTGGCACAAATTCCAAGGCAGGTTGCGAAATTTGGCAAACTGGAAATCCCGCGAACTGGGGTCGCGGGCCTGGGGTCACGTAACTCTCTGTCCAACATTTCACTTTTTGCGTTTGCGACCATTTTCGGGATTTGACCTTGGGCTCTCCTTAAGGATGTTATAAGATAGTGATGGGTGAAATTTGAGGGCAATTGAACTAGTCTGGCTATGGTTTAGACTAGTGTTTCGGTATGGGATGTTAAAGGGTCATTTGTGGGCTATGTAATGATATGTGTTTTATGCGTATGTTTAGGGGTTACGAAGTGATCACTATACGTGCTATTGAGCTTGTGCAAACTTTGTCAGGTGAGTACTCTAACTTTGCTAATGTGGTGATACTTATGTGATGACATGCATGTGTGATGATATGTTACTTGGATTATGTTAGTACCTAGTTGGTACTAGTTACCGCTAGGGAAGTTAGTTTCTTCGGGAACAAGGGATCATGCTGTGGATAAGTGGCCTGGTACCAGTGTCAAGGGATCAAGTTATGTGATATGTGATTGCTATGCAGTTCATTTATATTTGTATGATTATGTTGGCATAGTTGTGTGCTCACTAAGCGAAAGCTTACCCGTTGTTATTTCACTTTTTTAGTGCCAGGTACGACATTGGGTAGCAAGGGCAAGGCTCACGTATGATGAATCCAAGGATAGCAGCTCAGTCAGTTAGTGGATTATGCGGTTGTGAGAGTCTGGAAAAGATTTTGTTCCTTTAAAACATGATGGATGATTTAGAACTTGGTTTGAAGTATGATGTTATGTTTTAGACGTATGTTTGATTTGGTCACGTTTTCACTACTTGTTTATCTTTCCGAAATGTTTGGGTTAAACTTTTGTTAAACTTAAGACCTTTGAATTCAGCTTCCGCTTTTTTTTTTTGAAGAAAAATCGGCAATCATAAAAAAGAAAAAACAAGAATTCAAGCACCAAGGACAGGCTCCAAGGTTAGCCCAAACAAGAAACTACAAAGCCAACCAAAAGGGAAAACCACAAAACACCACAAACAGGACACAAGAAAAACAGCAAACCAACAAACCATCAAGCAATACTCCTATCCTCAAAGGTCTTCCAAGCCATCCTTGTAAGTACAACATCCCGAATCTCTTTAATCACCTGCATAGCCGGCTTTTCCTTTCCCTCAAATAACCTTGTATTTCTCTCACGCCAAATGCTATAAACCGTAGCCTGAAGAGCAAGCTTTTGCTCCATACGATTCAGACCTCCACCATTAGAGAGAGCCATACTAATATCCATCCAATTCTCCGCAAAACCATAGAGAGCAACATCTCTCTTAATAGCACGCCAAATCTCCAAAGCATAATCACACAAGAAGAAGAGATAATCATGAGAATCAATGCATCTCTTACAAAAAAGACATTTTAAGTCCGGTGGATCATGCTTCCAAATAAGGCGATCTTGGGTAGGTAATCTACGATTTACAGCCACCCACACACAAAACGCATGTTTTGGAATAACACCTTTAAACCAAACACCTTTAATTCAGCTTCTGCTTTATTTTAACGAATTTTCCTTAAACTTGTGTCTTGGTATCGTGAGGTGTTACACTTGTGATTTTTCAGCAAGCTTTTTCACATTTTTTTTCCTACACATTGTTGCCAACTCAACAATCAAAAAACCTCTACATACCTCCACTATGTGAAAAATCTCATTTGAATTTTTTCAAACTTTTTAGGGTCCCACCATGTTAACCTTATATCATTTATACTTTTATTTATATAAAAATAAATACATTAAAATTAATATAAATACATATTTATTTATATCCATAAAATACTATTGCATTAATATATAATATATATAATTAAATTAATAGTTTTATTAATATAGAATAAAAAATTTAATATGAAAATTGTACGTATATTAAAAAATAAAAGTGATTAATAAAAAACCCCGACTAATACGAGACTTTTATAAAGTGAAAGTGATTAAATACGAAAAACATATGAAAAAGCAAGGCGTGCAGTTACGACTTATGAAGCAAAATATTACCAAAAACCTCTTGTGAAAAATCTTCACACTATGTGAAAAACCTCAAAGAGAGGTTTTTGCTTTTTGAAAAACCTCTGAAAAAGCTTTCAAAAACCTCTGGAAAACCACAAGGCGACAACGAAGTAGGTGTCGGGTAAACCGCAAGCAGATCGGCTTTTAAGTCTTGCGTTCAAGTCTCATGAACGTTTAGCTGATTAAGGTCTTAAAGAGATCGACCTCTACTTTTTATCTTTTTTGTTCATCTAAATGGTATGCACTTATGCATACGTCTAATTTTGTAATATGCACACATGCATATGCATAGGTGCATAATGCACTTGTGCATAAAACCTAAAAAAAACTTATATTACCCGGAGGACTACGAGGTGTTTGTCGGTTTTCATTTTTTTGAGGTTTTTCCTTGAACCTCCATCTATACATACATATATAGGTCACATTTATTATGCAACCTACAAAAAGGTTACAACTCATGCAATCCTTATGTAGACCATTCAGTTAGCTATTAGTTATGATTGATTATTTATTTCATGCAATAATTGTAACTACAATGCATGATATTTGATTGCAATAATTGTAACTACAATGCATGATATTTGATTGCGAAAGTTCAAATGAAACCTCAAATTTGATTGCGAATGTGAGGACAACCGAGAGCGCCACGTGTCATATTCGTCTTATATTCAGTCTAAATAATAATTAGTACAACATTCAGACTGAATAACTCAATCTGAGTATTGTTATCATTCACAGATGCACACACATTAGACAAATTTGTAATTAGTTGTATTCAAAATTATATTACAATTTTAACCGTTATTTTATTTTCTTATTAAAATGAAGATTAACTTTTTTTTTTTAGTTTGTAGCCTTTTTGGTATGTTCTTATTTTAGTTTTGCTTCATTCAAACCAAAATGTTTAGATATATTATAAGATGACATGCGAAAGTTTTAACTCGACCAACCCAATCCAATCCAACCCGCAAGGTTTGGGGATGGGTTGAGATTTTTCATATCATAAACATCGGGTTGGATTGTTCAAAACTTAAAATGCTTACAACCCAACCCATTTGCAGCCCTAGAAAAGAAGTAACACAATTCTGGTTTTCAATGGAGGCCGCTTGGAGAGGGAGAGAGATAAGGGATTAAGGTTTTAGGGATACAAATAAATTTTGAAAAATATCTAACTATATATAGAGTTGTTATCTCATTTTTCAGACATATATTGGTTAATTTACCCTCGTAATCAAGGCACGTAAACGAATTAACCGGTAGAATTTAGATCCTGTTAGTAAGCGAAACCAAAGCAAAACATTTCAACGTATCATTCACCAAACAAAAACTTTGTGCAAGACTAAAATAAGAAAAAACAGGTTTGCATGATGAGTCGTCATCACAAAACGTAGAGTTCAAGAATATAGGTTTGCATGATGAGTCGTCATCACAAATGGTGAAATCTGATAATGTTGACAGCAGTTCCAAAAATTTGAGGTCTGATGATGTGCAAGAAGAAAGTGACAATATGTTCATGTACACTAAAGGGAAAAGAAGAACATTGTTTATCCTTCAAAATCATGTGATCACTACTATTATAATGTACTACTGGAACTAACCTTTGCATATCAACGTATTCAATTTCACCAGAAAACGAATTAACCGATAGAATTTAGATCCTGTTAGTAAGCGAAACCAAAGCAAAACATTTCAACGTATCATTCACCAAACAAAAACTTTGTGCAAGACTAAAATAAGAAAAAACAGTAAACCCCACGGACAAAAATGGCAATTCTAAAAGATATTCAAAATTTCAGAAAAATGGGAGGAGTAAAGTGGAACTAGAGAGATCGTGCCTAGTGGTGGCAGCGTGGTGGGCATGGGTGCAGCGGAGTTCGTGAACGGCTCACCCTGCATTACAACAAAATCCCATATGTTAGGGTCCGGCTGGAATAAAGAAACAAGTGACGACAAAGTGACACAGATGAAGAAATTTGCCCTCACCTTATTGGCAATGACCCTAACACGGTTCCGCTGCAATTGAGATATGCACTTGCACTTTGAGCCTATAACAAAGTTTAAAGGAGACATTTTAGAGATAATGCTAGAATCAAAATCTAGATCTATTCTAAGTGTGATGTTAATTTCATATGTGCCTTGTTAAAATTGAAAATATCATATTTATACGGCTGAATTTTAAAATATCATTATTAAAATACAATGAAGTCATCATTATTAAAAGTTAAAATAAATCATTGTTAGAATAAAATTAAAATAAAGTTAAAATAAATCATTATTAAAATACAATGATTAAAATATTCTTTCTAATAACCAGTCGCGGAACCGCGCGTTGCGCGGCAGCGTAAGTAACTATGTAGTAAAATGTAGAATGTCACTGTCATCTGTTACATTTGTTAAATACAATGATTAAAATATTCTTTCTAATAATTAAAATATTTTACATTAATGAAGTCATCATTATTAAAAGTTAAAATAAATCGATTATTTAAAATTGAAAAAAAAAACAATTTTGAATAAGTTTAAATGACCACGGTTTGTAACGTCCTCCACAATTTTGAAAACCCACTATTCTTTCATCTCAATTCTCAAAACCAAAACCAACAGAAGAAAAACCTTAAAACCCTATTTCTTTCGAAATCTGCCCTTCTTCTTGAACCCTAATTTGAAGCAATTGAATCCCAAAATGGAAGGCAAGGAAGTCTTTAAACCGAAAGAGAAAGAGAAGGAAATTGTTGTAGAAGAAGACTCAGAAAATTGGCCATCATCTGAAAAGTTCTTGAACCCTACTTTGTTGAATCCCAAAATGGAAGGCAATGGAGTCTCTAAATTGAAAGAGAAGGGAATTGTTGTAGAAGAAGATTCAGGAATTTGGCCTTGTGAAACATGTAACAAAGTTTCATTATTAAGCATTACGAGCAAGAACTGTCAATCACGAGCATGAGCCTTGTCTTTCAGTGATCTTGCAAAAAGGATTTAACAACACTATATTAAGCATTACGCTTAGTGAGCACATAATCTCATACTAACACATAGTTTCACCACATTTTATATACTTGTATTCTGTCATCATCATCAATTAGCACGCCCACACCACAAGTGGTCCCCTGTCCCTTCGACCACAGTTGGTCTTCTCGACGACAGGTGGTCCCCTCTGGTGGTCCCCTCGACCTCTGGTCTCCTCCATACTCTTATTTTCATTTTCTAATATTTTTTAGTGTTAATTATTGTAGTTTGTTACAAAATAACTTAATTTTCTAGTATATAGATTGTGTACATCAAAACACTCAACAAAATACGGGTAACCATGAACCGAATCGTGGGTTCAATCGATCAAACTGAAAGGGAAGACAATTGTAGAAGAGACACAAAATTAGTCATGTCATACATGTAACAAAAGTTTCAGTGATGATAAGAAATTAATTGCTCACTTGGAAGGAAGGAACCATGAAAGGCGCCTAATGCTTCTTATGCAAAACGTAGAGTTCAAGAATATAGGTTTGCATGATGAGTCGTCATCACAAATGGTGAAATCTGATAATGTTGACAGCAGTTCCAAAAATTTGAGGTCTGATGATGTGCAAGAAGAAAGTGACAATATGTTCATGTACACTAAAGGGAAAAGAAGAACATTGTTTATCCTTCAAAATCATGTGATCACTACTATTATAATGTACTACTGGAACTAACCTTTGCATATCAACGTATTCAATTTCACCAGAAAACGAATTAACCGATAGAATTTAGATCCTGTTAGTAAGCGAAACCAAAGCAAAACATTTCAACGTATCATTCACCAAACAAAAACTTTGTGCAAGACTAAAATAAGAAAAAACAGTAAACCCCACGGACAAAAATGGCAATTCTAAAAGATATTCAAAATTTCAGAAAAATGGGAGGAGTAAAGTGGAACTAGAGAGATCGTGCCTAGTGGTGTTTTTTGGCTTACTTTTGGGTATGGTCGGGGATACCGAGGATCGATATTTTGCTCACCCCTAGCTAAACGGGCATCCTAGATAATATTAGCTTGGACACTCATATTCTCAACATGTTGGCTTTCTTCTGTGTTACAAATACCTCACAAGATGTTTAGGGGTAATCTAACATGATTTGAGCCACATACGAATCTATGGTTGAGCACACGGTGGCATGTGCCGGGTGCCACCGTATTACTTATCCGACAAAATGTAAAAAAAAAATAGTTTCTTTAAAGTGCAATCGTATCATTTTCGAAATTTCTAGGGGTGCACAAAAAATCCTAAAAAATCATCTCGAAATCAAGCAAAAAACCGAATAAATCTCTTGAAATCAATCAAAGAAATCAAAGTCTCATTGAAATCAACAACAAAAAAAACTTAAAAAAATCTCGAAATCAACCTAAAAATTGATAAAAAAATCTCTCGAAATCAATTAAAACCTTAAATATTTGGTGCCGCAGCATTTTAAAAATGTTTTGGGTCCGTCCCTGATTTGAGTAGGTTTCAACGATCTTCACGATGCGGGTTAGTTCGACTCGACTTATGTGTGGCCCCGACAATTTCCAACACGAGAACAATTTTTTCGAGTTTTTTTTTCGTATGTAACAATTCTCATTATAATTGCAAACAATCCACACAATTTTTTTGTGACAATTTGACCTAGTTGGATTGGACGAGAAGATTGCAAGGGTATATACCTTGGAATATCGGCTAAACAGGAGCCTCAGAAAACATTGGGTTATGAACTTGTTTTCTATATCAGGCATAGGCGGAGGCAGCCTTGGCCTTGGGTGGTCAAAGGCATACCCTCACAGTTATAAAAAAAATTGTATTATATATAATGGACAAGAAATTATTGTTAAATTCCATATGAGAGTTAACACTTGCTTGCATACATTTTTCTCTCATTTTCTCACCCTGCCACTAATTGTTAAATGTAAATATTTTATTTTCATTCACAAATTAAAAGTATGACTCACATTACTCATTAGTACCCATGTTTTATGAAATTAGAAAATTGTTTCCTAACATGTTACCTCCATCTACTAAGCCCCAACCTAAGGAAAAACTTTTCCAATTTATAAAGATGGATTTATCCACACATAACTTTATCCATACAGGAATTAATTGAAAACCAACCAAACAACCTCCTAACAACTCTTTAGAGAAGGATGTAAAAGGGTTTCATATATCATCACATTGTCACATTCGGTTCTAGCACTTCTAGGGACTTGATACACTCTAAAAGTAATTGGTGATCTTGTGCAAGAAAATGTCAAGCAAGAGGATCACCCTCATCAAAAATCTTGGTTCCGCCCCTGATATAAAATCTTGGTTCCGCCCCTGATATCAGGTTGATTTTTTATTTGTATTAGAAGGAGCGAAGTTTGGTGGCAATCCGACATGATTTGAGCATGTTTCGACGATCCGCCCGATGTATGTTTGTTTGGTTGTGCCATTGTGTGTCCCCGACAATTTTGGGCACGCCAACGATTTTTTCCAAGTTCTTTTCGCTGCAAAACTTATAACTAACATTGCAGATGATGCCACACACAAAGTTTCATGGTAATTCATCATGGTAAGTCGGGGAATTTTTTTTTCCGAACAGTATATGCTCTTGGCTTATGGGCCAAACAAGCAGCCCGAAAAACATTGCCCTTTGAAAACTTGTTTTTTCTATAGGTTTGGAATTTTGTTGTGTTGACATCACACTATTTGACCCGGTTTCCACGACTCACAAGAGGCACGTTCGGTTGGGTTCGGTCACGAACCGACAATTACGGCATAAAAAATAGTATTTTTAGAGTTCTTTTTGGGGAAAACTGCCCATTAATATTGTAGATGACCTATGAAAAGTTTTGTTATAATCCGACGCAGTTAAAACGTACGAGAAAACTACAAGGGGATACTCTTGGCATATCGGACGACAAGCGTCTCCGGAAAAGTTATCTCAAAAACTCGTTGTCTCTATCCATATCGACTTTTGTTTATGCTACAAAGAGCTTGTATGAAGTTTAGTTGCAATTCGACAAGATTTGAGTGGATTTCATCAGCAACGCACACGATGCACACTCTTTTCGTTCGGGCAATGCATAGTCGAACAATTTCAGGTACGAGAACGATTTTTTCAAATTTTCGATGCAAAGGCTTATCTAGTGATGCTTGGTTGTAAACTAAATCACTTGTATAGTATGGGTTGTAACATAGCTTCGAGCCGACCAACCCAATCTAACTTGTATAGTGAGGGTTGTCCTTCTGATTGTAAACAAATGTTCTGATTGTAATGGGTTGTCCAACCAAACCAATCGACCTAACCCAACCCGATAGAAAAGAAAATTCAACCCAACGTAACCATGGGCGGATGCAAGTGTACATTAGTGGGGGGATGAAACCCCACTAAAATGGAAAAAACTTTATTTTTCTTACGTAAAATTATATGTTTTTTGTGTTTATACCTTACTTTTCCCCATTTAAATTTTCGTTTGGGACCCCATCAATAAAATAAATGCATTGAACCCAGTTATAAAACAAAAAATCACTTTCGAAATCAACTAAAAAAACGATTTTTTTCTTAAAATCCATAAATAAAAGCTTAAAAATCTCTTAAAGTCAACCAAAAAACTTTCTAACTCCTTAGAAACGGTGGATTTGGGCTAAAAAAATACCAAACAACTTTTTGGGTAATTAATCTATCTTAAAAAGTGACCCCACTAGAAAAAAAATCCTAGATCCGTCACTGAACGTTACCCAAAGCATAATCAATTCAAAAAACTGCCAACCGCTTATATTGGGCAGGACCTAATGGAACCCAACCCAACCCGACCATCCGCTCAAACCTTATATCGCTTCTCATTCTGTTGAACTCGATCGCAACTAAACTCCATGGATTGAAGGCTTCAAGGTTTCGATTTCCTCTAATTGCAAAGGTTTCGACTTTCGGTTCAAGGTTTTGATTTCTTCTTATCAACTAGTGATTCAAGTTTCAACTATCGATTGAAAAACCATCGATTTCTTCTAATTGCAAAGGTTTCAAGGTTTCGATTTCTTCTAATTTCAATTCCATTTTTCATCCACAGGTTTCGGTTTCAAGCAAGTTTCAACACATGTTTCGATTTTTTATTTTTGATTTTCTAATTTTCCATTTGTTTACAATTCATGATTTTCTATTTTCCATTTCAAGCAAGTTTCAACACACTTTTTGATGTGGAAATGGAAGATATAAAAACGATAGACTATAAATTTTTTTAATAAGAAATTGATTTATATTGATTTTTTGTATTATTAAAAAGTAGTGAATAATTTATTAATGAACTTTTGGCTATAGAAAATACAACTAGTTTGATCAATTAATTAATATTTATCTAACTTTTTTATTTTTGAAAAATATATAGATATAATTTCTTTATTTATTAAATTACAAATTAAACATCAAGGCCATGTTTCACAAACTATGATAGATGATAACTTTGATGAACAAATTAGGTTTAGTAAACTAATTTATAAGCATGTAAATTAATTTAAAAATAAATAAATGTTGTTAATTACAAAACTTTACTAAAAGGATAAGTTTTCAATATTATAATTAAAATAACTTTCTCTTAATGCAATATGTTAAACAAACTAGTAACAAAAAATTATTAAAACAAATCAAAATATAATATGGAAATAATTTACAATTGAATTTATGAGAAAAAAATAATTTTAAATGATTTGTATCTTTAAAAGGTAAGTTAGTTTTGGAAAGAAAATCCACTATCAAATGAAGGTTATCGAGAATAATTGATTGCAATTAAGTTTCCTTAAATCTTCCAATTCTTATCCTAATTAAACTCCTTGGTATATTAGGTATCTAATTAACCAAACCATCTTCTCATTCTCTTCTTTTCAATTGTGCAGTTATGGACGAATTGAATGTTCTTGATCTTACAAAACCACTTCGTGGGTGGTCATCAACTCCGTTCATCTTCCAGCATTGCGTTTGTGGCATTAAAATACACGCTTATTCCGCTTACGCCACTCTTCACGATAACTTTGATCCTCAAACGCTAACGCAATCGTTGCAACGCCTTCGTCCTCTTCGCTACCCGTATACATGGTATGTCTACCTGAGAGTAGCAATCGTTGTCAATATTCATGACCTACAAGCCTTCCATCAAATTCATCCACACCACCATTCTTATCAACCGGTACCACGGCAATCATGTGGGCTCGAAAAATTGACCAAGAATCAGATCTACTCATATCTAAAAATTAGTAGATATCATGAAGAAGAAAAAGAAGAAGAAAGTGAGATTTGTGAGGTGTGCCATGCGGAGTTTGAAAAGAATGAGATGATAGCAAGGCTTCAATTATGCGAACATCGGTTTCATCTCGAATGCGTCATGGAGTTGTTGCTTAGTAAGAATGAATGCCCTCTTTGCAAACGTCCCGCTTTATAAACGTATAAGATTTCTTTACATTATGAATTTCTTAATTTTGCATGTTTTTATTATTATTATTTGGTTACTTATCATGAATGTGTTACAATCAAAGATTAATTAATGGTGATATATAGTTCAACTTGTTCAACTTTTTTTTTCTAGGGTGAGTTTTCGGTCAAGAGTTTGTTATTTTAATATATGGCACCTATACATAATTCGGGGATACGGGTGTGTTAATTTTTAAAAACAAATCAGTATTAATATAGTAGGCCACGGTTATTATACAACCCTTAAAAGGTTATAACCCGTACAACCTTCATCTAAATCAATTATTTACCCCATTTATATAGATTCCCATTGGTTCTCTAGATGTACTTACACGATTTCATCGAACTTCAACCACAGATGTCAATGCACATAATGATTTACGCGATGAATTGCATTAAAGTGATGCTTCCATTAAACATTCACGAAACAATGTGCATCCCATCTTATAATATGCATTTAATGAAAATACAATGCATTATAGGTTAGATTATTGCATGAAATTACTAATCATTGATGAATCGAGTAATCAATCAAAGTGAACGGATTAAAATAAATGGTTTAGATAAAGGTTGCACGGGTTGTAACCTTTTACTGGGTTGTATAATAACTTATTAAATAATGGAAATAATGTACAATGAATCTATTACAACAAATAAATGATTTGTATCTTCAAAAAAGATCCACCTCCAAATCATAAAAATCCGATTGCAATATTATCTCTATCCACCGACCTACACAAAGTTTCCTTAAATAAATCATCCATATTCGATCTTATCATCCTATTTAAACTCCCTCCATCCCTACCTCATTGGTATCTATCTATTTATCTAATCTTCCAAAACTAAATTAACCATCTTCTCTTCTCTTGTGCAGGCAGTTATGGACCCAAGGGATATTGTTGATTTTAGAAAGCCAATTAGTAGGTGGTCACCAACTCCGTTCATCTTCAAGCCATTCGTTTGTGTTTGTGGCAGTAGAATCCACGCTTATTCCGTTTACAAGATTAATTCCGATAACTTTGATCCTCAAGCATTAACCCAATCACTGCATCATCATTTTCCTCTTCCCCACCCGTGTACATGGTATGTCTACCTAAGACAAGTAGCCGTTGTCAATATTCTTGACCTGCAAGCCTTTGATCGAATTCACCCACATCATCATCATCATCAACTACCACTATCTCGGTTGCAACAGATCTACTCGTATCTAAGAATCGAAATACATCAGGAAGAAGAAAGTGAAGAGGTTTGTTGTGTGGTGTGCCTTGCGGAGTTTAAAAAGAATGACGGGAAAGTAAGGCTTCCATGCGAACATGATCAGTTTCATGTGTGTTGCATGAGGGATTGGTTGCTTCGTAAGAAAGCATGCCCTATTTGCAGACGTCCCATTAAATAAACGTATGTATAAGAAAGATTTCTTTCTTTAAATTTGGCCGTACATTATGAATTTCTTTTGCACTTTATTAATTATTATTATTATTATTATTATGAATGTTCATGTGATTAATTAACTAATTGATTGATGATATATACTTCAACTTGTTAAAGCTAGTTAAGTTTTAATTTTGAGGCAGAATCTAAATATCTATACTATACTATACTAGTAATATATATATTGACATGGTTCTGTATGTATATCAGGAAAGGAATATGATGTCTACTGCCTCTTCAGCCATCATTGGAGGGAACATTAATTTGGATGTTCTTCTGATATTTTTAGCTTTGGATTAATGCCTTTGTTTGACTGCCACAACAATGTTAAAAAGGTATTCATCTGTTTTTCCATTAAAACATATATATATATATATATATATGCATGATTATATTAATCTATATGTTGTTGAATGACACACACCACCTCTTAATTACTCTTAGAAGCAATATGTAACATTAGACCCTATCCATCTACAGTTTTCTGTGTCTTATGGTATTGGTAATTAAGCAGTTAGTTATTAATTTGAATTAGAGGAAGGAATGGAGTGGTTGTTGAAATCTAGAATTTATTGATATGCCTTAATTAATTTAGGATTATATGTTTTCTGATTTTACTGCCTGATCCTTTTGCCATAATTTAGGAGATATGTTTCTAAGTTCTACTATATATATATATATTATATAGAGTCTCCAATATACTATTTAAAACACATAAATAACACAGAGGATTCTTTTTTGCTTTCATGGTATCAAAGCTTGGATTGCCTAACCCTTTGATATGTTATATTTTTGTTCAAGTATTTCTTATCTATTAGATCAAATTCGGAAAATCCAGCAAAACAAAATAAATAGATCATTAAAGAGTTATTAGATAGATGATGACATATTCAAGCTTCCTTCTCTATAAATATCTAGACCTTTTTTTTCAGACCGCAAGAAAGGAACATTTTATTGAAAGATCTAGCAAGGTGCTAGACCTTACAGGAGAGTACGGTATTTAGAGGATTACAACACCAACCATCCCAATTGAGGGATTTACCAAACTTATATCTACCTCTAAATAAGCCAATCAAACACCAAGAACTTAATGTCGTCACAAATCTCTTTTTCGCTTTTCATGTTTCCCCTTAAATACCTTATTGTTTCGATGCGTCCATAGAGACCAAAAGTAAGCCGCACCAATCACCTTTTCACTTCCTTGTGGGTATTGTTGTTCAAGTTGTGTATGAGAGCCACATGTTCTCGACAGAATGGTGCCTATGCGCCTTTACTCGCTCTGATAATGCATGATATTCAGAGTGGCTATTGCCACATGTTTGCATTATGTATGGTTCTTTTTTTCTTTAACCGATAACAACTTAGCTACAAAAGTTAAAAGTTTTGTTTCTCACATGAATTTAGAGACAACCTATTTGCAAATTATCTACCTTTGATGATATATTGACTGCTACTAATTAATACAGTAATTTGAAAAACAATTTAAGTGTTAATTACAAATATTTACTAAAGAATAAATTTTCAATATTATAATTAAAATTATGATAAACAAAATAGTAACAAAAAATTTATTAAAACAAATCTATATTAATAATATAGTACGTAGATAATTTACAATTGAATTTAAATGTTTTGTATCTTTTAAAAGGTAAGTTAGTTTTGCAAATTAAGTTTCCTTAATTAAATTTTCCATATTCTATTCTTATTATCCTATTTAAACTCCCTCCTTCCCTACCTCCTTGGTATCTATCTAATCTTCCTCATCTAAATTATAACCATCTTCTCTTCTCTTGTATTGTGTTATGGACCCATGGGATATTGTTGATCTTACAAACCCACTTATTGGGTGGTCACCAACTCCGTTCATCTTAAACCCATCCGTTTGTGTTTGTGGCAGCAAAATACACGCTTATACCGCTTACATCATTAATTCCGATAACTTTGATCGTCAAGCATTAACCGAATCACTGCATCATCACTTTCCTCTTCCCCACCCGTGTACATGGTATGTCAACCTAAGAGTAGCAGCCATTGTCAATGCTGTTGACCTAAAAGCCTTTAATCGAATTCACCCACATCATCATCATCATCAACCACCACCATCTCGGTTCGAAAGATTGACCCTACAACAGATCTACTCGTATCTAAGAGGCGATATACATCAGGAAGAAGAAAGTGAAGAGGTTTGTTGTGTGGTGTGCCATGCGGAGTTTAAAAAGAATGAGATGAAAGGAAGGCTTCGATGCGAACATCATCAGTTTCATCTCGATTGCATCAAGGAGTGGTTGCTTCGTAAGAATGAATGCCCTCTTTGCAGACGTCCCACCTTATAAACGTATGTATAAGAAAGATTTCTTACTTTAAATTCGGCCGTACATTATGAATTTCTTTTTGCACGTTTTATTATTATTATTATTACTATTATTATTAGAATAAACAAATCGATATTAATATAGTACTAACATGTTAAATAATGGAAATAATTTATAATTAGAATAAATTGAATTTAAATGATTTGAAAGAAATCTTGAAATCAGATTGCAATTATCCACCGACCTACACAAAAGTTTCCTTAATTAAATCATCCATAATTAAATCATCCTATTTAAACAACTCCCTCCTTCTCCTTGGTATTATCTATCCAATTAACCAAATTAACCATATAACTTGTGTTATGGAGCCAATGGAGATTCCTCATCTTCCTCATCTTCCTCGTCTAATTAACCATCTTGTTTCTTGGGTAGTTACGGACGAGTTGGATATTCTTGATCCAAAACCACTTCATACGTGGTCATCAATTCCGTTTGTCTTCCAGCGTTGCGTTTGTGGCAGTAGAATCTACGCTTATACCACTTACATCACTGCTTCCAATGACTTTGATCCCCAAAGATTAACCGAATCACTGCGATGTTATTTTCCCTTTCTTCCCTACCCGTATGCATGGCATGTCTACGGAAGAGTAGCAGCCGTTGTCAATATTCTTGACCTACAAGACTTCCATCAAATTCATCCACGTGATCATCCTCATCAACCTGTACCACGACAACCCTCTTGGCTCAAAAGATTGACCGTGAATCAGATCTACACGTGTCTATTGCTTAGTAGATATAATCATGAAGAAGAACAAGAAAGTGAAGAAGAGATTTGTGGGGCGTGCCAAGAGGAGTATCAAAAGAATGAGCTCATAGCGGGGCTTCGATTCTGCGAACATCGGTTTCATCTGGAATGCATGAAGAAGTGGTTGGTTCGTAAGAATGAATGCCCTCTTTGCAGATGTCCCGCTTTTTAAGATTTCTTTAAATTTAAGAATTTCTTTTGCACGTTTTATTATTAATTGCTTACTTATGATGAATTTGTTGATTAATTTTCATGTTATTCATTAAATTAATGATATATAGTTCAACTTGTTAAAGGTTGCTACGTTTTAATTGAATTGAAGAAGTTAACTTTGAATTGAAGTATTCTTAACCAAGTCCCAAGTCGCATGTACACACACATGCACATATATATATATATATATATATATATATATAGGAAAGTTCAAATGTGAACCACTTTTTGGCTGTGAACGTGAGGACAGCCGAGAGCGCGACACGTGTCAGCTTTGAGTGTGGTCCCCCCTTTAATTCAATGCCCTCCCATGAATCGCGCCTAGTCACCCGCCGTAGACCTGACATGGCGCCTAGTCATCCGCCACATGTCGCGCTTTCGGCTGTCCTCACGTTCACAACCAAAAAGTGGTTCACATTTGAACTCACCCCTATATAGGGGCAGGTTCAAATATGAACCACATTTTGGTTGTGAACATGAGGACAACCGAGAGCGCGACATGTGGCGGATGACTAGGCGCCACGTCATGTCCACGGCGGATGACTAGACGCGATTCATGGGAGGGCATTGAATTAAAGAGGGGGACCACACTCAAAGCCGCCACGTGTCGCGCTCTCGGTTGTCCTCACGTTCACAACCAAAAAGTGGTTTACATTTGAACTTTCCTCTCTATATATATATGCATAAGGTGTGGACTTCCCAAGCTCCTTTTCGATAATAAAAAGTTCATGTTTTTTAGGCCTATGGGGCCATAATTTAGGGTTGAAAAAGTGTCTTAAGGACTTTTATAGAGCAAGGTATTCTATTGGATTTTAGGGCATTGTCTAAACTTTTCCTAGGTACGTTTTTTCGAGCAAGATGTATCTCAAGCCACCCCCCTTGAATTTTGTTTGCTGGTCCGGTTTTGTGGCATGGCTTGGAATGTGCTTCAGGCTCATCATGACTGGGCTTTTTCAGTCCAGTCTCGATCAAGCCCGAGTCAGGGCTTTTGTGAATCTTTACGCATATATACCCATCAATGAAATCGAAAATAAAGACAATGTTCATTACTTTCTTTCACATCATCGTAAAACAAATATCAATTCAACCAACAACAACTTTTGTTACTCTATTTCAAGTTGTCTCAAATTAAGAAATAAAAGGAAATTTTTCTTCCAGCATTCTTTCAATACTTCTCATAAAAAAGGAATCCACTAAATCACTTAAAAACTCATCCAAGAATATATAAAGTATAATATAATCTCTATAAAAATTAAGATCACATATGTACTCAAAGACGAAAGTTAGGCCGTAAACAAAATCTGATCGCGAACATAGGGACAACCGAGAACATGTTACGAAATATACTCGGCCTGAATAATCTTGTATTATTTTGTCTGCATAATACAGTATTCAATATTATTTAGTCTGAATAATACTACCGAATGTTGTATTATTCAGTCTGAAATAATACATGGTTATTTAGTCTGAAATAATACATGGTTATTTAGTCCGAATAATATTTATTATTCATACTGAATATGTCACGTGACGCGTTATCGACTGTTGTTACGTTCGCAACCAGATTTGAGTTTCCGTTTGAACCGGATCCTTCGCTTAGGATGCGTTTGGTATGCAGACAGGACAAGGTAGAACATGACAGGACATGACATGACAGGACATGACATGACAGAACAACAGTTCAGCGTTTGGTAAGACAAGACAGGGCAGGACTGGACATAATAACTTGTCCCACTCTTGTTGTACTTAGTTCTGACACATAGATGTTTGCCAAACATGAAACAAACATGTTCTGTCTTGTCTTGTCTCATCCTGTCCTGCGTACCAAACGCACCCTTAAATACTCAAAGGACCGTTTTTGTAGTTTAATGTATCTTTTATGATTGAAGTAAAAAAAAATTGGACCATATGTTTTAATTGAAAAGAGAAGGAAAAAAGATAGTTTTTTAGAAATCAAAGGGCCGTCGTGGGGCGCCGCCGGCATACCCAACCGATATCATCTCTCCGATCGGCGGTCGGTCACTTTGCCAATGCTGTTTTGTGTAATTTCAAGTTATTGGTACTTCTTTTCATTCTTTTTAACTACTCATTTATCTCCCTTTTGTATAAATTTAACTTTAATCCATATTTTTATTCTATTTGATTTGAAAGACCATCAAGAAATCTTGATTTCAAGATACCAAAAGTATTGGGATTCTTTTCAAATATGTTGATGTTGTTGTACAGGGTTGAGGTGGACATATTTTGGGCAGATTTGTGAATTTATCTTTGGAAAAGTCTACATTTTGGATTTAAAGTTGTGGGCTTTTTTTTGTTGCTTAGTTTAACTTCAAGATAAGTTTAGAGAAGGTAGCAGAATGGAAGCATTTGAGAGGTTGTGATGATTGAAATTGGAAAATGTTAGATGTTAATTATAGATTGAAAAGCCAACTTTTTTATTGGGGTAAGGTGGAATTTTGGTGTTATCAGTTCATTTGGGTTTGTTTGATGTTATGTAATGGTGGTACCTTGTGTAGACTTATGGATTAATTGGGATATAGATGTCCGATACCTCCGTATATAGAAGATAAATCATAAGCATCTTCAACAGCTATGCTAAAATATAGATCTTGGAGATTAAGATTTTTTTTGCTCAAACAATTATGCTAAAATGTATGTTTAAATAGAGAAAACAAGAGAAAGAGGGTGGAAATTCCCAAATTTGGAGAAATCTCTTAAACTCAATATTTAAGAGAAAGGATTTAAAAATTTCCCACAATGGGAGAAAGTGAAGTTAAATGATTAGAAGAGAGAAATAATATTTCTTAATATTATTAATATTAGGAAATCCCTAAATTAGTGTACCTGTTGGAGTTAAATGATTTTTTAGAAATTTTGACTTTTAATATTGTATTTTAGAAAAATTATAGAGTACCTGTTGGAGTTTCTCGAGTCAAATTTGTTTGTATCTCAAAAGCTTTTATCACCCCCGACTTTCTCTCTTTGTCATGCTTTTCACAAGCCAGGGGTTTTCACGGAACAACTGTTTTACTCTACAGGTTAGAGGTCAGGTCTGCATACGTCTTACTCTCCCCACACCCACACCCCCACCTCACCACACCCCACCTCAGGTGGGATATACCAAGTTCATTTGGTTCAAACAACAAAAATATAGGCTTAAAAGCAGGAAGTGTTGTGAATTCTTGAAGTTTCATAGTAAATTTCGTTTGAATATTGTGTGCTTATTGGACAATGTGAAGTTAAACCGACACACATGTACATATACTCGCACGCATTAGCACGTGTGTTTACACACACACACACCATATATGTTGCTAGAGTTAAGCTAAAGCTACATTTCTTCACGTATATGCACATTCAAGTAATACTCATGGCATTAGTTAAAATGCACCTTGTAGGTTCTCATTTAATTGGCTATCAACAATAGTTAGCTTTCATCAGTCGGGTTTGAGTGAAAGACGTTGATTTGGAATTTGGATGTGATGGACTTAACGTGGCTCAGTGCTATCTTAGTTGGGGCAGGATGTCTTGCTTTGGGTTTCTTCATTGGTTCACGAAAATTTAGTCGCAAGTTTCTTTTAACTAAGGCAGCAGAAGCCACCGCACTTGTAGATGGAAATCAGAAGGGTCGGGCCAAAAAGCCCCTTGAGATTGAAAAGCTGGCTGAGATTATCGAAGATTTTAAGATGGTAATCTTGCCTTTTAAACATCATCTTCCTTTAATATGTGCATGAGCATGATTATCTAAAACTTGTTAGGTATAATATGGATTTTGCTTCTTTTATGCAGGTGTTGGTTGTAAGGAATGACCTAAAGATGGGGAAAGGGAAGATTGCGGCCCAGTGCAGGTAGCTTGAGCTTGACTATGTAACTTGTTAAATATGTTATAAGTTGAAATGCAACCATATAGATGGTGTATCATTCATCATTGATCATAAATGGTGTAGTATTCATCGTGAATGGGGTACTATTCATCATGAATGTTCATGTTTCATTATTCATGATGAATGGGACAATAGGGGACACATGTCACTCTCTCCTTTGCCCCTTGGTTCACAAAAAAAAATTGCAATTGAATCTCCCCTCTCTTTATGTGTGTGTGTGTGTGTATTTAGAGAGAGAGAGAGAGAGAGAGAGAGAGAGAGAGAGAGACTCAGGTTGGGGGAAAACCACAAAAAATGGAAAATCGAGGAACACCCTGATAACCATTCATCTGTCTAGTGTGCACATGTGTATAAAAGTAATTTTTCCGTTTCAATTTGTAGTATGCCATTTGAGAAATGCATCAAAGAAACTTATAGAATGTAAAGTAGAAATGAACAAAATTAGTAACAACTTTGAGTTTCATGTGCTCTCAAATTCTAGTTTCTTTGAGGCATGCATCACATGTGGAAGCCTCTTCAAAGGATCAATTATGTTATAATATACTATGTTTATATGATATAAACAACCACCCTACTCTTTGTGGTAGAGGCCAGGTCTGCCTACATCTTACTCTCCCATGACCCCACCTGTTGGTGGGATATACTGGATTCGTTTGTTTTGTTTTGTTTTACGTTATATATAGTTTTGTGAGAATGACATAATTTATGCTGGTTTGACAGCCATGCAACTTTGGGTCTCTATAAAAAGATTCTTCACAGGGCTCCAAAAGCTTTAAACAGGTATCTATAAACCCTTTTGGTATTGTGATTTGTGTGAAGTGCACCCTATAAATGCACTATTATGTGTTTTTGTGTTTTGTTGTTGATCATGCTGGTTTTTCTTTATATATGCAGGTGGGAGATGTGTGGGCAGGTTAAAGTGGTGGTGAAAATTGAAAGCGAAGATGATATGCTGGTTTTACAAGTACGTTTTTATTGCTAAGTTTCCAATATAACGACATTATGTCGATAAAAGCTCTCTTTCTTGATTCCTTTTTGGGTTAAAAATCATTTATTTTGAATTCTTTGTTATGCAGGAAAAAGCAAAAGCAATGGCCATACCAACCCATATTGTCATTGATGCTGGCCGAACACAGATAGCACCAAGTGAGCTTTCTTCTGTTCTTTTAGGGTGCGTTTGGTACACTAGGCAGGATAGAACATAATGGGGATCATTGTTCCATACTTCCATGTTTGATAGGACTTTTATGTAGAACAAATAGGAATGGAGTGGAACAGGCTTGTCCCCATGGAACAGGAAGGAACATAACTTATATTCTACCAATATAACCTCAAAATAAAATTTTATTTATCATATTTTACTTCGTTTACTATCCTCAAAATTTTATTTTATACGGCGCCTATATTTTGGTTAATTATGTAATTTATTAAATAATGATAAAATCATATAGAAAATGTATAATGTTAAAGTTAGAAACTACATGAAGTTTTTATGTGTCTTTCTTAATGGTCTTGTTGAAAAACTTTCAAAGGATATAATTTGTTATAAAAATATTGATTCTACAATAATTTAATATTAAATAAATTAATCAAATTATATAAAATATATATAAACAATCATTAGGGTAAATTGGTCATTTTATATGTTCTATCTAATTCTATCTTACCAAACGCTTAACAGTTGTCCAGTCCTGCCGGTCTGGATACCAAATGCACCCTTAGTATATAAGCTATATAGAGCCTGCATTTTTTTGTGAGCTTTCTTTTTTTATCACAATTCCACATCGGTTAGGGAGGGGAACAAAACTTGCTTTATAAGGGACTAGATACCTCCTCTATCTGTTGAGTTTTATAGAGTCCAGGTGTGAGTGTGACAATATCTGATACAGTTGATCTGGGATGTTGCATTTTTTGCTGTTTTAAAAAGAAACTTGTTATCATATGCCAAAATATACAAATGCCCATGTTAGATTTAGTGTTTCGTTGTCGTTGTGCATGTTTCAAGATAAATTTTGCAGGAATTATCTAATTTTTCTCTATTTTCCAGATTCAAAAACAGTAATGGCAGTTCTTGGTAAGTTTAGTGTTTTTTCTGTTTGGTTTTTTTCTCCTTCACAATTCATTATAACTTATGTTAAAGTGCTTACACATGCAGGACCAGCTGACATGGTTGATGATGTAACTGGTGGGTTGAAGCTTCTATAGTAGCAGTACCTTAGTGTCAACAGCTGATCACCCTGAAGGGCTTATAGTGGTCTCTTTAGCATTACTTGCAGTTAGTTGCTGAACCTTGGAAGAAAAATGATAAGCAGAATTGTTAGAAAATTTTTAAAACCTTGTCTTGATCCTTTTGAACCAGATATTGATGATGATGATGATGATGATGATAAAAACCTCTATATGGATGTAGACATTCTGTTAAGATAGTTTTATCTTTATCAACATTAGTTATTCTACAGCTTTTGATGCATTATTCTACTTTTGGAATATATGGATTCTATTCATAGAACTGTAGACGGAAGTTCAAAGAAAATTCTCAAAAGAAAAAGAAAATTAAGAAACATTGTCGTATCTCTTTGTCTAGACTGTATGCACTTGTGCATATAACTAAATTAAGTTATTTTTTGGTTTTTATGTATTATAACAAATTACTTTTATGCGGTCCAGAAGAACCGCCACAAGGGTGTTTCTCAGTTTCCTGTTTTATATTGAACCTAACCTTAGAACCATATACGTTCTTAGGGGTGTGCAAAAATTCAACTGCTTCAATTAAAACCGATGGATTCAATTTAGAACCAAGTGATGATGATTGTATATTGTAATTCGATTGGATCGGATGAAAATTTTCAACATACAATTTGGGTCAATCGGTTCTTGGATTACATTCCAAAACCTACAATCCAAATCGGTTTGATTCCCCTCACATCCATTGAATGTCAAGAGAAGAGTGATTGGACATAGCAGCATATATCTGCAAGCATAGTTTCTGTAATATATTTGAGAAATGGCAACAAAGAGATGACTGAAATATTCTTAAATTGCAATCCATAGCCCAAATTACACATTTTAGCATCTAAAGCAACCATTTTGTGTTTCCAACTACAACTATTACTAAGCCTACCACTTGAATGAAGCAATAAAACTAAAATGTAGTTTAAAGGTGTTCACTTTCTCAACTAGTAGCACCACCAGCAGCCGCTTTAGGGGAAGTTGGCGGCTCTTGGCGGGTCTCGGTTTTTTGCAAAGTAGGCGGCTCTTGGCGGGTCTCAGTTTTTTGCAAAGTAGGCGGCTCTTGGCGGGTCTCGGTCTTTTGCAAAGTAGGTGGCTCTTGGCGGGTCTCGGTCTTTTTCCCCTGTTCTTCCTCTGCCATTTTCTCAATGGTCTTCTGTTGTACTTCTTCGGCAGCTTTTGTCACCCTGCTGAATGCTCCAGCCACCCATGAGGTCCCAGTCAGCACATACCGGTTCTTCATGATGGCTGATCCAGCATCGCTTACCGTCTGCTCTGCAGTCGCGAATACTGTTCTGGTCTTTTCAGACACCTGAAACTTCTGATCCATTTCTTTCACTTTCTCGTTCACAATTGTTGTGCCGATGCTGATTTTCTCACTAAGACCGATCTTCTGGTCTATCGTAGCTGCTTTAGCTGCAGCCGTGGAAGTCAACTGGAGCTTTTCGTCAAAGGCTTTCGCTTTGTTGACTGCATCTTTTCCCAATATGAATCCCTTGGCTAACATGCTGCTCACGACATCCTCCGCCTTTTGGACAGCCGATTCAGCAACACCACCACTTTGTCCCGCTGTTGCCTAAATAGTGTGTTGACAACATTATGTCAGATACTAACGTTTTAGGGTCCGTTTTGTTTGCGGGAACGCTGTGGAATGGGTTAGGTTCAACAAAAAAAATCACTATTTAAATTCTTTCGTGTGTTTGGGTTGTAGTATTTGGAATGGATTTAAATTCCATTATTTATAAAAAAATCATTAAAAAAAATGAAAAAATAATTAAATTGCCTTTTATTTAAATGCTTATTAGAAAACAAATGTTTTTATATTTTAAATCATTATTGAATAGAAATCCTACGAAATCCCTTGAAATCCTAGGCCACCCCTGGGGATTTCAAAATCCTATGTTTGCGGGTTTTCAAATGAATCCTACGATTTCAAATCCTTAAAGGGGGCTTTTGGCTTGCAAAATGGAATTTGATGGAATTGGAATCCACTGAAGGAATTTGGCCATGTGTTTTGTGGAACTCAATGGAATTCAAATTCCATCAAGTTCATTCCCCGAACCAAACATTAGTAAGAAATTTGGTCAAAGGAATTTGTGATTCCTATTCCATGAAATTCCCTTCAATTCCGCAAACCAAACAGCCCCTTAGGGTCGTTCTTAGTAAAGAAAATTACAGCTTCTAAGGAAGAGTCATACCGTCGCTTGTTGTTGTGGCACTGAAGATGTAGCTGCAGAAGGTGGGAGAGTGTAGTCTGGCACAAGATCAATGGTAACAGACTGGTCGACTATGGTCGCTCCCTGAAAATTATCAAACCGAAACTGGTAGTCAGCACAAAAATGGCTTAATGAAGTGAATATACTCCTTCCGCCTAAAAATGGATAATCAAAAGTTTATACCGATAGTAGAACTGCAGTCTCTGCACCTTGAGAATCCTTAAAAGTGACGAAAGCCTTTTGAGCACGCTCATTCTCACTGAAAAAGCAGCAAGTACTTAGTCAAACAAATGATGACAATTTTATAACTTATCACATAAAGCTTGTAAAAAAAAAAAAAAAAGAGAATTTACATGAAGTTTATGCTTTCAAAATCATGTGATCACTACTATTATAAAGTATGAATCCATAATCTAATGTGCTACTGGAACTAACCTTTGCATATCAACGTATTCAATTTCACTAGAAAACGAAAAGAATTCCTTGACGTCCTGCTCAGAAGCACTTAAGGAGACATTGCTCACCTTCACAGTTCTTACCTGTCAAAATAAACATACAAATCTCACTGATCATGGTTTATGAAACAAAATTAGAGTGATGCTTAGGTAGCATATCGAAAATTTGCCACAATCGTTTTGCGAAAGTGAAAAAAGATCCATGTGGCATCGGATTAAACGATACCAGACAGTGTTGATAAGAATTTTGTTAAAGATACTAAATTTGACCAACTCTTCTGGATGCATTAAACCCATAAAACATGAGAATCCTTTTCCAAAAAAAAAACAGCTTATTTGAACATTTCAAAGGTATTTAAGTGGTTACAGCAAAGTCCTACTTAAGGGGTTGTTATTTTACCTCTTAATAGTTCCATTAAGAGGTGAATCTTGTTTAGCAAACAAGAAAAGTTTGTTTCTTAGTGGTTCTAATACCATCTGAACAATTTTTATATCTTGGGCCTCCCTTAACCATCAAGCTCCCTGATTTCATTCTAAACAATTACTAATCAACCTTATTTCATCTTGTGCTGTATCATAAGAGTCTCTTAATCATTCAGCAACTACCAAATAGATTGCAAACACAGTAATAAAATACAACTGAACATGCAAAGGGGAGAAAAAAGATAGGGGCTTTTAGGGTGAGATGAGATCCAGATTGAATAATAACTAAGGAACAGTGATGAAATAGAGCATCAAAGGTGATAAATTTAACAAACCTAAAAAGAGGGCAGTTCTTGATTCATATAACAGAAATAACAATAGTAAAGATTAAAGATTTCAATTTGTATGGAAACAAAGGAAAGAAGAATTTGAGAAATGACTAACCGACATGGAATCAGATGATAATGGATTGGGGGTTTGGTTAATTTGGGGAAAAAAAGAGGTTATCGAAAGAGGAGGTTGATGATGATGATGGCAGTGTGTGTCAATTACTAGCAACAACAAGATTTTGTACACATGGTGTCGGGTCGGATCCTGGTATTTGGTGAACGAATAACGAGTCGGTCCATATCGAATTTGTAATTATATAATTTTCAGCAAACAATGGTTAGCTCGGTTATCATATGTATGGTGTTAGTTCTTGTATGGTGAAGGTGAGGACTTCGATTTTTACTAGACTTTATTGGAGAGGATTTTTTCTGAACTAGTGCCAAGTATAAATCCCAGATAATGTTTTGAAGCCTTTTAAATGGAGACTAGATGGTTAGGTTAAAGGTGATTATTCTCCTTGTAAAAGTTTCGTACTCGAATCATCGTGACTTGATGCCATAGTTTGCAACATGGCTTTCAAAAAGAAATTATATAACTTTTAATTTTATATAATTTAGAAAAATACTTTTAATATAATTCATGAAAACATTATTTTTTATATAATATTTTTTAGTACAAACATTAAAATATAAAGTAAATTATAATAAATTTGAAAATAGAATATATGTTTAATTCAACAAATAGATTGAGTGAATAAAATTTTTATTTTCTTCGATAATAGATTTGGAGTGATGGATCTTTTACTATTATTTCATTCCTTGACTCTCAAAAAATTTGGGTTTCCTTTTCCTAATTTATACTCTATTTTTGTTTAAGTTCAAAACATAAATCTTAAAAAATCATGTCAAGCAATGTTTCCTTGCCTAAGGTTTCACTAGCATGTGTAATTACAAAACAAATGAAACTATCATACTATGCTACGCTTCGTCTCATCACCATAGATGTAATGAGCTGAGACAACTTGCGAGCTATTTGAGATCGACTCGGTCAAAACTCGACTCGAGATACTAACGACTCGACTCGAACCGAACTACTTGATACTCGACTCGGCTCATTTACACCCCTAAGTCCATAGATCACAGATTCATCCGATGAACACCCAACACGAGCTTTCTGATCCTTTTGGACACAGGGATTTGAGAACTTGGAAAAACTTTTTTCTTTCAAAATCCGTCTTCGATAAGATGGGACAACATTTTACCTTTTAAAATTTGCCACATGTTATGGGATCACTCACATTTTTTTTTGTTTATTTTGGCACTTGAATTGAAAAAAGTGGTTTGTTACTGACGTTTGGACCTTTGGCTCTTGCAAAACGCATTCAAACACCTCACACTAACTTAAAATGATTTTTGAAATAGGGAAGAAACATAAAAATTGATTCGATGTTTTAGATTAACATTTTCTCATACTTTTTATAAGCAAAAGGTTGTCTTAAAATAGTCATGTTACTATTATGAATAGGAGGCAAGTTTGCATACATCTATCTGAATTTAGGGGTCATTAACTAAATACTTATCAGGTAAACATTTACTGACACGAAATATAGCTCCATTTACCTTATTATACAACAATATGTTAAGAAAATGGATTATTTGTAAGTATCTTAAACCTGATAAATGCTTAACCGAGTAAGAGTCCTTCCAACACTTATCAGATAAGACTCTTGATTTTCTTCTAACCTCTTATCAAGTAAGACTATTTTACATACTTATAAGCTATTTTTTTTTACCAAACATAATTTATTAAGTTATTCACAAACTAGATTTACCGGCCCTTGTCATGTTCAATTAATAAGGTAAATCATACCGACAAACGCTAAACAGTTAAACTCAGATTTAAAAAAAAAAAAAAAACTCGGGTCGGGTCTAATAGAAACCGGGTCGTTGACCCGACCAAACCCTGTTCTTTGTTACTTGTTTCTTGTTCCTTTTTCTGTTCATCACAATTCAAGATTCCTTCCTTCCAACTTTTCCAATTGATCTCCTCCGATCTCCCTCCTTCTTTTATCTTTTATCTGCATATAATCAAACCCTAAAACTATCTTCGATTTCAACCTAATCTCGCCTCTTAACCATGTGGTAAGACCTCTTAAACTTTCAATTCAATTCGATCTTTCATCATTATCATCATCATCATCTTGATACTTTTCAAGTTTCAGTTTTGCTGATCATTTGATAAATATATTCTATTATCATAAAAGATTTTGATTTCTAAATCTTTATTTGGATTTCCCTTTTCACCCTTTGCCAATTGGGGGATGTTTTACTTGTTTATGGAGATTAGCAACTTGTGATTTCTGAGATTGAAAGCTTATATGTTTTTGGTATATGTTACTGTTTGCAATAAGTTTTTTTAGTTGATTGCATGCTTTATTTGTTGTAGATCATGTTGGTTCTTAGGTTAGGTGGAAAAGGGGATTTTAGTAAGTGGAATTGCTCAACTTGTTAAATGGGTTTTGGTGTTTGTTAATGTTTAATAAGCAAGATAATGTGTGACCACTAATGATCTTCTTGTGGAATAGCTGAATGATGTGTATAGAGCACCGGTAAATTCAGCAAAGATGATGTGAATAATGCCATTAAAGCATGCTTGTTGTTAGGGGTTTCGTTTCAACACTTATGGGGCGTTCGGTTAGCAGAATGGAATTTGATGGAATTGGAATGGAATTTGATGGAGCTTGACCATGCCGTTGGTTCCTTCACTTAAGTCACTTAAGCCAAGGAATGATGAATTCCTTAATTGTTGAATTCAAATAATATTTTTTGGATTCGGAATCCATCGAAGTATTTGACTTTGAAGGAATTGGAATGGAATTTGACCACGCGTTTGGTTGGCAGGAATTTAGTTTTTTCACTTAAGCTAAGGAATGATGAATTCCATCAAGTTCATTATGTGAACCAAATACGAACTTGGTCAAAGGATTTTGTGATTCCAATTCCATCAAGTTCCTTTGAATTGCACGAACCAAACATCCCCTTATGAGTTTGGCATTTTATCTTTTTAATATGAATGTTTTTTTTTTCTTTTCGAAATTGCTAACATGGAAAGTTATCTCCTAGTTTCGGTGACTTCTGCGCGGCTTATTGTGGTTGAGTGACGTAAATGGAAGGAAAAACCTTGGTTTCGTTTCACGTCGTACATCCAACTTTCATTGAGCATTAATGCCTTTCTATTCGATGATGAACTTGAGTGCCTCTCGCCGTCCAAGCATATCTTACAGGCCTATACAACCCACCGATTTAGAAGTTCTTGTGAAAATTCACGGTGATCTTTTTCCCATCAGGTTAGAAGATCCTATTTTTTTTATTTATCTATTTATTTTTGGAAGGGCGTCTTGGGCTATGCCCATATTAATCCCGATAAACTCAGTGGCCACAATGTGGACGCCTGGAATTGAACACCGGCCAGATGGGATTTTCCACCACATCCCCTGAGCCTCGACCACTGCGCCACAACCCTTGTGGTTCTATTTTTTATTAATACGAACCAGAAAGCCAATTTCTTGAGTATGGCTTTTTGGTGACTAAAGTGATTCGATGAAGAAATACGAAATACTTATTGAACAAGAAGCTTTCTGATAATCCTAGGTATGAAATTGAGTTCTTCCACAATGTTGTCAATGGTCGTGATATAGTTTCTTGGGGAGCAGTTGATCGCAATCGTCCTAATGGTGAAAGTGATGAGCTTATTGGATTTGTCACTGCGCGAATTGTTATGGCAAAAGAAAGTGAGGTGATTTCTCATTATGGGTTATAGCGAAAAACAACCTTTTTCCACCTTGCTTATACGTGAAACAAGTAGACTAATTGATCCAATTTGCAGATAGAAGACATGCTAAGATTTGACAAATCAAGATCCGATCAGACTCTAGTTTATATCCTGACGCTAGGCGTGGTTGAGTCTTATAGAAATTTTGGTATAGGTAAGGCGAGTTTTCCATTTCCTTGATATATTTTCTTAAAAGGGTGCGTTTGGTACACCGTACATGAAAGGACAGAACAGAACAGGGATCACTGTTCATGCTTAGCAGGACTTTTATGTGTAACAAACAGAAACAAAATGGAACAAAGTGGAACAGGCTTGTTCCATTGCCACCCCATGGTACAAGATGGAACAAAATTATATTTTACCAATATAACCTTAAAATAAAACTTAATTCTCTTGTAAAACATCACCCTCTATATATCTTATCCATGCTTATAAATTTTGTTTCGTTATACTATTCTCAAAATTTTATTTTTATACGGTTTCTATATTTTTGGTTAATTTATGTATTTGTTAACTATTAATAATAATAAAATAATATAGAAAATGCATAATATAAAAATTAGAAACTACAGAAAGTTTTTATATTTGTATCATATTAACCATCTCGACGAAACGTTTTAACCATATATTTTGTTATAAAAATATTTAGTCTATTGTAGTTAGTTAAATTACATAAATCAGATTATATAAAAGATATATACAATTCGTTAGGGGTAAATTGGTCATTTTATCTGTTATGTCTTGTCCGGTTCTTTCTTACCAAACGCTGAACAACTGTCCTGTTCTATTCTGCCTGTCTGGATACCAAACGGCAAACGCACCGTAAATGACTCTTGTTGTTTATAGTAAATTGATACGTTGAATTTTCAGCCACTTCGCTCATCCGAGAGGTGATCAAGTATGCTTCAAATATACCGAATTGCAGAGCCGTTTACCTGCATGTAATTTCTTACAACAATTCTGCCATCCATTTGTACCAGAAAATGTCCTTCCTCTGCGTAAGGAGGCTGCATGCGTTCTATTATATCGATAACCAACATTATGATGCATATTTGTTCATTTACTATGTGAATGGCGGCCGGTCTCCATGTTCACCATTGTAAGTGTAATTTCTTCGTTCTTGCTCTATTTGATGACTATGAAGTCGAATTTCTACATTTGACCTTTTCCATTATTTTGACATGAAATTTGTTTAAATGCTTTCATCATCTATCCGTTTCTGAAGGGATAGATGAAGAATGATGGAGATTTTCAAATGTAAATATATTTTTGACAATATACGCATGATGCTTTTATTATTTAGCTTAACGGGAACACCAAAACATGCTCTATGGACCAAAGTTGATGTTTTTTTCCTTAGGGAGTGTTTGGTTGGTTTTTCATTAAGTCCTGTATGGATAAAGTTGTCCATGTGGATTATTTGTTTGTATAGATTGAGAAGATTTTTGTTTGGAGGTGTTTTTTTCATAGATGGAAGGAGCGTTGTTTTTTATTGAGAGGGGTAGGGTTGGAAAAAAACTTGGCTTTTTGCATAAGCTGCCCCTAGAAGCTTGCTGAATACGACACTTTCTATATCACCAAGCTACTAGCAAACAATCATGTATAGATGACCAAATAAGATGCAAGTCCCATTAAGCTCATTAAGCTGCTAACAAACAAACCCAAGTCCTGTATGAACAAAGTTGTCTATGTGGATTATCTATTTGTCTAGACTGGGAAGAGTTTTGTTTGGAGGTGGTTTTTTCATAGATGGAAGGAGCGTGTTTGTTAATCGGGAGGGGCAGGTTTGGAAAGAAAACCTGGCTTTCTGCATAAAGCTCTCCCAAGAAGCTTACCGAATAAGACACTTTCTATATTCATTAAGCTACAGGCAAACAGTCATCTATAGATGACCGAATAAGTTGCGAGTCCCATTAAGCTCATTAAGCTGCTAAGAAAAAGGTCCTTAGGTGTTCTTTTATTCTTTTTCTGAAGATGTATTATGCTCTACATTTTAAACAGAGATAAAAACTATTATTAACGATCATGAGCTGTTTCACTTGCAGAGAGCTTGTTACACTTCTAGTTACATACATGCGGAGAGGGCTGAAGTTGATAACCGCAAGAGTATGGAAGAACGGGCCGAAACGGGTCAAATACCGAGACAAAGGCTGCCTTCTACCAATGACAGAAAACAAGAGAAACATTACAATTGAGGGTGCTGAAACTGATCATGTATGAAAAAAACAACTTAATCATAGAAACATGATGATTTTCATTTCCACCCATGTTGTTTCATTTTCATCTTAATTTGGTTTGAATTGAAGCGAAACAATAAGTCTGGCCGAGATCTTGTAGTAGTGTCTGAATCTGAACATTGGGGATCGATTTATGTAAATCTAATATCGGGTGTTTGCGTATGTTTGTTTTGATGGATTTGATGAGGAATACAAAAGAATACATAAAGATATTGATTGGTTGATGTCTTGTTTAGAGGTCTGTTTATTGAACTGAATCTGGTTAAGATGTGTTTGCTTAACTGTTTTGAGCTCTGTAAATGAAAAGGCTTTATGGGACATTGCTATGTATCTTGATTGGTTTTATTCAGCTCATTTTGTACATTTAAGTTGTGTACATATTTCATGCTATTACTATCTTATAGCTATTTGGTTGTTTTTCCATCAAGCCCGTGTTAGAAATTGGGATATAGAGATGATTCGATGATTGGATAATCTCGTTGGATTATGAAAATTTCACTTTCAAAATACAATAATTCGTCTTGTATTAGCTTTGGATATCACGAATTTAATATTGTGATTTCCATCCTTATGGTTTAAAAATTACAGTTTTCATTCTTATAGTTTGTAATTTATTGCTATTTTCATTCTTATGATTTATAACCTATCATGGTTTTGTTCTTGTGGTTTAAGATTTCTTTACTATTTTAGTCATTTGTACTTTAAGCGTAGAAATTATTTCAGGGATAAAAATAGCAATAAATTATATACCATAGGGATGAAAATGAAAATTTCTAAACCATAGGGATGAAAAACGAAAATTTTAAGAACCACAGGGACTAAAATCATAATTTACTCTAATCCAAGAGAAAACTCTATCTCAAAGGTTGTGAGATCGAGTTTTTATATATACCCAGATTCTCATTTACACGTTCATATGAGAGATCGATGGTTAAGAGCGCTTATAATTGTTAATGGATAAGATTAAAGAACAATTATACATGTATCCAAAATCTATCTGACCGCAAGTCTCTAGATGCATAGTTTAGAGTTCCACACTTAGGGGCCGTTTACTTAAATGTTCTTACCGGTAAGCACTTACCAGGTAAGCGTTTAAGTAAATAGCCCCTTAGTCAATTTCCTACCAAATTTGGAAACAATTTTAAGAAAGTTTCCGACCTTTTGAAATTCGTCAGATGATTCTGAAACTAGAATTATCTAAATCTAACTGTTGAATGTTCATGTAATCTAAAAACGCAGGGCCCTGGGGCTGGCCCCAAACCCCGCCCACGGAACAGTGAGCGGGACCACTGCCAAGTGGCTTTGCCCCTCGTAATCCTGCAAGGGGATGCAACCCCATTGAACCTGGCCTTTATGACAATATGAGGCCAGAGAGGGGCAGCATTTATGAGTGTGCATTTTGCACCTCCTAACTCGCTTATGTTTGCCTTTTATCACTTTTAACGATCTCAAGTAAATCACAGTTCCATCAAACGATTGATGAAACTAAAATCACCAACAACCCGAAAAGGATTAAGTTGGACTTAGCAATATACTTGATGAGATTGAAAATAGACTAAAAATGGAGCAGACTGTCTGAAAGAAAATTTGGTGTGCTGTACCACATGGCTCAAATAAATATCTGACTTGTTAAGCTGGCAGTTGGTACTTGCTATATTGGACAATCACTTAAAAAGTGAGTATCCCATGTGCATGTACCCTTAGCTTTGCCCTCTAAAGATTCACACAGCACTTGCAAACACATGGCTTAACTGATTCAGCACTTGCATATCAAATAAAATACAACACAAACAATACCCAGATGACATCTAAGTTGATCATTTCTTCATCTTCAAATTGCAACAAATCTCAACTTACCATACACAAATTAATAATCATAATCATAATCATAATAATAACAAACAAATCTCCAACCATGATACGTAATTACCCGTTGTTTAAAACGACAAAAAAAAACAACATTGTATCGAACAAGATAAAAAAAAACCGACACAAAACACATGTAGAAAAACATCGATATACCTCTTTTCTCGCTACTTCTTTTCGCTACTGCCCGTGCTCTTCTTTTTCAGCAGACTTCCAAACTTTCGAATAAACGGTTTCTTCTTCTTCACTTGTGCCGCCTCCTTCGATGGTGGTGAACCGCTGCCGTTGTCGGCATTTTCCGTCCCGTTTATCTGATCGAACCCGTCACCGCCTTCCGTTTTCGAATCGGCTTCATCCTCGAAAGACTCATCACGAGTAGGGTCCACGTCTCTCTCGGGCGACAAATCTTTTTCTTCGATCTTGCAGCTTTCCCACATCTTGAACTCGACCTCGCCCGAATCTTTCTTTCCCTTTTCGCCATCCTCGTTATGATCCCCGTTCGCCACCCCAACTTCTTTCGTAGCAACTTCGGTTTCGGTCGACGGTGTTTCTTTTGGGATTGGATCCGGTTTCGGGATCTCATCTTTTCCGTCTCCATTGTGTACAGAGAACTCGACCACTTTCGGGAGCATGTCGTAGTCTTTCTCGCTGTCGGTAACGTCGTCGTTGTCCTCGACGACCTGTTCTTTCTCGAGCAGCTTCGATAGTTCCTCGACTTTCTTGACGGATTCCACTTCTCGGGTTTTGAGCTCGGCGAGCTCTTGATCGAGGCTTTGCAGCTCGTTTTCTTTATCCATTAAGCTCTCTTTTAAGTTCATGCTCTCGGCTTTCGCCTCGCCGAGAAGTTCCTTAAGATACGTGACTTCCGATTCGGTTTCTTTTAATACGTTTTTGAGCTGCGATCGCTCTTCGTTGGACTCGTACGCTTCTTGTTCGGTCTCTTTAAGCAAACCTGCTAATCGTTTTACTTCCTTTTCGAGCGAAGCGTTTTCTTCCCTTGATTGCTCAACGGAATCTGTCAACCGTCGCTCGTTTTCCTTCCACTCGGATTCCGTTTCGCGATGGCTGCTTTTCGTTTTCTCGATCGTGTTCATGAGCATGTCGATCTCGTGTTTTGCGTCGTCGAGCATGTTTTGGTACTTCTCATTGGTCGTTTGAAGCGCGTGTTTGAGATCTTCGATTTGCGTTTCGTAGTTTTCGTTCTCCGACTCGTTTGCAAGAAGCTTTTCTTTCGCTTCCCGGGCTTCGGCTGATACTTCGTGTAAAGCCGATGCTAAGCTTTCCAACGCTTTCTTGCTCTTTTCCTCTTCGTCTTTCGAGTTTTCCAACTCACTCATTAGCTTGTTTTTCTCTTCCAAAAGCGTCTGAACGCTTCCAGCCGCGAGTTTCTCGTTGTTCAGCGCCTGGGTCCGCTCCTCCTTCACGGTTTCGAGCTCCGCCTTAATCGATTCAGCCCGCTTCGCGGCTTCAGACGCCTCGTCTTTGGCTTTCTGAAGGCTGCGTTCAGATTCCTCGAGATCCCCTCGTTGTCTCACATTTGACATCTCTAATAAGCCGACTTTTTCCTTAAGCGATGCGAGTTCAGACTCTGCGTTCCGTAGCAAATCATTGCTCGTTTCTAGTTCCGTCACGACCGACTCAAGAGAAGAATTTGCAGATCGTTCTAATCGTTTCGCTTCCTCCGCTTGCAAATCGAGTTCTTCCACTTTGCTCTTCCATTCCTCCATTAAGCTACGGGCGTACGATTCAGACATTCTCGCGGCCTCCAACTCGACGTTTATCTCCTCAAACGAAGCCTCTCGTTCAAGTAATCTTTCCTTGTATACTTTCGCCTTCTTTAGCTCTTCATTCAAAGTCTCGATCTCTGATCTCAATGCGTCCTCCTCCGATTTCAAAAACCCGACCTCCGATTTCAGCTCAGAAACCAACTTCTCGTTTTCGTCACCCTCGGATTTCAGTTTCTCAATCTCTGATTTCAGCTCCGAAACCAACTCATTACTCCGATCCACTTCCGATTTCAAACCATCGATCTCCGTATTCAGCTCCGACACCAACTTGTTGCTTCGATCGGCTTCCGTTTCGAACTTCGAGTTCAGCAACGCCTTCAATCGCGTGATCTCGTTCGACAACGTCTCCACTTTCGCCACCTGGATTTCAGCAATTTTCGTGGCATCATCAGCGTGTGTAAGAGCTTGATCTTTAGCGTCGCAAGTCATTGCCAATTCTTGCTTCACTTTTTCGAGCTCTTTTGTGGCGGAAATAAGAGCGGCCGTGTCTAAAGCGTGTTGGGTCTTAATGGATTCGAGCTCTTTTTCCCACGATTCTTCCTTCTTTTGGGCAGCCTCGATGCCCGCTTGCTCCATCTCGACCGCCCGAAACTTCTCGATCTCGCTGCTCTCTTCGGCCTGCTTTTGGGCCACGAGGGCCTCTTGGAGCTTCTTGTTATTCTCCTCGGATAATCTTTGAGCTTCTTTCAGCTCATTAACTGCCTTCGCTTTCTCTTTCTCAACAAAAGCTAATTTTTCTTCGGCTTTTTTGAGATCATCTTGAAGAGCAGTCAATTGCGCTTGTAACTCAGCCCCCTTCGGTGCTGCCGCTGCCCCAGCCGTCCCCCGTGGCGCCGGTTTCTGAAAACCGAAAGAGATAAAATCAGTCACGATTTCGGAACAATGGGGATGTTTGTTTTTATATAAAATACCTCTTAAAACCTCGTAAGTCTGAAAAAATTAAGAGGTTTGCAGACTTGAGATTGTTTGTTTTATTTTTAAGAAAAGATCTGAAAACCTCTTACCGTCCTCTGAAATTTTAAGAGGTTCACTATCCGCCTCTTATTTTTAGATGTGAAATCAGACTTCAGAGTTCAGACCTCGTGAAAAACAAACGATACCAATGTGATCGTGTAGAATGCGATGATTGTTCGATTTTCAAATGAATGCTATTAAAGAAACTTACTTCAATCTTTGGGGACCGGCGATCCACAGTGGTCTTTGAAGCAACGGGTCGAGGAGAACGTTCGATGGACGCCCTCGTGGTTTGGAGGGGCGATGGTGAATCGGTGTCGGGTTTTGCCACGCCCCGGCCGAGTTTACTGACTCGGGGTGTTGCTGGTGACGTTTTGCTGATCGGGATTTTGGTGGCGGGCGGAGTTTCGGACGAAGAAGATCTGTCGAATTTTCCGACATTATTAATTATTCACAATTCACTAAGATAAAGAACCCAAAAAACACTTTGGGACCCTTGGGTTGGGTTCCGGTGAGAATTGCCAAATATGGTGAGAATTGTGAGAAGTGGTTATCGAAATAGACCAACATTAAGATGAGATGCACTGAGATGCATTGGATCAATTCCATGTTAAGCTGGAATTCATGAAAGGGTATTTGATTAAAAGTGATCAACGGTTTAAAAGTAATTCTCACATTTCTCACCAAAAGTGACACTTCTCAGATGAGCTCATACTTTGGGATCTATTCATTTCATCCTATGATATGAAGCTATGAACATAAGCATAAAGCTTAAGCATACACAAGTGAGATCAGATCAAAAAGATGCAACTTTTAACAACACATAGCAAACAAATGCAGAACAAAAAACCCAAATTTTCCACTGAATTTCAAGAAAATCAAACCAAAGAAAGCAAACAAGATAGCAAATTACACCCAAAAACTGGGATCTTGAAATTTCATAGATATTAAGCTAAAGTTGCTAGCTTTCAAGAAAAAGAAGGGTAATAAACAAGATTCTTGAAAAAATATGGATCCAAATGGGAAAAAGCTAGTGAAAAATGGGCAGATCTGAAGAGTAAAAACCAAGATTACTGAAAAAGAACCAAATGGGGAAAAAGGGTTAAGAACTAAATCCAAAATGGAAACAAACCCAATCAAGTAAAGATTGCATAATAATAATAACAACAAGAAAACAAGACTACAAATTCAAGAAATTTTACTTGGATTTGGCAGACATGGTGCAGCTGCAAAACTGGTAGAATGTTGTCTATGGCTGTTTGCAGGCAGATATTGTGGTCTTAATTGGAAAGCCCAAATCTTGATAATTAACAAAGCCCCAAAGAGGAGGGCAAGAGAGATAAAGAAAGATAGTAGTAGAAGTAGTAGTAGTAAGTATATGATGAGTAGAGCATTATTTTTCTAAGAAAACAAAGATGTGGGGGAAGGGAAGGAAGGGGCTTAATCATTCATTTTAGGGTCGGTGCAATGCTCTTTTCCATTCAGCACTTGTACATTGTGCATTAAGAGTTGTACATTAAGCCAAACATCCTTGCCCAGTAGCTCGCGTGCTGCCTGCCTGTCTTGTCTTCATATTTCTTTATCTTTTGCCAGACCTATGAGACCCCCTTTCCATTTCTTTGTTACCTTTTTCTATTTTTTATATAAATAATATTTTTTTATATTTATTTTCAAGATTTCATTTTTACCATTGTTATAGTAGAGACACACACACTAAGCTTTTTTATATGGAATGTATTAATTATGTTCAACCAACCCATCATTTACCAACAAAAGGAAATTAATCTCATGGATTGCCTTCATTGCAATCAAAGATCACATTCATTTGGTTATATTAACTTCACATGAAGGAAAGTGATCCATCAAGAATTTTAACCAACTCATTAACTTGTTCTTGTTTGGTGGTACAGAAAAAGGAGGTAGGGAAGGATTAAGTACGTTTTAGTTTTTTTAGAGACCTTGTTACACCTAAAACTTTTGATTACACTGTAACATAAGATAACAAAGATATGAAAGTGAAAGTGAGATGTATTACTTTTGTTTATAGAGATTGGAGAGACATCGAAGTGGACTATAGTTTACATTAATCGATAACTTTGTTCAAAAATCACACATTTAATATGCTAAACAACAGTGGAAGGAATAAGGATGGTGATGGAGGGTCAAGGTGTTCATTTAACATGTTAAATGTGTGATCTTAAACAGGGACTCCAAAATTTTGGGGTCCAATTTTACATTGTTTAGGTTCTTTCATCACCGATTGTAAAATATAGCTCATCTCAGTGCATGTCCGATTTCTTATCAAAGAACAAAGTAATTAGCATCATCAACGTCATATTAATTTGTATATGCATCTTTATTCTCTTATTTTACGGTGTAATAAAATGTTTTAGTAACAGGGTCTTTAAAAAAGACTGAAACTTCACACACTGAAGGGCCATCCCCATCTATCTTTTTTGTACAATCTTTCATCTTACCCATGAATCTTTATTCAAGATTTTGGACAAGTTTGTATGATTTCTTTTACAATTTGACATAAAATGAGAGTAAGTTAACTTTAGACAAGTGAGGATGTTGGTCCATGGAGATAATGGCAGTGGGTAAAGGGTAGTGGATGTACCAAACTCATTTGATTGGTTTGTACGTTTTGGGGTTAATGGCAACTGCATGCAAAAAGGGTAGAAGATAAATAAAATAAAATAAGAGATTGTTGACATAATAGTCCCCACACCACAACCTAAAAGGAATTTGTCTAGTTTCACTGCTGCCACATTCCATTACTGTTCACTTATTTTTTCTTCTAAAGATCCAAGAAACCAGTGTCCAAATTGGACATTTCTTGCTTCTGTTAATAATGAATATGTAATCTTTTATGGAAACCCACATCAAGATTGTTGCTTTATTGATTTATTTATATTGGGTTTTTTGTTAAGATGCTATATGTAATCCAAAGTGTCTTACTTGTCTTATTAGAGGAGGATTATCTATTTTCCAATCTTGATACCTCACAAAATCAAGATCGATGATAACTTTACCTTTTTATCGTTTATTGCCTCTTATTCTGTTGTAGCGGTTTTGATTTTCCAATCATGTTTGGTTCTTTGACGGGTAGTTTCAAAGGGGGTTAACGGTGGGAAGTCCATCTCAACTCGTATTTTCATGGACAAGATTTTGGTCCCATGCCATTCTACTTTGTAAGCTTTTGAATCACTTGTAATGGGTACAATTCGAGACTTTTTACACATCTTATTACTAGCTACCTTTTTTAACCTATGCACAATGGTTGAAGTGAAGCCATCGATGATGTCTTTTTCCGTTCATGATTGGATGTTGTTTGTAGAACCAAATTGTGTTGAGTGAAGATGAATTTTCTTCTGTACCAGTCAAGCACTCAAGCTCGGACCCTTAGCTTAGGGGTTGTTTGGTTGGTTTTCTATTAAGTTTTGTATGGATAAAGTTGTCTGGGTGGATTAATTTGTTTGTATGGATTGAGAAGTTTTTTGTTTGGAAGGTGTTTTCATAAATGGAAGGAGCTTGTTTTTTAATCGAAAAAGGTAGGTTTCGAAAAAATTGGCTTCCTGCATGAAGCTCCACTCTAAAAGCTTATTGAATAAGCCACTTTTTATGTCATTAAGCCATTACCAAATAGTCATGCATATCTGACCGCATAAGTTGCGAATCTCATTAAGATGTTAATAAATAGGCCCTCTCAATGCTTGCATAAACCAAACACACCTGGTATTTTCAGCTCGAAAGTATAGCCTAGAGGTAAGAGGTATGCAGACGTGACCTTTACCCAAAAAAGAGAACACCTTTGCTTGCATATTCAAGTCTAAATTACATCATTATTTCATATATAGAAGGTATGCAGTCAATGTCTTTAATGAAATAAGTAAACATCATTCAACATCTTTAATAACATGAAAGAGACTTGAATGCAACCACTTTGCATCTTCACACCCCTCCCCCCCCAAAAAAAAAAAAAAAAAAAAATCAACCAAGATTTCATCTTTTTATCAGACCCCTTCTAACCCTTTACCATGATTTCTATTTTCTAGTGGGTTGACTTTTCTTGCTTTACTGTATGCTCAACATGTTACCAGTCAATGGCTTCCTTAAAAAATTAAATTACAAAAACCCCCCATGCTTTTTTCAACTTCTGAAAATGGATGATGTGTACAAAAGAATTAAACAATACCCACCATGCCATTAGTGTCTTCATGCAACTTTCTCTTGCCCTCCAAAATTAAAGATTTTTTCTTAATTAAAAACAAGAATAATTATCTGTATGATCTTGTGAATTAGCTTTCTAGATTCTTTAACAGTTCATCATAATAATTGCAGTCTGATTGAGAAAAGTCATTTCATGGAAGAACAGATGTGTCTATATGATCCATCAAGTACAAGATTCTTTTATGGATAAAAGTAAACCATAGTTTCCAACATATCAACCCATTAAGCTCATGTCTGTTTCTCTCCAGCTATCTTCTCACATGGTGGCTTCTTCTGGATCGGTTTCAACTGGCACCGGAGGCATGTTATTTCCACCACGTAACCGTGAGGACACGTTGTCGATTGCAGAATTCAGCTGGCTAATTTTAGCATTCAACGTCTGCCTGGTTTTCTGTATGTTGAAACCATATAAATTCAGCTGTTTAGAAACAAGCATAATGGTGCAAAAACCGAAACAAAAACTAGAAAAGAAAAAAAAAATGTACCTCTAAACCTTCATCGTAGTATATTGGTCGCTTTGCCCTCCTAAATCCGTACTCGTCTTCATTCAAGAGAGAGCGTCTTATCTAACAATTGAAGGAAAATATTGACAAAATTAGGACAAAGTTCACATCTAACTAAACCAAATGAACCCAGTATATCCCACTCGAATATGGGGTTTCCGTGCAAAGATAGCAATGAAAACACGAAAAGACATACATATTACCACATTACTTCTAGAGGGAAATACATTTTTCGGTCCCTTGTGAATAGCTGCTTTTTGATTTTCGTCCACCCAAGACATAAAGTACATTGGTGGTCTAAAAATCGAGCTTTTTTTAGCCCAAATTGGTCCCTTTCACCAACACCGTTATTTATCCTTTAAATGCATCATTTTCCCCTCACTTGAGGGGCATTTTCGTCTTTTTACCTTAACCTTCTTTGTTTCTTTTAAAAATAAAATCAAAATGACATTATATTCTTTATATAAAATAAATTAAAATAACCCAAAACGAAATATTAAGGTAAAAAGACGAAAATTCCCCTCACATGAGGACACATGATGTATTTAACGGAAAATTGTTAACGGTGTTGGTCAAAGGGACCAATTTGGCTAAAAATCACGACTTTTAGACCACCAATGTACTTTATGTTACAGAGGAATGAAAACCAAAAAGCAGCTATACAAGAGAGGCCAGGAAATGTAATTCCCTCCTACTTCTATGAATCTTGATTCATCGAAAAATGAGAATAGAAAATACACGTATGTATAATCATGGATTTAACGTGGTTGTTTTTTCACCTGTGGAGCAAATATGTATGCCAATGTCCCACATAACGCGCCCCCCAAAAAGAAACCAGCGACAAAATCACCACTGCCTCCACCGCTACGATCACTGAATACAAACCGAAGTAGAAAAAGAAATTATCATAAAAAGATAAAGCTGCAATTCAACATAAGAATCATAGAAAGCGCTGTTCGACTATTATGAAGATGGTATTTGGAAATCATTCAATGCATAAATCTTGCAAGCTTCTTAATGAAAGAATGCATTAAAAACCAGGATGAAAAGAAGGAACCATTTGTATGGTTTAAGACATTCATTTTTATTGGTGAATAGGATGAAGTAAACACACTCATTTCAAACAATGCAACAAGTGTTCAAGGTATAATTTTTTTTTTAGAAGAGGTATCCCAGACTACATTGGGCCCAGACTAATCCTCAGCAATTTTTGGGCCGAAGCCCGACTGCTAAAGCATGCAGCCCGGGGTCGAAGCCCCCGTACCTCCAGAATGTTCAAGGTATAAATTTGATGGAGATAAGGTTCATAATGCAGCCTAGAGTACCCAATACTGATTAATAACAATCATCTCTATGTAGATATTCCTCTGAAGTCTGATTTCACATCTAAAAAATAAGAGGTGGATGGTGCACCTCTTAAAACTTCAGAGGAAGGTAAGAGGTTTTCAGACCTTTACTTAAAAATAAAACGAACAGTCTTAAGTCTGCAAACCTCTTAATTTTCAGACTTAAGAGGTTTTAAGAGGTATTTTTTTAAAAATAAACAGCCCCTAAGGGTGGTCACTCTTCATCTGAACGGTATTTTTTAAAATACCAGGGTGTTCCTCATCTTTTCATTTTTTTGCAGTTTCCCCTAATCTGACAGTGTGTGTGTGTGTGTGTATACTACCATGAAAATAGGACATGAGGGTATCTTACTTGTATTGTGCAGAAATTGCCAACTTCCTCTGAGTTTTTTGGTGGTTAGACTTCCTTTGATGAGTCAAACTAGTTGTTTTACCATACAAGCAAGAATTTCCAGACCAACTGTCATTTCCCTTGAGACTACTTCGAACTGCATCAACATAAAAATAACATTACAATGAAATCTAAGCACAAAGTAAGGGGAAAAAAAAGACAAGAGAGAAACTTAAAACATGCACATTATTTAAAGCATTAACTTTAAATCCTGGATATAATTCTATGAGTTACTTACTAACTTTTGTATATATAGAAGCCCCACAAACCACGTCATGCGTGAACACAGAAAATACCAATCCCACTTCCTCTATCATCCAAACAATTTACCTCTATGAGTTTTTATAAGGCCCTGTTTTTAGCAGCTTAATGAGCTTAATGGGAGTCACAACTTATTCAGTCGGCTATACATGACTGTTTGGTAGTGGCTTAATGATATAGAAAGTGACTTATTTAGTAAGCTTTCAGGAGAGAGTTTTATGCAGAAAGCCAAGTTTTTTTTCCAAACCTTCCCCTAAAAATTACAAAACTCGTTCCTTCCATCTATGAGAAAACTCTCCCAAACAAAACCTTTCCAATCTATGCAGATAGATTAATCTACCTAGACAACTTTATCCAGACCATACATGACTTAATAATGGAAAACCAACGAAACAGCCCCTTACATTTTGACCATTAGGAGATGTCATCAACATCGTATAATTGTCTGAAAGCTAAATTTATATTGCAAGTTCATTTTCCCCTGTGCGTTCTATAACTAATCATCAACAAAAATTTCAGTCCCTCGAAGTTTTTTTTCCCAGATTTTTGATTGATCAACCAGTTTTTGTGTTGTTCTAATGCTTTTTTCTGCTATTTTTGACATATTTTCTTCTTGGTTACTTTTCATTCTTTTATCAATATGCCAAACACGATGACACCAGCATTACGAATTTCTAAACACAAATAAGATAAAAGACCAAACTCTACAATCATTTCTAAGAAAATGATTCTGATAACTTTAAATAATTGAGGGATAGCAACAACAAAAAAAAGTTTGGAAAACCAGAAGATCAATTATATTGATCCTTAATTCAGGTAAGTTGAATGAATATTTCACAGACTAATGGTCACATGATCTACTAAAATAAACAACAATTATCAATAACATTGATCAATTAATTATATTGATCCTGTTCTACATTTGCTTTGATTAATATGTTTTTTTTGTACGGCAATAAACTCACACACGCACCCGCGGTATCCGGGAATCCAATTGGGCATCACCGACTAATCCGCGGCGACCCGGCCCAGTCCACATAGACAGGACCCACCCAGGCACGACTAAGCCCGACCTATGGCCGAACCCGCATGCCCATAGACTGGCATGCCCGTTACCTGGACCCGAACCGACACGAAGGCCGGCCCAAAGTCTGGGTATCGCCGAAGTGCTACTCCCATGGTTTGAACCTGAGACCAATGGATACCGTCCAGTAGCCCCAAGCCTTTTGCCACTTGAGCTACACCTCTTTGATTAATATGTTTAGTAGGTTATATAAACAAATCAGCAGTATGACAGAAGTAAAACTGATGGGATTCATTCAATAATTCTCTTTCTTGATCTAATGATCTTCAACAAGAAGAAAACAAATATCAAGAATCCAAGAAATAAGGCGATATAAACTATGGAACAACGAAACCAGAAACCGATCAAGAATCTCCATCCAACAAATAACAAAATCGATCATTTTACAATAAGTTATCATTTCCATAATCCAAGAAAAAGAATTAAAGATTTAAAGATGCAAGCTTGTTTTCTCCTCCATGAAAAAAATACAAGATACAAAGAACCCTAAAAAACTTGATGGAAAAAGACATGAAAGATTGTGGTAAATTACCAGAAATTGAAGCAGGTGCAACGATGGCGGTTGTGGCCATGGTTAGATGGATCGATAATAACGAAGAAAGAAAGGTTTTTTATGAAAAAAGAAATGGGGTTAAGAAGCAGCCAACCAAGCAGGAGGAGTCTGTTTGGCAGTGTGAAGCAGGTAACAGATAACCCAGTGGGGGTGTGAGTGGTTGGTGAAGGGTAGAATTGGAAATTCATAAAAATATGAACTTTGGTTAGTCCATCATCAACCATTTGCTTCCAAAAACAAAACCTTTGTCTTCATCTAAAATAACATCTTTCTTTCATTTTTTGTGTTTCTACCAAGAAGAGATAGATCACTATTATCTAAGAATACATTCATCTAAAATATTAGAGTTCATTAAATGATAGAAGATCAAACAAGAATGTTGAATATATATGAAAAGAGTTAAATCATGTGTAAAATCATATCTGATTTTACATTAACAAGGTGTGTAAATGATTTTGCTGTCATTTTAGGTTGTGGAGCAAAGTTATGTAAATTAGATGTGGTTTTGTACATGATGTTATTGTAAAATCACATGTGATTCAACCATTTTGTTATTCTATTAAATATGTATTGTTCTCGTATGAACACAACTCTTATTTCAATTCATAAGTCTTCGAGGTTCTTTGGTTTGTTAAAAATTATGATTTTTATTTTTTGTGATTTAGAAGTTGTGGTTTTCGTCCGTTCCGTATAGTTTGTATTTGTGTTGGATTGCAAAGAAACTTTCCTTGAGCTCTCTCCAACATTAATAAATTGTACTATACTAGAAAAAAAAAATACTCGTGGCCTATTTCGGACTGAACCTAATGAACACACATGGTTCAGGTCGTGAATATAGATACTCTAGTATTGTAATCAATGTTGGATTCTCCAAAATGGGAAATCTGCTAAAGATAAATATAAGTCTTTTTTGAGATTTCGACTTCTGGTTCCCCATTTTAAAGGTATTTCAAGGAATTTGTGGGAGATGCTTTTACTATACAAGCAAGGTGACAACTTTAGATGTAAAGAACAAATATAAAGACTAGTTTTGTAACTTACATAAAGGCCACAAATTCATTAATATTGGACTTGTTGCTTAAATTTATTTCTGAGTGAAGACAATCTCCTTTGAAAAGGGAATTTCTGATCCTTAATCCCCATTTTGTCCATGTAAAATACAATCTTCTTCAAGGTTTCAATCACTTGTTCACTTTCATGCCCAAATGCTTTCTCTTGTATGCTCAGATTCCTCTTCAGCAGCTCCAACATCTCACCATCATCCCTTCCAACTCTTTTCTGAATGCATATTAAACACTCCAATGCTTCCCCTGAAACACAACATGCAAATGATGGTTGCTACCACTCATTTTGAGCAAATATAGGACCAAAACCAAATGGGTCATTAACCGAGTTACGCAATCTTCTTGGAGGTCATGGGTTCATGTCACACCATTGTATGTGAGTTTTGCTATATAATATTATATATATATATATAGAGGGGAGAGAGGGGGGGGGGGGGGGGGAGGAGGATCAAATGAGAACGCTAACTATTTAAGAGAATGCGAAAACGGCCAAATCACATGTGATTTTACATTAACATTCAAAAAAAGGTGTGCGGGCAACTTTAGTTGTGCCTTCAGGTCGTCGTGCAAAGTCAAGTGAATCACGTATGATTTTGTACATGGTGTTAGTATAAAATCACATGTGATTTGACCGATGTCTTATTCTCTTAAATAGGCACCGTTCTGGTTTGTCTCATTTGAACCCAACTCTCTCTATACACACACACACACACACACACACACACACCTTTTTGGAACATATAGAGTTTCAAGATACAAATTATACCTTTTTCTTTGGAATAGAAACATGTACATATTAACAAGTCTAGGCCGAAGTACTAAACTACTTATGTCAAATTAAAACCCAAAAACTTCTTACAGTTGTTATCATGTCCTGTCCAGTATACGTACTAACGTATCAAACAAAACCTCGGTGATATTTTCATACCCATTTCTCATGAGCGGTGGTGAGCTCCAAGTTTTAAATAATTTGGCTTTTTATATGCCAAAGGTTGCTAATTATTTATGCTTTAGCTTGGGTAACTTTCCAGTTTATATTTTAGGTAATCCTGGTCATCCTTTTCTACTCGACATCAATTGTTTCCCATTATCTCCTTAATAAAATTTATAATGTCATTTCCATAAAGGAGAAAAATAAGTATAAGGCTGGACCGGCTTACCAACAGGTAAAGAGGCATCTCCAAACGCTTTCTCACGAATCCGCAACACCTCAAGAGCCATTTGCTCTGCTTCTTCATCCTGCTTCAGGTTGTAGAGAGTTACAGCGAGCTGTAACATTGCAAAGGTGATGGAGGGATCATCGGGGCCCACAGTCTTTTTCAAGATTCGTAGACTTGATCTCAAGAGGCGCTCAGCTTCCGCGTAATTCTTGGATCGTGAATATGAGGTTGCCAGATTCGTAAGGTGGGTGACAAAACTAGGATCTTCTTCTCCTTTGTATTTCTTGACGATGGACAAGCATTCTTCTAGAAGCTTCCGACCTTCCGTTGCTCTGAAAATAACAAGATGATACTAGCAATGAGAACAAGAAAACTTCACCACAATTTGAGCTTCCACAAGCACGTAATTTAGGGTTTAGGTGAATTTATTTTCCCGAATCAGAAGTTCTGTCCTTTCTATCTTGTACCTATTTTACTTGATAAACGGGTTTTTAGCCTACATGATATCGGTTGGTTTTGATGTAACATTTTCCACATAATAACATAATCAAAAACTACAATATGCTTGACAACAAGGGCCTGATTGTTAGTAGCTTAGGGGTTGTTTGTTTACCTCTTAATAGTTCCATTAAGAGGCAGCCTTTGAATCGTTAAGAGGTAAATCTTGTTTGGCAAAAAAAAGAACTGCCTCTTAATGGTTCTAAAACGCTCTGAATGATTTTGTATCCTGGGTCTCCCTTAACCATTAAGCACCTTGATTTCATTATCAACAATTACCAAAAAGCCATATTTCATTTTACACTATATCATAAGAGCCTCTTAATCATTCTGACCACTTAATCATCCAGCAGCACCAAACCATTCAGCAACGGCCATATAGCCCCTTTAATGGGACTCACAGCTTATTTGGTCAGCCAAACATGCTTGTTTGGTTATGGCTTAATGATATAGAAAGTGGCTCATTCATTTTATGCATAAAGCCAAATATTTCCAAACCTGCTCATCCAATTAAAAAACATGGTCCTTCCATCAATGAAAAGGCCATCACAAACAAAAACATTCCCAATCTATACAGATAGATTAATCCACACAGACAACTTTATCTATGCAAGACTTAATAGAGAAAACAGCCTCTTAGACATCTACGTCATTAATGGTCACAAAATACTGGTTAATGGTCAAAAAAGGTACCAAATAGAAAGAAATTAACATTTGTCACACTAAATAGGAAGTTAGGAACTAGATAAACTTTGTTGTATTTTATGCAATTTGGCCACTATTTTATGTGTAGATTGACTCCCTATGAAACAACTCAGAGTAATAGATTCATACCTTCCTACTACATGAAGCAACTCTGCCAAGTCAACCCTTATCTTCTCCAATAAGCTGTCATCTAAATTCATACTTTCTGATTGCTCCAGCACCTGAAGAGCATTCCTATACAGGTCGATGGCTGCTTCTGCATCTCCTGTTATCAAAACCACAACCAAATTTCATAATAATGCATTTGTTTTCCGAGAGATTCGCGAAATGGGCAATTGGTATACCAACCAAAATCAGTCGACATGTATATATGTGAAAGGAAAACAAAAAACATGATCTTGCCTTTTGCACATTTTGCACTGGCTAGAGAACACATGGCCATTCCGACTCTTTCGTCATCTTTTCCGTATAACTTGGTGTATATGCCTATGATTCTAAGCTTAACCAAGAGAAGAAATGAATGAAATCAAAGATCAGATCAGTTCTATTCATATTTATAGATAAGAATAGAAGATATCATATGCATGAGTTTTGTACAAGAAGAACAACCTCAAGAAAGCGGTTCCGGCATCTTCAGCCTTTCCTTCTTCCATTAAAAGATTGCCAAGAGCGTTCAAAGGTACCGCAAGTTCCTTGCTTTCGGCTCCCATATTAGACTCCAATATAGAAATAGCACGATGGTAAATATCGATTGCCTTTGTTGCTTACCAACGGAACCAAGAGCCTTTCCCATTCCCAATAATGGCATAACAAGGGAAGTGCTATTAACTCCTAAAAGATGTTACCAGGAAAACAATCAGCACCAAATACATGTAAAAGTGACCAGAAAGCATTAGTAAAAGCTAAAGAATGGCATCAAAAAGCAGTAAGCCACAGCCATCAAGCCAATGAGTAGAGCGGCTGTTTCCATGCAGAGTGCTCTTATAAATCACCATGAATAAGTTCCAGACGCATATGTGGCTTACAGTTGCAAATATTAGCATGTTACTTCACAGTTATACCAAGCAAGTGATCATATGGTCAAAGGAGATACAGGCTTCAGATTATCCATCAGTTTAAAAATATTTTTCAAGACATTATTGCTTTAATCTACAAAATGAACTTTAGGATGTGCATTGCTGCAAGTTAAAGAAAATCAAAATCAAAATGTGCCTAGAATAAAATAACTCTATTATCAGTAGAACTGAACATCACAATATTAGATGGAAGCAAAGGGTATTAGCCCAATGGTACTCAAGTTACTCATAGATCCCAATCTGACAATCTCCCTGGAGATCAATGGTTTAAGCCTCACAAAAGGTGATGAATTCATGTAAGTTTTGCCATGTATAAGATATATTTGCAAAAACAAATATTAAATGGAAATGGAAACGGAAAAAACAAATTTCAGACTTACCATGATTTCTCTCCGTGATTTCAAGGGCTCTCTTGTATGAAAGCATAGAATTCTCAAACCTCCCTAAAGCCGAGTGCATACTCCCCATGTGTGTTAGTATTGAATCAAGAAGAGGCTCATCATCCCTTAAATCATGTACAATCTCGTCCATCTGGAGCACAACAGAATTACAGTTCATGTAGAAATATAATATAATACACACACACATATAGTTGATTAGGTAAAAATAATTGATTGATATGATCAGAGATGGAAAAAGTACTCTTAGGATTATACATAGATCAAATTCCACTAGATAATACTCAAGTCAACACGGGATATCCATAAATCACACAAAGATATGCGACTAATAAGATTTTATTATTGATTTTGTGGTGGAGGGAAGGAAGTACAGTACCATATTCAAGACAGACTCAACCATCTTCAAGTCTCCAATAGCCATGTAACCCAAGGCTATGACATCCAGCGTAGCAGCCTCTTCTATGGTTTTACCTCCTGCAATCACTTCTTCTCTTACAGCTTCATAATTTGCTTCAAGTAGATCAACTGCATCACCTTTATTCCCCATTCTTATCATGCTTTTGATTTCAGAAAACAGTTCTTCTAACTGCATTTCAAGGTCTCCTCCCAAGTGTTTTCTTCAGCCATCAAAAAATAAATTAGAGCTGTGCTGGCATGCATGAGTAGTAGCCTAAAATCAAACTCTAGTGCAAAAGGATAAATGTTTTAAGCCTTTCCACACCTCAATAACATGAATCATCAAACCCATATCAGTAAATTCTATGTAGATTAGATGAGCAGAAGCATAAAAAAACGTATACATATCTTAAAACAGTTACGAGAAGATCAAAATCAAGGTCTCACTAAAATCGGCTTTATAGAACATCAAATATGTCTAAATGTCCTAATAGATTGTTTTCCTGGACTTAAATTTATAGAACCAAACAGCTGTGCATCCTATGTAAGCCTGTAAGGTATTACATTAAGTTGATAGGACGGTTTTGGGCATCCTAACAAGTTTCTTAGGATGCTTTTGAAATACAGCGTCCTATTAGTCTTTTTATATGACAATTTTTTTTAAATGTGTCATACAAAAACAATCATTAGTCTTTTGATAGGACGGTTTTGGGCGTCCTAACAAGTTTCTTAGGACGCTTTTGAAAAAATGCGTCCTATTAGTCTTTTTATATGACATTATTTAAATATGTGTCAAACAAAAACAATCGTCTTATAAAAGGAAGTGTTCATAGGACAATTCTCAAAGGTGTCCTATAAAGAAACTAATAGCATACTTTGTTTCAAAAATGTCCTAAAAAACTTGTTAAGTCCTAACATCCTACTGTAACACCTTTACATAGGAAGCACTAATAACTTGGTCCTATAAACTTATGTCCTATAAAACAGTCTATCAAGACATTTATAATATTCGGGGTCCTATAAAGCCTATTTTGTTGTAGTGTCTAGTCCAAAAGCAAGGGTGTTCAAAAAAACAGCTAAAGATTTAAAACAAGTCATTCGGTCCTCCAACTAATATTTCACACAACATGGGTTCGCACCTTTGAGATTTATCTGAACCACTAGCAACAGGAGAAGCTTGACTTCCACGGGTCGTGCCACCCACATGCAATGATTCAGTAGTAGCATAACATCTAAATACCAAGCAGCGAGAGGATAAAGATATCCCATTCGAAACCACATACAACCTCGTGTTACATTTTCCTTTTGGTGGATGAAGAGAAAAATCAATGATGTTTTTCTGTAACAAGTCTGAGTGAATGCTTCGACACAGTCCACTCATCCTGAAAATTTCCACTTTGGGTAAGTACAGCAGTGACTAATTAACATATGCAAGTGCTCAGATGAAGCAAAAATAAGCTATCAATAATCATGAATTGGTGCATTAACACAACAATGCTCATTATCAGCACAAAGGAATCATAGTCAATCAAATTTACATGCTGATAACTGAGTTAAATAGTGTCACTCGTTATAAATAAGGAGCCCCAAATGTGTCACACTTGATAAATTTAACAATCAACTTCATAGCCGACTTTAGAAACAAACTAACCACCATTGTAAGAGCGTGCCCGTCCGGACAACTTGTGGAAACATAAATGCAAAAAAAAAAAAATGAAGCCATCAACACTTTTTTGACCGAAATTGCTTACCATTACAAAATATTTATAATGTTCTTATTTTACAACTTACAATCAACATGGTAATACATCTGATTACTTTTATGAAGTATATAATATTTATGTACAGCAAAGTCCACAAACACTCACCACCTTCGAAGAGGCTGTGTTTGGCAAAAATAAGCTAGCTTATAAGCTAGTACATGTTTGGATGGACCATAAGCTAGCTTATTGAAACGCTACAAGTAGCGTTTCAGGAGCTTTTTGTAGCTTTTGTCAATTATACCTTTGTTAATATCAATCATTATACCCCAAGATACCCTTTTTGGTCATTTTTACATACTCATAAGCTAGTTTTTGCCAAACATAATTTATTCATAGGCTAGCTTATCAGCTACTAGCTACCTTATTAGCTACCTTTTTGGTCATCTCTTGGCAATTGACTTCTGAAGTTAAACATATCAATTTCCAACTTAAAAACTGCAAAAACAAATCATATCAATTTTTATGTTGGAAATCAGCACTTCTGAATGCATTAAACTTTTACACTAATTTTTCTACTTAAGATAGCAGCAGAAAGCAAATAATCGAAACCAAAGTATCTTGAATTAAAAACCTCCAATTGGAATCAAATTACATAAAATTAGTTATATCCTTAGGGCAATTGAATAAGATAAATTCAGCATTCAACTCCAATAACCAAAAACAAAGAGTGAGTTAGCTGGATATAAGCATACAAGATACTTACACTTATCTGTATGTATATATAGCTTCTGTACGGATACAAACGGAAACACGTCGTTCCGGCGGTGGCGGTGGTGGTGGCGGTGGCGGTGGCGTAAGGCGGTTCTGTGCGGCCGTGAAATGTTTTGGATTGATTTCGCGGGCCTTCTAATATTTGATGAACTTGACTACATACAGGCCCACTTCAGCCCAACTATAGAGTAAATTACGTTTTTAGTCCATGTGGTTTTGAAATTGCAGTTTTTGGCTCTACGGTATACAATTTATTGTTATTTTCGTCTTTATGAATAAAAAACTGTTGTTATTTTGGTCCTTATGTTTTCCAAGTTTTTATATGTCTTAGGAGTTGTTTGGTAATTGATGAATGGTTTGGTGTACAATAATTAAGTGGTCAGAATGATAGAGTTTATGATTGCTTGGTAATGGTAATCGTTCAGAATGAAATTAGGGTGTTAAATGGTTAAGCGTTGCCAAAGATACAGAATCATTATAGAGGGGACTGGAACTATTAAGAAGTAAAGGTTTTTTTTGTCAGACAATATCCACTTCTTAACGATTCAGAAGTTGAACTATTATGAGGTAAACATACAGCTTCCCCATTTTGGAGACTTTTATATCAATTATAATACTAAAACATTTCACTCATCTATTAAAAAATTATCCCCCTCTTAAATTCTTATTTTCAAGGCTTTCTATTGGTTATTTCATATGATAATCATTTTTGAGGTTATCTTTGGAGAAAAACTCATTATCTCTCTTACTTTCCCTATTTTAAAGATAGTTCTAAAGAACCTTTTGAAAGATAGTCTAGGCTAAAAAAATTCATTTTCTCTATTTTCTCCATTTTGGAGAAGCTTCTTCCTTATAGAAATTAAACGAAAAGGGAAAATAACAATAAATTGTAAACCATAAGAATAAAAATCGTAATTTATAAATCATAGGGACGAAAATTGTAATTTATGAACTTTTGTTGACCTAAAAGTGTAGCAATTGGATATAAAATTTAGAGTAAACTACAAATTTGATCCCTGAAGTTTACCAAAATCTGCACGTTTCGTCCTTAAACTTTAATAAATACAAAAAGCGTACCTGAACTTCCAATTTTGCAACGCGTTTCGTCCCTGAAGATAACGACGTTTGAACTCAGTTAAGTGATGAGTTCTTTTTGTACATTTATAACCTTAAGGACCATATTGTAACTCTCTCTTTCTCTCTCTTATCTTTTTCACCTTCATCATCTTCATTACACAACCATCGACACCCACCACCACCACCACCACAAACACCCACCACCCACCACCACAACCACCAGCACCAACACCACCACCCAACACCATCTCCATCTAACCAAACCACCACCCACCACCACTACAACCACCAACAACCACCAACAACAACAACAACAACCACACCCACCAACACCCACCCACCCACAACCACCAAGCCACCACTTTGCGTTAAAACCTACAATGTCCCCCAATTGCTTCCTTAACACCAAAACCCTCTCATCTTTACCATCAATATCCGATTGCAATCGATTAAACATGGTTTCCAACGCCCTTAACTTGTTCTGATTCTCATTAACTTGGGCTTCCAAACAAGACCTAGTTGTGAAATCAAGATTAAAATCCGGATTCCTTCGAGAATCGATATATAACCCCCTGAAATCGTAGAGCTTCTGAAGCTGATTGACTAAAGATTTATCATTAACCATGATCCCTTCTTGGTCAAAGGGTACATGGGCAGTTTGTAATCGAAGATACGAAACTTCAAAAGATGAAATTAGATAATTACCGAAGTGGGTATTGAAGGGCTGTATGATGGAATTAGAAGCAGAAACACTTTGATTTTGACTTTTGAAATCGGGTTTGATTATTATGACCTTCTGATCAGTGATGAAGTCTTCGGCGGAGTCAAGAAGAGTGAACCCATCTTCGTTGTCGGAGACGGCGGCAGATTCTTCTTCTTCTTCGGCGAATAGTTCGAAGGTTTTGGTTTTGAATGCGATTGCGAATTTCTGAAACATTTCTGAGATTTGTGGGGGGTTTTGAAGTGGCAGATGCTCCCAATTCCATTTTGGATCTTTATGGTTTAGTTTATTTCACATAATTGTGGTGGTGGTTAGGGGTGTTCAATATTTGAATGCTATTCGTAAAAACCGAAATTCGAACCGACTCAAACTCGAAAAATCTTTAAAACAAATCGTTTGTTTGGTTTTCAAATCGGTTTTGGACTCGATTCGAAAGTTTACATTGGTTTTCGAATCGAATTTTGAATTTATAAAAATATTTGAAATCCGACTCGAAATTCGAGTGTATATATACACATAAGATTATATATAGATATATAAATTTCAAGCTTTATGATTAATTTCTAGTTATCCACATTGTGGGAGTTTTTTTCTTTGGGTTTTTGTTGGCTATCTACATTGCAGGAGGTTTTTTGGGTTATCTAAAGTTTGTTATATGATATTTTGTTGTTGTTATATGGAATTTTGGATGCTTGTCATTGTTAATTGATAATTTGTAATATTAATATTTGAATGGGATACTCAATTTGAGTGAATGGCTAAATCTAATGCGGATGTTCATCCTTTTTTTGGATCAAATTATTAGTTTTTATCCCCTGATTTTGTAGTACAATATTTTTTTCAACTGAATTTGGATAAACCCGAATTCGACTCGAATTCGATTCGAATTCGACAATGCGAATTCGAGTCGGTTTTACATGTTTCATTTCGAATTCGAATCGAGTTTCGAATTTACCTAAAAAAATTTCAAATTCGAACAACCCGATTCGAAGAATTCGAGAAACCCAAAATTCGACTCGATGAACACTCCTAGTGGTGGTGGTGGTTGTGTAATGAAGATGACGAAGATGAAAAAGATAAGAGAGAGAAAGAGAGAGTTACAATATGGTCCTTAAGGTTATAAATGTACAAAAAGAACCCCTCACTTAATTGAGTTCAAACGTCGTTAGCTTCAGGGACGAAACACGTTGCAAAATTGGAAGTTTAGGTACGCTTTTTGTATTTATTAAAGTTTAAGGACGAAACGTGCAGATTTTGATAAACTTCATGGACCAAATTTGTAGTTTACTCTAAAATTTATTGTAAAATGCAAGGTAACTAAATACAAAATTTTACTTTTCTAACATTTACCAAATATTTGAAAGTATTTATCAGGTTAGTTTTATGGAGTGATATGCCTTGTTACTAAAAACCATACTTAACTCTATATAGCTCCAAATACAAACCACTTTGGATTCTACACTCATTGATATTAAAGAAAAACACAAGAAAATGTGCCAACTTCATTTTCATATAGGATAAGAAGCACCTATACGAAATCAAACAAACCCAATATATCCCACCTGGAGGTAAGGTCCATGTCCATACTGTGGGATGTACACACACTTGACCTTTACAAAGTACAATAGTTCTTTCCGTGAAGACAATACTACTCATATGACGTAGAAATTTGCAAGAATCTTTGGCATCCCTCTTTGACTGCCAAATGCCCGTGCGTAGAAGTGGTTGGAGTTCGCATGCCGAGTATTATCTTATGTACACAATCAACAAGTTCACAAGTCGCACCTGCATAACCAGTTTAGTTAATCAGACTTTGCTCGTTCCTTTGTTATACTGCTAAACAAAACAACAAAAACAAAACCTTTTTTAACTCCTATAATCGACAAATTTTGTGTGGAAATTACGTCCAAAAAGGTCGTACGAAACTTAATAATGCATCAAATGCAATTCTTTTTTAAACATAAACACAAATGCAATGTTGTGTGGCAATTGCTGAATCATTTGGTGTTGGATGATTAAGTGGTCAACATAATCAATAGGCTCTTATGATATAGTGCAAAATGAAATGTGATTGTTTGGTAATTGTTGAGAATGAAATCAGGGCACTGAATGGTTAAGGCATGTCCAAGATACAAAATCATTCAGAGGGTTTTAGACCGTGGTAGTTCTTTTTTTGCCAAACAAGACACCTCTTAGTTATTCAGAGACTATCTCTTAATGGAACCTTTAGGAGGTAAACAAACAACTTGAAGATTACATTATAGGTATGGTGCTCATTTTGTATGTTTTACTCCTATAACAACTAACTCATGTACACAAGGGACACCATCAGTACCTTCATGTTATCCCTCCTGGTTCATGTTGGATTTGACTCTTAAGGCCCATCTTCTTGGGCTGCAGAATTAAGCAATTCAAATCTACATGTCAGCACAAATAGATACAATAGCAAACATACAGAATACATATAGGATGCAAACCACAACCAAGTAAGGCTATGATGAAATTTTGGCAGGCTTGATGATAATAAGGGCCATTAGAAAACATATAGACAACTACGGGCCTAGCTTAATGGGACTCACAGCTTATTCGGTCAGTTATATATGACTGTTTGGTAGCAGGCTTAATGATATAGGAAGTTGCTTATTCAGTAAGCTTTTTAGGGAGAGCTCTATGCTGAACGCCAAGTTTTTCTCAAACCTGTCTATCCCAATTACAAAAAACGCCAATGGGAAAAACCTCCAAAACAAAAACCTTTTTCAATCTATACAGATAGATTAATCCACACAAACATCTTTATCCCTTCAGGACTTAATGGAAAACCAACCAAAACAGCCCTTAAAGTAAAAACAAACGAAAAGGGCCCAGTATATCCCACCCGCAGATGGGATCAGGGAGGGGTAAGATGTATGACTTCTACCTCAAGAGTAAAATGTGCAAAAGCGAGAAATGCATATAACCCTATACAGCTTCAACTACATACAGCATTTCCGCTATAATAAAGGTTACATGAAGAGATAGTAGACTACTTAGCTGCAATTTTCATCCGACTAGCATTAGCAGTGGATTTGGATCAATTAACACACACACACACACACACACACACACACACACACACACACACACATATATATATATGCATAAAGAGATAGGAAAAGCACTACATACTGCTCAAAATAAATCCTTGAAGCAAACTCTGGGCTCTTTCGGCTTGCTCAGGGGTACCAGATATTTGGATGATATGCTCAACTGCTTCTGTGCTTGTATCAAGCAGTTTAACATTGGCTCCCGAAAGCTTGTTTGAGATTTGAATAACAACATAAAAGTCAGAAGGCATACCATAAGCAGTACCAAATATAATTAATAGATAACTTTGAATTTGGATTGAGGTGGGCTTACTTCGCTAATCTGAGCAAGCTTATTTCTCGACTTTGTTATCAGCTTGGGGACTGCATAATCCGGTATGACAACTTCCAGAATACTCCTTGTGACCAGTGGCACAGCAACCCTAAGAGAAGAAAGCAACTTGGATTCAAAATCAGTCCATGATGTATGCAATTAACCGATTAGTAATGTGAAACAGGACCAACTACCTGTTCACTGCACTTGGTGCATCCTCACGAGCCCCACTTTCATTTTGATTTACAGCATCACTGTTGGATCCCCCAGTAATCTACACAAGAAAGGCATGCATATCATGGGGTAAGTCAAAGTCTTTCTTAGTAAATGAGCCTTTTTAACATATGGCAGATACGTCATCGTTCTTTTTCGTAAAATTGTGAGGTTTAGAAATTAGAAGATAGTTTCCAATTTCTAAGCATATATCTCTAGAGGGAGGTTCAACGGAAAATTTCAAAAAATGAAAAAAATATATAATAAGGAACACCCTCATAGGCCGTAGCCCTTCATTTGGACCGCATGCACTTGTGCATAGAAGTAAATTAAGTTGTTTTTTTGGTTTTTATGCACGTTTGACGTGTGCATATTACATATTACAAGTTACGTCTATGAACAAGTGATTACAGTCCAGATGGAGGGCTACAAGGGAGTTCCTCAGTTTTCCGTTTTTATGAGGTTTTCTCTTCAACCTGACCCTATATCTCTATAGTTAAAGCAAAACTCTAAAGTACAGCAAAAAGGAGCAACGGTACCAAACGAATTCTATAAAAAAAACAGCATTTTGGAAGCAGGAGTCTTTAAACACCCACGCAGAAGTCAAAGAAACATACAGCAACAGATAGATGGCTCAATTAAGTCTTGTTACCTTTGCTGGAACTGATGCTGATGTCATTTGCGATGCAATAGTAGAATCATTTCCTGCATAAGTTTCACGAGGAGTCGTATTATTGCTGGAAGCTGCTTCCAAGTTTGAAGCACTCCCCACAGGGCTTGGTGCATGAAAAGGAGGGGGTTGGGCATCCTTTGGATAGAACCCTTGAAATAGATAACTCCGAAGTCTCAATGTCACCTCCACAAGGGCTTCTCTAGCAGCCTTGATCTCTCCAACAATCTGTTCAAATAAGAGGATTAGCATCAGCACTGAAAGTTGCTCTTTCGATTCTCTTCTTCCCCATGTAAATACTTCCATCAGACAATGATTTTCTAACTTGTGTAGTCTAGTTTGAATTATACAGGAATTTGTAATGTAGCCCATCTGACAAAGATAGGCGTAAGAACTAAGAAATGTTATTTCTTCTTTCTGCTGCTGTTTGTGTAAAAGATTATCCAATTCAGTATATTATTATCTAATTGAATATAGCAATTCTGTTGCTGGATTTATGGTTGACACGTAAAGGTAAGCAACAAACCTGTACAAGTTCTTCATTAACTGATACAAATTGTGGGAGATTTTCCCTTGGCAGAATCTGAATGTCTGCACCAGTCATTTTCTTTGTTTCAGATAAGAATCCATCTCTTCCGTCCAAACATCCAATTTCACCAGCAGAGAGTAGAAGACGAGTTGTGATAATGTTTTCTTTTTCAGGAACAAGATCCAAAATCCGGGTCTGAATATGCAAAAGAGCTTCTTGAGCAGGGAAGAGCTCGTCATCAGGGCCCTAACATTACATGTTTACAATTGCAGTTAGCATCTTTATACACAAAGGGAAATTATTGATGGCAGCAAACGTCTTATAGTATAAGTATAGGTTCTTCATAAGATGCTCAAATCTCAATGACATTAAGTTATTGACATACTCTCAAACAAGATGTATGAGATGACGCAATAGCTAGATAATCTTGTTTACTAAAACAGCAATACTTGAAACCACAAAATCCTTCAAAAAGCAGATCCGGTTACTTCTTAAGTAGATGAAGATAGAGAAAGCAAGTACCTCCTCTGATGAAATGATGAGAATTTGTTCATCTGACCCAACTGCAAGATCAGCAACTTTAACTTCTACACCAATTTCATTCCGGAGCAATTCCATAAATCCATCAGATTGCCCAATAACACTATCAACCTTGTTGTTGGGACAAAGTATTCGAAATACAAGATCTTCTGCATAAACGGGCTGAGCATTATCAGACACAGGACTAGCTCCAGTATCGTTTATGTAGCTGGATGGACGTGAGGCATGATTAAAGCTTCTGGCATTGTTTAAACCACCAGGTACCCGTGATCCATAGTTAGGCGGCCCATCCATTGATGGTCGACGTGCAATGTTATTCTGATGATGCATAAAGTCCTCTTCAGGAGGAAAGAACCGATCAGGTGATTGTAGCCGACCATGAAAATGGCTACGATCCCGATGCTGACTCTCCCTTAATCGTGAGGAAATGATTTCTATAGCATTCTTCACAGAGGTCATCTCACCCACAACCTGTGGGAAAAAGAAAATGTACTTGTTATATTATGATTAAAATTATATTGAATATGTATGATAAGGAAAGATATGAATACAGTTCGAAAGCAGAAGCTACTAACTTTACCATCACTATTCTTATTTAAACCTAGCACTTCTCAAGAGCCAACCACGTGACTTCTAGCACTCTATTATATGATTGTATGCCTTCTCAAAATCAATAAAGCATCATATGAAAATCCTTTTTATTCCCCCTGTATCTTTCCATGAGCTTAATCAAGAAAATAGTCTCGGCTGTTTATCTACCGGGTATAAAACCAAACTGATTTTCCAACCCATTGGTCTCAACTCTTAACCAAATTCAATAACCCACTCCCATAGTTTCACCGTATGGCTTATAAGCTTGATTCATTGATATTGTATACAGTTATAAATATCCTCTTTAATTCTTTTAGGGTCCGAGGTAGTATTCCTCAATTCATCATGCATTCACTTTGTCTTGATCAATTGATCACATTTTGGTAGTCATACTACACCGCCTTCCAAAAGAGCTCATTAAACCTCTATAAGAAATTAAAAATTACTATTAGGTCCTAGATTTTTACCGACATATATCACTCTTATCGCTTCTTATACATCCAAATGTCCAATCAACACATAGACCTCTCATTAGTATCATCAAAAGAGTTATCGAGTTACCTTACCCTCCCCTCATGTTTTCAATTGTACCAACTTATCAAAATAGTCGGTTAGTCACTCCGGTGTTTTCTAACATTGTTGTTGTTGACTAAAATCTTATGTTCTCATTGCTAATTAGCAACCCGTCTACTAAGACAAACTCTTCCACAAAACGTGTAGCAAGGCTTTTGCACCTAGCAGAGCGGGGATGTTTGACACTCACTTGATAATCAAGTTTGCAGGTCCAACATTTGATACAAAGTAACCTCATTCTAGCAAATAAACAAACAAACATTGACACATCTTGGAAACCACTCGTATACATATACATACAAAAAGAATAAAAAATTGAAACATAGTTGATTAGTTTCATTAAGATTGCAAAACCATGATATCCTGGAAAACATTAGCAGAAAACAAAGGAATTACACAAGCAAGCACATAGCAATGTAAGCACAACAACAAATGGGGATTGAAACAAGTTAGCAGCCTCGAAATGAGTCAATTATCAAGTACTTTACTAGCATGGCTCGGTAATCACCTTATGCAACACAACATAAATTTAACTTAAAGCCGATAGCATTTGTTTGTACACCACAATTAGAGATATTTTTTCATGTTTTTTAACCTGAACAATTTCTTCCGACATTTCGACGCATCGTGGTATGGTATGATCTCTAGGCAGAACCCTAATGTGTGTCTTGGTTTCCATCCTCATTTGCTCAATAATCTTCCCTCCTTTCCCAAGCAAACAACCAACATGCATCCTAGAAACCACCAGCCTAGTCACCAACCTGTTAGCACCCATACCCCCTCCTCTAGGCCCATACATATCCTCATCTTCATCACCACCTCCACCATACCCCAAATTATACCCTCCACCTCCACCATCACTCTCCAAAATCCTCTCATGTATCAAAAGCAAAGCCTCCTGAGCCGGAGAAAACGACGGCATTCTCCCATCAGGATCCCTCCTCCTTGTATCAGATATCTCAATAATCCTCTCCTCATCACCAGGCATCAACTCATGAACATTAATCCAAGCTCCAGTATGTTGCCTAATTGCCTTAATTATACTCCCAGACTTCCCAATCACACTTCCAGCTTTCGCATCGTGACACAATATCCGATAACTCGTCGTAACCATAAGCGAAGACGGAGGCTCCTGAGGCGGCTTCCGTCCTCCGCCTCCACCGATGTTGCGGCGCTGGTGGTGGTGGTTGTTAGGACCACCACCGTAATGACCGCCGCCGCCGCCACCACCACCACCGCCGCTGTAGTTATTGTTGTTATTGTAACGAGGTTTTGTTCTAGGTAAAGTCTCCATATGGTCATAGTCCTGATGATCGTAATAGTACCTTTTGGATCTTGATCTATCCATCATTCTTTTTCGAGATTCAGGAAGGTGGAAATCGAGATTGTTTAGGGCAATTCGTATGAGAAATCCTTTGAAATTAGGGCAAATGTAGCAAGTTGAAGTCGATTGAAATTGAAACCCTAGGAGAGAGAAAGTGTGTGTGTGTGTGTGTGTTCAGTGGGAGCTTGTTGGTGTGTGATCTTCAAAATCCAATTGGAAGTTTTAGATGGTTGATAACTGTGAGATTTTTCTCTCTCTCTCTCTAGTTGGAAATTATTGTCAATTTATTATTATTTATTACCAAATAATCTTCTAATTTACTTTCAGTTATAAAAAAAATCAAATTTTAAAAAATTAAATCAAAATACCAGTAATATTTTTTTTTTCATTTTGAACCAACTATCAGTTTTAAATGTGTCTATAATTCTTTTGATAGTGTAAAATCTCTCATGTTTATGACTGGCACCAACATCCAAATGGCCTCGAATTTCGGTTTTTTTACTCTGTGGAACAAGCTCGCGCTAAAAAAGGTCATTGTTTTTATATAGATATCGTTACAGAATAAGGTTTTCGTTCTTCATAATTTAAGCAACTACGGCATTGACCTTCAGTGGATTCTCTTTCCTGATGTGTGGAGACCACGTTGAAGCGGTGGAGCATTAGTCTCATTGGTTGTATTCTTGCAAAGGCGATGGGGGATCCCTTTTTATCGTGGTGGAATATGGATTGTAACGTCTCGTATTCAGTTTTGGAATTGCTCCTTTTTTATTTAGAAAATGATATCACGGTCCCAATGAAACATACTAGCTAAGTTGTGATTTGGATTGCGGCTTATTGTATTTGGACTTTGGAGGACTAGGAGCACTTGAGTCTTCAAAGGGGTCGTTTAGAATATCAATTTTATTTGAGAAATCAAAACCTGGTCTTTTTAGTTGGATATCCGCAAGGCTCAAGTCCTTCTCAAAATCTTAGGCTTCTTGGATCGACTCTCTAAAGATGTTACTGGTTAATGGTCTATTCTTTTTCGTTGTTTATTTTCTTCTTAATCTTCCTTTTTTTTCATTCCTTTTGAGTTGTTAAGCCTAATGTCCCTTTTGAATTGTTTAACCAAATGTCTGGTTTTTTGTTTATGTTTCCAAGCCTATGCTCCTTGCAAAAGCTGCTTATACATCTTATCGTTTTCTTAATACCATTTTTGCCTTTAAAAGAAACGAATATAATTTTTATCTTAAGAAATCATCTTTCAAAAAGTCTTTGTTTGATAATTTTTGTATTACAAAAGTATTTATCAAGGGTTTATAGTTCCAAAAATATATATTCTACAAGCTTACTTTCAAAAAGACATTCTTAAAGCAACAACCCTTGAATAAGGCTTTTGGAATATGTAATAGACAAAGGTTATCACCATTTCTTTAAGATTATTTTCGATCTTTCTATTCAAAAGCTTAAACATAAAACAACTTATAAATTACAAAAGTAGTTCAATTGGAAAATAAGAATTTTGAGTAGAATAATTGACAAAATAGTCGGAGTGATTCAAACCCCTTGTCACAATCCACTTTGTCTAATACCCATTTTGATTTTTCTTATACAATTTTACTATGATAAATTATAATGATAAATATGTAAATTAATACAATCTTTGATGTTCTATATTTTACTCAAGTTGGTCGTTAATCACTAAGATATCTAATGTCTCTTTAGAGTAATCACCTACATGAATCATACATGTATGACCAATTGATTATTATCATCATTTGGATTGAAAACTTAGATTACCAGATTAATTTTTCATAAAAATACTTATTTTTCTCCCTTCTCTCAAACAAAATATCACATTTTCATCTTTGAGATAATATAAGTGTTACAACCCTCAAAAGTAATGTTAAAAAGATTCTTTAGAGTGAAAGAACAAATTTGTCCTAGCAAAATACATAAGTATGCATGAACATCTAGATTTTAAAAAATAATTGTTCTTTTTATAGATATTTGTTGTGGAAAAAACCATAGTTGTTATGGAAAAGACCAAATTTGATATTTTAATGTATAGACTTTTACACAATAAAGAACATGTCGATAAAGGATCATTTGTCAAATTATCAAAACAAACAGAAATGTAATAAATACAATGGCAACCGTTGCATCTAAATTCTCTCTCTTTTGATGATATTAAACATAGGCAATTGCGGAACAAAAAGTTTGTACACAAACGAGAATAATTACTAGATGTAGGAGCTACTAGAAAATGTGGGCACGAACTATTTTTATAAAATTGAACTATCAAATGCTAGTAAGTCTTGCTTGTAAATTGACACCTCTCAATAATTGATCCCGCAATCCCATACTCTTGGGTAATTTGGGTTTGTGGTTACACTATACTTGAATAAGTTTCTAGATCGTGTTTTGGAAGACATATTCTAAATACCACATTTAATCTCCATAATATCTTGGGCTTTCAAGAAATAAATATTGGATGATCGAGAAATAAACATATAGGAAATAAGTCACCGAATTTGTATATATGTTCATCATATCATGTTTATGTATTTATATGAGAGATCAACGGTTACAGGCAGTAAAACGGTTAAAACTGTTAATGATACGATTGAGGAGCAGTTACAACTGAGTCAAAGCTACAGGATCAAACTCTGACTCCAAGCACTTAGAGTGGAACTCCGACTCCAAAGTGCACGTTTGAGTGTTCTGGTCTTAACTCTTGTTGTATAGTTTAAATTCCTGACTCTATGGTTCAAAGTTAAGACTTAGTCAATTTTCCTAAGTTTGAATGCATAGGCCTTAAGTCTGATAGCTTAGTCAAAACTTTAAATTTAGCCAACTTTCAAGGTAACTTCAGAATTTCGATCAGAAGCATCATATCTCCAATTACTCTATCCAGACTAATGTCTAGTTCGATTTTTCATAAGATCCAAAAAGCTCGGGGAGCTTCCCCTAAACCCCACATTTTGAACAGTCAACACGATCACCTCCAAAAAGATTTGCCCCTTGGAACCTAGCTAAGGGTGTTACCCCTAGAACCCTCAATGGGGCATGCCCTTTATCGTGCCTTATGGAGATCTAAGGTAATAGGGGCAACATTTGTTAATGAGCACTCTGCATATCCTAGCTCACTTATGTTTGTTTTATTATCTTAATTGATCTCAAATAAATTACGATCACACCGAATAATTATTGATAACACTAAAATCATCAATACACATCCCGTCCTTAAAGATCATAAACAAGATCAATAGTTTTAGAGAACTATGTGTCAAATATCTAACGCACCGTCTAAAAGCAACAAGACAAAGCAACCTTATGGACATTGATCATGTCCACAACAAAGGGCAATGTAGTAATTTCCATTCCCCCAATCTTTTCTCCCCATTTTATGATTGAAAGAATTCTATGGGCTGAGAAAAATGCAGCCAGAGCTTTCATTCCCAATAGAGTAAATCACATCTTAATGCTCTTTTACTTCCACCCTGTCCAATAAGTCAAAGATTAACCAAAGGGTTCATTTAATTTGGCTAATGGTATCCACAAGTAATTGTCCTAAATAAATATTATTATATATTTCAAAAATATCAAACATTAAGATGTACTCTATTGAAGTACTTATGTTTTATTGTCTCTTGTTTATGCACACAATTCACAAACTTACCTTTAATAATTATGTTTTGGCTTCATTAAGTGTTTCCAGACAACCCATCATAGGATTCTATCACAACCTGACCCCTCTTAACACATCATTAAGCTATGAATTAAGTAATAATCTAGCCCTTAATCATTCGGGGCTTTAAAATCTTCTAAAACCGCTTGTTTCACCATATATGATCAACTCAATTAAATTGCTTCTTTCTCGTGCATGAATTAAGGGGTTGTTTGTTCTTTAAAAAAATACCTCTTAGAACCTTTTGAGTTTAAAAATTAAGAGGTTTGCAGACTTAAGATCGTTTGTTTTATTTTTAAGAAAATGTTTAAAAACTTCCTAGCATCCTCTTAAATTTAAGAGGTGCACCATCCACGCACCTTAGTCTTATTTTTAAGATGTGAAATTAGACGTCATAAATTTGGATTTTCTTGTTGTCAAATGAACTAGCTTGTTCTTCGGTTGACAAGACATTTATTTATATTAAGTTGTAGCGAGAGTACAATGAGGAACATGTTTGTGGAGATAAATACCTTTAAGTTGATCAAATTATTGTGCCCACAAAGGCATCTAGAATAATAATACTTAAGACATACAGACGACCGGTTAGTTTCATGTGAGATCAATCTGTTTTCATGAGATCTTGTGTGATACCATGCAACTACAAAATAACATTGAAACTTCACAACAAAAACACTGTGAAGGTATGAAAAACAATGCACATTCACAGTGTTTTTGCTATAAATTTTCAGTGTTATTTATATGGTCTCACAAAAATAGTCATGTCTCACATGATTCTAAGTCTACAAACGACATGCATAAATAAATAGTATATGATATATAGTCTTCTGATCCACAACCAAAACTAGGTCTCTCTGTGACACTACTTAAAAAGCGTCACGGGTTCCTTCCACCCCTCCCCCTCCTCGGATCATGCTTTGGATTTGCGCCTGCATCGTCGTAGTCTAAATTTGCATCAAGCAACGCCAGCTTTCTTGCATGTTGTATCCTAAAACCATCCTACATGAGATAAAAAAAATGTAATTAACTGCATTAGAATCCACCCTCCTTTGAACCCCGGTGCTTAAGATCATAAGTTTTTCTAGAAGTTAGTCGGATTTATGGTAAGAACTACAAGTTCTTAGAGCATCAACAACATATTTACTATAATTTTTTCAAAAATGGACAAACAAAAGTTAAAGAATCTCCAAAAAGATTACATTTAACTCTACCTGAATAAAGTTAATTCCTTTATTTGGAGATTTCAATGATAACTATATTGTTAAAATTTTCAATACATTTAATAATCTAATAAACTTTATAAATGAATTTTATATGAAAATGATAATACATACAAGGATAACCTTATTGGTAGTAACAATAATAAAACATCTCTCTCATTTTAGCATTTAACTTTGGAGAGTTCAAATCAAAATATCTGTATCCTCACTCTTTTACTTTTTCCATTTTAATGAAAAATTAGAAAAAGTTAAAAAATTCTATAATCTTTATTATTTTAATTTTGAAGAATATGTTGAAATTGTGGTTAAACAAATACCTATATATACATGTAAGATGTAACTATAATACTGGATAACTAGTGAAGATAATAACCTTGTGGAGAGAGTAAATGGGATCTGCGCCACCATTGCTGCCACTCACTATATATCCATACAACAAAAGGCAACACTAGTTAACAGATTGATAGGAAAACTCTGGTAACCATTCATTTATATGGTATGTATATATGTATAAGTTGTAAATAATTTTTTCAGTATACATATGTGCATATATAACATGCATAATATATATATATATATAGATTTAGAATCACGTGAAACCAAGTTGTTTTCGTAAGAACCATGAGACCAAGTTTTTACAAACTTCATAACAAAACATTGTGAAGGTAACCTTCACCGTGGTTTTGCTGTGAAAGTTTAGAATTTTTTTTTTACTTTCAATGTTTTGTTGTGAACTTTCAAATGTAAAAACTTGATTTCACAAGTTTCATGAAAACATATTGGTCTCACGTAAACCTGACCCTGTATATGAGAAAACCATAAAAAATGAAAAATTAAAGAACACTCTGGTAACCGTTCTTCTATATAGTATATACATGTTGCATATAAGTAATTTGTCCGGGATGCACACACACGCATAAAAAACAAAAATCAGCTTCGGTTACTTATATGCACATGTGTATATCATATATAGAAGAATGTTTATTAGAGTGTTCCTCATCTTTGTTTTTCTCAAAACCTCACACACACACACACACACATAGTTAGTTATCTAGCTTATGTATTATTAATTAAGCAGTTGAGAAATTAAATGAAGAAGGATGTAAGAAGGTGGTCACCTGAGCATATGGAAATGAGCAGTAGAAATGAGATGAGAAGAGTGGTTGATGATCTGGTAGAAAGAGCCATATGAATTTATTACTAGTTGATAAATGATATAAGTAAATGGATTGTGGATGCAAGAAAAGGAGATATGGAGAGATGGTTATATATAAATTAATATTGCAAGTGAATAAGGGTAAGAATTTAAGAGATATCTATGATGATCATATATAGTGGCTTTTCATGAGATGATACCAACCCAATACCAATACCAATAGGTATATAAGGTAGGATGCATGATAATGATCATGAGTGCACCAAAGAGGCCACAATTGTGAAGTCAACTTCATTAATTTATGTTACATCAATGACTACTATACATAATGCATGTCTTGGTAATCCCTTTCCTTTGCATGGCTCTCATATTTTGCCTTTTTTTTTAAGTCAAAACTTGCTTTCTTACCTCCAGCTTGCATTTGGTCATCTTGGGTACCCATCAATTTTTGACTTTATTCCTTTTTCTATTTTCATTTGTGTTTCAATTGGAGTTGTCCTTTGTGGTATATATGTGTGAGTGTTGCTTACTGTTTGGTACTTATTGCATCATACTAACTGTTTTGTATGCCACAAAAACCTAACTCTTTTTTCTTTCTTTTTTTGTGTTTTCTTGAGCGGTGTTGATCGATCCCACGATAACAAAGGGACATAACTCAACTTTTACATATATAGCTCGCAGAGGTTTGAGTTTGATCATGAAATTGTTTTTTCTAGAAACCAAGAAACATCTTCAATAACTTGTATGCACACATTGGCATATATATGGTATATCGAATGATCATATAGGTTTTTCTAAGTTTTCATTGTGTTTTCCACTAATCTCACACAAGCTCTCTCTCTCTCTCTCTACATATATATATATATATATATAGAGAGAGAGAGAGAGAGGATGAGGTTTAAGGGAAAACCGAAGAACATCCTCGTAGCTCTCCATATGGATCATATATACTTGTGCATACGGGTAATTTAAGCTCTTTTTGGGTTTTTATGCACAAGTGTATTATGCACTTATGCATATGCACGCGTGCATATTACAAAAAGTACTTGTATGCACAAGTGGCCAAGTGCATACGGTCGAGATGGAGGGCTACGAGGGTTACGAGGGTGTTCTTCGGTTTTCCATTTATTTGAGGCTTTCTCTTGAATCTGACCTTATATGTGTGTGTGTGTGTATGTGTGTGTGTGTGTGTTGAAAAGCTAATATGACGTTTTATGACGAATTGTTTTGGTTCAAATCCTTGACCTCTAAATATGTGAAAAGGAAGGTTACCTTATTAGTAGTGTTGATGGCCTTTTGGTCCACTTATCAATGTGCCAAACACCACCTTTTCTATTTGGTGCCTATCTCCCTACATTTCCTCTTTACACTAACCTTTCAAAATAAATCATAATTTCCTTTAATCTTGTCTTCTTTTAATTCAATTACTATTCTTGTTTTTCATCATTATATAACTTTTAGTTTAACTTAAATTTTTATCAAACAAAAAACAGCTTACATAGATATTAAGTATATAAAATTACTATTAATTAATTGGTTAAGAAAAGAATGTGTGAAATTTTAATGATCACCATGCATGGTAAAAAGAAGGTTGACGTATTATAAAATATATGTAAATAAATATTCATTTTTATAGATATTATTATAAATTAAATATGTATATAATTAAATTATTAGTTGTAATTCTATTAAAATAAATAAATATGCAAGTTTCGTAATCGATGGAGAAGAGAGCAAGTAGTGGAAGCAGCAGGCACTAGGAAAAGGGTGACAGCACAATACAAGCACTTTTGTTTTAATTATTAATTATGAAATTAAAACCCTAAATTTCCTCTAAATATTAATTTTTAGGTTAGAATATTTAATTCATAATCTCTCAAAGGGGAGACCAAATGTTGGGTAAAGTTATACACACTACATTTGAAGAAAGAATATTGTTAATAATATGTACCAATATTTAACATACTAATTAAAGTGACAAAAAAAAGTTAATAATAACACATTTTGATGTTTCTATAAATGTGCTTGAATGAATAGTAAATACAAAAATGTTCTTAGAGAACAATGCAATAATATTGAAGTGCTTTTCTGCAATAAATGAAGTTAGGTGTTTTTAACAACCTTCGTTTCGTTTTTGAAAATTTCAACTAAAAGCGTTCTTGTGGTTGGATTTTTGAACAAGTTAAATCTATGTGGTTGCATTCTCTTAATGAATTATAAGTCATATAGTTATACATTGTTAATGAGTTTGGACTTTATATAAATCAACGAATTTGGTCCTTGTGGTTGCATTAAGCACCTACTAGTTGTGAAATGCAACCAAGGAACTAATCCTTTGAATTTTTAAAAGAATGACAAATACATTTAAAAGATATACTATATGAACGAAACATGTAATTTACTTTTATTTATATTACTCTTATCTACAATTTTATATATTTATATATATGTAGGTTGTTTAGCCAAAGCGATTAATTTTCTTAATACAATAAATCGATCAATTAAAAAACTTTCATAATGGATGAAATTATTTTAACTTACTTGGTTTACTTTGCTACCTTGAATATCTATTTTTGAATATGATTAAAAAAGATTTTGGGCATTCTATAAAAAGGTGGAATTTTAGTCGATCATAACGTTGTACTTGTGAAAGGGTGATAATGATTCTTGTAATAAGATTGATTTTGAATTAGAAAAGTGAATGGAGAGTTGACTACCAAGCAATTTCATTGATAGATATTGGGATAATGGATTGTTTCTAAAGATTTCCTACATCTTGGTTTTTCTTTTCTTTTTTTCATTTGTTTGCATTGTTTATTACATATAAAAACTTAGAATTTTGGAATTTATGTTTTATTCAAATATGTAACATTTATGTGTATGATGTTTAGGGGCTGAGCCAGGATCTTATATAAGGAGGAGCATATAAGTAAATGAAATAAATATTAAATTTCTAAAATGATAAACGATATATATTTGATGAAACATTCACTACAATAAAAATAAGTTTATAGAACGGCTAAGATAAATAAGTGTTCTAATAGAGTATTTTTATAGGAGCAAATAAAAAATGTCATATCTAAAAGTGTTAGAATGAGTATATAGGACGTTTTTAACAAGCTTTCTAGGACAATTTCAAAACAAAGTGTCATATTAGTTAATTTTATGGGACTCTTTTAAGAAGTGTCATATAAACCCATATTTTTAGAGAACACTTGTGTTTATAGGATAATTTTTCAAATAGAGTTTAAAAAAACTTATTAAGACACAATGTTTTAAAAACTCGTCAAGACACCCAAAAATATCTTATAGATAGAACGCTTCTTGGTTAAGTATTATAAATTTTTGTCATATAAAATATTCTATTAAGATACTTATTTATTTTGAGCATTCTTTTACTTAATTTTATTGTAGTAATTGACTTTTACAATTTTATAATAATATGGACAAGTTTTTATTTTCTATTTTGGTTATATATGGCCATGCTTATTTATCTATTTTGAGTTTGTAAATTCGTCAAGAAAATTACAATTTTTAAGAGGAAATTCAAACAGTATACTAACATTCAATAATTCGTGCTTGAAATAAAAATAAATAATTAATATTTTATATAATTTGGATTCTTTGAGAGGTTAAACACAATTGTACCTCCAATATACAATTTATCTATATAAAAGTTAATAATCTAACTTGCTCCTTATTTTATAGAAAATGTGCATTTCAATCCTATTTGTTTCCTTTTTGGTGGAAAGATGTGAGATTTGCAATTGAAGCCACAAGTTGTGGGTTTTCAACCACACATGAGAGATTGACATCTGTGGGTTGAAAAATGCAAAAAGCTGAAGAGACCCCCATACCATTAGTATGAGTTTATGTGTCACTTCTTTAAGGAAGCATAGCAAATGCACAACTAGTTCTGCTATTTAAACACCTTTAACATCAAATCAAACTTTCACACTTTAGAAGGGAGCGAAGCTGATCCTAAAGTGCATCTAACGGTTGAAAACCACTTCTCGCATTTCTCATTTTAACCTTTAACTTACCAAAACCCAATCCTATAAGAGGAAACTTATGATGAAATGGTTAAAAAGAGGATTTACTTCAAATATATTTACAACACCTATAATCACCATATAGTATTTGCAGTCTCTGAAAATTGGAAGTAAAAAAGGCAGGCACTGCCAATTCCCTATGAAGATTTAGTTGTGATGACTCCAACCCATTTATGATTAGTCGATGTACATAAACTGACCGGAAAACCTACCGTTACCCCCAAAAAATTTGGGAAAGAACTGTGGATGCTAAAACTGACATTAAACAAGAGGCAACATGCACCAAACGGAAGTTGTTGATTTAACCTAACCCTTGAAGCATCGATCGATTCTTTCATGCAAAAGATCCAAGCAAGAGGCAATATGCACCAAAAATATTGATTTAAAAGGTATTGATTCAAAATTATACATAAAAACAAAGAAAAAGAACCCAATACAAATAAAACTTTGGCATTCACACAAATAAATCCATACGGGGTTGTAACGTTTCACTTGATAAGCAAAAGAGAAGACCCCGAGCCAAAATTACAAAAAAGAACCTTCAATCCTATTCCCACACCTTTTCATCACAAGCTGTGACATATTCTCCATTCCCTCCTCTCTCAACAATGTGGATTCAAAATAGGATTCACAAAACCTATATGCTTCTTCTTCTTCTTCTTCTTCAACTTTTTAGACCAACAAACAAGGGGAAAAAACAAAAGCTGATGATGGCACACATGATTTCATGAATGCATTTGTATTCCAATATTTTCTTTCTTTTTTTGACTTCAAAAAACACCTATTGATGAAATATGCAAAACTCTAGCCTCCTAAATGTAATGCCTGGCTTTTGAGAAAGAAAAAAGAAACCGAGACACAATACCGACCGATGCAGGACTCAAAATTGACAGACCCCCTACCTAAAAATATAGAAAAATGTATGATGCTAGCTAATATGTGTGCAGATGAAGTATAAATTTAGATGAGATGGACTGATGCAAAAAACTTGAAATTGACCCAAAAGAAAGAAAGGAATAGAAAGGCGAAAGCAAAATGGAAAATAGCAGCATGCTGTGTTTTTTGTGATAAGAATTTTTCTAACTCCTATACCCCGACAACCAAAGCCACTGTGGATGAAATGGGCTAATTCATATACCCTGAGATATAGACATCATGTGATTAATGAATCAGCCCTGCACGACTAGTCGTATAGCAGGCTACATCTCCCTCCCTGCCCCCAACTCCCCAGAACCATGATATTACTACTCGCCCCCGGTGACAGAAGATAGCAGAGCACCTGCGTTTTCAAACAACTTTTAAGTTGTTTTACTTCCATCATCAGAAAATGGCGATGACCCGACACATTGAATGCAATCCCCAACCCCGACCCAACCCCCCGACTCGACCATATGCATGCAGGGACTTCTAAATTAAAAATAAAAAAATTTATGTACCGACAGGCAGAGCCTCAAACAGATATAGCACGACTGATGGCCAACTTGGCCCACTCAGCAGATTCCTTGATCAAATGGTCATCTGAGGACAAACATTCATTCAGAAAATCTTTGCTTGAAAGAGATTGCTGAATCAAGGATCCAGCATTACTTCCAAGAGTGTCGGCTAGGTCACCAAGAACACCGATAGCAGTTTTCATCACCACTTCGTCCCTGAATCAAGAATAAACAATCAAGTCAGAAATCAATTAAACAAACATCACAGGTGGAAGGCATAAAAATACAACTTAAAAAACTTACATGTCTTTCTCCATGTAAATGAGATCCAGGAACTGGAGGATATGTGGAGCGTAAGGAATTAGCAACTGGGTTTTAGGAGAGTTCTTAAAACCCTGAAATATCCCTGAGTAAGCCTCCAAAATACCATTTCTCAAAAGATTGGTGTACTCTATCATTTCATCATCAGCACCCGATGTGTGTGAAGACAATTCTGCTGCACTCTGGAGCATAGGCATAGCATACATCAAGTATTTCTCAAAGTTCTCTCCTATAGCTAGAGAAATATCTCCAAAGCAAGAAAATATTGGTGGCTTCACGGATCGATGCAACTGGTTGCTCGACAAGTCTTTAAGAAGCTGAGTCATGATCCCATCACACCATGGCAGCACCTTCTCCTCCAGAGCCCTGCAGATGTCGCCCACCACACCTACAGTAACGGCACACACTTGGTACTCTTCAAAGTTTTGGAGACCCATTTCCAAGTACTTGTAGAAGTCTGGCATGTATTTTGCAAAGTCTGGCCCTGTTGCATAGGCAAGGGCTCCTATAGCAAGCATCGCTTCCTCATGAACTGTGGCACTACGGCATGCAAAAACCCTAAGAAATTGATTCATTATCTGATCGGCATACTGCATGAAGGCATATCTCGTCGCGTCTGATGCTCCAAGTTTCTGAATGATGACCTGTAAGCACCCACAAAGAAGGCCTTGCAATTCGTTCTGCTTCTCTCTCTCATCAGAAGAAAGCTTCTGTTCTTCAAGAGTTTGGTGGAGTTCCATCATGATGACGGGAACTAGCTGTAACACCATAGGAACTGTTTCATCTGTTGAACATCTCACAACTTCATTTAATGTCTCATAAGCAGCGGTCCTCAATCTAGACTCTCCAGCGTCTTCCCTGTGAGTGACTGTCAAGAGAGATTGAACAATTTCTTGGAAAAAGGGAGTCAAGGGAGACGACGGTCCTACGTCCTCAAAACCTTGCGCAAGGAAATAAAGAGCACCGCAAGCTTTCTCAGCCACATTTGGAGCATCCTTCATGCTCTGGAGAAGAACTGTGATAATCTGTTGGCAATTTGCTGGTGTAATGATAGGTGTCTCCATAGTCGAGCCATGAAGAAACTCGAATATTCTTCCAAGAGTCCAAGCCGTGGTGTCTTTTACATGGTTGTTTGGATCTTTGGTCAACGCCGTGAGCATGAAATTAAGAGCAACGTTAACAAGGGGAGTTAACTGATTGGGTGACGGACCCTCCAAGATGGAACCAAAGGCATATGTAGCTCCCTCCCTCTGCCTCCAATCAGGTTTTGTTATATTCTCTTCAATGAAGGGCATGACAAGTGGAACGATGTCATTTCCAACTGTTCGAGCAACCAAACCAAGGCATGTGCCCCCAGCCATGGCAAGATTCCAAGCACCCTCATCCTGGTCTTGGTCTTCTTCTTGCTTCAGAAGAGTTTCTAAAAGCATGGGCACAAGTGCAGGCAGAGCTTGCTTGATGAAGTAAAAACACGGAATGTCTGAAACAGCAGTAGTGAAGTCACCCCCATACTCCTCCAAGACATCTATCTCCTCGTCACATATCGAGCTCCAGAATTCAATTGCTTGTAGAGCCACTGGCTCCTCATCTTCTCTCACAGCCTTGGCAGTGATGTTGAAGATATCCTGGATGTAGGGTGCTAACTTGTCATAGTAACTTGATGAGATGGAAACCAAACACTCGAAAGCTGCTTGCCGGATTTTTACTTCTTGTGACAGGGTTGCCTCACAAACAACTCTCATAATATAATCACGCTCCATGTCATTAGTAAAATTTGCCTGGGCAAAACCGAGAGCATTATACAATGATCTTGTTGCAGCGAGCCTCACGTCATTGCTAGCCTCACTGGAATTCATACCTTGAACTACGGCTGTAAGTATCTTGTTCACCTGATCTTGTTCTACAGCATCTGGAGAAACTTCTTCACACAAATATCCAAGTGTTTCTAAAGTGGCTTGCTTGACATGAACAGGGACTTGATGGATATTTGATAGAAGTGAACCAATGAGCTCAGGCCACTGTTTTTGTGGCAACTCTATACCAGCAACCTTAGCTATTACTTGTGACGCCGTTGACCGTGCCTCTGGGACAGGAGACGCAAGTGTCTGCAATAAACATGTCTTAATCTGTGTCTTAACACCCACATCTAGCGATAACCATCTTTGTATAAGCTCATACTTTCTATGTTGCTCTTTAGCATCCAATGCATTCTTAAGAATCAAACCAGCTAGCTTTCGACTATCAACAGGCTTCTCGTCACTAGCAAGTTCTCCAGAGAGAGACAACAGAAACCCAGATAAATTTTGCTCCTGAAATTGCTTTAAACTTTCTTCAGCATGCTTCCGTACTGATCCATCAACCGACTGTGCATTCAACAGAATTTGTGTAACTTCCAATGCCATAACTTACTTGGCAACCGCTTTTTGGGGGAGCTGTTTCATCATAAAATCAGGGTAAGACGATTTGAAAACAAAAGAATACCTTACAAAAGAAAATTCAGTCCCACATTTCCAACAACCACAAAGAACTAAATTGTAAATGTCTGGAAGCTAAAAAAGAAAGTTAATTTACTGCTTGAAACTGATTTTTCCCCCTAATTCATAATTCAAAACCTATCCAAAAATAGCACTGCTAAAGCTTTACAATAACCTACACGAAAAAACCAGCACTTTACATCCAAATATAAACTAATTCAACCAAAAAAACTTCACCATGCTAGCAAACTAACATACACAACCATAGCCACACAAAAGCATAACAACATCAAATAGGTCAACCGCGACGAAACTTTTCGATTAAAGCATCGAAATTTTATCTCAAAACCAATCCAACAGTTCAATAAACGACAAATAACACTGATCTAAACCAATTTAAACAAAAAAGCATCACTTACTAAACAGTTTCAAACTCCTAACCACTAAACAAGATAATCAATTAAACAATTACAATATCAAAACGATGAATTACTAAAACTGAAAAGCGAAAAATTGAGCAAATTACAGCCAGATCGGAAATCCAACTTTTGGGGAAACAAAACTTAAAACCCTAATAAATCGATTGAATCAAAGTTAATAGAGGAAATTAAAGGTGCTAATAATGGAAATTAGTCAAATTACCAGATGATTAAGCTACGGAAGACCCTCCGATCAGCAAAGAAAGGCCCAAAAGCGGCGCTTCTGAAACCCTAGAGAGAGAAAGAGAGGAGAGAGAAAGAAGAAGAAGAAGAAGTCGAACTACAAATTGTATGTATATCTGTCTCTATAAATTTTGGGGGAAAGTATTAAATATTATGTTTTATTATTATTATAAAAATTGTTAAAGAGTAAATTACATATTTGGTCCCTGTGGTTTACACTTAATCACACTATTGGTCCCTATTTTAAAGTAATTATGGATTTGGTCCCTATGGTTTACATTAGATTACACTATTGGTCCCCTAACCCTAACTCCATGTGAAATCAATGTGTTAAGCATAGGGACCAATAGTGCAATACATTGTAAACGACAAGGACCAATAGTGCAATACATTGTAAACCACAAGGACCAATAATGTAATATAGTGTAAATCATAAGGACCAAATCTATAATTATTTTAAAATAGGAACCAATAGTGCAATTATATGTAAACCACAGGGACCAAATATGTAATTTACTCATTGTTAAATTATTTCGTACAAATATGTTAAGGGAGGTGATTAGCTGGTGGGATGACCACTGTAATTGCCGAATGTATGCAGAAACAAAAAGGTGGAATAATAGTGGGCCCACAGATGGTACTTGCATCGACGGACAGGATTTGATCTTAGGAAGTCTGACACCTTGGTTTTAAGTTACATGATCAATAATTCGAATACTTTTTCGAGAAAACAAATAATGCATTGTATTGTAAAATATTTATTATAAATAAAATCATGTATTAATTATTTAAAACTTTTTGTTAAATAATAAGATAAATGTTCAAAGTCTTAACACATACGGAATAATATTTTAGGCCATCCACTGTCGACCCTTTACAAACCAATGGTTTCAGCTGCCACATCAGCGCCACATCAGCTTTCCACAAAACTACCCCAAACTACCCATTTCATCCACTGTCGACCCAATACCCAACCCAATCTTATACACACTTTAAATAAAAAAAACAAAAAAAGAAAGAGGAGAGAGATAGAGAGAAAGAAGAGAGAGAGAGAGGTTTGGCGTCGGCTTGGTGAAACCGATTTGCGCCAAGCCGATGGCCTTCACGGCGGTGTTCACATGTTTACCCGACGGGTAGCTTCAAGCCGAAGCCTACCCGATGCCATTTTGCCGACCACAGTGCATGGCCTTATAAATTATGGATATTCTTTTTCAATAAAAAGGCAAGTTTAATCTGATGCATGGTTATAGTTTCCTTAGGCTACTCGCACCCATACTCTCCAACCCTCTCAACCCACTCACTTTTTGAATGCCACATCAGCTTCCACATCAGCTTTTGGTCAACCCTCTCTTTACCCTCTCATAACCCTCTACAACACACACACAACCCTCCCAACCCTCTCACTTTTCAATTTATTTTATTTATTTCATTTAATTAAATAACATTAATTAAATAAAACATGTAATTAATTAATTAATAATAAGATTAATAATTAATTAACTAAAACTTAAAATTACATAATTAAATTAACTAAAAATTAAAATTAAACATTACATAATTAAATAGAATAAACTAAAACATTAAATAAACTAAAAATTACAAGCCATATTTGGCTTTGATCTCCTCTTTTCGTTTCAAAGTATCGAAGAGCTTTTTACCCCGGAGATGGTAGTGCGGGGTGGTGTAAAACTTAATGTCTTCCTCTTCTTGGGTCGTTGGTGAAGGTTCTTCCTCATCGGAAGTGTCTTCCTCTTTTACGGGTTGGTAATTGGGTTGGTAACCGGGTACAAATTGTGGTTGATAAGGAGGAGGAAAAAATGGATTAGTCCACGAAGGAAGCGATTGATAATCGGGTGGAGGAGCTTGTGAAGAGCTCCCGGGTTGATTGGGTAGTGAAGAGCTCCCGGGTTGAGGAGCTTGAGGATGACTAATTGTGATACAAAAACCTTTGGGCGAAAATTCGACATCGTAATCGGGTGGATATTGTGGAGGGAACCCGGTGTGCGTAACGTCGACTTTGAAAGAGGGCTTCGAAGGGTCTCGGGTTCCGCCCGACGTTTACATTTCGCGCGCCGTGATGAAGATCCGAGGTTTCGATCGTTTGGATTCATCGTTTGAAGAGTGGGAGGTTTGAAGAATTGGAGGTTGTTTGTGTGAAAAAAGAGTTGAAGAATTGAAGGTTGTTTGTGTGAAAAATGAAGTTGGGTTAAATGAGTATTTATAGGAGTAAAAATTGAAAAAAAAAAGTAAAAAAAAAAATTAAATAAGTTTACCGTTGGAAAGAGCCATTCTCAAACGGCTCTCCACACCCGCTGGACCTTGAAGCCGCCGGCTTCCTTGAACCACGCACCCAAGCCATAAAGACCCGGCGGGCTCGACGGGTAAGCCCGCTGCAAACCCGCCTTACCGGTGCGAGTAGCCTTAGGGTAAAGCCGTAAAGGTCATGGGTTCGATTTCTACTAAAGTCCATTGTGGAGATTTTCCCTAAGTGGATACTGGGTTCGAATCTCAGCTTATGTCTTAAAACCCTTTAAATGAAAACTGGATGGCTAGGTTGAGATGGTTATTCTCCTTGGGGGTCATCGTGGCTTGGTGCCATGGTGGTATAATGATACCTTGTTGCACCAACATGCCGTTTAAAAAAAATAAGGTTTGATCGAAACATAGATATGTGTGATAGCTAGTATTTTATAATCAAGTGGTGATGATACATTATTAAAAAATAAAACCTAATTAATTATAATAATACAGGTTGCAAAATATAATGTTTGAAGTTTTGTGATTTTGATGCTTGGCAATTATAAATAATTTGATAATCGAGTATTTGAATCTTTGACAATATCTAATGTTTAAACAAATAATGGATTAATAAACACACGTTGTATGATGTTCGTTATTCTTTTTGTTTGGTTCGTTTATTTTAGTTCTATAATCAAATTTGTCTAGCTATTGAGGGCTGAAGGCCTCCTGTTTCGATTTCTATCCATTTTATGAAATATTCAAATGTATTATGTGGACTTAAAACATCATACCTAGTATTTGATGCAATTAAGAAGGAATGATATCATTTTTTTTAACAAGGTAATGTATTATAACTTTGGTAACATTTAAAATCCTTCTTTAAAAAAATTATCAAACTTTGATGCTTAAAATGTCTTTAACATGTATATAAAAATGGAGTCTTTAATCTTTTAAAGCATGTTACTTAAACAAAAAATATAAAAAATCGCCACAAAATAGCATTTTTATAGATTGTTGAAAAGGCTCATTGATAAAATGGAAAACCCCATTAAATTAAGGGAAAAGAATAAGTTAAATGGTCGGATTTATCATTATACTCGAGTCATGACAATCAAAATTAGGATGGTTATTATTATTCAAGGTCATATTAATTAAATAACCAACTTAGAAAATAAAAATTCAAACACCTCATAGCACTCCTGTAACATTTTAGGCAAATCTCATACTGTCGTGAATCAAAGAAATGTGGGTTCATAAGTAAACATTGACCTCCCAAAACAACAATACGTTTTGACGCCACAAGCACGACACGTTCTTGGAACTCTGTAGTTAAGTGTGCTTGGATAAGAGCAGTTACAAGATCGATAACCTCCTCCTAGGAAGTCCTTGTCATGTTGTCAAAAATATAGTGAGCCAGTGAGGCAAACCGGATAATTGTGTCGTATTAGACAAGGTGGTACAACTTCAAGGTTTTAAAAACTAATTTTAAGTTTATATATTTTTATTAGATTGATCATATATTTACTAGACTAAAAAATGTACATTGTCATGTAGTTTCACATTGCTTGGCCCATCAGTATTATGTTAACTATAATTCTTCTGATTTAGTTTATGTAAATTTCCTTTATCAGTCAAATAGATGAATCACAAGACTTCAATATTTTAGTCCATTTTGCTACTTTGATACCATCTGTAACATATCAGGTCACTCATATTGGATTTTTCCGCTTTGTTCACACACCTGGACTCACTATTTTAAAACGCATCTGATGAAGAAGCTATCAAATCTCTAATAAGGCAACATTCGTTCCCCTCACCAACCAATGTGAAATCTTACGGTTAACAAATATGTTAACAATTCGATTGTGCTCCTTTGCGATCAAATTAATTCGTAAACAATGTTTATATGTCAAACCCATTACCTATACATATTCAACAAAAAAGAAAAAGAAAAATAAAAATATATCATGTATACATCATTATAAAAGCAGACTTTTATTATATATAAAAAGAAAATAGAGTTGTATAGAGAGTCGGTGGATTGATTTATAATTTTTTTTTGGGGTCGACCAAATACCAAATCCGATTGTTTTACACGTCATATACATTACTTTATGACTATTAAATTCGATAATTATAAATCAATAAAAAAAAAAAAAACAAATTGCTTCAATATATCAATTTAATGGTACAGAAGTGATAACAATAATTATATATTATATTTATCTACTATATACATTTACCAGGCGCCCCACCCAATCTTTGCTCCGACCCGACCTGTTCCGACCCACGACCCGACCCGCTTCTTTTTCTCTCTCTCTTTTTGACCCAAACCCATTCTTTGACCCGGCAAGACCTGCGCGTCATTCACCCATATACCCATTGTCAGAATTTTCAAATTAGCCCCCTGAAGTTATAAGGTTTATTAACTTTATACCTTTTACTTTTCAATATTTTATTTTACGTTTTAATCATAATATCGTATATTAGCTAAAAGACGTTAATAAAATACGTTTTAATTTTAATAAATTACACCATTATATTCGTGTCTTCGATACGATCGAAATGAGCCCAATATTGAATGTTTTTTGACGTAGTTATTTTATTATATACTATATATACGTTCCAGCTTTTAACCGACCCAAATTTTATATCCATTTTCAAATTTACATATTAGCCCTCTAAACTTAGATTTATAAGGTTTATTCACGTTACATCTTTTATTTTTTAATATTTTATTTTACGTTTTAGTCATATATCGTGTATTGGCAAAAATACATTAAAAAAATACGTTTTAATTTTAACAAATTACGTCATTATGTTCGTATCATCGATACAATCGAAATGATTCTAATATTGAATATTTTTTGATGTAGCTATTTTATTATATACTATATATAAGCTCTAACCGACCCGAATCCTATACCCATTTTCAAATTCACATATTAGCGCCTTATACCTTTATTCTATATTTAATTTTACATTTTACTCATATATCGTATATTGGTTGGAACATGTTAAAAAATACGTTTTAATTTTAACAAATTACGCCATTAAGATCGTATTGTCGATACGATCTAAAATATGTTAAGAAAATACGTTTTAATGTTAACAAACTACGCCATTATAATCGTATCGTCGATAAGATCGAAATGAGCCTAATATTGAATATTTTTTCATGTATTTATTTTATTATATACGATATATATATATATATATATATACGCTTCAACCGACCCGAATCCTATACCTAACTTTAAACTTACATATTAGCCCATAAACTTATAATATTTATTCACTTTACATCTTTTAGCTTTCTGTATTTCATTTTACGTTTTAGTCATATATAGTATATTGACTGAAATATGTTAAAGTGTCGCTAGCTACTGTTCATGAACCCGGTGCGAAGCCCGGGCTTATTAACTAGTACTATACATTTAGCAGGATACCCGACCCGCCAAACACACATCCGACCCACAACCCGACCCGCTCCGACCCAAACCCAATCTCCTCTCAACTTTTGACCCAAACCCGCCAAGACCCGACCATGACCCGCGAGTTGCTCCACCTGCGCTCCACACCTCTATTGAATTCCAATTTTACATAATTGGCCCCTGAACTTTTATATAATTCATTTTACGTTTTAGTCATATATAGTGTATCGGCTAAAATATGCTAAAAAAATACGTTTTAATTTGAACAAATTATACCATTATATTCGTATCGTCAATACGATCGAAATGAGCCTAATATTGACTATTTTTTGATGTATTTAACCTTACATTAGTTACATATTAGGCTTCTAAACTTAGCACCCATTATCAATTTTGCATTTTTGGCCCCAGAACCTATAATGCTTACTCACTTTATACCTTTTACTTTTCAATATTTCATTTTACGTTTTAGTCATATATCGTTAATTGTCTACAATACGTTAAAAAAATACGTTTTAATTTTAACAAATTACGCCATTATATTCGTATCGTCGATACGATCGAAATGAGCCTAATATTGAATATTTTATGATGTAGTTATTTTATTATATAATATATATACGTTCTAACAGACCCAAATCCTATACTTATTTTCAAATTTACATATTTGTCCCCTAAACTTAGAACATATAAGGTTTATTCACTTTACACCTTTTACTTTTCAATAATTGATTTTACGTTTTAGTCATATATCATGTATTGGAAAAAAGCCGTTAAGAAAATACGTTTTAATTTTAACAAATTACGCCATTATATTTGTATCATCGATACGATCGAAATGGGTCTAATATGGAATATTTTTCATGTAGCTATTTTATTATATACTATAAATACGCTCCAGCCGACTCGAATCTTATACCCATTTTCAAGTGCACATATTAGACCCCTAAACTTGTAATATTTATTCACTTTATATCTTTACTTTTCTCTATTTCATTTTATGTTTTACTCATATATCGTATATTGGTTGGAACATGTTAAAACAATACTTTTTAATTTTAACAAATTACGCCATCATAATCGTATCATCGATACGATCTAAAACATGTTTAAAAAAAATACGTTTTAATGTTAACAAACTACGCCATTATTGTATTTATTTTATTATATACTATATATACCCTCCAACCGACCCGAATCCTATACCCACTTTTAAACTTACATATCACCCCCCTAAACTTATAATATTTATTCACTTTATATATTTTAGTTTTCTATTTCATTTTATGTTTTAGTCATATATAGTATATTGACTGAAATATGTTAAAATATCGGTAGCTACTGTTCATAATCCCGGTGCGAAGCCCGGGCTTATCAACTAGTTAATAGGTACATTAGGTATAATTTTATCAAAGTAAATCAATATAAATACTATTTTCTGTTACGGAGGTTGTTAGATTTGATAAATAACGAATAGCAAGGTGTTGTTTTAATTTTTTTCTTTTAAAAAATAATATAAATTAAATAAGTGCATCTTCATAAGCTTCTCTAAAATAAAGAAATAGAAATTTTGTTTTCTAAATTACTTCAACAAATTCTATAAAAGGTTCTCTAAAATTGAGAAAAATTGACAAAACTTCAAGAAAATTGGATGTATGAAGAGAAAAAAAAAATTATTCAATTCCACCAATAATTGCATATCATTACTTTATACAAATTATTTGTAAAAAATATATTAAATGATAAATTTATAGAATATTTTAATAATATAGTAGATGTGAAAATCTCTAAAATAGATAATCTATTAAAGCTAAATATAAATATTTTTAGAGATTTTGATATTTGAATCTTTATTTCAGAGAAAATATAAAGAAAGGTGTGGAGATGCTCCTTAAACCCTCGAATCCAAATCACTTTATTGTTAGCTTGTGTTTAATCCCCGATGGCACACAAACGCTTGAAAACCTCCTATTCAAAACTAAAACCGAAAACATAAAACCGAAATTGAATTTTTGAACCACATACAATAAGTTCCTGTTCGTTGAAGCTCGTAAATGTCATTTTTTTCGTTTTGTTTCTAACGATTGAGATTGCGTATGAGATTATCGATCCTAACACGTTCAAATACAAAACCAAAAGCAGCAAAATCACAAATAAAACTTGTGTTTGAATTTCAACAATTACCAAAACATCACAAATTTAACCAAATTTATGAATCAAGAGAAGGTAAAGGTACCTGCTGGGGTTGGATCCAAGGCCATTTAGAATCACAAAGATCACAAGGGTAGTTGCCATCATCATCTTTTATATCCTTAGCAGCATTTCTCTTCACAAGCATCTCTGCAATGCTTTCTCTCTCACACACAGCAGCATAATGCAAAGCTGTCTGCCCTTCATTATCCTTCATGTTATCATATCACAACAAACTATCACTTTCTGTGTTTGTTTACTCCATTTCTCACTTTTCAAGCTTTATATAATCAAACAAATGAACCAATTTCATTTGTTCACTAACTTTGTACCACATGCTTAACGAGCTGTTTGAATGGGTAGGTGCAGGATGATTAATTAAGTGGTCAGTATGATCAGGAGGCTCTTACGAAATATGGTTGTTTGGTAATTATTCATACGGAATTAGGGTGCTGAATGGTTAAGGGACCCAAGATACAAAATCATTCAGAGGGTTTTAGAGTCATTAAGAGGCAGATTTTTTTTTGCCAAACAAGACTCTTAGCGAATCAGAGGTTGCCTCTTAATGGAACAGGTAAACAAATCTATTTTCACCTATTTTAAGTGACTTAAGGCATGTTTGTTAGCAACTTATTTTATCAGGTATACATGATTGTTCGGTAGCGATACAGAAAATGACTTATTCAATAAGCTTCTAGAGGGAGCTTTCTGCAGAAAGTCAAGGTTTTTTCCAAATCATCCCCTCCAAATTAAAAGACAAACTCCTCCTATCCATGAAAAAACCCTCCCAAAAAAAAAAAGAAAACCAACCAAACAGTCCCTTAAGATGAAGAAATAACTGAAATCAAGATTACCTTTAAGTTGACATCGGCGTTCCTATTCAAGAGCAACTCTGCAGCTTCAATATGGCCACGATCAACCGCCCAATGCAAAGGAGTCCTCCCCTCACTGTCTACAATTTTTTAGATAATATAAGAGTATAGAAGGATATATTTACAACTTTCAATTATGTACATACGATCCTTTATATACTATGAAACAACCACCACCGGAAAGATGAAACTAAGGAAAATGTAGAACATAAATAAATACCCTTTATATCGACCGAATGCCACCCTCAACGCATTTGAGCAAGTTCTGTGTATCACCTTCTCTAGCAAAGGCATGTATAGCATCTAATTTTCTGAGAAGTAAGGTGTTAGCCACATAACATTACTTCCTACTCCATGCATGAATTGCAAAGTAAACCTAGTGTAAAAGATTAAAATCTCATTACTTATGCTTACAGATTTCATACTTCATATACACAATTAATAAATATATACTATAGTTGACCCCCAAAAACAATTGAGAGAGAAAGAACAAAATGGGATAATAGAAGTGGAAAAGCCTCAACAATACGCATACTCTAGACCAGAAGAGCATGTCTTATTGCTGTAGACTTCAACACAAACATGGGATAATAGCCCGTAATCATCAAAAGAAGCGGAGGCAGAGAATGTTATGTATAAGGATAACCAATAACCAAGCCACGTGGCAACTCCTCCGTTCATCCCAAAATAAATGCCTACAATGAAAAAGGCATACAGTTCTACATCTAGAAATATGTAATTGTTAGACTTTTTTTATTAACTAAATAACAGTTTTTACCCTTAAAAATAGAGGAAGCAATGAATTTCTACAGCTTATAATTAGTTGTATAACTGGGAAGTACAAGTATGCACTTACTTTTGAAAGAAGACAATTATTTTGGGTCAAACTAAAATAGAAATGTGGACACTTATTTTGGTACAGAAAGGGTAAATTACAGTCAAACAGATCAGTTTAAAAATTAAATATCCACTTACAACATACTGTGCTCGGCTTCTTAAAATTTCTTGCTAGCATCAATTGAACTCGCTTGATGTAGCAAATATAGTAGTGAACTTATGTTTAGTTCAATACTTCAATTTCCTATCTTAACATCTATATATAGAGTCAAGCTCAGGGGAAAACTGCAAGAAATAAAGAAAAACTGAGGAAGACCCTAGTAATTATTTATCTGTACGGTATAGACAAGTTCATTCGAGTAATTTGTTAGCAAATTTTTCGAGTATGCAGATGTGCATAACATGCACACATGCATAGAAACCAGAAAACATCTTCAATTACTTGAATGCACATGTTCATACCAGACAAATAAATGTGTTCCTTCATTTTTCAATTTTTGAGGGGTTTTCCCCTAAGCCTCACTACACACACACACACACACACACACTACTGAACAGCATAGAGACTCTGCATATAATATGTAAGAAAAGAAGACCAAAAACTTTTCAGTAGCAGTAACCTCAAAACATAAAAGGTTTAAAGAACCTTACAAATCATCAGACTCCTCTTCATGTATAAAGGTGCTGAAAACAGGTCCCATTGGTCTGGTATCTTTACTTGATGGTTCGTTAGCATTTCCACCTCTTCTCTTCTGTGGATTATTACAACAAAGGAAAGAACAGAGTAAAATGCAATGAATGAATGGAATGAGAAACTATCTATGACAGAGAAAGAGAGAGAATCATCTCACAGAGGTTGACCCAGCAGCCCAAGTAGGATATAACTCTGTAATAATCTCGAGATACTTTAGCATTGCTTCCTCTGCAGGCATGGCACCTAGTTTATTCCATGCATTCCTGGCCAAAAACACAAATTACGTCAAGAAATAAATGTGAAACGGATATGGGAATACAACCAAACTTCTAATGAAGAAAATCACCAATGATCTTCTGTATTTGTCCATCTTATATATGAAAACTATCCACATCCCATAGAACTCTCTTGGAAAAAGATCCATGAGATACTTCAACGGTTTGAGAATTTATCCAAAGATAGATAATAACGCAAATTTCAATATTCTTGGTAGAAGAATTCATAAGAATGCCAAAGTCCATAAACCACATTAGAACAACACATTATATATAGAATCGAATTACAATTTCAAAAGACATAGCTAACCAAATAAACAAATATGGTATCAACAAAGTCCTAATCAACCAGACTTAGGGGTTGTTTGTTAGCAGCTTAATGAGCTTAATTATGAGACACATAGCTTATGATACACATGATTCTTTGATAGTAGCTTAATGAAATAGAAAATGGCTTATTCAGTAAGCTTCTAGAGAGAGCTTTATGCAGAAACCAAGTTTTTTCCCCCAAATTTTCCCCTCCCAATAAAATAAACACTCCTTCATCTATATGCTCCTTCCATCTATGGTTCCCAACTTATACAGAGAGATTAATCCACACAGACAACTTTATCAGAAAGCCAACCAAACAGCCATTATCATCAAAATCAAGTTATGAACAAAACAGTATAGTTACTAGTCAACATATAAAAATGTTATCAGTATTAGAAATCTACCATTTAGCTCTAGCAGTCATCTTAATAGCAGAAGGCTGAGGAACACTACAAGGTCCTTCAGTGGCAATCTTATACAATCCATAAAGCTGCAACTGCAAATCACTAGAAACCTTCTGCGACGACCGATCCGCCGCCGTGGCCGCCACGAACGCGGTTGCAGCACTAAACGCCTCATCCAATTCCGTACTCTCTACACCTTCCCAATCATCATCACTATCATCATCATCCTCATCACTAGCATTCTCCTTCTCTTCAACAATCAACTGTTCTTCTTCTTCTTCTTCTTCTTCTTCATCTTCATTTTCATCACTGGTACTGTAATCCCTAGAAACCTCCGCACCTGATTTTTCCTCTTCCGATTGGCTTACTGCTTCATAGATTTGGTCTTCTTCTTCGCGAGTGATACGGAGGTTTTGGTCGCGAAAGGAGAAGATGATGGAGAAGAGCTTTGCGAGAAGAAACGAGAAGATTAGGCCGAAGATTACCGATTGAGCAGACTGTTGCCAGTCGTCAAACATTGTGTTATAGCTTGTGATTACTTATGGAAATGAAATTGAAACCCTAGGAGAGAAGAAAGGAGTAATCGAATTGAGTTTTTTGAGGTTTTAAGCTCAATTCGAAAACTCTACTCCAATAGAGAGTAATCTAATCTAATCAAATCAAAAGGTTCTGCAAATCGAAGTGGTGAAATTGAGAAGATAACGAATATACCTAGATTTGAGTATTGTGAAGTAGAAGTGTGTTTTTATAAACCCTAATTGATGGATCGGAGAAGATGAATTTGGCGCCGGAGAAACCGAGAAGAGTAAACGGCCGATGATCGATACGTGGAAAAATCAAACAGTGGATGGTTTTCAATTAGACGAGTTTTGATGATGATGTTAAAATCATACCGGGCCTAGCTACGATTATGCCGGCCTGGTCCAATAGTCCAATATCATCCAATAAACTCTATTGGTTTTTTTGTTTGGAAGGGTGTTCGGGCCAAAGTCCGACTAATTTCCGATAATTTTGGGGGCTAAACATGGTCACATTTAAATGTTCTTAGGCATGCGTACGGAGAGGTTCGAACTCGGTTAGGACGCTATGAACCCTCCAAGCGATAACCAATCCGCCACAACACAAAAATAATCAATTTAAAATCATAAGGCTATGTGCATTGCCCTTGTGCGTTGAGTGGGCATGTGGAGTGGTTTTGGTGGGGGTACCGGCAGGCTATGGTTAGGGGGGGGGGGGGGGGGGTGGAGGAGCTTTCTTCGCTGGCTGGGGTTCGGTTTAGGCAAGCCGATGAAACCACTCTCTCTTCTTCTCTCACACACTCTTTTTTTTTTCTTTTTTATTAATATATATATATATAGGGTATTCGGTTTAGTTGATTGTGATACTTGACATGGTGGGCTTATTGTGGGTTTATGACGATATGGTGCTGATGTGGTAGAGTAGGTTGTTGTTTTAGTGGTCTAATGATGAAAAATAACAATAAATTATAAATCATCGAAGCTAAAATTGTAATTTTAGAATCACCGGGACGAAAATAGAAATTTTCAATAAACCACGAGGATGGAAAACTAAAATTTAGTCTAATCATGCTTATAGTTTTATAAACATGAATGATTTACATGGAATATAATTATCTATCTCTTAAAAGATACATAGTAATCAAGGAACAAACGTTGACCTTTTGTATCCTCAAACAGACTTCCTTAACAACCATCAATTATTCAAAACCTTAACTGGCTTCTAAGCATGACACGTGGATAATTCTAACCAACCAGCTTTTATACATTACATTGGCTTGATTTCCTTTATTGGATCCGAAAAATCATCACCAGTTTTTAGGAGGATAATTGGAATCAAAATTGAATCAATTGATTAACTCCATTCGAATCAGATTGAAGAAATTCTTAGATGGAGGAGAAACCGACCGCTGAAACGGAAGAAAAGCCCGGACTTGCGAAACGCGTAGGCAACAATGTCGCATCGGCGTTCTTTGCATCCCTCGAGAGTTGTTCTTGTGTTAACCTAACCACCGCCGACTCCGATGATGAAGGTGATCTCGATGAAGAAGAATCGAAAGATCAGGTGATCGTGATGGCTCGTCTTCAATCCACCGCTTCTAATGGTTCCAAAGGTTCTCCTGCCTCCGTCGAGAATCTCCCGGTCTGAATCGATGCTTCTAGAAGCTTAGACACCTTCCGATCGGTAATTGTATTCGTTCGAGTGTCGTAAAATTTTGGTTGATTCGATCGTGAGTGATATTAGTTTATGTTAAAGTTTATTTGTATTCCTTAACATGTTAAATGTATGGTTTTGAACATGATCTCATCTTTTGGGGATCAATTTTAAATTGTTTGGTGCCTTTTCATTGATGAATGTAAAACTATAGTCCAAATGGGTGTCTCTTTAATTTCTATCGGAATACAAAAGTGCCTTATCACAAACCTTAGAACATCCACATCCGTAGACTCCCTTGCCAATCTTGCCAATTGCCACATCAGCTTTCCACTATCAAACCCAAACCAACCCAATCTTTACCAATTCATCCACATTGGTAGACTCCCTTGCTAATCTAAATAATTAAATTAAAAAAGAATAAAAGAAGAGAGAGAGATAGAGAGAAATGAGAGGGAGTGGTGGGTGGGTGGGGTGGGTGGGTATAGTCTAAGCAATCGGCAAGCACACACCAAATTTGTTCCATGCCGATCGGCCTCGGCGGTGTTGCTGATGAAACCAACACCAAACCGAAGCCTTTGCCGATGTGGGGTGCGGAAAAATTTGCAATGAAGATTTTGAAAAATGGAAAGATTTTGATCAAGGTATGCGTTTGATTGGACAACAAGAAAAATGGAAAGAATTTGGTTTTGCAAAATTTGCGACGAAGATTTTGATCATGAATATAAGCTCAGGGATCACGTTCTAACTACTAGCCATCTAACAAACTTAACGCACGTCAGATAAATGCCTCATGTAGCAAACTATTTTCCGCTACAAAGACCTAACAGAAACTACTACTGGCTTGAAATATATATGAGGGAGCTTTCAATGTTGCGCAATAATAATCAAGAGGCATCATTAGATTGGCACGCGGGTATAGATGGTGATGGAAGCAGGTATGTGTTTTATGAACATGTATATATATAATTTCCGTCTTTGTTTGCGTATCTCTGCAGATTTTACTATAAAAATCAATTTTCTTGGACGAAGCCTTCAGAGTGGATGACACCTATGGAGGTAAGTCCATGTACTTTAGTGACATATAGGTTTACTTGAAAGCATGTCTTCATTTGGCCAGGGAAAGCAAGTTCTTTTTGGGAGACTTGCAAACTTGTCATACATAATTGATCAAGTATGAGTTAACATATTCTCATTTTCTTTTCACTTCTCTCAAACATATGTGGCTTTCACCTCATTAGGTTGTATTAGTTTTTTGTTTGATTGACACCTTAATGGTTTTACGTTTTCATTTTATATTAAATATTTTGTTTGTCTCCACATCAGGCATCATCTAATTGGCGTGAGTATGTAGTTAGTGGAACAAGGTATGCGTTTCATGAACACTCACACATATGTATGTGTGTGTGTATGTGTATATATATATATATATAGAGAGAGAGAGAGAGAGAGAGAAAAAAAAAGGTTCACTGTGAACCTATCTTTCATTGTGAAGATAATGACCATTAAAATCGCTCCATGAACCTATTTGAACCTTTATCTCTCTCTCTCTCTCTCTCTATATATATATATATATATTATATATATATATATATTGTTAATCAAATAAAAACCATTTTATTAGTGAAAACCCGTGAAAACCAACTAAAAAATAAATTTTTACGATTTTTTTAATCATATACTATGATATTAACTATTGCTACACGTATATTTTTTTCATAATGTAAGTATCATCCATGAAAAAATAAAATTTTTATTCATATTATGAATCGAAAATATACAACATTTTTATTCATATTATGAAACAAATTCATGGATGATATTCATCTTATGAAGAAAAAAATATGTGAAACAATATATCAATTATAACATTTGATGGAAAAAAAACATTAAAAAATTATTTTTTAGTCGGTTAGCACAGTTTTCACTAATAAAATGGTTTTCTCTTGAAGATCCCTCTATATATATATATACACATGTGTGTGTGTGTGTTCATGAAACGCATACCTTGTTCCACTAACCATATATTCGCGCCAATCAGATGATGCCTGATGTGGAGACAAACAAAAATATATAATATAAAATGAAAACGTAAAACCATTACGGTGTCAATCAAACAAAAAACTAATACAACTGTAATGAGGTGAAAGCCACGTATGTTTGAGAAAAGTGCAAAGAAAAGGAGAATATGTTAAATCATACTTGATCAATTATGTATGACAAGTTTGCAAGTCCCCTAAAAGGAACTAGCTTTCCCAAACCAAATGAAGACATGTTTTGCAAGTAAAACTAGATGTCACTAAACTACATGGACTTACCTCCATAGGTGTCATCCACTCCAAAGGCTTCGTCCAAGAAATTTGATTTCTATAATAGAATCTGCAGAGACACACAAACAAAGACAGGAATTATTTATACACACTGTGTGTGTTCATGAAACACGTGATGCTTCCATCACCATCCATACCCACGTGCCAATCTTATGATGTCTCTTGATTATTATTGCGCAACATTGAAAGCTCCCTCATATATATATATATATATATATCAAGCCAGTAGTAGTTTCTGTCAGTTCTTTGTTACGGATAATAGTCAGCTACATGAGGCATCTGGCTGATGAGTGTCACTCTTCTGTGATGGCTAGCAGTCAGCATGTGATCCTTGAGCTCATATTTATGATCAAAATCTTCGTCGCAAGATTCGCAAAACGAAAATTCATTCCATTTTTCTTACTGTCCGATGATTATCATATTGAAGCATCCCCCAAGTCACTTCCGGCTATTGCTATCGACCTTATTAATGAAAATATGTTAATTTTTATGCATAAAAGTGTCACACATTCAAAAATCTAGGATGGTAAGGAGTACGAAACAAAATCCAAGTTCATTCAAGCACCAGAAGATTTATAACACGCAATTAGAAACATCGGGCTTGTCATTCGGGACAGAACTTTAACTAAGGATTTCAAACATGCAACTAGAGGACCATTTTCACATAACTGGAGACTGTTGGATAGTTCATGAACACAAGCATCAACATATATAACAAATATCATCATTTCCAAAACTCATCAAGAAATCTTTAATCTTTTTAAGCTTCATGCACAAAAGCAAGACTCAATAAGTTGCAATTATAATATTTATGCTAAACAAAACGTTAAAAATACATGGATACGTACAATCATAGAAATAAAAACAAAGAATTTCATACATTTCAGACATTATTGATTTGATAAGCATGAGGTCTGAAATCAAGGATAAAAAACAAGACAGAAAAATAACATGTAAAACAAAGAACTCCTATAAATCCTAGGTATATAACCTCTTCAACAAATTCTCATCAGCCCACTTTTAACACCTTCTAGGATGATATATTAGCCTTAAGAACAATCTTAATAATAATAGCACGGATAAGTATTTTATCCCTAGTTATCTAGGAACTATATTTTGTTCCATTATGAGCATCCATGAGAGTGGTTCTTATATATTACAGCTGAAAGTATTGGTATCTGAAACCAATAAAAGTATTTTAACATTCCTTTACTTCACTGTTCTTGATGAAAATTTGGAAATTAAAATTCGGCCGTCTGAAACTAAGCATGGCCACAAGATACGCACGAAGGGATTCGAACCCGGGGTAGATGGGATACCATCCACATCCCCCACAGGTCCTACCGCTACGCCACAAGCACTTATAGCTACATTAAAAGCAATAAATCTAGTAAAAATCAACCCGTTGCCTCAACACACATGCAATACTAATAACCTAACTACAATGAAAACTATGGCGATTAACACATTAAAATCGAATAGAACTATGAATTTCAAGCATGAAAAAAAGCTAAACAGTAAGCAATCGAATGCAATTGAAGAAAAATGCAATCGAAAGATCAAAAATGGCGTATGATGGAGAAATTCTTTTGTTTAATTAAAAACTCCGGAAATACCCGTAGACTAGATAGAAATAATAAGCAAGTATACCTATTAAAACTATGTCGCTTTTCAAGTAATAAAGTGGTCGTAAAACCGGATATCGTCCTCAGGGATTGAACTAAAAAGTTTGTCTTAAAAGATGTTGAAAGAAATGATTTCAGATGGCGAATTTGAAGAATTATCTTTTGTTTGGTTGAATGTGTTTGAACTTGTGAACACTAATTAAAAGAAGTTCGGGTGTAAGATTTGGGATGGCATTTTAGTGTTGGTCTAATAGAATCATGCAAAGCATGCTTATGGTAACAAATCTACTCTTATCATTGGTTGTAAGATAAATCCTCTCGAATTATCTCTAAGGTATTATTAGATTAATCGTTAGTCTACATCTCTGTATGACGTCTAATTAATGAATAATTTCTTAGAGTTCTTAAAAACCTATGGATTAATAAATCTCTTTATTACTCCATATTAACCAAGTTTTTAAATATGACTAATGTCTTATAAATAAGATCATCTCATTGTATATATTAACTAGTGATTATTTTTGAAACTCAATCTATTATTAATAGGAATCAAAGGTAATCTTCTCAAATCTCCCTTTAATCCCTATAATAATAGATGTACATGCTAATGATTTGTCTCCAAACCATTGTACTTTAACATTTCATAAAATTACCAATAAGTTAATATTTTATTAGTAGCTTGGTGACCAAGGTTGGAATGATAAGATTCATTTGTTACCAAAAAGTTATCTATTTTTCTTTCACCAAAACCTCCATCTTATATCTTACACCCAAACTAGTGGTTTTTAGCCACTCATGCTTGGATGTAAATGCAAGATTGTAAGAGAAAGCATATAAATGTGCAAGTAATGTAAAGCAATTATAAAGACTAGTTATATAAATCTAACTAAGAAAGCGTATAAATTGCGATAAGAAAAGACAATAAATATAAAGACGGAAATGTAAATTATATATATATAAAGCTTATAAATTGCAATAATGAAAGACAAGAATGTAAATGTGCAGGAAATGTAAAGACGGAAATGTAAATTATCTTTATAAGAAGCTTAGAAATTTAAGAAAAGAGAGACAATGATCCCACTTGAAAATGGAACTTTTGATGTTGAAAACTTTGTAGAATCAATGGTTAAGAACATGAGACTTTAATAAAAATACTTTGCAAATGATTGAAGATTTGGAAATAAATGCCAAGAACTAAAGGAAGTACCAAAAGATTTACTTGTATTAAAAGCTTAGAAAGGAGGAGAGAAGAGAGACACAACTAATCTCTTAGTTGTGGTGGGATGAGATTTAATGCTACCCCAAACCCTCTATTTATAAGGGGAGGGAGGGGCCAAAAGTGTAAAATCTCATCCTAATAACTACTAATTAAAAGAGTATCTAACAAGCTATTACAATATTAAACTAAATGGAAGGTTCATGGATGAATAAATGAGTTATAAACCAAAAAGGACAATTGCTAAAGACTAGTGGGCAATAGAAAAGCAGTTTCCAGGGTGAATAATCGCATTTCCAATCCCACTTTTCCAGCTGTCCGTCAAAAATCGCGTTTTCAGCTCGGCTTCCATCCTTCCTGATGCTGCAGCATCTCCTTTCTCCAATCTGTTTCCAAAAGAGAGTGAATTTAGTCGCCGATCATGCATAAAACAAGTAAATTCCAATTCCAACCCATAATTACGCAACTATATGTAAACTTATATATATATAACACATATGAGATATAAAATGCACAAAAGTCCTAAAAAAACTATAAAAATGAAGTGTAATAAGCACTAAAATATAGGGCTTATCACCACCCTCAAATAGAATATTTGCTTGTCCTCAAGCAAGAAAAGAAAGAAAAACTCTAAAAATAAAACTACGCTAGAAATCCTAAAAATTCATGCCAAAGATGATGATAGATGCGCATCAACGTGTATCACATAGCTCTTCATAAATCCCAAGTACACACACACTTTCAACTCATGTAAATGAACCATAAGCTAGCTTTTCAATCTTTTTGTCTTGGTACCCATTTTCTTGGCTAAGGGTTGTGCGGCCTTTTGATAGGTTCTCTCATTTGGCGGTTTTTCATCTCACGTGCCTTTTCTCTCAAACGTACAACAACAAAAATTTTAAATTTTTGGCATTTTTGTGCTCTTTTGTTGTGTACACACCTATCCTTATAGAATATTTTGGTGTTTCTTCATGTGTTTTGTGCTTTTGTGATATACCTACTCCTATGAAGTATCTTTGGTGTTTTTGAGATATGAAATGATAAAAATTGTTGGCCATTGACGATACCCCACCACCCTCAAATAGGAATTTTCAATGTCCTCATTGAAAGAGTTGTAAGGATTTGGAATTGTGATGGCCACAATTGTCTGGCTTTTGGGAGGATGAAATGGCCATGAATATGTTGTGAATTTACCAAGAAAAGTGGACCAACATTTTCGTCCCAAGTATGTGAAAAGCTAGTTCTAGCATAACATTAATCAAAAAAATGCGATGTAACTAAAAGAATTAATCTAGCTATGCATGCATAATAATCTAAACATAAATCCTTGACATGAAAATAAATTTTAAAAAAAATAAATAAATAAAACGATATCCCAAATTAAAAAGAAAACACAGTTTTATACTAAATGGAACGTTTGGAGGAGTGATAAACCTGCCCTACTCATGGGGAGTAGGTTTTGGATCCTTCGTTTTGTTGGCTTTGGAGGATAATTTGCCAGAAAACCCCCTTTTGATGTTTTAGGGTTTTCCAACTGGATTTCTGTCGATCATCGGTGGAATCAATGGAGGCCGGTGGGTGCACTTTTGTGGAGACTTCACTGGATTTTGCAGATGGGTTTGCCGGATTCTCTTGCCAGAAAGTTCATTAGAAAAGAAGAAGGTGAAGAAGATGATGGGTTGTGGTGGTAGATGATTTAAATAGAGAGAAATTCGACTATCCTGTCCAAAATCCTCATGCTGCAGCATCTTCAGAAGTATTCCCGGAGTTCAAATTTGTGCATGCACATAACCGTAAAACATTATACCTAATATAGTAATTTACAATAAAAAGAAATTATTTACAAACAAACAAGTCTGATTAAGATGAAAACTCAGACTCCTCGGGTTGATTTTCCGAGGTCTCAACTGGATCATGGAAAAGCTTAACCCTCTGGCCGTTGACTTTGAACACAGTGTTATCCTTTGGGTTCACTAAATCTACTGCTCCATAAGGGTAAACCTTATGGATCAGAAATGGTCCTGACCATCTGGATTTTAGTTTACCTGGGAATAATCTCAGTCGGGAATTAAACAATAAGCATTTCTGGCCTGCACTCAACTCTCTGGGACGGATTTTCTTATCATGCCATTGTTTCGTTTTTTCTTTATACAACTTAGCATTCTCATAGGACATGTTCCTATGTTCCTCCATCTCACAGAGTTGCAACTTTCTTATTTTGCCAGCATCAGTTATGCACATGTTTAATTCCCTTGTTGCCCAATAAGCTTTGTGTTCTAGTTCTAAAGGGAGATGACAGGCTTTGCCAAATACGAGCTTATATGGAGACATACCGATTGGAGTTTTAAAAGCGGTTCGGTACGCCCATAAAGCATCGTCAAGTTTCAAAGCCCAGTCTTTTCTAGAAGGTTTGACAACTTTTTCCAGAATCCCTTTAATTTCACGGTTACAGAGTTCAGCTAATCCGTTGGTTTGTGGATGGTAAGCGGTGGCAATTTTGTGGTGAATGTTATATTTCGCAAGAACTCCACTTAACACCTTGTTCACAAAGTGGGTACCCTCATCACTGATTAGTGCACGGGGGGTACCAAACCTTGTGAAAATTTGTTTTTGGAGGAATTTCACCACAGTTTTAGCATCATTTGATGCACATGCCACTGCTTCCACCCATTTGGAGACATAATCAACAGCCAAGAGAATGTATTGGCAATTATTTGATGAGGGGAATGGTCCCATGAAGTCTATTCCCCATACATCAAATAATTCAACTTCAAGGATCCCATTCAGCGGCATCTCATTTCTTTGAGAAATGGAGCCTGTTCTTTGGCATTCTTCACATCTTTGTGTGAAGTTGTGGGCATCTTTGAACAAAGTTGGCCAATAAAATCCAGATTGTAACACTTTGGCCGCCGTTCTTTGTCCTCCGAAATGTCCTCCATATGGTGCCTGATGACATTGCTGTAAGATTGCAGCTACTTCTGATTCGGGAATGCACCTTCTCAAGATCTGATCTGTACCAAGTTTAAACAAGAAAGGTTCATCCCATAAGTAATGTCTGACATCATGAAAGAATTTTTTATACATGTGAGGAGTGTAATCAGATGGTTTGATGCCACAAGCAAGGTAGTTTGCTATGTCAGCAAACCATGGCATCTCAACTTCTATACTCAAGATTCTCTCATCAGGGAAAGTATCAGTTATCTCTCCCTCAGGTTCAACAGGCTTCTCTATCCTAGAAAGATGGTCTGCAACTTGGTTTTCAGTTCCCTTTCTATCCACAATCTCTAGGTCAAATTCTTGCAATAACAAAACCCATCTTATTAGCCTTGGTTTTGCATCTTTCTTTGAGATTAGGTATTTAATGGCAGCATGGTCGGTATGTACAATGACCTTGGTGCCAATCAAATAAGACCTAAACCTCTCAAAAGCGAAAACCACTGCTAATAATTCCTTTTCAGTTGTTGTGTAATTAATTTGTGCTTCATTCAGGGTTTTGCTTGCATAATAGATGGAATAAAAGATTTTATCTTTTCTTTGACCCAAAACTGCTCCTACAGCCCAATCACTGGCGTCACACATGATTTTAAAAGGTTTGTCCCAGTCTGGGGCAACAACTACCGGTGCGGTTATCAAAGCTTTCTTTAAAGTAACAAATGCATTTCTACATTCATTATTAAAATCAAATTTTTGGTCATGCTGCAATAATAGACATAAAGGTTTTGCAATTTTGGAAAAATCTTTGATGAATCGTCTATAAAAGCCAGCATGGCCAAGAAAACTTCTAATTCCCTTTACGTTAGTTGGTTCAGGTAGTTTTTCAATAACTTCAAGTTTAGCTTTATCTACCTCAACTCCCCGTTTTGAAATTAAATGGCCTAGGACAATTCCTTCTGTTACCATGAAGTGACACTTTTCCCAGTTCAAAACCAAGTCAGTTTCTTCACAACGTACAAGACCTTTTTCCAAATTTTCCAAACAATTATCAAAAGATGAGCCATATACTGAAAAGTCATCCATAAAGATTTCTATAGATTTTTCCAGCATATCAGAAAATATGGACATCATGCATCTTTGAAATGTGGCTGGTGCATTACACAGTCCGAATGGCATTCTCTTGAAAGCAAAGGTGCCATAGGGACATGTGAAGGTGGTCTTTTCTTGGTCCTCTGGTAAGATGGCTATTTGATTGTACCCTGAATAACCATCCAAGAAGCAGTAATATTCTTTTCCTGCTAACCTGTCTAACATCTGATCCATGAAAGGTAGTGGAAAATGGTCCTTTTGTGTAGCTTTGTTTAGTTTCCGGTAGTCCATGCAAATTCTCCATCCGGAGACTACTCTGGCAGGGATGAGTTCATTCTTGTCATTAGTAATGACAGTGAACCCTCCCTTCTTTGGGACACACTGAACCGGGCTTACCCAAGAGCTACTGGCTATTGGGAAAATGATTCCGGCATCTAACCATTTTAAAATTTCCTTTTTCACTACTTCTTTCATGACAGGGTTCAGTCTTCTCTGTGGCTCTCTGGACGTGAAGTTTTTGTCTTCTAGGATGATCTTATGTTGACAAATAGCGGGACTAATCCCCCTAAGGTCAGCAATAGTCCATCCTATAGCTTTGGTGTGCAACTTCAACATATCCACGAGCTTTTTCTCTTGCTCTTCTTCCAAGGAAGAAGAGATGATAACAGGTAATTTACTTCCCTCACCCAAAAAAGCATATTTTAGGTGAGAAGGGAGTTGTTTTAACTCCAGGTCAGGTGGTGATATCACAGATGGAATGAATGGTTTTTTATCAGTATTTTCTAACAACTCAAAAGCAGCAACTTCTGTTAGGGAAGTCACATCATCACCAAAGGTAGTCTCATCAAGATCATTATCTAGAGTTTCACTCTCATCATTTTCTTCTTTCCGGCTCACACATCCCTCTAATTCCCTCCTCAAGGCAACTTGACTCTATTTCACTGATGGCAGAACAACTTTCCATATTTTTAGGATATTTTAATGAATCAAAAACATTGAAAGTTATCTGTTGGTCTTGTAATCTCATAGTCAACTCTCCTTTCTGCACATCTATCAAAGTTCTCCCAGTAGCTAAAAATGGTCTTCCTAAAAGGATAGGAATGTCTTTGTCGGCTTCAAAATCTAAGATAATGAAATCTGCTGGGAAAATGAACTTGTCAACCTGCACTAGGACATCCTCTATTTTTCCTGTGGGACGTGCAATGGTCTTGTCAGCCAAGATTAGTGTGACAGTGGTGGGTTTAACTTGTCCAATGCCTAAATTGTTGAAAACAGATAAAGGCATCAAATTTATGCTAGCCCCCAGATCACACAAAGCTTTTCCTATTTCTTTCCCACCTATGGAACAAGGGATAGTGAAACACCCTGGGTCTTTCATCTTAGGTGGTATTGTGTTGGTGACAAGTGCATTACAACCTTCAGTTAGAGCAACAGTTTCATATTCATTTAACTTTTTCTTTTTGCTCAAAATGTCCTTAAGGAACTTGGCATAACTGGGCATCTGCTCGATTGCTTCAACCAAAGGGATGTTTATGTGTAATTCCTTGAATATGTCTAGGAATTTCTTAAACTGCTGTTCCTCTTTCTGATTCCTCAACCTCTGGGGGTAGGGGACATAGAGAGGGACAGGTTTAATGACAGGTTGTTTTGATTGATTTGAGCAAGATGGATCCTTAATGCCTGTGGTGTGAGGTATTCCAGGTGCAGGTGGACTTACAAAACTGGACATAGGGTGGTCTTTACCACCCTCAAATGTCTTCTTCCTAGGGGTTTCCTCAGGTTGTGTTACAGATGGAGTGGTATTTGAAAATGCAGACCCTAAGTATGGAGTAGGAGTAGGTGTAGGTGCAGGTGTGCTCTTTTTGGACATCTTTTCAAATTCAGCTTTTGTTTGGGGTCCAAAAACAGGTTCACCTAAGCTTTTTCCATCTCTAAGAGTTATGGCCTTGACATGTTCTTTCCCAGGTGCTCTTGGGACTTCAGTGTTGCTTGGTAGTGTACCCATGGCTCGGTTAGATTGCTGTTGAGCAAGTTGACTCACTTGGGTTTCCAAGTTTCTGAGTGCTGTGTTCTGCTGATTTATGATTGTCTGAGTCTGGGTTATAAAGCCTTTCATCATTGCTTCCAAAGAAGGAGATGAATCTGGGTGTAATGGTGGTTTTTGATGATTGTGATGATGATGATTGGGATTTCTCCCTGGTGCTTGATACTGTTGAGAATTACCTTGTTGGTTTACAAATGAGGGATTTCCTTGTTGCTTTTGTTCACTTTGGTTTGATCCACTACCGTAAGAAAAACCTGGATGGTTTTTCCAACTGGCATTGTATGTATTGCCGTAGGTTTTAGCCTGGTTTTGCACATAGCTGACAGATTCAGTGTTATGTGGACAGTTTGCAAAACCATGCTCTCCTCCACAACATACACACGAGATAGCACGTACAGTTTCTTCAGAAGTAGGTGCAATTTGCTTTACCTCCTGACCATTAGTTAAATTTTTAATCATGTTGGCCATGGAGGATAGCTGAGCTGAAAGTGCAGTTATTGCATCTACTTCATGAATTCCTGCAGTTCTTTTTGGGTTTGTGATTGCAGCCCTTGGATCAGACCAATGTGAGTTGTTAATGGAAATCTTTTCAAGGATTTCGTACCCCTCATTATAGGTACTTGAAGTGAAAGCCCCTCCTGCCGTCGCATCGAGCATTTGTTTTGCATTGGGATTTAACCCATTGTAAAACGTCTCGAGTTGAATACAGTAGGGGATGCCATGATGAGGGCATCGTCTCAACAATTCCTTGAATCTTTCCCACGCATCAGGAACAGGCTCGTCATCCCATTGCACAAATGCACAGATTTCCTTACGGGATTTTGCGTTCCTGTTGGGTGGGAAATATTTTCGCAAAAATTTTTCAGCCATATCATTCCATGATGATACAGAACCTGGCTGGAGGTAATCAAACCATGACCGTGCTTTATCCCTGAGAGAAAATGGAAAGAGAGTAAGTCTCAAGTAATCACTAGAGACTCCAGGGATAAGGAATGCATCAGAAAGTTCCATAAATGATTTTAAGTGAGCATGTGGATCTTCTGATGGCAGTCCTCCGAATTGGCCATTGGTTTGCAACATGTGAAACATAATTGGTTTGAGTTCAAAATGGAGGGTATTTAATTGTGGTCTAGAAATCCCTGAATTTAATAAATCCAAAACAGGGGTTGCATAGTCCATAATTCTACCCTCTTTTGAGTTAGCAAGATTGATTATGTTTGGAGCTTCTGCCCTTATGGGCCCTTGTTGCATGGGTTCATGGTCATCCTCTTCTTCACCAGTTTCTTCCTCATCATGAAAATGCATATCTAAGTGGTGTTGATGAGGAGGTGGTTGAATAGGTCCTGCTGGTTGAAGAGGTGGTGGTTGATGTGGGGGTGGTTGAAAGAATGTTGGCATTCCAGCCATGGGTCTTATTTGAGGTCCTGGTTGTTGTACCGTAGGTCTTGGTACTACTCCAGGTGGTGGTGCAACTGGTCTTTGTTGAGGTCCCGGAGTATGTGGTGGGGGTGGAGTTCCAGGATTTCGTTGGTTACTCCCCTCGGGATTATCTAACAGTCCTTGATTATTCATGAAAGCAGCTGGTAAGTGATTATTTATAGATGCTTGTGCTCTTCTTCTTTCACGAAAAGTTCGTTCAATTTCAGGATTAATTTCGAAAAATTCCCCCCGTGATCTCCGTGACATAAACCAAGACTATTTAAAACAAAACTAGAAAAACCAAATCTTTTAACAACTTTAGATTTAAACTTTTGACTCGTCAATCCCCGGCAACGGCGCCAAAAACTTGATGGAGAAATTCTTTTGTTTAATTAAAAACTCCGGAAATACCCGTAGACTAGATAGAAATAATAAGCAAGTATACCTATTAAAACTATGTCGCTTTTCAAGTAATAAAGTGGTCGTAAAACCGGATATCGTCCTCAGGGATTGAACTAAAAAGTTTGTCTTAAAAGATGTTGAAAGAAATGATTTCAGATGGCGAATTTGAAGAATTATCTTTTGTTTGGTTGAATGTGTTTGAACTTGTGAACACTAATTAAAAGAAGTTCGGGTGTAAGATTTGGGATGGCATTTTAGTGTTGGTCTAATAGAATCATGCAAAGCATGCTTATGGTAACAAATCTACTCTTATCATTGGTTGTAAGATAAATCCTCTCGAATTATCTCTAAGGTATTATTAGATTAATCGTTAGTCTACATCTCTGTATGACGTCTAATTAATGAATAATTTCTTAGAGTTCTTAAAAACCTATGGATTAATAAATCTCTTTATTACTCCATATTAACCAAGTTTTTAAATATGACTAATGTCTTATAAATAAGATCATCTCATTGTATATATTAACTAGTGATTATTTTTGAAACTCAATCTATTATTAATAGGAATCAAAGGTAATCTTCTCAAATCTCCCTTTAATCCCTATAATAATAGATGTACATGCTAATGATTTGTCTCCAAACCATTGTACTTTAACATTTCATAAAATTACCAATAAGTTAATATTTTATTAGTAGCTTGGTGACCAAGGTTGGAATGATAAGATTCATTTGTTACCAAAAAGTTATCTATTTTTCTTTCACCAAAACCTCCATCTTATATCTTACACCCAAACTAGTGGTTTTTAGCCACTCATGCTTGGATGTAAATGCAAGATTGTAAGAGAAAGCATATAAATGTGCAAGTAATGTAAAGCAATTATAAAGACTAGTTATATAAATCTAACTAAGAAAGCGTATAAATTGCGATAAGAAAAGACAATAAATATAAAGACGGAAATGTAAATTATATATATATAAAGCTTATAAATTGCAATAATGAAAGACAAGAATGTAAATGTGCAGGAAATGTAAAGACGGAAATGTAAATTATCTTTATAAGAAGCTTAGAAATTTAAGAAAAGAGAGACAATGATCCCACTTGAAAATGGAACTTTTGATGTTGAAAACTTTGTAGAATCAATGGTTAAGAACATGAGACTTTAATAAAAATACTTTGCAAATGATTGAAGATTTGGAAATAAATGCCAAGAACTAAAGGAAGTACCAAAAGATTTACTTGTATTAAAAGCTTAGAAAGGAGGAGAGAAGAGAGACACAACTAATCTCTTAGTTGTGGTGGGATGAGATTTAATGCTACCCCAAACCCTCTATTTATAAGGGGAGGGAGGGGCCAAAAGTGTAAAATCTCATCCTAATAACTACTAATTAAAAGAGTATCTAACAAGCTATTACAATATTAAACTAAATGGAAGGTTCATGGATGAATAAATGAGTTATAAACCAAAAAGGACAATTGCTAAAGACTAGTGGGCAATAGAAAAGCAGTTTCCAGGGTGAATAATCGCATTTCCAATCCCACTTTTCCAGCTGTCCGTCAAAAATCGCGTTTTCAGCTCGGCTTCCATCCTTCCTGATGCTGCAGCATCTCCTTTCTCCAATCTGTTTCCAAAAGAGAGTGAATTTAGTCGCCGATCATGCATAAAACAAGTAAATTCCAATTCCAACCCATAATTACGCAACTATATGTAAACTTATATATATATAACACATATGAGATATAAAATGCACAAAAGTCCTAAAAAAACTATAAAAATGAAGTGTAATAAGCACTAAAATATAGGGCTTATCAGCGTAGCAATTGAAGGTGAAGATTAATTGGGGAAAATCATACCCTAGCTTTTGGAACTTTCTATCTTTTTTGTTTCTCCACTGCTAGGTATGAGAGGATCATGAGAGTGTAATGCATTGTAGATAGAGGAGGATCATGAGAATTTAATGCATTGTAGGTAGAAGAAGATCATGAGAGTTTAATGCATTGTGGGTAGAGGAGGATCATGAGAGTTTAATGCATTGTAGGTAGAGGATCATGAGAGTGCAATGAGGGGGAGTACCATGGCCATTACACTACTCATGGGAGAATTTTTTTTCTTTTTTTTTAATTTCTAACATTAGTTATGATATATATATATATATATATATATATATATATATATAGAGAGAGAGAGAGAGAGAGAAAGGTTCAAACAAGAACAAAATCAATTTGCAAGAACAAAGGAACAATTCTGGATCACATATGATGTGGGTCCCACATAATAAAAAATCATATATGATTTAGTGGGCACTAAATCTGATTTTTTATTATGTGGGACCCACATGGGCCCACATCAATATGTGGCTGAAAATGGGTTCCTTTGTTCTTGCAAATAAGGTTGTTCTTGTATGAACCTCCCTATATATATATATATATATATATAGGGGAAGGATCAAACGAGAAGCATATCAATTTAAGAAAAAGCGAGAAGCAATCTCAGCCACTCATCTCAAGCCAATCATATATGAAAATGACTTTTGTGTACAAAATCACATATGATTAACAAAGGAAAAGTTCAGGTACAAAAAACATGTACAAAATCATATATGATTCATATAGTAGATCATATAGAAAATCACATGTGATTAACAACGTCAACGAGTTGCGCAACTTGCCCCGCGACCAGAGGTCGCGCGTGTGCTTTTTCTTGTGTACAAAATCACATATGATTAACAAAGGAAAAGTTCAGGTACAAAAAACATGTACAAAATCATATATGATTCATATAGTAAATCACATGTGATTAACACCGTGCGCGACTTACGCGACCTTCCCCGTGACCTGAGGTCGCGCGTGTCGTTTTTTTTCATCAAAAATCGAATCGGATGGCTGAGATTGCTCCTCGTTTTTTCTTAAAAAGTTATATTTTTCATATGAACCTCCCTCTATATATATAGGCAGGTTCATGCAAGAACCAACCCCATTTGCAAGAACAAAGGAACTAAGACCATTCGCGGCCATAGCCGGCAGCCGATCGATACCGGCTCGGTACCGCCGGCAATACCGCCGCGGGTATCCGGTGCGTTACCAGGTGCCGGCCAAACAACGAACGTCTTCACCCCCCACCCACCCCCTCCAACGGTCGACAACGGCTAGCTTTTTTGTTTTTTTTTCTTTTCCAATTTATCTATATATATATATATATATCTTTATTTTTTTACCTCAATTTTATTCTCTCACAATCATCCTGTTATACCCCTCTTATTCACTTATTCTCAATTTAAACATCCATTTATCCTCCTCTTAATGTAAATTTATTATTTTTAATATATTAATATTTAATTTTAAAGTTAATTGTTTTAATTTGATATTTTATTATTTAAATAAAATGGATAGTGGTAAAGATGGTACGGGTAAGGATGATATGGTATTGGTAAGGTGGTGGTAAGATAGTGGAATGTTGATGTGGCGTTGAGGTGGCAGCTAGTAAAGGTGGTACGGGTAAGGATGGTACGGTATTGGTAAGGTGGTGGTAAGATAGTGGAATGCTGATGTGGCGCTGAGGTGGCAGTTGATAAAGAGTGGTAAAGGTGGTACGGGTAAGGATGGTCTAACCTTGGCCATACATTGATGTGGGTCCATGTGGGTCTGACATATTAAAAAATCATATATGAATTAGTGGTGGGTCCCACTTGAATCATATATGATTTTTTATTATGTGCGACCTACATGGGCCCACATTATATGTGATTGTGGTTAGTTTCTTTGTTATTGCAAATTAGGTGAGTTCTTGTTTGAACCTACTCCTAGATATATATATATATATATATATGTATTATTTGTGTTTATTATTTATATGATATGTATGTATGTATATATAGAGGGGGGTTCATACAAGAACAACCCAATTTGTAAGAACAAAGAAACCAAGGAAATCACATGTGATTTTGTGCTACGATAGAAAAAGCGTGTGTAGGCTACGCTCCGACAAGGCAAGTGGGTGAGCCACAAGTGGGAGTCCATGCACAAAATCACGTGTGGTTTTGTTGGTTACTTCATTCTTGCAATTTGGTTTTGTTCTTGTTTGAACCTAATTCTGTATTAATGAAGTAGATTCAAACAAAAACAAACTCAATTTGCAAGAACAAATGGACAATTCTGGATCACATGTGATGTGCGCCCATGTGGGTGTCACATAATATAAAATCATATATGATTCAGGTGGGTTCCACCGCTTAATCATATATGATTTTTTTTAAAAGTAAACACCCAAAAGGATTCTATAAACATATTCTAACACTTCCAAAAAACAATTAGGTCCTATAAAACAATTAGGTCCTATAAAGTATATATTATATTAGGATGTTTAGACATTTTAAGCGATAAACCCAATTTTCTTATAGTTAGTGTTAAAGTAATAATTCTATATTAAAATATATACAATAAATATTATGATCAACGAATATCTTGAAACAAAGGTTTGATGGATATGGAACATAAGTAATTTGTCAGTTAAAACAAACACATGTTAATTCATGAGTTAGGAGGTGGGTACTAATAAATTGAGGCAAAATTATAAGATATATATGATTCAACTCGGTGAGATGAAATGATTCTGTTATCAGTTGTGGTAAGCGTATGCTCTTTTGTTTAAATTTTTTGGTGTAAAAATGTTGAAGAAATGGTATATTATTTTTTTGTGGTATTAGACAACAGATTTCATAAAATTTTCATACTTTATGAATACTCGCACACTTCTCATCTTTGGCAAGGTTTCAACCTTTCATACATGCTTAATATGTTTCACTTTTTTGGTGTGGCAGAGGGATGTTGATGCTTCCACTGTCTGGAAGGAGCGCAGAACTGCAGAGGGTAGAACGTATGCGTAGCTGCCTTGCTCTTAACCTGATGCAGTTTACAACTATTGTGTTTCTTCATATTAATGTTGTTTGTACTTGTGCAGATATTATTTCAACCAGGATACAGAGCAAAGTAGATGGAGAATGCCCGAGGAATTTAAGGTTTCAATCATGACTTGTTACCTTGCTATTCTTACTCTATCATGACAAAAAAGAAGAAATGTGTCTCTGTATGCAGTTGGCTCGTGAGGATGCTGAGAGAGACGTGTCTAGAGGGACTCAATCTGACATCGCGACTAATCACGGTGAGCGCGAGGCTGAGACATAAGCTTCTAGAGGGACTCAATCTGACGTTGAGACTAATCCCGGTGAGCGTGTGGAGACACAAGCTTCTAGAGGGACCATGGAGACTAATCTTGGTGATCAGAAGTGATCTAAAACTATAGTTTGATTTGAGTTAAATAACCTCAAACCCTGGATTTTTTTTGTTGGAGATTTTGTTAGAGATTAGGGGTTGTATCCCTGGTATACGACGAAATGCATAATACCGGTATCTTAGGGAAGTTATCATAGGCATCTGAGATCATAAACACACTTGTTTCCTACCTTCGAGCATTCATCTTCAACTGCAAAAACAAACACCTTGGGGGCGTTTGTTTTTTATAAGTTAGCTCTTAAAACCTCTTAAACTTGAAAATTAAGCGGTTTGCAAACTTAAGAATGTTGCTTTAATTTTAAGAAAATGCCCGAAAACCTCCTACCATCCTTTAAAATTTTAAGAGGTGCATTATGCACCTCTTAGTTTATTAGATGTGAGCTTAGACTTAGGACTTCATACCTCTTAAAAGCAATCAACACCTAAATGAATCGTCCCTCTCTCAATTTAATAGACCTCATTCGGTACAACTCCTAGCTGTGCCTGATAGACTTGGTTTGGTATCTTGTCCAACATAGTTTGAGTGTTTGACCGATGAATATGTCAACGACCAAGAATCTTACCGGTAAGAGCAAATCAATAATCAAGACTTTTACGTGGTAAGTGAAGGGTGACGGCTCTTACCCTGTTAGCGCTTAGCGCGATTACTTATTGCAGATTACACTTTTAATGGACTAAAATCTTACTTGATAAGGTAAGTGATAGTGTGAGATTAGCCGGTAAGCGCTTACTAGGTAATTGTTTAGAGAATTTGTTGGAGATGTGTTTGCACGTTTTTTTATCCTCATTTCTTACACATTTTAATTTAGTTTTCGTACCTTTTTAGTATTCTCATGCATTTTTCTTTACATTTTGCTTAGTTTTAGTTTAGAGTCGCCTATTTGTCCCACGTACATTTAACGAGTCTATTGCGAGTGTTATTTTCAGTGTTTAGGTGCGGGTGAACGACCGTGGGAATGTCGAATCACGAAAAAAGTAAGAGAAGCAGGAAAGACGAGGATGATGAGATGGACGAGATCGAAGGAAAGAAGAGCAAGAAGAAGGACAAGAAGGAGACCCCGTAAGCAAGGAAGAGCCGAGTTGAAGAATAAAAAGACAAGCGGCCGCTAGCATCGCTGTTGTCTCCGAGAACTTTTTCCCTTGGGGGTATTTTTGTCTTTTGGCACTCGGTTTAAATACATTTTTACCCTAGTTTTTCAGTACACTTTTTCAGAGCTACGATTTCATACTCTTTTTGGTAGATTTTGGGGATCTAGCTAATTTGAGGTTGGGAAAAAGGTCAAGGAGCTTTATGATTTGATTTTAACCATAGGAGATGATGGATTGATTCAATTTTTGAAGAAAATCTGCATTTCGGTATCAATTGTATCTCTTTCTCCCTATTTCCAACCTTCTTATCCTTTAATTTGAATGTTATGTTATGGTTTTTGTTAGAAATTGATTGTTTGGGTTGTTTGTTCTTATTTTGTCTATGAAATCTCCATTATCCTGCATTTGATTTAGTTTTTGCTATGTTTTATATATTAGGGATATTTGGATAATTGCCCCATGAAAAATTTAAAATTATGATTATTATTGACATTTTGGAGGTTTTTGTGTATAAAAAGTTATTTTTTAGAATTAACATTGTTGTTCAGAATTTGTCCCCACACAAATTAGTTTTTAGCTCTGCCCCTGTTCCCAATGCATTTATAAACCCACGATACCATCTTCCCCAATTCATCTTTAGGTTTGATAATTAATTGCGAGAGATTATATGAAGAACAAAATCTAAAATGAAAATCAACTATTATGGAAGCAAAATCAAACCTACAACTATGTGTTGGTGAGATTTGCAGGACCAAATTTGTAGCAACCTTAGATGAGATTCATAGGTCCAGATTTGAAGAAGCCTTAGATGATATTTTCAAGGACTGGAACTGATTTGAAGAAACCCTAGACAATGGAGGTTGCTAGATGCACCAATTTACAAAGCATGTGAATGCATTGGGAATGTAAAACGTGGTCTTTGATGTTGACGTATGTATATATATGAAGCAATTCATTTTTTAGGTAAATAGCAAATTAAAGGGTGTATTTAGCCCACCCCTAGACAATATTTGCACAAGACCAGATTTTGATACTAATGGGATATGATCAATGGTCAAGTCAGCAAAAGTGTGTATTTGTAGTGTTCTTTTAAATTTTAACTTTTTTTTTTACTTTCTACAACTACAAGATGCTTTAGCTTTCGGTAAAATTTACCAAGGATGTAGTTTCGGCAAAGCCAGGTGAACCTTATAAAAAAAGATAGGTTCAATAGTCTTTTAGTTATTTTTTATTATTAAATTTGATTTAGAATAATTAAAAATTGTTACATGAGTAAATATGATATTTTGATAGATTATAATATTTGTAGATTAGGTTGACTAAATATAATATTTTCAATGTTAATAAGGGCATATATGAAATTAATCCATTCAATAAAATACATAAGCTTTGCTTCTACCTTTTTGGTAGAGAGACTTGTAAAACATAATTTACAACACATGATTTAAGTAGCAAACAAAGGTACTATGAATAAGAAAAAAGTAAACAAACACAAGAGAATGATATAAGATAAAAATTATATCACATTGGTTGAAAAAAAAAATAAGTTCTAATTTTGTAGATACAAACAACATTTTTAGCGCTCCAAAGCTCAAAGAAATAAGTGGTCCAATGAATTTGAATTCAACTTAAAATTTGTTGGTTTCTAAACTTTTATTTTCAAATAATTTTTGGAAGGGGCGTTTGATTCATTTCAAGGAATGAGAATGAAAATGAAAATGGGAATGCAAGAGAATGGGAATAGGAATGAACATTGCATTGATTCTGTTTGGTTAACCCAATATAATCAATGAAAAATCGCTCCATATTAAAAAAATATGTTTTTCCATCTTAAATATACAAAAAATATTTCATTTAACATTCATAGATGGAATAATGCATGAAAAAGAACCAAGTAGAAACAAAAATTTCATTCCGCCCAATTTGGTCAGGAATGGAAATTAATGGATCTGCAGGAATGATTCCATTATATAGTATCAAATCAAACAGCAGTTTTCATTCTCATTTCCATTCCTGACCCCTCAATACCCCTAACCAAACGCCCTTGATTTTGTTAATTCATTTGACATAAAATTTGTAGAATTTGTTGGAGGCCATGTAATAATTTTTAGAGATTTTGAAGTTTTGATATTTTAGAAACTTTGAAGTTATGTTAATATCTTTTAGAAAATCCGTTGTAAATGCTTTTAATCTTTTGTTTTGGAGATTTTGATTAAGTGGCTTCTAATTTTAAAGAAAATTGAAGATTTTTTTTTTGACAAATCTTTTTAAGAAAAATTAAAGAATCAATTAAAGATTTTTTTACATGCCATTAACTATTTAATTTTTCAAAATCTCACGTAAAGTTTTGCTTTGTTCCAAACCCTTATTCTGACCTAAATGAAGCTTATATATCATTAATTATATTACCAAAATATTCAATATAATTAATAACTTTTGTTTTAAATATTTCATATAAAAGATTCGTATTGTTAAAAAAGGAGAATTTTATTAGAGTTAATGCATTTCTTTTGGCAAAGTTTTTTTTTTATTTTTTATTTTTTATTTTCATCTGTTTAGGATTTGAAATCCCTATAGATATGCAAGGACCTACTACCATGGAATTGGATAGTGTTTTACCACTTACCATGAAAATTGAATTAAAGGAGGGGACCACACTCAAAATCGCCACGTGTCGCGTTCTCGGTTGTCATCACGTTCACAACCAAAAAAGTGGTTCACATTTGAACTTTCCTCTCTCTCTCTCTCTATATATATATATATATATATTCCTATCCAACAATAGAGTGTTCATCAAATAAAAACCATTTTATTAGTGAAAACCCGTAAAAACCAACTAAAATATTTTTTAAGGATTTCTTTAATCAAATACTATGATATTAACTATTGTTACACATATATTTTTTTTCATAATGTAAGTATCATCCATTAAAAAATAAAAATTATATATATATATATATTATGAATAAAAAATATACAACATTTTTATCATATTATGAAACAAATTCATGAATGATACTCACCTTATGAATTAAAAAAACATGTGAAACAATATATCAATTCTAACATTTGATGGAAAAAAATTGTTAAAAAATTATTTTTTACTCGGTTCTCACTAATAAAATGGTTTTACAGGATTTAACCTCTCCAACAATATATATATATATTTATATATTAAATATTCAATTTTCAGGGTAGTATACTAGTGTTATTTTTATATCGGGCTTATGAGCTTATTATTTTATTTTTCTACATACATATATATAAAACCTATAATTCAGTATCTACAAGTTTTATTCTATTATATACAAGCAAATTATATGCTAAAATACACATTATTGAAATTTATAAAGTTATATAATAAACAATATATTATTTCTTATAAGTAGCAAAACATTTGTCTTTCTAGTTTACTTATTTGAATTTTTTTATAATAATTATAATACATTAATTTTTATTAGTATTTATTAATAAAAAGGAAAAAAAAACAAAAAAAAAGAATAATATTAGAGAGAGAGAGGAGCAATTAAATGATTGCTCAAACTTCTAGGTATTTTTTTAAAGATACTATGTAATAAATACTATAGGGTAGGGTGTCTTGTGATCCATAGGGTGGGGTGTATGAATCCATACCCTATAAGATAAAGCAAATAATGTTTATCTAGGTATATAATCACTTTTATTAAAGAAAGGGTATGTAATAATTTAAAGATTTGAGTCATTGAGATGGTGAATTATAAAATTGGTCATTATATATGTTTTGATGTGTTTCTCTTAAGTACCCTTTTGTTATGTTTGTATAGTTTTCGGTTTTTATAGTATATAAATTATTTTATCATGATCATTTAACTAACAACGTCAAAATAAATTATTTTAACTCTATTAAATTAAGGATCATTTTAAGTTTTATGCATATTTTTCTGTCATCTGTCTTATAAAGAAAAAATGCTTATATATATAATTGATGAGAAATGTTCATAGCGAGAAAAACATATTTTTTTAAGAAAACGTGAAGACGAATTTCAGTCACTCTCATCCGATCAATAAATGCGGATTTAATCAAGTCCCCTCCTTTAATAATCTTCACCCCTCCTTGAATCGTGTCAATCCTCCGTAATCGCATCCACCATAACCGAAGATATATGATTGAGATTCGTTATCACGTTTTCTTATATTGACATGATTCTCATGTGAACGACACCTCTATAATTGATTGCCATAACTATATCGAGTCTTCTAATATGTTTTATACATATTCATTTACAATCAATATCACATCATTTATAATTATGGGTTGATAGAGGTTGAGAATAATAAATTTTTGGTTGACTTTGATAAGACCTCCTTTTTGCTTTGGTTGGGAATCTTTTGAGTGGGACCACAAGCGTCTTATTTGGATGGATATTCACTTCTGAATAATATTTACTATTTTAATCCTTCAACTACTCATAACATGTACATTTACGTCACTTTTAAAAGTTACAAACACGTTTAATTTTTTAATTTATTACAAGTAAATCCCTTATAACTTCTTGTTTTAATTTATTTCAAGTTAAATAAGCAAGTTTTAAACATTATCGTTTTAAATAGTTTAATATAATTATCAAGTTTATCACCTAAAACATATAATTCGTCTATTACCTTTTTTTCTTTCAAAATCGATTATATTAATTTTTTAATCTAATATCGATAACTAAACCCGACTTGGGAGCAGGGCGAGATGGTACTCTAGCATGTATTCCCTTTGACAACAAACATACTACAATAGCATTGCTTGTCCTATTAGACTAATAATGTTGTAAAGATCCCAAGTGTGAAACGTAAAGTGTAGTTGATGGCAAACAAAAATCAAACTACTTTTCGCTGAAAAAAAGATCATGACTAAGACATGCGTTTCATACATCACTCGAATTTTATGGTGGGTAACGGGCGGGACAAAAATGTATTCTCACACTTGCATATCTATATACATTCATTATTATATGTAAAATATATTTGATTTCAAATATTATTATTTAATATAGTGATGGTTTATTATAGTTTTGATTTAAAAAGTAGATTTTTACTAAACGAATATCCAGTAGGTTTTTCAAAAACCCGCTAGATATTAGTTCCTTGCACCTGTCCAACATTAGTTATTGGCAGGATGCTTAAAAAAGGGTTGCGATCGGGGTTAGGAGATCTATTGCCCACCCAATCCCAACCCTGGTTTCTCTAGGGGTGTTCAATATTTGAATGCTATTCGTAAAAATTGAAATTCGAACCGACTCAAACTCAAATAATCTAATACAAATCGGTTTGTTTGGTTTTCAAATCGGTTTTGGACTCGATTCGAAAGTTTACATTGGTTTTCGAATCGAATTTTGAATTTATAAAAATATTCGAAATCCGACTCGAAATTCGAGCGTGTATATACACATAAGATTATATATAGATATATAAATTTCAAGCTTTATGATTTCTAGTTATCCACATTGTGGGAATTTTTTTCTTTGGGTTTTTGTTGGCTATCTACATGACTACATTGTAGGAGGTTTTTTGGGTTATTTGGAGTTTGTTATATGATATTTTGTTGTTGTTATATGGAATTTTGGATGTTTGTCATTGTTAATTGATAATTTGTAATATTAATATTTGAATGGGATATTCAATATGAGTGAATGGCTAAATCTAATGCGGATGTTCATCCCTTTTTTGGATCAAATTATTAGTTTTTATTCCCTGATTTTGTAGTAAAATAGTTTTTTCAACTGAATTTGGATAAACCCGAATTCGACTTGAATTCGACAATGCGAATTCGAGTCGGTTTTACATGTTTCATTTCGAATTCGAATCGAGTTTCGAATTTACCTAAAAAAAAAAAATTCAAATTCGAACAACCCGATTCGAAGAATTCGAGAAACCCGAAATTCGACTCGATGAACACCCCTAGGTTTCTCTACCGTTTTGGCACATTACTTCAAGACACAAAAGTCAATTATGAATCTAAACAACAAAAAGTTGATTTTCAGAGGACTAAATCTAAACATTAATAAAACACCATGGACTTAATTTGCACTTCACTCCAATAATCACAATCCTTATCAAACTACAATTCCCATTGGTAGCTATCCAAAAGATTCCACATAATATAAAAAGGGCACATCAGTAATCACCATACCTTCAAGAATTCTTGAATCATGGCGGGTATCTCAATCGATGTTCCAATCACTGAGGAGGATCCAACGGCCGCCGCCACCGACACCGCCGACGAATGTCTGATAAAAGAAGTCGAACTAACGGTTCCGAAAACCGACGATCCAACAATTCCGGTGCTCACGTTTAGAATGTGGGTGTTGGGTATCGCATCGTGTGTGATTTTGTCGTTTGCGAACCAATTTTATTGGTACAGAACCGAGCCATTGTCCATTAGTTCAATAGCGGCCCAAGTGGCCACTGTTCCTATTGGTCACTTAATGGCTCGGACCATAACCAAACGGGTATTTTTTAAAGGTCGATGGTTCGAGTTCACGATGAACCCTGGTCCGTTTAATATGAAAGAACATGTTCTCATTACGATCTTCGCGAATGCTGGGGCTGGGACGGTTTACGCTACTCATATATTGAGTTCTGTGAAGCTTTTTTACAAGAAGGAGTTGGCTTTTCTTCCTGCATTCATTCTTATGCTAACTACCCAGGTTAGTTACTTATTTTCTTGAAATCTTTAAAAAAACTGGGTTTTTTTTGATTTTTTTTTTATATTAATCTTGATCTTGAACTCGCGAATGTCGTAGGTTTTGGGGTTTGGCTGGGCTGGACTTTTCCGGCGGTTTCTCGTTGAACCGGCCGAGATGTGGTTTCCGGGGAACTTGGTTCAGGTCTCGTTGTTCAGGTATTTATTGGTTTTACATATTCTTAAATGACATTAGAGCAACTTTATAAAGATTTATAAGGCTATGCGTACCGCATACGGGTTCTAGCGGGTATGGGAGGTTAGTGAGCAATTGAGCATAGGGCACGGGCTTAGATGGAGGCTCCCAAACCCGGGCTCCCCTCTCTCTCTCTCTCTTCTTCTTTCTCTCTCTTGAAATATATAAAATTTATATAAATATATAAATAATATTATATTTATTATATTATAAATATATAAATGTTATATATACTATAATTAAATTAGTGTATTAAATGTAATATCTTCTCTCTATATATATATATATATATCGGATAATATTAATTTTTTAAAATCTCTTTATTTGTTTCCAAATTTTTTATCCAAATATTCGAAACAACTTTATCTATTTTGTTATAAAAGTCAAACCATTTTAATTTTTCAAAACATGATAAACGGATAAGAGATTTGAATAAGCAAAATCCAAAACACTCTCTCACTATAACAATAATCTTTTTAGAAGCCCTGTTACTATATAATAAAGTAGTATAGATGGTCTGTCATGATTAGTAAACAAAAATATTAGATAGATGGGTTCATAAATCATAAGGCTATATTAATTTTGGACCCAACCAAGACTAAACAGATGAATATTTTAGCCACTTTTGATTTTGTAATAAATTAGACAGGCAGGTTCATAAGTTGCGTTATATAAATTTAACGTTGATGACCCATTTTATGTGACATATAGGTCGTTGCACGAGAAGGAAAAGAGACCGAAGGGGGGAACCACGCGAACGCAGTTCTTCATCATCGCTCTAATATGTGGCTTCGCTTACTATATCTTTCCCGGATACCTTTTCCAGATGTTAACGTCGCTCTCGTGGATGTGTTGGATCAACCAAAAGTCCATTCTCGTCAACCAACTCGGCTCGGGCCTAAATGGGATCGGGATCGGTGCTTTTGGACTCGATTGGACCACCATCGCGTCTTACCTCGGCACCCCTCTAGCCAGCCCATGGTTCGCCACCGTAAATGTAGCTGTGGGTTTGCTCTCGTGATGTACGTGGTCACACCCATAACTTATTGGCTCGATATCTACCGAGCCAAGAACTTTCCGTTTTTCTCGTCCGAACTCTTCAAAGCCGATGGTTCCACTTACAACACTTCTGCTATCATTAACTCCAACTTTCAGCTCGATAAAGTTGCCTACGATAAACAAGGCCAATTATACTTGAGTTCCTTCTTTGCCGTGACTTATGGTATCGGTTTCGCTACGCTTTCTTCAACAATCGCTCACGTCTTGCTCTTCAATGGAAAGTATGATCCTATATCATGTCTTGCTCTTAAATATGTCGGGCCGTTTCGGCTTAGTGGGACTTATAGCTTATTCAATCAGCTATACATCACTGTTTGATGATGGCTTAATAATATAGAAGGCGGCTCATTTAGCCAAGTTTTTTTTTTTCTTTCCAAACATGTCCCTTTGGATTAAAAACGTGTTCCTTCCATCTAGGAAAATAACCTTCCAAAAAAAAAAATCTTCTCAATCTATATAGGTAGATTAATCCTCACAAACAATTTTATCCATACATGCCTTAATTGGAACCAACCAAATAACCCCTAAATGTTTTAGTCTAAAGGTATTTTTCATAGATGGAAGGAGCAAGTGTTTGGGGGTCAAAACGGTCGAAAAAACATGGTTTTCGCATAAAGCTCTTGCTGAATAAGCCCCTTCTTATGCCATTAAGCCACTACCAAAAATTTATGAGTCCCATTAAGTTGTTAACAAACAGGCCCTTAAATGTCTTAATAGAATGCGTTACATCGTGTCATATAGACGTGTTATAAATCATATTTTCTTTTTTCAGGGATATACTTGATAGGATGAGAGGGGTGTTAAGAAAGAATAAGAAAGAGGATGTGCACACGAAGCTTATGCGCGCATACAAACCGGTGCCAATGTGGTGGTTTTATGTTATTCTCGTGTTAAATATCGCACTTATTTTGTTCGCATGCCAGCATTACGCCCCCACACTCCAGCTGCCGTGGTGGGGCGTCTTACTGGCATGCGGCATCGCGATCAGCTTCACCCTCCCCATTGGTATCATCACTGCCACCACAAACCAGGTAACAACACAGTTTGACTTTTTTGGGTCAACCTGTTCCTTTCAAGATTCTCCATTTATGATGGAATTTGCATTGATTCAATGCCCACACTTTTTACAATTTCTAAAATTTGATTTTTATTTTCAATTCCTTAATGAAATTTTACACAAATTTAAATTTTTGATTAAAATCATTGTGAATTTGACCAGAAATCTGAATTTTCCTGTAACTTAAAACCAGGTTTGACTTTTTTAGGTCAAACCTATTTTTTCAAGATTCAAAATTATATGATGAATTCTGTACAGATTCAATCCCATGGTCTTGAGATTTAAATATTTTTTTATAAAATTTTGATTCTATATTGAATTTTTTTTCAAACCATCGATCAATCATCTGAATTTGTAATTGAAACTATAGTCAATTTGACAAGAACACATGAAGCTTCTTGACTTGTTTCTAACTATGTTTTTGCTAAACAGACACCGGGTTTGAACATCATCACCGAATATATGATCGGTTATATCTATCCTGGCCGACCCGTTGCGAATATGTGCTTCAAAGTTTACGGATATATCAGCATGGTTCAAGGGTTGACTTTTATTCAAGACTTAAAACTTGGACACTACATGAAGATCCCACCAAGAGCAATGTTCATGGCTCAAGTAAGTTTCGAGTAGATTATGTTTTTCGTCTATGTGGTTCGTTAAAAGTTGCGACTTTCGTTCGATGGTTTAAAAATTGCAGCTTTCATCCCTAAGATTTGTAATTTATTGACATTTTTGTCCTTATCATCTACAATCTATTGTTGATTCGGTCATCGTGGTTTAAATTCCTTTACTATTTTGATCCTTTGTACAGTTCTACTTAAAGGTAGAAATTAGCCTAGGGACGAAAATCGAAAAAATTTGGAAACCATGGGGACGGAAATGGCTATTTCTAAATCATAGGGACGAAAATGGCAATTTCTAAATTATAGGGACGAAAATGGCAATTTATAAAAAACCACGGGGACTAGTTTTGTACTTTACTTTTTCGTTCTTTTTTGTTTGTAAGTTTATAAATGTTTTAATAGACTACTTTAATTGCATGTCTTACATGCAGTCTATTAAAACATTAAGCCATTTATGGCATCTCGTTAACGTATTTTCATTTTTTTGGGGGTAAATTTACAGGTTCTTGGAACAATCATATCGGTTATCGTATACCAAGTGACAGCATGGATGCTAATGGAAAGCATCCCGAACCTTTGCAATGTTGAATTGCTACCGAAAGACAGTCAATGGACATGCCCGATGGACCACGTGTTCTACGACGCTTCGGTCATATGGGGTCTCGTGGGCCCGCAACGGATCTTCGGGAACCTTGGGGTCTACCCCGCGATCAATTGGTTCTTTTTGATCGGGGCCGTTCTGCCGATCCCGGTTTGGATCGCCCACAAGCGCTACCCGAATAAGACTTGGATCCAGTACATCCATTTCCCGGTGTTGTTGGGATCGACCGCGATGATGCCCCCGGCCACGGCTGTGAACTACACGAGTTGGATTCTCGTTGCGTTTTTGTCAGGTTTCGTGGTTTTCCGGTACTACCCGAAGGCGTGGCAACGACATAACTATGTGCTTTCAGCAGGTCTTGATGCTGGGACGGCTTTCGTGAGTATCTTGTTGTTTCTCGGGCTGCAAAGCACTGGGGTTTCGGTGGATTGGTGGGGAACAATCTCGATGGGTGCCCGCTCGCGACTTGCCCAACTGGCAAGGGCGTTGTTGCTCCCGGGTGTCCGGTTTTTAGTTAATTTCAGTTAGATTTATTAGATAAGTGTCTTTTTTTTTCCTTAATGATTTGCAAGTTTGTTGAAGTTTTTTAAGATCGATATCAAGTAGTTTATGTGTAGATAGATATTTTATTAAGGTGAGTCTTATTGAAGTATAAATGTAAGTATATTTTTCTTTTATTCAATAGAGTTAATGAGTTAAACAAATTAATCTATTTATTAATAAATATATAAAAAATCACATTTAACTTTTTAATCCAATCACAAATTTTCATTTACACAAGGAAAAAAACACAAAAATTTAAAAAAAACTGATCAGAAAAAAGATGATTGTTCATGAAGAACATTCAAATGAGCCAAAATCTTAGCAGCAAGAGACTTCATACCATGGCTTCCTCTCTGTGTAATCTCAACCAATGCCATATGCGCCATCGTTTTATACTTCTGTTTATACTCCGGCTGCCGGAATATTCTCTCCAACGCAACCAACGCCTTCTCCTGCAACCGTAAACTCCCCGAACTCAACAGCTTCACCATCTTTGCGATCGCACCGCCGCTTTCCAACACCTTGCTCCCCTTCTGCAGCTGCTCCCCATTGACCAACGTCAACAGCGCGTCGAGCGCGGCCTCGACCGCCCCGAAATCGGGCTCGTCGAGTACCTTCGCAAGCGGGGTCACGGCAATGGCCTCGAGAAGGCAGAACGAGGACTCGACCGTGCAGATTCCCGAGTGGACCGCACAGCCTGTGTCGGGTGCCGACCCGCAACAGCTGAAGAAACCCGATCGCCGCTCCACGGGCGCGCTTAACGAGTTGGAGCTTTCCGAGAATTGGGCGAGCGAGATCGCCACGTTTCGTTTCGTTAACGGGCTCCCGTAATCTAGCAACTGGACTAGAGTCGGGATGATCCCGGTTTCCGCCACCTTTTTTTGGAGCTCTCGATTCGATGAAACGGTGAAGCGGGAAAGGGCTCCGGATGCGCTTTCGATCATGAGATCGTTTTTCTGAAGGCGGTTGGATAGGACGGAGATGATTGTTTGGAGGGCACCCGCATCAACGATCCATCGGGTCATTTGCGGGTTTCTCGGGAGGTTAGAGATGATTTCCATTATGGCAACGCCCTCTTCGATGTTATCGGAAATCTTTACGATTTTAAGCAAAGTCTCGATGCATTTAGACCCGACGTGTTCGACAAACGTTTCGTCATCGCCGTCTTTTGTTAGGATGCAGAACAGCTTCACGGCGTTTGATCTAACGGTTTGATTTTCGTGTTCACATAGCTGAACCAGGACTTGGACGGAAGAAATCTGAACAAAACATGAAGATAATTTAGCAACGTTGAAGAGATGTTGCAACAAAATCGGCTTTATTGGACATTAAATATGTCCTAAATGTTTTAATAGACTGTTTTATAGGACTTAGATTTATTGAACCAGTCTACCCGGGTTCAATCCCAAGGGGAGTCAATTAAGGAATGAGGAGTACCCAGTCCTTGGGGTCCAGTCATAGATTGGGCTTCCCACAGGCCAGTCAAAGACTGTGGTTCAGCTATAGGTCCAGCGAAGCTGAGCCGGGACACTGGTGGATTAGTGGGCTGCCCATGGGTGCCCGATACCGCTAGGGAGGTGTTCATGTGTGTTTGCGGTAGTCGTTCGTTGGTTCGATGCCACTACGCCCCCCCCCCCCCCCCCCCCCCCCCCCCCCCAAATTGAATCTTTTCCTAAAAGAGCCCTTGTAGAAAAAATATGTAAGGTTCCTACATATAAACAGGTTTGACGCGAGTGATATTGAAAACACACCTTCCGTAGAGTTTTCCTGATTTTGAGACCCGAAGGAGATTGACAAACTGCAAGAAACATCCTAAGAACATTTTGTTGAACATTTGGTCCGTATAATGAAATGAGAGAAAATAACTTGAAAACATCTTCTTCGGATTCTAGAAAAGGTGTCTCCTCGTGATCGTCTTTGTGAGAAGTTAACGATAAAGCCAGATTCATAATTGTGGCTACAACCTTTTCGACGAGATTCGGCATTGATAAGCTCTCACGAAAGAGTATTCCAAACAAAATCTCGACGACGCCTTGTTTCATCATTTTTAGTCCATTTTGTGGCACACTGGAGAGCTTCTCGAGAGCTAAAATGGCTGCCTTCTTCATCTCTATATCGATGTGGGAGAGTAAAGCAACAAGCGACTCCACCGCTCCATTGTCACAAACCATGAGCTTTGCGTGATCAGTCATCTCGACTTCTGACAACGTCTTGGCCATCACTCGTTGAACGCTTTCGGACCCTGCGTTGATTTGGTATAAACGTAAAAACGGAAGGTGACTTAGACTTAAACTTAATCATGAATTCCATCCAAATACAAGAAAATTTTAAGCAATGGTTAATTACCTGAAGAAAGAAGGTGAAGTAAAGGTCCAAAATAATTAGCATTGGCCATTTGCACAATGTTCTGATGAAGAAAAGAGAGATTCTCCAAAAGTTGTTTGGCATCATGAGCAGCTTGAGCATCATCACTACCAGATAAGGTCACAAGAAGAAGTATGCAGCCTTGACTACTTCCAATTATGTTTCTTGCCACTTCATTTTTGGACAATTCCATAAGCAATTGCAATGCCAACTTACTTTCTTCGATCTTTCGTGCAAGGGAACACACGATTAATTTGATAGCATCATCTGTTTCCGCTATGCTTTCCTGCAAGTTTTTAATATGAACTTGTGAACTTTTAATCGAAGTGTGATAAAAGTTAATGAATCTTTTGAGCCACTAGAGGGTTTGCCTAGCGGTTACCTTCAATGCCATATGGGATTAGTACCTTTTTATAATTTAATTGCTACAAAACAGGTGTTTTTAACATAGTTTTAAACATTACTACAAACAAATTTCTATGAAATCCCATGAAGTACCAACTACCCCATGCAATTGCTAAATCCCATGTTATATGATTTCAAATCCAAGCATTCCTTCAAACCAAACAAAAAATTGGAATGAAATTCAATTTCAAATCCTATCAAATCCCGCAAGCCAAACGGTCCCTAATGGGTCGTTCAAATGATAAGATGTAGGGTCCCCCTAAGAGATTCAAGTCACATCTAGAGGGTTTGGCTGGTTTTAACATCAAAGCCCCATAGGATTAGTTTAGGTGCTCGCAAGCTGAGCCTACCAAAAGAGCTTAAAAACCTTTAATCAAAGTGTTATGTGTGTGTATAGGGTTAGGCTCACATGAGACCAACCTGTTTCCGTGAGACCCTTGAACATTTTCACCCTTGAAACTTCATAGCAAAACACGGTAAAGCTCAAGTAGATATACATATATAGACGAAACTTCTAGAGTGAACTCATTTTTCATCACTAACGTTCTGACAGCCGAGAGCGTGACACGTGTCACATTCAGTACGAATAACGAAGGTGAAAGTTCATGCATTATACATGATGAATAATACAGCATTCAAGATGAATTATATATTATCCATCTTGAATGTTGTATTAGTCATCATGAATAATGCATGAGAATTCACCTTTGTTATTCATACTGAATGTGAACACGTGTTGTGCTGTCGGTTATCCTCACGTTTGCAATGAAAGATGAGTTTTCATTCGAACCCGCCCTTGTGTGTGTGTGTGTGTGTGTATGCATACCTTCCTATCGTCATTGTCGGTTGCAAGAATGCGGAGGATGGTGAGGATTCGTGATCTAATCTGGAAATTCTTGGTAGAGAGAAGAGAAACAAGAACCGGCAAGTAGTCCTCCATCATCACCCATTCTTGATGAAGATCTCTTTCCAAGCACAAATCTTGCAACTTTCCTAGCGACACGATCACTTCTTCCTCCTCGTTAGAAAGAATCCTCGACTTAATAGAACCGATGAAAATCATCGTATTTCTATCTCGCCACTCTTCTATCGACTGACGAAGAGTCTTATTAGTCCGTAAAGCCGATGCTTTCAACGGAGTCTTGGTTATTGGACAAAGATTGTTATCAACCGCTAACCATTTCTCAATCGCATCTCTCTCGAAACTATGCCCGTATGGCGTTTCCACCGGATCATCCATAAGTTCACCCGTTATCGGACAATAGAACGATTGAAGAGGCTCTAAAGGTTGCCTTCCCAACGAGTTTCTCTTGCTAAAATACTTCTTTTCTCGCTCTTCTGCAGTCGAAATAATATCGGCTTTTCCTAATAAGGCCACCGTCTGTTCGATCTGCAAAGCTTCCGCTACGTCTTCTATCGGATCCCCGCTTTCCATTTCGTGCTTGAAGTCTTCGTACTCTTTTCGCAATACCGATTGCTCGGTTGAGATCCCGAGGATGTCTGCAATGGAAACAAGTAAGCTATTCGCGTACGATCTATCAACGCTCCTTTCTCTGATACCCACTTTGATTTTCTCCACGATTTCCTCTTCTGCGGCTGATTCTTGATAAGTTGCATCCAGCATGATCTTCGATAGCTTAATGATATCTTGATCGAGTCCATTGAAGGTGATCAATGGATGAAGGAGGTTTAGAGCATTAGCGATCTCTTTCGTGTGGTTTTCAAGGGTTTTGACGATCGTTTTGGAATTGAGCAAGAGGTAGATTTTGGTTCGGCTGCTGCATTTGAGAGCAAAGTTGTTGGCTTCTGAAACATGTTTAGTGAGAACTTCAATTGCGTTCTTTAAGGTCGTGGAATCGTTGATAGCGAACTTGGTTGATTCTTGTAGGATATACGTTATCTTCTCCAAGTAAGATGAAAGTTTGTTGAAATTTTCCTTTTGAGTATTGGTGGCTTTTGTGGAATGAACGGTCTCGAGTGTCGTCGAGATAAGCCTAGAAAGAGTGGCTGAATCTGGTACATGAGTACTCATGATCTACAAATGAAATCAGAAAGTGTTGAAGCTGCTCTTTGGGTTCTTGAAGTATGAAATGGTCAAGAGAGAATGCAACTTCTGAGTAACTGCAGATTGGAGACCATAGCCTGCATGCATAGAAAATTAGTAGCAACATTAAGATTGTGATTGATAGAATATTTATATATAGAGAGACGAAAGTTCAAATGAAAACTCAAATCTAATTGAATTGTGAACGTGAGGACGGCCAAAAGCACGCCGCGTGGAACATCCAGTTTGAATAATCTTGTATTACTCAAATGGAGTAGGAGCCGAATAGGACATGTGTCCCACTCTCGGTTGTCCTCACATTCGCAATTATATTTGAGTTTCATTTGAACCTACCCTCTATATATATATATATATATATATAGGGGTGGGTTCAAATGTGAACCACTTTTTGGTTGTGAACGTGAGGACAACCGAGAGCGCGACACGTGGCGGATGACTAAGCGCCACGTAAGGTCCACGTCGGATGACTAGGCGCGATTCATGGGAGGGCATTGAATTAAAAGGGGGGGACCACACTCAAAGCCGACGTGGCGCCTAGTCATCCGCCACATGTCGTGCTCTCGGTTGTCCTCACGTTCACAACCAAAAAGTGGTTCACATTTGAACTTTCCTCTATATATATATATATATATATATATATATATACATAGGCTAAGATTCGTGTGAGGAGTTGAGGTTAACATGAGTAGCGTGATAAATGGATTTGAGCCATGGATCACTTTTAATCTCATGCCCTCCCATGAATTGCATTTTGGAAGGGATTTCATCCCATGCATCTTATCTTGTTGCATCTCATCCTAATGTGCATCCACTTCTCATCCAACCATTGATAACTACTTCTCACGTTTCTCACATTAACCTCAACTTCTCACGAGAACCCAACCATATATATACATATAGGGTCACGTTCAAGGGAAAATCGCAAAAAATGAAAAACTGAGAAACACCCCGGTAACCATTCATTTGGACAGTATACACATATGCATACAAGTAATTTGTAAGCTATTTGTCCGGTATGTGTACGTGCATAACAATATTCACAATATCATGAATTTCATTATTCATTATACTCATCATGAATATCTATCACGACGATCCTCGTGAATCGTTGATTCTCAGGTTCTCGATATACTTATTGTTCTCATTTGAACCAGTGTCGAACTATATATAATATTTATATACAACAAAAGGCAAACACACTTATAACCATTGATGAAGTTTGAACCCTTTACCAACAAAAAGTCAAGAATAATCAATTATTCACAACTCTTACAAACATTTGGGGAAAAAACATTAAGCTCAATTTCTTATCCTCATAGATCCAAAAAGTGCAACCACACACACACATATTCTAAAATTCAACCAACAAAATCACAATCAGACACAAACACAGACATAGGTTTCCAAAATTGGAAACCTAATACCATCATATAGGGGTAATTCCGTAATTGCATTGTTCAAAAAGGAATAATAATGCATATTAGCAATCATTAATACTGTTTATTGAACTTCAATACGATATTAATTACCTGATGAAGCTCTGATCAGGAAGGTCGGCGGCGGCGGTTGCGAACATCCGGCGGACGGCGGACGGCGGTGGTGGAGAAGAATTAGAAAGATCGGCGGTGGTCTAAGTCTGGTCGTTAAATGTAAGTAAAAACAAGTGGAATTCAACTCAAAAGACTAAAAAAGTCTTTGAATTAAAATATAAAAATCTACAACGTTGTTTGACGCGGTTTCTTTTCATGAACGAACTACGTACGAAAGTTGTTAGACTTTTTCCCTCCATTTTGTTTACTATTTCCACCAAATTGACTTGTTAAAACAATAAAATTGATTTGATTTGGTTTTGGTTTTATATATTGATCAAATTATTGAAATTTACAGTTATAAAGAGTGGTTTTCGATGGACAAGATAATAATATAAATTGACGTTTTAATTTGTATTTTTCGTGTAAGTGATATACAAAGAGGAGAGTTAAACGGTCGATGTTTATTGAATCTGAATGTATCATATTTAACCGGCTTAAGATTCATAAGAAATGTCCACTTAAGTATATAGATTTGAATTTGTGAAATAAAGTCAAGTGGTGTGGTTGTTGTGCCATTTATACTCGTTGCAATTCGAGTGACAAAGAATCTATTTGTCTGATTATACGTGTTGCAATTGTGTGGCAAAGAATTTAACTTGGTGGAGGGATGGTTTATTTGAAATGAATTCTTGAAATTAACTTATTGCTTACGCTAACAAATGTTTCATGCCACACCTCTAATTTCGTTTGAGGAAAACATGATGTCTCACTTAACTCAATGGAAAATATCATAGCTTTAACAAAATCAATTCTTTCATTGTTGTGGATCGGTTTTCATAAAGCACTGGCTTGACTTAAAGCGATCATTATGCATCATTTCTAAATGTCTTGTTTTTCCAAACCTTTATGCATGCACCTCTTATTTAAAGACTTAACATTAGTTACATCAACAACTATATATAACCTTTATGACTATGAATACAACTAAGTAATTTTGTTCAATCATCGCATGTGCTTGGTTGGCATATAGAAATATATTTGGTTTTCGGTAAGAAATAATAGTTATCACAAAAAGTAAACGAGATCTTCATCCTTAAAACCAATTTGAATTGAAGATCAATTAAAAATTCTCTTTTAAGACAATTCATGAGTTATTTTCTAACTTAATCTAAACCATTGGATAAATATTTAATAAAAACTTATCAAAGATCCATGTCTTTTTAACACTTCACACCTTATTACTATTCTCACATGATGATTTGTCTAAATAAAATATGTAATGTATTTGCAACTTTAGTGAAGAGGGGGAAAAGGTGTATTAATTTGTTGTTCATAAAATTTTAAGGGTTTGTATTGTTATTTTAAGAACTTCACGGATGTTGTAGGTAAATTTCATTTTTACTCGATCAATATAAGTTGTTGATGTTGGATTACCGTTCAACGGACAAAAGTCAATAACATATGGTTTATTTCATTTTTTGGGAACATGAATTCGATCAAGATATTTGAATAAGAAGTTCTAAAAAGTCGTTTACAATATATAATGAATACAATACCTGCTTCGTTTTGATGTAATTTTAAAGTTTGGTTGTTTTTTGTGTAAGAAACAAGTCAGTTAAAATTAGAGTTGAGTTCGTCAAAAATTGCACCACTTGTATATATACACATAACTCATTGCACCCAAAATAGTAAAGTTGTAATTTACAACCAAGACTATACAACACATTTCATTTTGTTACGCAATAATTGGTTCATCAGGCGACGAATCATATGAGAAGTTGAATTAGCGCGAGAAATGTTAGAATTGGATTTGATCCATTGATCACTTTTAATCTCAAAGGCCACCCATAAATCACGCTTGATACGAGGATTGATCAGATGCATCTCCTCCTAGTGTACATCCACCAAAACCCAATTGTTGTTCATAATATACACACGTATGCCCAATAGACTACACATGCTTGTCTGCCTTGAATCTTATGCACGCGTACATGGATTCAATTGCAAACTCTTCCGAGGAGTCCAAATCAAACTTTCATGTTATTTAGATGATGTACCAAAAAAGGCTTTCACACTTGAATTCATGAGGTTAATTATTTGTGTGTAAAAGACAAGAGAAACATTATTTTGAAAAGACTTCCTTTATTTTTTTTCCCAACAATCGAAAGACAACAAGCATATGCTCATACCGAGCCTATCAACATGAATTTGATCATCAAGATGTTTAAATGAGAAATTACAAAAATTTATTTCCCAAAACAGAATGAAGGCAACACATGTTCCACTTTAATTAAATTTTTAAAGTTTGATTACTTTCACCATAAGAAATAAGCAACTCAAAATCAAAGTTGGATTAGTCAAACATTACACAATTGGTTATTGTAACTTCATCTCAGTGCAATTTCTATATGGATACTTAACTTATTGCATCGACATTAGCAAATTTGTAATTTATAAGCAGGGTATGTATGAAAGTAACAAATTGTAATTTGTTCATAATATGCACATGTACACCCAATAGAATAGTCATGTCTGCCATGAATCTTATGCATACATACCTGGATTCAATCGTTGCAAACTCTTTTGAGATGTCCAAAGCAAACTTTCATATTGTCAGATGATGTTCAAAGAAAAAGAAAACAAATGCATTCATGAGTGAAGTCATGAAGTCGGTTGTTTATGTAAAAATAAATAAGAGAAACAATATATTAGACTTTATTCTTTTCTAACAATCAGGATGATATGCAACATTTGCTCACACCAATTACTTATAAACAAGGAAGAAACAATATCTCTTCACAAAGAAACATACAAGAGTGATATTGGTTCGGCTCATCTGTAGACTACCCCATAATATATACAGACATTAAACCTGATGAACCGAGCCAATACCACGCCATGTCTATTTCTCCATCATGGGACTTCGTTGTCCATTTCCCCTTTAATCAGTAAGCGATTTTCTATGATTTTTGGAGGTGGTTATTGGTCCCTTTTATAGACAAATTTATGGTATTCATTCAAACGTATGATAGATACATCACAACCAATCAAAAAAAGGAAGATGCCAAAATGATAATATATAAATTTATCAAGCAATGATCATGCTTAAAGATCTGCAAATCTACCATATACATATTTCCCGATTTTAAATATTTTTTTTAAATGCATTTAATAATTGTTGGTGATGTTGACGATTATAGACGGTCAACTTAGAAAAAGAGATAGATAATTTATTTTAAAAGTTAAATATTTGTATAGCATAGTTAATATAGATTGGATGGTTAAGAAAAATGTCTTTATATAAAGAGAGGGAGAGAAAAAAGAGAGACAAAATCATATGTGAACCAACAAAAGTTGATTTTCCATATTTTCATATTTTTTATGAATCTTTATCATTCCTTGATTATTTTTTTTTTGGAAGGGTATCCGAGGCTTTGCCCCGACTAATCCCGGCAAGGTTCACCGACAGCTAAAGCATGCTGCCCTGAGTTAATCCCTAGTGGCCACAATCTGGAAGCGCCTGGATTCGAACCTGGGGTAGAAGGGTTGACTAGCCACTTCCCCCACAGGCCTTAACCAGTACGCCACAACCTTGTGGTTAATTCCTTGATTATTTTGATCAGTGGCTATAATTAGGTTTACAAGTTTATACTTTTTTAGTGGTTCACAAATGAAATCATTTTTCTATCTCTAAGAGAAAAAAAGAGTGAGAGAAAAGTTTAAATGTGAACTCATCTTTCATTATGAACATGAAGACCACTAAAATTGTGTCATGCGACAATCTAAATCGATGCTAGTACGATGAATATCATGCACTATGACGCACACACATGCAGAGTGAATAAAGTTTAGGTGCAATCTGAATCACGCACCTAAGCTTTATTTAGTCTGAATAATACATGAATATTCAGACTAAATATTGTCTGGTGTAATATTAGTGGTCCTTACGTTCGCAATGAAAAATGTGTTCCCATTTGCATCTAACCCTATATATGGTTATGTTTCAAATCGAAGCTCAAATTTGATTGCGAGACAACCGAGAGCGTGTCACATGTCTTATTCGGCTCATATTCAACTTGAATAACACATGACTATTACCGAATATTATACATTATTTAAGGTAAATAGTATAACATTCAACACTATTCACCTTAACTATGTATAATATTATGTCTAAATAATATTGTATTATTAAATATGTAATGCAACGTGCTATATACCTCTACAATGAAAAGTGTATGTGATGCGTTACCATAAATCTATGATAGATTCTATTGATAATCGAAAAGAGTATTTTACGTTAAAGTTAAAGATATAAAGAATCTTAATATTTTCCTTATTAGGCTTGTAGACTTTATTCCATTTGTCTATGCATCGTAAATCACCCAATTATCTTGACTATAGCCTTTTTGGTATTTCTATATGTGTAGATTGTGATTATTTTATTTAAAAGGTCTATATTTTGGTTATATTCTACTTGTAACGGATAAGATTTAAAACTTAGGGGGTGCTTGGTTCATTTTAGGGAATGGGAATGGGAATGAAAATGGAAATGCAGGAGGATGGGAATGAAAATGAGCATTGTATTGTTGATGCTTGGTTAACCCACTATAATCAATAAAAAAATTGTTTTATATTAAAGAAATATTTTCCTCCACTTCTAAAATACAAAAGATGTTCCATTTAACATCAAAAGATGGAATGACGTATGAAAAAAAGAACTGAGTAGAAAGAAAATTTTCATTCCCCACAATTTGGTCAGGAATGGAAATTGATGAATCTACAGGAATGATTCCATTATATAATATCTGACCAAGCAGCAGTATTCATTGCCATTCCCATTCCTTACCCTGCAATACCCCCAACCAAGCACCCCCTTAATTAAGAACGAAACGATTCTTTTAATATTTGTGTAAATATGCAAATATTTACAAATATTAGATCAAATAATAGGAGATTTTGGCCAGAATACCCCAAGGGGCACCCCCCCCCCCCCCCCATTTGGTATTTTACCCCTTTTCTCTCTCCCTTTGCAAGCTATAACCCCACAATGCAGTTATAGGTGAGTTATAACTCACCTCCCGCTAAAAGACAAAAAAATTCAGCCTTTGACGAGCAAAAGTCAACAAAAAACGCAGTTATAGTAGCGTTAAAGCGCAGTTAAAGTGCTGACGCCGTTATAACTGCGCCATAACGCACCGTTATGGGGAGTTATAACGGTGCGTTATGTATCGCCGTTACCAAGACGGTCGAACGCAGTTATAACGCTACTATAACTGCGTTTTTTGTTGACTTTTGCTCGTCAAAGGTTGAATTTTTTTGTCTTTTAGCGGGAAGTGAGTTATAACGCACCTATAACTGCATTATGGGGGTATATCTTGCAAAGGGAAAGAGAAAAGGGGTAAAATACTAAATGAGGGGTGCCCTTGGGCGTTCTAGCCAAAATCCCCAAATAATAGTCTATTATTGTATTGGTCTTAGTCTTTTAATATTTAGAAACCCAACAGAAATGAGAACCTCTCCAATGCAAGTATTTTATAAACCAAAAAAAATGTTATTAAAAAATTACAATTGGAATGAGTTTTTATAAGAAACTTTAATTATTTTGGTCATTAAAAACAAATTTGACAATTTATATTATCTATCATAATTACGTAAAAGTTAAAGTTATATTTATTTAATTTGACAAATAATAAAATTATATTTATTTTCTTTCACTTTAAACCTTAAATTATTTGTTTATTATTTATCATCATTAGTAGTTTTTAATGATCATGATTCTTCATATTAAAATCATAAATCAACATCCCCTTAATATCAGGTAAAACCCACGTTTTTTTGTCGCCCACTTTGATCATTTATGTTGTTAATATACGTTCATTATAACCTCAATATTTTCAAAGTAGAATAAAACAAAGTTTGATTTTATTTTCTATTTATTCTAAATCAAAAAATATATGATTTATGAATTTACTTATTTTAGTACGTAATATTGACTTAATAATAAATAATTTAAAATATATACTTACAAACTATACAAAAATTAAGCTGCTTTAAAAGAAAAAAAAAAACATATTATTTGTCTAATTATTAGATACCGTCAAACCCATTAACATAAGAAACATGGTTTTGACGTTTAAGATGGAATTGGTCATTGAAAGGGAATATTTGATTAATTTAATTGTACGTTTTTTTTTTCAAACAATTAAAAAGGTTTTTGTCCTTCCCTAGCTACAAAATTCTGATCTACAAAGGTAATAGATTCCCTTGTTGTAGAACGTGGTCAATTTTGGAATCATCTGTCACGTGTATTGGTGATGATCATAGTGGATAATATAACTCGATAAAATAAGTGCTTATCGATGGAATTTATTTTACGAGATGAACATAACAAGGGCTAAAATCTTATTTGGTGAGAGCGATGACATGAATCGATAGTCTTACCCGGTAAACGAGTTTGATGAATCTTACCCAGTAAGCGTTTACCAGGTAAATTGTTGCATACGATACCTTTTTGAGAGATTAAAATATTATCCGATATGATAGATAATGGTTTTTAATTTTACCAGTAAGTGATTACCGGGTAAGTATTTAAGTAAATGACCCCTAAGTGCTTGAAAGATATTTAATATGGTTAAGATCAGAAAAAGTAAACCACAAGGCTTGTGGTGTAGCGGTACGGCCTGTAGGGGAATGTGGATGGTATCTCATTCACCCCAGGTTTGAATCCCTTCGTGCACGTGTTGTAGCTGAATAAGAAATCAAACTAACTTTTATGAACTTATAAACTTGATCAACTGCCATGTAGACGACGGATGGTGTTTATCCATGGATTAATCTCCTTATAAAATCAATCATAATTACTTTTAGATTTACGATATGTTATTATCATGAGTCATAGACTCGTACTTATAATAGGTGATAACAAGAGAAAAAATCTATTTTATTTGTTATGTTAAATTATAAAGCTACCTCCTTTATAAATATATTAACTGGTCAGGTAAGTATGCTTAATTTTCCATTGCATCGTTCATGTCCACCTAATAACTTTAACAAGCATGTCGTAGTCCATTTGTTTTTTAAGAACGATAGCTCAGACCTGCTTTTCTAATGGATTAGATCAAGTGGGTCTAACTGGTCAATTGACTTGTAACAACTTCATTAATAAGGTTAATAAGTTGTTTGGATGATTTTTCAATAAGTTCTTTATAAATAAAGATTTGTCTGTGTAGATTAATGTGTCTGTATAGATCTAAAAGATTTTTATTAGAGAAAGATTTTCCATAGATGGAATAAACCATAGTTTTTAGTTTAGAGTGATGGATCTAGAAAAACTCAGTTTTTTGCATAAAGCTTCCTCCTAAAATCTTATTAAATAAGTCACTTTTTATGCTATTAAGCCACTACCAATCAGTTATATATAGTTTACAGCATAAGATGTGAGTCTTATTAAACTCATTTAAATATGAGTTCAATTAAGAAATCTATTGAAACAAAAAAAAAAAAAAAATACCAAATCCCATCTAAAGGCTTAGCCGCCCTAATTAATAGTTTGTTGGACTTGGGTAGGTGAGCCTGTTTCCTTCCAAATCAAAATAATCTACAGTGTAAATATAATATGTATATTGCATCAGAGTAAAAACATTTTTAAATTTGTTTTGTTGTATATAGTAACTTCAGAGGTTTAACAATTAGGCCGTGTGTACCGCAGTATTGGGTTGGCGGGTTGGGCAGGTATGGCTACACCGGAGGCGGGTTTAGCAGGTTGGGACCTTGAGTGGTCTCTTGAAGCCGCAGGTGGTGTGAGAAGCCGCTGATAAATAGATGGTGTTTGTGTGTGTGTGTGGTGTGTGAGAAGGTTGAGAGGGTTGGGTACTAATTAGAAAGGGTTCTATGGGGTTAATGGTAGGGTTGGAAAAAAGTTGATGCAGTGGTGCTGGAAGGGTTGGGATGCTTGGGTACCGATAGCCTTACAAGCACTTTTCAACAATGCCTTCTAAATGTATAAAATATGTGATTTGTAAACTTTTTATAAACCTTTAGTCATAAGCTATTAGGCTATCAGTAGCGGGACGAATTTTCGCCGGCGGGTTGGGAAAAAAAGCAGGCGGGCTAAGGGCTTTGGGAGGGCTGCGGTACGCCACCCTGCTACCCGGCGGGCTGGAGGCAAAAGCAGGTTCTCCACACCGCTGTTGCCCGCGTGAATTGTGTGAGAGGGTTGAGAAGGTTGGGGTACATGTTGTAGAGGGTTGCAGAGGGGTTATGAGAGGGTTGGAAAAAAGTTGATGTAGAGCTGATGTGGCAGTGCAGGTTGGAAGGGCTTATCATCCTGCGGTACTCATAGCCTTAATAATTTTTATTGTGATTTTAAGAATTTAAGTTAAATTCAAATTAGTTAAATCAACCTGTATTTAGTGATTTTTTTTAAAGCAACTGGTATTTTTATAATGAAATTCAACCATCCAACTTCTTAAACCAACATCCAAATGTCCACATGTATGTGTTTTCTCTTTTTGTTTTTGTTTTTGCTTTTATTCATTCTATCAAACTTTAAAAAATCATGACACGGGTAGAGAGAAAAGAGGATATGGAAGAGAGGAGGAGTAATTTTTTTTAAAATAAAAATCATGTGACATTGAAGCATGGATAGTACTGATTCTTAACATGACATCGACATACTTGATGTGACGCTGAAGCATCCCATGCTTCAACATAAGTATACCATATGCTCTTATTCGTTTTCATATTACAAGGTGCTCAAAATGAAAGGGTTGTTAGTTACGCTAATAACTTTTATAATAATTTTCTTTTTATAAACGACAATAACAATAATAATAAGGTCAATAAAATAAGATCTAGCAAATATGTTATTTCGTATCAACATCAAGGCAAGAATTAAGAGTTTTCATTTAAGAACCTAAAGAAGACCAAGTTCTTACAAGTTTTTTTTTACAATGATAGTTTCTACAAATCACTAAGCTTTTTGCTTGTAAGAATTTTGTTTCAAAGATGCTCTTATTCATTCCTCTACTTACGTTCACCTGGTTTTTACCCACTATGTTACGTACCCTTCCACCGGAGAGAATATGAATAGAGTTAACCAAAATCAAACAAGAAATGTAGTCAAAAGTCTTTCGTGTTACGTAGGGTTTAATCATTGACATTTTCATTTTGTTCTGGGTTTTTTCAACACCTATAAGCAAGGGAACCTTTTTTTAAGCGAGTAACTTGAAAAATAGTGAATTGTACTTTTCCTTCCTATAGTTTGTTAAAAATTACAATTTTCATCTATGTGATTTTGAAATCTGGATTTTCGCTCATATGATTCACTATTTATTTTTGTTTTCATCCTTGAGACTAGTTACCACTTTAAGTATAAAGGACTAACATACACATGAATTGTAAACCACGTGGATGAAGAAACAAATCAAGTTTAAATCATATAGACGAAAATAATAACGAATTACGAACCATGAGAACAAAGCTGGAATTTCAAAACCGTATGGATGAAATTAGAAAATTTCAACAAACCACACCGACAAAAACGTCTTCCAATAGGTGTCAAAACAACTATACTTCACACACTCTTTGCAACTCCACATGGACCAAAACGACTATACTTCACACACTCTTTTGCAACTCCCTCTCACCACAACTTTCCACTTGAACTCGTTTTTTTTTTTTTTTTGCGTGTGTGTGTGTGTAGCCTTACCCTAGGTAATTGGGAGGGATAGAGGGAGGGAGGAGTTACTGCACCAATAAAGAGTAGTGATGGTTAGGCAAGAACAATGGTGTTGCTATAAAAGGGAAGGGGTTTCACCAATGATGGTGAAGGGGTTTTGTTGGAAATAGGTAACATGTTCGATGGAAAAGAAAAATATAATTTTTTGCTGACCCTTCAAGTTTTAATATATGCATTTTCCCTCTAGTTTAAAAAGGTTACTTGAAAAAAGAAGAAGTTGAAATACAGAAGAAAAAAAAACACTACAAAATAACACCCGTGCCCTTGAGTTTTAAATGGCCTAGTAGACAATCATTAGAACAAGAAAACCAACTTCAATAGAAAATGCATACCATAAAAACCAAATCCTATAAAATAAAATACGAGGACCAAATCCTTAAAAATCAGCATACCACATGGACCAAATCCAAAATTTACTCGTTTTTCTATTTAGCTCAAAATTTATATCAAAAAAGAAAAGATGGGCTGAAAAACTCTAGGCCACGTTAGCCCAGTGGGTCGGGTCCAAGCCCAGTTTGGGCCTTTGGGTCAACACTTGATGGCCTGTGAAATGGGGAAAAACCCGAAACGGTTCCATCTCCTCCAGGCACGACCCGGTTGGTTTTGTTTGTGTTTCAATGGAATCCTCTTCGTGTTCCGTACACCGTTTTTCTTCGTGAGATCTCTCTCTCTCTCTCTCTCTCTCTCTCTCTTCCAACCAGATTTTGTTTTCTGTAGACCAGAAGAAGAAGAAGTAGCAATCAGTAGCAGTAGCAGAGTTGTGTTCATATCTCAATCTAGAAAATGGAGATTGAGGAAGAAGGAAGAAGAAGAAGAAGAAGCGTTTCTCAAGTTCTCTACGAGACTCGTCATCACGCTTCTAGACCTTACTCTTCCAATTATCCTCCTGTTCATCATCAGGTTTTCAATTTGATTTCTCTATCTAATGATCATTGCTATTTAGTTCACTGTTTAGCAATTTAATCGAGGTTTTGATTGAAATTGTAGCCGAATGAAGGTTCTAGAGGAAGTCTCCTTAGGTTTCTTTCTACGCAAGGTACATTGCGATCTTCATCTTCTTTAGTTAATCGCATTTAGGAATTTGAATTGGCTGATTAGTTAGTTTTTGATTTGCTGGTGTATTTGTTGAAATTGTGATTGATTCATGTGTTACGGAAAACGAGCTGCGCTTTTGACTTTGGATGCCATAGGAGTTGGTTTTAAGTTTTAACTTCGGAATTGATATCGAATTTAAGCTCATGGAGAAAGTTTTGCTCGTTACATTTCACTTGCCAGCAAGTACATTGGATAGAATTGTATTGGTCTAGAATTTGCACAACATAATAGGCTTGAAAAATCCGTGTGTAGTGTAGCTCCTTGTTGAAGTGAACATTTATGGATCTAATGGAATCTTACAAAGTATCTTCACTGTTTCGAGCTATTTTTGTTTCGTTAATTGTTGATAGGGCTTGAACACACAACGACTTGGTTCAAGGGACTCGATGGGTAATATATGGTGCCAAGCGGTTAATTTTTTGTAGTTTGTAGCTGGTTACATTAACATGTGTGTTTATGCTGGGAGGCTGGGGTGCTTCTACCATTGATGATTCACTATATCAGGTGCCTTGGGTGGTGGATTTGGACTTATCCCTCCACTGTAGAGTGTAGACCACCAAATGTATGTCAGAAAGAAGGTAAAAATGGAATGCAAGTATGTTTCAGTATATCAGTGGGCAGTGATGCATTGAGATGTTACATGTTAGGATAAGTTGCGGTTCCCACTATGTCTTAGCAGGCATATGGAAGAAACGGATTTTGCCATTTATAGGAGATGAGGGATGCCACTATGGTGAGATGTGATATTTGTAGTATTATTGTGTTGTGGACAGAAGTCCAGGATGGACAGGACATATCTATACTGTCTTTTGGTTATAATACTTTATATTTAGATCAGAGGAGTTCATTTATTTGTTAAAGATGTATTGGCCGACCCTTAGCCTGATGGAGGAAGGAAAGTCCAAGTGTGGTTTAAATATGGATGAAACGACCGAGAGATAATAATATATTGCTATATTATGGTCTTGTGTCTGCTCTATTTTATTTATGTGAACTTATATATCACGAGTTGTGTATCACAATTTCTTCGTATAAGTAAAGTCAAACTTCGCTGCTATTGCTTTCGTAGCTACAAGATTGTAGGCTTTTTTACTGTCCTTTTCCTTGGATGAGGGGCGGCCATATATTTTTATTTTATTATCTTTTACGCATATGGTTTACATATAAATTTGTATTCTGTTACATGTAATGTGAGTTCCTCACTATAATCTACTACGGATATGCTTCTTCTTGATTCTTCTTCTTTTAATTTGGTCAAAGATAGAGAATCATTCTCTTCTTATGCTTTATGTTGCATCTGTTTTACCATGAAGGCCTCAGCGAGTTTAGAGAAAAATGGACCACAAATAGACATCCACAAAAGTTAAGCAAATGGATATCGATGTTCATCTCTCCAAGTGGCGAATATGTGGCTATAGCAGTTGGGAATGAGATTACTATCTTACAGAGGGATGATAATTACCAAGATCCTTGTGGGATATTTACTAGTAAGATTTCGAAACATGTCTGCATGTTTGTCATTTTACACTTGTTGTGCTATTGTCTTATAACTTGCATCTATAATTTACTTTCTGCAATTACAAGTATATTCTTAATAAAATGCAACAGAGATTTGAGTTTCTTTTAGCTTGTTTTATGACTTCATTGTTGGGCAACAGCACCATCTCTCCTTTTCTATAGTAAATACTGAATCAATTGCAAACAGTAATGCTTCTAGAGTGCAAATAACTCACATGCTTCAAACTAACAGTCAAATATGATTTTTTTTGTTCTTTTCTTTATCCAAAAAATCATACTCTTTATTTACATGAATGGTGGATTATTTCTTTTTCATGAGAGAGAGCTTGACTTCGCATTGCCATTGAGATAGAGTTATCTCTTCTCATCAGCAGGCACGACTGATTTTTGCTATGTGAAATTAGGCAGTTACCCTGTCACGTTCATGCTTGGAGCCTGGTCAGAGGATCATGGTGTTCTGGGTGTTTTTGACAATACGGATACTCTCTATTTTATAAGAGCAAATGGTGAAGAGATAACCAGAGTCACAAAGCAGCATTTAAAAGTGCCTTTGCCAATTATCAGCTTTGTTATTCATGATGATAAGGATATGACAAAGTCTTGCTTGTAAGTACTATAGCTCTGACTCATCCCCAACCTAATTAAATTTACCTGCTATGTTCATTCACATCTTTTATTAATTAAATTATTAGCGTTATTATTGTTTTGAATTTCTTGAAGTGAACAATCTTTACAGGTGTACCTTTAGCATACTTGCATCAGATGGTTCGGCTCATGATATTGAGATTAGTCAGGACCCAAGTGCTTCCATTTCCACAATGAGCAGCTCAAATGTTGGCTCATTGTTACAGAAGCAGTTCCCTCAGAATGTTTTTTGTTGTGGATACCATCCAGATAGCTCATTGCTTGCTGTCGTTAGTAGTACTGTTAGCATCGCATCTACCTCCAGCGTTAGCATTGGTAACATTCAAATCTTGACTTAGTTTCGTGTTCTGCATTAATTCAATTTGTATAGGACGGAAAATGGCTACTCTTATTTACAACTGATTTAATGAATCACAAAATTCGTTCCTTATGTGGTTGTCAAGTTGCAGGTTTTGGGCTCTTATTAATATATGAGCACTGGCAGCCTCTCAAATGTAAATCATTCCCTAGATAGACCCCTCCACTCATATCCACTAAAGTTAATATATTAGATGTAGCACATGCAAGGCACATCACATACTAAATGGGGGGATTAGTAGGCATTTGTTCTTCATCATCAACATTAAACCTCCATCTCCTCTGCCAAATCATAACCCCACATCTGTCATCAATCCATTTGATTGTTGTATTTCAACCTACGTGTGTGACACATGACCCACTTAATGGGTCTTGATCAAGGAAAATGAGCTGGACGGCTTATTTTGAGGGACCATCATCATTGAATTAAAATATTGAGGGGTGATCCTGCAAGTTGCCAGATACTTGAGGAATAAATTTTGTAAACTGAAAAGATAAAATGGTGGTTTCTTGGTGGTCTGTTATCCAATCTGGCTTTCTAGAAGTTCTAAAGCATGAACATGCACTACCATCTGAATACAGGGATGATATTAGTTCGAAACATGATTTGGCTAGATTTACTTAAGGTGTGTCTTAGATTTCTAGTTGACAAACTTGGTGGTCTGTTATCCGATCTGGCTTTTAGGTGCTTAATACCTTGTCTTTTCTACAACAGTGACATGAAATTAAGGATGCTATATTTTACCCATAAAAGTAGATGTTATGTGCTGTTTTAAACAACCATTTTGTTACATAAGGAAGAGGTTCTCCACATATTGATGAATTGCTCATTTTTTTCCATCCCTTCCAGGACCTTACAGTATTTCTCTTTGGCAATGGTGTAGACAATCAGGCTTACTGCAAGTGGCTTCTGCTGAGTTTGAAGGTCTCTATGCTAAAACAAAAGGTTATGCTGATCATATATCATCTCCAAAGGTTATATTCTCACCACAAGGAGAATTTGTTGCCACATTGGATTTGAGAGGATGCTTGGTCATCTATAAGCTGGACAAAAAACACATGCTTTCAGTAGTTTATTTCAAACAAAAAGAGGACCTTAGCAATATAGTAGATTTTACTTGGTGGACTGACCATATTCTTGTAATTGCTAGTAGGAGTGGCAACATCTCTATGATTGACATCAACAGCGGTGTTAAGGTCTTGGAGAATGATTCTCTATACTCTTTGCCTATTTTAGAACGAGTACCCAAGTTGCCAGGATGCATATTTATTCTAGAAAGCAGATCATCTGAAAATACTCTTCAACAATCGGATTTACTTCTCTTTGAGCCAGTTACCATGGAAAAATATAAGCAGTTTGACTCTGCTAAGTTGCAATGGAGCTTGATGTCATTTTCAAAAAGATCCGTTGAGGAACTTTATGATATTTTAATTAGCAGTCACCAGTTTCAGGCTGCATTAGAGTTGGCTAATCGTCATCGGTTGAACAAAGATGAAGTGCTTAAAGCACAGTGGTTGCATTCTTCACAGGGAGTGAATGAAATTAATATGTTACTTTCACTCATTGAGGATCAAGATTTTGTACTTTCCGAGTGTTTAGATAGAGTTCCACCAACTGAAGATGCAGTGAGAGCTTTACTTACTTATGGTCTTCGCTTAACAAACCATTACGTATTCTCTAAGGTGGAAGATGAAGAGGGTAGCCCAAGTTGGGATTTCCGTTTGGCAAGACTTAAGCTGTTGCAATTCAGAGACAGGCTGGAGACATTTCTTGGGATAAACATGGGAAGGTAATAAAGCTATAGAAATATCTCAAAGAGGAGGTGGCTCTTTTCATAATTGCATCTTAATACATGCTGCTTAATCTTATATATTCTGCTCTATGTTTTATTCTCAAGAATGAACCAAGTTCTATATTTTCCTTGAACAGATTCCATATGCTCCATATTTCCTTTATACATCTATGTCACTTCATTTATGTTTGGATAAAAATTTGTGAAAGGAACATTTGCTTAACCTTGGTGGTTTGGTTAGCATCTGCCAAGAATGTATCATGTGATCCTGGTGTTTTTACTTTATTGCCGTTCTTCCCTTTGCCCTTTTGATTGCCATGATGAATATATTCAATAAATTCACCTGACTAGAAATCTAGAATACTTTGACTTAGCCTCTTTCAGATTTTCTGCGCAGGATTATAGCAAATTTCGATCATTGCCTATTAATGAAGCTGCTACTGCACTTGCGGAAAGTGGGAAAATTGGAGCTTTAAATCTTCTTTTCAAGCGCCATCCTTATTCGATATCTCCTTGCATGCTTGAAGTTTTAGCTGCGATCCCTGAGACAGTTTCCATTCAGACATATGGACAGCTGCTTCCTGGACGCTCTCCTCCTCAGGTTACTGCTCTAAGAGAAGAAGACTGGGTTGAATGTGAAAGGATGGTAAATTTCATCAAAACACTTCCAGATAATCATGAGAGTCGCATTCAGATCAGAACTGAACCAATTGTGAAGCGGTTAATGGGATTTACATGGCCATCTACAGATGAACTATCTATCTGGTACAAACATAGAGCTAGAGATATGGACACCCTAAGTGGGCAGCTAGACAACTGCTTATCTTTGGTTGACTTTGCTTGCCGCAAGGGTATCAAAGAATTGCAACAGTTCCACGAGCTTATTTCTTATTTGCACCAGCTTATTTACTCTGCTGAGGATGACCATGATATGAATTTTAGCATGAGCCTCACTACCTGGGAACAGTTATCTGACTATGAAAAATTCAAGTTGATGCTTAAGGGGTTCAATGAGGAAAATGTTATTAAAAGATTACGAGATAGAGCAGTACCATTTATGCAGAAGAATTTTGGCATTGTGGCCCTTCCTCACAGGGATGAAGTGGCCGATGAACCTGTTGATTCATTTTTGGTTCAATGGATGAAAGAAGTTGCTAAGGAGAATAAGATTGAGGTCTGCTTGGTTGTTGTCGAAGAGGGGTGCAAGGAGTTTGGTGGAAGCAACTTTTTCAGAAATGAGGCAGAAGCAGTGGATGGTGCTCTGCAGTGTTTATATTTGTTTACTGCTACTGATAAGTGGAGTGCCATGGCCTCGATATTGTCTAAACTTCCATATTTGCACGGTATGCGTTTTCATACATGGATTTATCATATTCATAGGATAGCTGGCAATGAAAACTCTTCATGGCTGTTCTTTTATCTTAGCAACCTCTTTGTTGAAATCGTTTTTTTTCCTCGATGTTGGGTTTGCTCTTGTAGATTATGCTTATATTTGCAGAAGCGGTACCTGCTTACAACTTATGAACCTACACATTCTGTAGATAATTGATATTCATGATGGACCAATGTAAACGTATAAGTAATATAGAAATGAAATCTTCCACTCCTATATTGCTGAAGTTGGTTATTATAGCGTTAGCAAACCTATATTATATGGGAAAAATTTGTTGCTTTTGTATTGGCAAGCTCTGTTCTTGCAGTTGGGTTGCTGCAGTTTTGTGGTTTTGTGTCAGCTTGTGGAAACCGGACCCAAAGCTAGAAAAAACCTTGGTCTTACGAAACAAGTTCTTTGAGTTTGGGAATGCCACTCAAACGCCTTGTCGGCACCAAGTATGTTCTAAGAGATTTGCCTAGAAGATATCATCTAATAAACTCTAGAATAATGTAGCGTTCTCCATATTTTACTAGACTACTTGTGTGATGTGTAGAAGTCTCATGAACCTTGAGTAGGGTAGGAGAACCGAGATTTCAAGAAGCTTCATTGGTCTTCATTATTCCATGGAATGGTGGTGGAGCTTCTTATAAAAGGGGAGTGCTTCCCAATTATAATCATCTAGTTGAGAGTTGAGAAACATAAAGCAATAAACTATCAAGTGTTCCCTTCTTGTTCTTGTGGGTGCTCTCTACTTCACCATATTATTTAGTGTTGGCTTTCTTAGTGTCAGTGCAATTGGAAACAAATTGTTAAGGCTGCTAGGACCTAGGTAAATGAATTTGTTACACTAGGTGTGATAACAAATATATTGAAAGCAATTAGCAGAGCCACAATTGACTGGGAAAAAGTCGTAGGTATTTGATAAAAATGAAGGAACAAGTATTTGAGTGATTAGGATTTAGGAAATTTGAAAGGTTAAGAGTTAATATTACCCGTATGTACAGCTTATTAAGAGGCATACTGAACCATCAAGATTCATTAAAATGGAAACACGCCTTAACGAAAAAGATGTAGGAATAGTGAATTTAACCATGCTGTGGGCTGTGTCTCAGTGAGAGGTAACGAACAGGGCTCTAGAGATTGAGAGGCCGGATGGAGGACTTGGTCATTGCAAGAATCTGATTAATGTACTAATGCATCTTTCTTACCTTATATTAATCCGTCCCACCTGTTCATTGAGGCAGCTTGACTATCTAAAGCAGACACAATGTGTACCTATCTGTTGCTGATTTCTGACAATCAAGACTATTTTGTGGTTGATGAATTTTTCTCTAAATCTTTGACTTCACGTGCTACTGGTTTATACATATCCTTTGCTTCTTAATGTGCATTCGTTGTGCGAATATGGTATGAGGGACTGCATGAAATTACAGCAATCTGTAGGTTATGGGGGTGCTTTCTTTAACTAATAATATTTCATTTGGGCAGGTTCCGACGTAGAGGGCCTCAAAAAGCGACTTAAGCTTGCAGAAGGTCATGTTGAGGCTGGAAGGCTTTTGATGGTGTACCAGGTATGCATTTATCTTCTATAGTGATTTGTCAGTATTCAGCTTAGGTAGATCATAGTTCTTTTTGTACTCTACTCATGATGGCCGCACATGTGACACTTTCTAATGTTATTAGTGATTCAGTGTGATGTGTTTACCATCCCGTAACCTCTTATCTTCATTCGCATTGGTTTGAGAATTTCATTTTAAATTTTACGTTTTAATCAGCTGTCACCTTGTTTGTCTACTTGTAATTCTTGTTAGTTTTCTTATTTCCTTCTGTATAGTTAAGGGATTCTTTTCAAGTTACTTTATTGTGATTATCGTTACATACTCATGGACCCTTGTCACCTTTGGCAAGTTTTATCCCTTGACCTCATTGAAGGTGGGATCTATCAGTCATCTGCATAGTGCCAATGGCCCATTTTTAGTATATGCTTTCTTCATTCTATGATAATTGCAACACTTCTTGTCTTGGGATGCCTAATGCACATTTTGACATTTCCATTTTCGGTAATTATTATGTATTTATGTTGAAGTTACCATTATAAACAGATTTATGGTATTGATTTGGGTTCATAGACTACTTTATTTTCCCTTTAGTCAAACAATATCTTTACGCCATGCATGATGCACCAAGTCAAAACACTGTAATTTTCATGGGACAAATGGAGAAAATTTTAGAGACTCTCCCTTGAAACCCTGTCAAATGTTCTGTGTGTAAATTTGTTTTTTCATGAGGTATCATCTGATGGAGCTAGAAATGCATATACTGGGTTTGAGCTAGGTGCAAGCCATAGCGAAAATTCATGGTGGAGAGTTTCATTTATGAGGTTACTTTTATATCTTCAGGTTCCGAAGCCAATTGCTTTTTTCCTTGAGGCACAATCAGATAGCAAGAGCGTGAAACAAATTCTTCGTCTTATACTTTCAAAGTTTATCCGCCGACAACCTGGCCGAACAGATAATGACTGGGCAAATATGTGGCGAGATTTTCAATCCCTGCAAGAAAAGGCATTTCCTTTTGTGGATCTAGAATACATGTTGATGGAGTTCTGCCGGGGACTACTAAAAGCTGGGAAATTTTCACTTGCTCGAAACTATCTGAAAGGCTCTGGTTCGCTGGTGTTGCCGACTGAGAAGGCTGAAAATATCATCATTCTGGCAGCAAGAGAGTATTTTTTCTCAGCTTCAAGTCTATCTTGCTCAGAAGTAAGTACACGTGCCACATTGTTTTGTTATTGCGAGCAAATCATGGTTTGTCTTCTATGGTTCTGTTATAGATGATGATACAAGTATAATTGTTGCCTCTTCTAGCTTGGACTAAATAATGCTTTTATCCAAGTTGCAAGCATGGCAACTAATGTGTAGTTCCTGACTTTCTGTTGCTGTTGTGGATAGGAGAAGGGAATTAAAGAGGGGCTTAATAAGTTAAGCTACAATACAATCTCTCTTTCTGGCGCAAAAAATGCCTACAATCGGTCCCAGATAATCAATGTATTCATCGTGGCCCCTGGTTTCGGTGAAGGAATTTAGATTTCCCGATTAGGTAGCCTGCTGGGACCATGGGTAGTAGGACCCCCCGGGCTGACAGATGGGGTAGCATGGTCCTGTTTTTTCTTATTTGTACATGTTTGATGTTTCTTTGTGACTTTTTCGCTTTTTTTCCTGCTGCTTACTAGGTGCTATCCTTGGTTATTTTTCTTGCCCTTTACTTTTCAAGCCAGCATTTCAGTCTGACTGTCTAACATATCTTCCAAGGAACAGCATATCCTATGTTGGGCATTGCTATTAAAATTAACCAAGCTTTGGGAACTTGTTTCAGATCTGGAAGGCTAAGGAGTGTCTGAATATTCTTCCAAGCAGTAGAAATGTCATGATAGAAGCAGATATGATTGATGCGCTTACCGTTAAACTTCCACGACTAGGGGTGAACATTCTGCCAATGCAATTTAGGCAAATCAAAGACCCAATGGAAATCATTAAATTGGCCATAACCAGTCAAAGCGGGGCTTATCTTAACGTTGATGAGCTTATCGAAATAGCCAAGCTTCTTGGTCTCAACTCCCACGATGAGATATCAGCTGTTCAAGAAGCTATTGCAAGAGAAGCAGCAGTTGCTGGAGATCTTCGACTTGCTTTTGATCTTTGTCTTGTTATGGCAAAGAAGGGGCATGGTCCTGTTTGGGACTTGTGTGCCGCACTGGCAAGAGGTCCTGCCCTTGAAAACGTGGATATTAGCTCTCGGAAACAACTTCTAGGTTTTGCGTTAAGCCACTGTGATAAAGACTCGATCGGCGAACTTTTACATGCATGGAAGGATCTAGATATGCTAAGCCAATGTGAAAAATTGGCTATGCTGACAGGAAAAGACGTTCCAGAATTAAAGCACAGTATGGTTGACCTAATAGATTCATCAGGCCAGATAATCGCAAATCTTAACGCAGAACAAAACGCTCATTTCAGTACCATAAAGAAGACGCTCTCGGACGTAGCCAACTTCCTGTCTGCAGAAAAGGATTCTGATTACGATTCTCTTCTCAGAGAAAATGGTAAAATTTTGGCTTTTGTGGCTTTACGCCTCCCATGGTTGCTTGAACTGAGTGAAGCAGCAGAATATGGTAAAAAGTTTGTTCCTGGATCTGTTTCCGGAAGGCCGCACATGAGTATTGGAACGCAATCAATGGCGATTATTTTGTCCTGGTTGGCGAGAAATAACTTCTCTCCTAGGGATAATCTGATTGCCTCACTCGTGAAGTCAATTCTGGAACCACCTGTTACGGAGGAGGAAGACATTTTAGGCTGCTCCTTTCTACTAAATCTTAACGATGCCTTTTATGGCGTACAAATAATAGAAGAACAGGTGAAATCAAGGCAAGACTACAATGAAATATGTAGCATGATGAACCTCGGGATGATTTATAGTTTGTTGCACAACTCTGGTGCTGAGTGTGAGGGTCCTGCTCAGCGGAGGGAATTGCTGCTAAGGAAGTTCCAACAGAAATACACTTCACTAAGTTCAGGTAACAATGAAATATTCGTATATTGCAATGCATATTCTTTTATGTTCTAGAAACTTCTCTTCTACTAAAAATAATCCCCATATTTACGCTGCGAGTGAACTAATGTATGATTTGTCATTTTGAACGTAGATGAACGCAATAAAATTGACCAAGCCCAGTCCTCATTTTGGAGAGAATGGAATGTGAAATTAGAGGAACAAAAGCGAGTGGCCGATCATACGAGAGCAATTGAGCAGATCATTCCTGGTATTGAAACAGCGCGCTTTCTGTCTGGGGACATTGATTATATGGAGAGTGTAATTTTCTCCTTCATTGAGTCAGTAAAATCAGAGAAAAAGAGGATCCTGAAAGATGTGTTGAACTTAGCTTCGAACTATGGCATAGATCAAACCAAGGTATGCAATAGGTTCAAGGAAAACCTCAAAGAAATGGAAAACTAAGGAACACCTTGCTAGTCCTTTATCTGGACGGTATGCACTTGTGGATACAAGTAATTTGTACATGCACACGTGTATATCCGCATGTGCATAATGCACACGCGCATAAAAGCCAAAAAATAACTCAATTTACTTGCATGCACAAGTGCATACTTTTCAGATGAAAGGCTACCAGGGAGTTCCTCAGTTTTCAAATTTTTGGATGTTTTTCCCGTCAACCTCCCTATATATATGATAGGTACATGTAATGCAAATTATTTGCCGCTAAAGAATGTTTTCACCCTCATGTTATTCACATTCAGGTGTTGTTGAAATTCCTTTGTTCAACCCTTCTTTCTGAGATTTGGACCGTTGATGATATCAAGTCCGAAGTTTCAGAATTTGAAAGCAAAATACTCGATTGTGCCGAGGATGTCTTCAAAACTCTCTCTTTATCCGTGTACCCTGAAATTGATGGGCGGAATAAAGAACGCCTTGCATACATATATGAGCTGCTCTCCGCTTGTTTTGCAAGGGTTGAAGAAAAGAAACCGTTGTTAGCCATTGTTGGCTCAAATCTGGAACATTTAAGCATCGAGGAGCTAGATAGTTTCTACAAGAGTATGGAGCAAGAATGCACTAAACTTTCTTTCATCAAGGATCTGAACTTCAAAAATATTGCCGGTTTAAGTGGTCTAAATCTGGAACGTGTCACCAACGAAGTATACGCTCACGTAAACGAAAAGAACGTCGAACCACTGGCGGAGATGATGAAAACCCTAACTGGGATCTTCAAGGATACGGTTCCCGAGGGCCTCGTTCCGTGGCCTTATGTTTACGGATATTATGTATCTAGTTCGTTAACAGCTCTCGAAAGTAATGGTAAATCAGAAGTCCATTTTCAAAGCCCTGAAAGTCTTCGGTCGTTCATCAACGAAATGGAGCTTACTTATGATAGGTGCAAAAAGTATATCAGACTCATCGCGTATCCGGGTGCTTCTGTAATGGGGATAATGAAGAAGTTTTTCAAGATAACTCCGTGTCTGAATGATAGCTTCGATAGTCTTTCCTTGGATTCGAAATGGACGGATGACCTCATTATGCTCTTGAATTTCTGGCTCAGATTGATCGACGATTTGCAGAAATTTGTATCGTCGAATGATCTCGAAGGAAAGTTCTCTCCTGCCTGTGTGATGATCTGCCTTCAAGCTTTTGTCGAATTGGTTAAGGACGAAAAAATCTCGACTAGCGAGGGATGGGCGTCGATTTTTGCGTATATCAACTTCGGTCTTGTGGGTGATGTGTACACCGAAATTCTCAATTTCTGCCGATCGATGGTTTTTTCTGGTTGTCGATTCAAGGCGATAGCGTATGTGTATCGTGAAGCGATTTCGCATTTTTCTCCCGATACAACTTTGTCCGGTGAGATTAGACAGCATTACGAATACATCATGGATCTCCCCCATCTTTACATAAGAATCTTGGAAACTATCTTACGGGATTTGGCCAGTGGGTCGCTCGACCACCAGTATTTATATTGTGTCTTGTCGAGTTTGAGTGAATTGGATGGTGATTTGGAGGATCTGAAGACGGTCAGGAGTACGGTTTGGGATCGACTTGTCAGGTTTTCCGACGACATGGAGATCTCGAGTCACGTTCGAGTTCATATGCTGGAGCTTATGCAATTTATAACGGGGTTGGGTACGAATTCAACTTCGTTTTCCACCAAGCTTCAAGCCAATGTTGTACCGTGGGAAGGTTGGGGTAATATGGGAAATGTAAGTACGAGCAGCGATCGTGAAGCACCGAGGGTAGCAGATGGGTCTAATAGATTCACACATACTTTGATTGCCCTTAAATCGTCACAGTTACTGTCAACCATCTCGCCAAACCTCGAGATAACTCCGAATGACCTTTCAACTGTGGATTCCGCAGTTTCTTGTTTCTTGAAGCTGTCTGATAATGCTGTTTCACGATCCCATATCGATGCTTTGATAGCGGTGTTAGGAGAGTGGGAACGGGTTTTTGCTACCACGAGTGCGGTAGAGGAGATGAAAGATGCGGAACAGGCACCCAATACTCCCGGGAGCGATTGGGGCAATGATGATTGGGATGAGGGATGGGAAAATTTTCAGGAAGAGGAAACAATCAAGAAAGAAACAACAAATGTCGATAATACTCCTTCGGTTCATGCACTGCATGAGTGCTGGGAGGAGATTTTCAAGAAGCTAGCATCATTATCGGAATTCAAGGACATGCTGAAAATCATCGACCAATCGGGTCAAAAAGGAAACGGGATTTTGTTGAACGAGGATGCCGCTCGCAACTTGACCCAATCGTTACTCGAGGTAGATTGCTTTTTAGCTCTTAAGATCGCCCTTTTACTTCCCTACGCGAATATACGATTGGATCGTTTAGCTGCTGTTGAGGAGAAACTTAAGCAAGGAAACATACCGAGCTCGGTTTTAAACGACCACGAGCTGTTTGCTTCTTTATTATCCTCTGGACTGATATCCACCATCATCACCAAACCTTCATTTGGGAACACCTTCTCATATCTAAACTACATGGTCGGAAGCTTCTCTCGTGATTGTCAAGAAGCTCAATTCTCGAGGCTGAAGAACGGAAATGGTGATGACAAAAACGACAATTGGTCGGTTTTCAAAACGGTTATTTTGCCGTGTTATCTATCGGAACTCGTGAAGGCCAACCAAGTGGTGTTGGCCGGATTAGTTGTGACGAAAATCATGCACACAACCGCTTCTCTCGGTTTGATCAATGTGGCGGAAGCTAGTCTTAGGAAGTACTTAGAAAAGCAGCTTGACATTTTACAAGCCGACGAGCTCAAACTCGAGGAGATGAAGTTTTGTGAATCCATCGTGAATACGGTTGCGAGATTGAGTAGCAGGTCGGAAAGCTTGATCAAATCGGCGCTCGGGTTGTTGTCGCCTACCGATGTTAAGAGGTAATGTGATTTGAAATTTGACATAATCTTTTATTTGTGTAGATATGAATTGTTTTGAATGCATCATGCATATACATAAGATATGCTACTCTTTTCTGGTCATTCATATTCTCTTTATTAGCAGATGGGTTGTGGGGGGATTACCCTTTCTTTTGTCATACTGCTTATATATATATAAAAAAAACTCTAAACTTGTTTTACTCTAAGGCATGTAAAGAAGGTTTTGGGGTTGTTTACTTACAACTTAATCGCTCAACCATATAGGAGTGTTTCATTAGAGATTACTCATTAAGCCACCAAGACAATTAATCTAGGCAACAACTTAGCCCATAAAGGGATTAATGGGGAAAAAAAGGTAAGCAACCCCATCGAGTCGCTCTTTTTAAGAACCAAAATCTGTAAGGGACTACTCAACCGACAAATAAAAGCTAAGTTTTGGGGATTCTCTTTATAGGTTATCGATTCAAGTCTCTGACTATGGATTTTCCTGGTTGTCATCTTCAGAATCCTATGAAATCAGCCGAGGTGTGCTTGCAAACTGGGCCGGATGCTAACGGTTATGAGAAATCATCAAGTCACAAGAAATACGCCGAAGTTCCATAAGCCGTTAGCATGACCAAAATGTTCTTTTTTACAACAGAAGATTATAAATCCGAAATCCCACACAACGGGGTTCACTTTGTAGAAAAACTAATCACACTTTCACAAAAAAGAAAAGTAACATTTGACTTGTTATATAACCTGATTAAAAAAATAGATCATTCATGAGATGATGTTTAGAACGTTCTTAACGAAGTAAATAAATAAAAGCTTATTGATCAAAATTAAGGTTGTTACTAATAAGAAAAATATAACTGTTTGAGAGAAATATAAGAGCAATCCACAGTAGTGGAATTTCTAAAAACCTCATATGCACATCATTATCATCTCAACAAACTAAAAACCTTTTTAAAACTCTACAATGAAATTCTTACAAAAACCTTACTTCTCTTTTTTATTTATAATATAATTTTTATTTATGTAAGTTATTATATAACAAAAAAGTAAAGTATTACAATAATGGAAGAACCTGGTTTTTTCTTCAAACACTTGGGTTCTAATAAGAACCTATGATTGGACAAGAACATGTGTCCCACAGTAAAGGTTCTTGTAAAAACTCTAAGAAAAAACCTGTAGATGCTCTAAAACTGCTATGAGGTTGCCATAGTTAGGATTTATACAAATTTAGCCAAGGAAAATAAGAAATTATGATGGTGCTGAAATAGTTTGATTTATTTTAGTCTGCCATATTTATGTAAAACTAATACAAAATTATTGGTACAAGAAAGAAAAATATGGGTCTTATTAAGCACCACAATAACAAGAGAAATATGTTCACACTTCGTATAACATGAATAGTCAAAATGAAACATGAAATAGAAGTAGTTGTTTTCTTGAGTTCCCTCCCACCACTAAAACCTGCAATTCCAAATCCTATGTTTACATGACTTACCTCACCTCCTATACAAAACGATACGCGCTCTAGAAGAAGCCGATGCTGCTGGTAGAGTTTTCGGTTTGGTGTATCAAGAAGAAGCATCTGCAGTCCGATATATTGTGATTTCCTGCTGCTTAAAATACCTGCGATCTTCTTCATCAACAAGTACCAGATTCAAGTAATACTTGACACTAAATTTATTGTTAATGTTGCGATGTGTGGGTGTCAGTTCGTATGGGCTTAGAAACAGCCTGATTGGTATAGATTCACCTGCAAATACCAAAAGAAAAACATCAGCTTAAATCGTTAAACTAACTAGAAAATAAACTGTAAGAGAATTATACCTCTAACGGGAGCACCATCCATCAACTCGAATTTTGCTAACGTCTCTGTCTCTACATGAGTGTTGGCCCCAGAACCAGTGGATTCTCGTCTTCTGATCTCGAGATCCATATTCTTTAACTTGATTCTAACAAGAAGGAAATATATCTTCCCGATGATTACGTCTTTCAAATGATATCTGGGTGGACATAAACATAGCAGTTAGCCACATCATATCATGGTGCCAATTTACCCTATCAAAACGATGGCATGGGATCATGTGACAAGTGCCATTTTTGGTTTGGTCACTATAAATCAAATACACTCCCATGAATTGCATTTGCAGCTTATAGGGAATTGACATCTCATCTTAATGTTCGTCCATTTCTCATCCAACGGTTGATAACCACTTCTCACCAAATTTGGCACTTCTCACTGGAAGCCAACCCTATATATAGGGGGGCCAATTCAAACGAAAACACATCTTTCATTACGAACGTGAGGACAACCGAGGGCATGACACGTGTCACATTCAGTATGAATAACAAAAGTGAATGTTCATGCACTAGTCATGATGAATAATATACATTCTGAAGGCTATATTATTCGCCTTGAATGTTGTATTATTCATCATGACTAATGCATGAACATACACCTTTGTTAGTTATACTGAATGTGGACACTCGTAATGCTATCGGCTGCCCTCACGTTTGCAATGAAAAATTAGTTTGCAGCCGAACTTGTGTCTATATATATACACACACACGTGTATCTCTGTGTGTGACTGGACATATGCAAATCTTTAAGTTTCATAGTCCTCTCGACTTACTTGCTCTTGTTATACTCAAACTCGATATGAAGACAGTCTTCTATTCCAACTTCCATCTGCCAGGGTTACATTTACACATTAGAAAATGAGAAAGCAGCAATATGCGTAACAATGAATTCCTTGCATCACATTGCACAAAACATGATCATCTATATAATCATATCCCCTACTTCATAGATTAAAAAACACATTGAAATATCATGGTGCGTCACTGACCTTGATGCTGTTGTTGATTGATGGAGGTGGGGTATAGTTGCGAACCTGCAAAAAAACATCGATCAGAATGAATGAATAGGAAAATACGGGATTAAATTAGATAAGATATTCTTTTGAAGGATACAATTACATATATAGATTACAAAAAGCCTTGTCCATTTTAACGTAGATTTACAGATTGATCAAACACGGAATTCTAGCCAAACCAAACTGTCAAAAGTAAGGGTTCGTGTTTTCTTGGGTCTGGTATTGTTTGTTATTATTAGAATGCTTGACGGTTTTTATACTAATTATGTCTCACTTACTTCAGAATAAGAAAGGTCTGCAACAAAATAAAACAAGACTAACACTACGCAGTTTTGTAAATTCTCACCACAAAATCTTGGTATTCTGTTATGCTACCAGCATATCCCCGACTGATTGTTACCTTCAGAACATACCTGAGAGAAGATGGTGCAAAAGAACTTTTAGTTATGTTAAAAAAATGGTAATCAGACACAAAAAAGGATGTTACCGCAGAGCAACATAATAGAGAATATGTGTTACAAGAGCACACATTAAATGTAAAAAAAATTCCAAACGTGTCCTCTACTTGAAGAGTATTGTGGTGGTTTTCGTGAAGACCCTTGGTTTGTACAAAAGTATGAGAATACAGGTTGAAGGAATGATGACTAGCACATAGATATATTAACAACGTAGAAAAGGTAAGGTACTAAACAATTGTAGAAAAGGCAAGGCAAAACAAAACTGTATCTCTCTCTACCCTCTTCCCCCATCCCCTAACCCATCATCAACCACTCCAACTACATTCTGCCCATCCATGCCAGCTAGTCCCTATACTTCCATCTCCAACTCCACTTTATCCTATCAAAGGCCGTATCCTTGAAAATGTGTAAGGTCAATACTTACCAGTTGCTCATTCCATGTCCTCCTCAGCCACTCTTTCTAGTCTTCTCACTGCTGGAGATATCTGTCTCCTATGATGTGCCCAAACCGTTTTAAGCTGCCTATTGCTAGTTTATCCGTGATGCTGCAACTCCCAACCCTGCTCGAAATACATTGTTCGTGAATTTGTCTAAGATCCTCATTTCCACCACTCCAAACTTTCTCCATTGGTCTAGTGCTTATATAGAATTGCCTTTAGTTTCATTGGGAGTTTGGGACCTGGTCACACAACACTCCCGTGCCAGCCTATATTGTTAATCGCACTGCTTCTGATCAAAGCCCTATCATCCTATGTACGTAAAACACATAAGATAGATCACCATCACACCATGGTCCCTCAAATGGGTACGTACAATGAGTTCTCTCAATGGTAGACAGCATGTAAATAATCCATTTTAGAAAAGGAGAAATCAACACCTTGGGGAAAATATTAATGATATCTTTGCCTGATTATGAAATAGCAAAACTGTACCCCCCCCCCCCCCCCCCCCCGCGCGACGGCGCCCCACACACATACCTTAGTGACAAATTGACAATGCATTCCATGCAATCATGTTCACAGTTTAATGTTTTTTATGTCATTTTAACTTGGATATGAGAGACTTACCTAAGTCGCACATTCACACCGTTGTACGTCTCATACGGCATTTCAACTGTGGAAAATTCAAAAGGAAATGTTTTCCTTTCATATATTTCACCAGGAACATCCAGTTCACGAACTACAAAATAAACAGTAAGAGATTAAATAATGAATTAAAAAGAAACGCATATAATATTAGAGAGGAAAAGTTGGTGTATAGAAATCATTAATAAATTACTAATATTGTTGATTTAACAATGCAAATCAAGAACATGTAACAAATAAAGTTATCATCAAGTCGAATGGACTTACCAAGAGAGGTGAAATCATAAAAGTTGCCTCTGTCAAAATAAATTTCTGCAAAAAGAAAATAATAAGTCAACATATAAACAGGGATTCCTATTGTAAACTGCTCAATTAACAGCTTTTACAAACGGGTTAGAAGTAAACAGGAAATGAAATCAAGAAATCGTAAAGAACACCAAGTATAAGGCTTGTCTAGCAGCTGTTAACAAACATGTTATGTATGTGAAATGTGATAACTTGATATCTTCTAGTAAAGGTAGAACTGTGCCCATACCAACAAAGTGATGGATTTATATTTAGATAAGTCTGGCCTCTGACGTGTAGCTCAGTTAGTCACCCTATTATTTTAACACATTGGCCTATCTGCATTAACTAAAGATCTTTATACTTCTGTATAAACGGATCAGACCATTTATTCATTTTCGCTTCTATCTTCTCGTTTGTGAGATTGCTACTTGCTACATGGATATTACAAGCACTCCAAGTTATGTTACTAAATCCTAAGCCTAAGGCCAATGTGTTAAAATTGTAAGTAGAAAACTCACCAATCTGACCGAGGAGCTCTATTTTAATACCATTATGTTCAACCTTCTTCCCTTGCACTGGTTCTACGGAGATCTGAAAATGATGGTACATAAGTAAATATGAACACTTACATTCACTAGCCTATATATCAAAAAACAAGTTTGTAACATACCACACCCTGCAGCATGATCATTTAAGCTAAGTAGTCAACTTTCAAACAAAAATATTACTAAATACCTTTCCAGCAATGCTTTCTTGACTTTGGAAAAGAGGCACCAATGCAGTCTGACCATTTTCCTTCTTTAATGGAACCTAATGTAGAAGAGTAACAAGGACACATCATTATAAAAGCACAAGTAGGTCTGATAAAACAGAATAAGGTTATAGGGAAATTGGACAAGCTAAATGTTTCAGCAGTAAGATACTTGAACAGGCAATAACATATGATAGAATTAACGATGAACAGCATATCAAGCAGCAACTGCACATTGCTTCATGGAATGAGCTTTAAAATAGTAAAATGACACCCGAAATTTCATCAATTACAATGGTGGTTGCTAGAATACAGAAATCGAGCATCCACATAGAAGATTACGTTTAATTTAGCACTAGAACATACCGATGAAATAGATAACAAAATCAAGTAAATAGAACAATACATATATCAATTTAAGACCAGTACAAATCATCTACTAGATCAATGACAAAAAGTGCATATGCATACCTGCTTGCGAGTTTTGGCATCATTAAGTGTGATTGAAATATGACAGGCCGGCTTGAAAGCTCCCAAAATATAATTCTGCTCCACCAAAAACCAGACTTGAGCAAGTCACATTTCATTGCAATTTTGAATAAAATGTAGTGCAGAAACAAAGGAACCAAATTTAGGTAAGTTTTTACCATTCCACCAACGATGGATTCCCACTCCTAACGTCTTCTTCCTTAGACTCGATCCTAAACCCTAAAATGAATCAAACAAATTACAATCACGAAACAAACGATATACAGCATATGAGAGAGCTATTAATCGGCCTGATTTCGAAATTTCAACACATTATACGCCAGTAGAATGGAATCAAAACCCTAATCGATCAAAATCATGCAAAAAGTTTCCGTTTGAAAACCTAAATTTCATTAGCTTATGGTTGTATGTATGTAGTGAAAACGTAATTGATATATATATATATATATAGATAAACAACGTAAGGAAGAAGGATCACCGGAAGGTTGGTGGAAGAAAGCGGTGGCCGGATCTATGGACTGATGATGAAAGTGATCTCGTGAGCTGATGATGGCAGAGAGAGAGAGAGAGAGAGATCGGAGATGATGAACGAAAAAGGAACATTTGACAGATCACAGTGACCACAAACAACTGCTCGCTGTGCGTGTTTTCTACGCGCCTTGCATCATTAGGCCCATTGGATCAACATTTTAGGCCCATTCATAACCAACAATAAAACCCAATATTCTTAAATTTGCATTTTATATTGATTGAGGCTATAATCTATCTATGGCTTTGTTTGGCAAGCATAAGCTAGCTGATAAGCTAGCTTATAAGCTAGTCCATCCAAACATGTACCAGGAAGCTAGCTTATCAGCTAGCTTATAAGCTAGCTTATCAGCTAGCTTATAAGCTAGCTTTTTGAAACGCTACTTTGACTAGCTTATGAGGAGCTTATTGTAGCTTTTTCCAATTATACCCTTATTAATATTAATTATTAAATTCAAATATATCCTTTTTGGTCATTTTACATACTCATAAGCTAGTTTTTGCCAAACATAATTTGTTCAACAGCTAGCTTATCAGCTACTAGCAAGCTTATCAATCAACAGATAGCTTATCAGCTATCCGCTAGCTTATCAGCTACCAGCTAGCTTATAAGCTACGCTTGCCAAACATAGCCTATATGTAGAGATGATGAGCTTAAAACGGTTGAAAACATTTCTCAATTTCATCTAGTCTAACCGGTTAAAAAGTATAATCCAAGTTACACAACCAACCGAGTTAAATATTGTATGATCCTCATCTTTTGCATTTTAGCGGTTTATCCATTTGAATATTACTTTGCTAATTTGGTTGTTTTTATCGTTGTTTACGTGCATTACAAACAGATTAAACATTTAGGATGTTGTAGATAAGAGACGGATAATATCAACATTGATCTTGACCTGAATTTACTTCAAGTATAAAAATTAACGCTTGTACAAGCGTTTGGGCCTTACTACTAGCCAAATAGAAAATGCCTACTCCATTTTGTGTCTGTCTAGACTCTTAAGTTAAATTTTTGTCTTCAACTACAAATGTGAACACTAATTATATAAAATCTAATCATTTTGATGATAAACCAATTGCATAGTCAACCTAACTAGAAATGTAATTAAATAGTGCTAGTTATATAGTAAAATGTGCTAAACCTATTTGGATTTTACAGACAGAATGAGTCGGATTGAATCATTCAAATGTCTTCCCACCTTATACGGCCTTCTTTTAATTATATTATTATTATTATATCGTTTACCTTGAATAAAAAGCCTCGATCATGTTAATAATCATGATCAGAACGAGTTAAAAACAAGAATACAAGTAAAAAAAACAAAAACACGAAATCAATAATTAAAACAAGAACTACCTGTTCAACAATGTCACTGATAAATTACAATAAATTTGTGTTGCGAACCATACAAGAGGAAGATGGGAAAGAAAAGTCATCTATAAATGAAGGTTGAAGTCGTCATCGATAAATCTTTACAAGTTACATATGATTTAGTGACATAAACTCATAAAATCTAAAACTTGTAATAGGAAAAAACTTGGTTGTTTTCACCAATTGTTTTGTCATCTATGCATGTTGCGTATTTCTTTGATTCTAAGAATTTGTAAGCTTCAATTTCAAATAGAACATGACAAAGTCGTCATTATCACCTAATACTTTATTTGTAAGTATCGTTTATCAATAGCGTATAAATAATGTATTTACAACAATTATCTCCAATTTTGGTTTAGCTTCTGTTTACAACATGTTCAAAAGCTTTCGATGATATTCTCATAAAATTAGGGTTAATTCAATTTTGGAGCCTTTTCTAGATTCAAATTATTTGAGTTTCATTTTTAGTTTAATGAAGTTGGTTTCTACTGAAGTTTGATTTTTATTTTTATTTTTACCAAATAAAATATTTGAAAAAGGAACTTATAAAGATGATAATACATGGTTAAGATGACGTTTGGTTGGTTTTTCATTAAGTCATGTATGAATAAAGTTGTCTATGTGAATTAATCTTTATGTATAGATTGGAAAATTTTTGTTGGAAGGGTTTTTTCATAGAAGAAAGGAGTTCTTTTATTTTATTTTATTTAGAGAGTTTGGACAAAACTTTGTTTTCTACATAAAGCTCCCTTCTATATCAGGTATAACTGATCAAATAAACTATGAGTCTCGTTAAATTGTTAATAAACATATCTTAAATTGTCTTTATAAATAAGATGCGGTGGTTACATAACTAATCTCTTGATGACTCTTATTGATGAATACGTTAAGTTTAAATATTTTAAATAATTTTTATAACAAAATGTTAAAGAGTACTTTTTATTTTATTTAACATGATTAATCTCATTTTCTACATATTTAAGGATTTTTTTTTTTGTCGTAGTTTCCTCTTAAAGTCCAAAAGACAACTAAAGAAAATTTGTCAGTATTTATATTCGTAAATATAATATTAAAAATAATAAAAGAACGAATGCTCCTCAAATTAAGCATATATTGACTAAATTAAGATGTTTGAAGTTTGACTCGTAATTTTCAACTATAGCCTAATGTTCAAAGTGGGTATTTTTTTTACCAATGTTGGTATCCGTATTCAAACCTTTTAATGAATATTTGATAATTGCGATTAAATTGGCGTTTAGAGAAAAGGAACAAATCAAATATTTTACATTTTGTTGATTAGCAAATAATATGGAATTTTACAGAAGAAACTAAAAAAAGAAAGAAAAACTTTGGTTCGTAACTGATTTACACTAAAATTTCATGTCGAGAGATATCCTTCTCTGATCTTTCTAAATCAAGGAACTCCTTTTTACTATTCTTAGGCTTCAATAACCCGTACAGTTTTTTAAACTCTTTAACCGACGGAACACTATCGCGACGAAAGAAGCCCGAGTCACGCGATTCTTCAACGGTCCTAGCCGACCCGCTGTACATCAGTCTTGGCGGTAACCCGCTCGACCCACCATGACCAAGTAACCCCGATGGCACCCCGAGTGCACCACCGACCGAAACACTATGTGTCAGTCTAAGCGGTTCCTCCGTGGTCTTGTTGCTTGGTACCGTCGTCACCTTTGTGTCGGTATTTGATTTCAACGCGTTAATGACGGTTTTAAGAGCACGGGTCGGGGAGCCACGGTTGAAGATCATGATCTCGCCGATCTCGGCCGGGCTTAGACTCGCCCCGGTTTGAAAAATCTCTTCAACTTGTGGGAAAAGCTTGTGCTCTTTGAGGCCCAAATGGCTATTCGCGAGTGTTTTGAAGGCGGGGAAATCGCATAAGGGGAACTGCACGTGAACGTCTATTCTGCCAGGTCTTAGCAGCGCTGGATCAATTTTATCTTTACTAGAGACGGTGAAAACCATCACGCGTTCCTCACCGCAGGATGAGATGATCCCGTCCATGAAGTTTAGGATTCCAGATAGATTTACGGCCGTTGATTTCTCGACCAAATAACGGTCTAGATCTTCGACCACGATCATTGACTTGCTGGTTGTTTGTAATAGAAGCAGTTTCAGATCGGAATCGTTGGCAACTTTGGACAGATCGACGTCGTAGATGTCGTACCGGAGGAACTTCGCGATTCCGGCGATGAAGCTCGATTTTCCGGTGCCGGAAGGACCGTAGAGTAAGTAGCTCCGTTTCCAGACGCGGCCGAGACGGTGATAATACTGTTCCGATTTCAGAAACGATTCTAAATCGGATTTCATTTTGTTTTTCAGATCGGAATCGAGCACGGCGGTGTCGATCGTTGCCGGATGAGTGAACGGAACCGATATCCACCGGCCGTTCTTCTCCGTCCGGTTCTCGGCGTTGATGTACAGCCTCGTTTGCTTCGTCTTCTTCTCGATTTCATCGGCCACGTTATGAATGTGTTGTAGGTACGACGAGAGAATTCGACGTTTTTCCTTCTTCCTCATCTTCAAAACTAAACTTTCCTTCTCGAATTTCCAGAAAATTCGCGAACCGAGGTACGTATCTGGAAACATCTGGTCATGTATAGTGTCGATCACGAGATTGATCTCGTTAGGTTTGGTGCTTCCGGAGAAGAGATTGACGAAATCGGAATCTTCAGCTGACGGTAACGAATTAAGGTACGTGAACGCTTTGCGATAAACTTGATTTTCCTGCATGTGTTGGTTGAATTTGGGGATTTTGTATAGCTGATGGCCATGAAAACATTCTTCCACTAATCTCCAGTTATTTTGTAAGAAGTGACCTATGGATGTCCTTGATAATACCCTTGGAACCAACCAGAAGCCAATCACACCTACCAAAAATACAACTAAAGTTGCAAAAAACATGATTGTTGTAGAATTAAGAACAAAATGATATGGATTGATTTGAAAGTGTGCAAGTGAATTTAAGTATTAATTGAGAGATATAGAGAGAGAAAGATAGATGATTGAGGATATGATTAAGTATGCTTTTAGGAATTGAATTTATAGGATATATGTTAATGTTTTGGAGATAGAGAGATGTAACAAGTCAAAAAAAATATTTTTGACTATAAAATTAGTAACAACATGTGAAGAAAGAAAGATGGATTCAAGTCAAGAGTGGGGGGTGTGAAGAAGGTGGGAAAGTTCATGAAATAATATGGTCTATAAATGTGTGCTTGTGTCATATAATGTGTGTGTACTAATTTGTTTATGTTTAATCTAACGGAATGATGTTTGACTGCTTGTCCTAGATGATGTCTTTTGTTTGTTCTTTTAAAATACTTAAAAAAATGTATATTAAAATCTAGAAAGATACAAATTCAACTTATTATATAAAGAAATAGTGAAACTTGGACTTTTGACCTTGATTAAAAATGTAACCGTGTTGGGATGCTTCATGCCTAAAATTCTAAAATAGTAAATATAAATATATATAACAAGTTAAAAAAAATTGATGTTATAAAATGTTATTTACTATGAAGATATATAATTTTTAAGTGTTAATATTGAGTTGGAGTAACCATAACTCTTTATGGTCACAAGAACTTTAACAATGACAGACTAACAATACGTTAATTTAAACTGGGAAATATCATATTTCCACTATATCACGTAAGCATGAACAAGGGTGATACAACCCAAATGGATATTTGATAATATTGGTAATGTAAGATTAAGAAGTAAAAGAGAAAACATGATTTTTTTTACTAGTCTAAAACATATATGGTTTAAAGATACATAATGGTCGAAACATTTTTGGAAAAAAAATTTGGTTTGATTGATAGGGTTCTACGGTATTTTAGTAGGTTGATTATGCTACGTGTTTCATGTTTTGCACCGTTCCGTTTTGGTAATAATAGTTGCTTTTTGCCATTCAAAAAAAGAAAAGATTATGGTACGCGTGTTATAAGATTTTTAAATGTCAGATAACTTTTATTTTGCGTTTACGTTATCGTAGCTTTCTTTAAATCTTGCAAAAAAAATGTCTATTGCTAATAAATTAGTAATATGACATATGATAAACTGTTTTTACTACAACAATAATTAAAAAAAAAAACAAGATCCAAGGGTTAAATATGTAAGCATTGATTATTTACCCATTCAACTCTAAAATGACTTAATGTTTCACATGGACCAAAGGTTATGTAGTTATTAAAACGGCTAAATGCTATTGTAAGGAGATCTAACTCAAAAAGTATCCCTAAAAGTAAATAATCATGGTCATCGTTTTTTCAAAATATTTTAATATCGAAGGAGATAGTATTAATTAATTGGTGAAAATAGTTTTATTGACCTTTTCATGACAACATTATTCTTGAAGCTAGTCGATGCCAATTGAAAAGGTTGGTAACATATGAAGTCATTGGCCGCTACATGTTTTACTTTTTCATAATTTTGTTTTTTAAGGGATGGAATCGAAAAGAGTAATTAAAATGATATAAAACTAAATTAATTTATATGTTTAGTAGCCACGAAATAAAATAAACTAAAACTCAATTCTCATGTGATTCAATGTTTGATTTATAATATTCTCCATTCATTTTATTTTATAATCTTTTTTCTTGGTACATGGAAAAGATATAAAAATGGATAATAATAAACAATTGCATGATCATCATTCATCACTCATCAATAATGAAAAGTTAGATATGATCCAAGAAGCCTGTAAAGATATTACATGTTTCAAGTAAAACCAACCAACCAAACCTAACTTGCTGCTTTTTTCCTTGTGATCTTCCCAATAAGTGGTGCAAGCAGCATTTGCCACAAAACTGCAACCTACCACCATCTTCAACACTTCACTTTTCAGGAAAATTAGATGATGATGATTAGCACGGCCATCGATCTTTGAAGATTGATGGCCGTGGCGGTGGCTTTTCAAAAGATTTAGAGGATATTTATCAACTAGCCATGAAAATGACTTGCTAGTAAACATCTTGAACACACTAAGAGTTATTGTCATGATCAATAAATAAGATAAATGATATTGGTATGCTCTTACCCGGTAAATGTTCAGTAAACGAACCCTTAGTGTGTCTCAGGGGTCCTTTACTTAAGGGGAAGTATCCGTTGCAAACCACCTAGATTGTGCAAACTATACAAACCTAATCTTAACCATTGATTTTCTATTTATTTCCACTGATTTTGTGTATCCCTAATTTTTAGGCAGTTTTTTTCAAATGTGGTTGAGAGAATTTAGGAACTTAATTAATCTACACCATTGATCATGTATATGTATGGTTGAGATTGGTTTGTATAGTTTGTACAAACTATCCGGTTTGTAACGGATACGACCCCCTTTACTTAAATACTCGTAAAATTTAACACCATCATCTACCCTATCGGACAATATTTTAGTCTCTCAAAACAGCATCGTATGCAATAATTTACCCGGTAAGCGCTTACGGATAAGACGCGGTTCATGCTATCGCTCTTACGGAGTAAGATTATAGTCTTTAACAGGTTCATCCCGTAAAGAAAATTCACATGGTATTACCAGGTAAGCTAAGCGTTTAGTTAAGTAAACGACCCCTCAATCATGCAGCATTAAAATAGAGAACCCAAGAAATTTAAGTACGATCACCTGTTTCATTGTGAATCCCAATCATGGCTAAAAAGCTGAACAACATGAACAGTTGATCTTAACCAAATCAAGTAGTTACATCCATAATAGGATTCTGTTATTAAGTTGATACAGGCCAAACTAAACCTAACTCTGAAATTTGCATAACAATATTTTGTTGTAGCGCTACTTTTTGCAAAAACATATTATGGGAAATAGTCGAATTTCCAATATTTCATTTCACCTGAGGCTATTGGTACATCATAATGACTTGAAATCCTTACTAATCAAAATTGGGAGAGGAAATCGTGATTATCTAACATATCAATTATCTTGGGAATCTTGGCTATCTGCTGGTTTAATGTTCAGAAACTGGGATACGACAATCTTGGAAAGCTCGCTAATGGCAGCTTGAACTTGTTCATCATCCGTTTCCCTTGCCTCTGACCATACCTCGGGTTGTGAATTCAAACCACCGTATTCGCTAGCTGCAACTTTCATCTTTCTGGATGTCACAACCACCTTCTCTAGATCTGCCTGTGATAATGGTCTTGGCCCCTGAATAAAAACATATCAAAATAAGTTTTCCATACAAGCCTAGAGAACTCTGATATCCGATGCAAGAATCATTTCCATTAACTACCTTGGTTTCATGGAAACAGCCGCTCTACTCTTACAGGCAGAGGTCAGGTCTGCTGTCTACATGCATCTTAGTATCTTACCCTCCTCAGATCCCACTCCAGTTGAGATATTTTGGGGTTGGTTTGATTATATTTATAAGAACAAAGTACACTGAAAAGTGGTCTAGCATGCTCAATTCTATCCTCCAATTAACTTAGGATGCATTTGGTTTAATGGAATGATTTTGAGGGATTTTGTGTGTTTGGTTTGTAGGATTTGGAATGTAATTGAATTTCCATTTTTTTTTCGAATTTATAAGAAATTTATAAATAATTACAAAAATAATTAAATTGCCTTTTTATTAATTATTTATTACAAACATATGTTTTTAACATATTTTAAACCATTAGTATATACAAATCATGCAAAATCCCATGAAACACCAACCATCCCCATGGCATTTCAAAATCCTATGTATGTGGTATTTAAAAAATATCCTAGGATTTCAAATCTGGGAAATCTATCAAACCAAACATGGGACCGGAGTGGAATTCAATTCCAAATCCAATCCGCTCCCATAAACTAAATGGACCTTGGGGGAGTTTGGTTCGCAAAGTGAAAATTTAATGGAATTGGAATCCATCAAGGAACTTGACTTTGAAGGAATTGGAATTTGGCCAAGCGTTTGGTTGGTAAGAATTCAATTCATTCACTTAAGCCAAGGAATGATGAATTCCATAAATTGTGGAATTCAATAAAATTCAAAGGACTCCTTCAATCCAATTCCATCAAATTCCTTTGAATTCCGCAAACCAAACAGCCTCTTAGTTGCTGACATGTATAAGAGACAGAGAGATACTTACATGTGATGACTTTCCCTTCTTTTCATCATCTAGTAGATCCCTGATAGGAAAATAGGCTGCTTGCTTGCAAAGCTCTAGAAGATCTGAGCCAGTATAACCTTCACACATCGCAGCTATGTTGTCAAGGTCAATGTTGTCTTCCACTCTCTCACCCTTCAAAATCACCTTCAATATCTGAGCCCTTGCTTTGCGGTCAGGTACCCCGATCTCAAATGCCTGCGGAAGACGTCTGAGTATTGCTTCATCAAGATCTGAAGGACGATTAGTCGCAGCAAGAACCATCACTCGAGCACTCTCTATATAAAACCGAAAATAAGACTTATCAGAAAAAAAACTAACAGGCCACCGGGTTCTGATACAGATGTCTTGGTTATCAAAAGAAAACTTACGGTCTGTGGTGAAACCATCCCATAGAGCCATAAACTCGGTCTTCATATTGGTTACTGCTTCATGATCTGTAGCTCTGCGCTGGCCAAGAAAACTGTCGACCTCATCGATAAATATTATAGCAGGCTGGAGTTTGTATGCCAAACTAAAAATAGCAGCAACTGCAAAAATCAATAATCACTACGACTGGACACTTTGCAAAGGGAAAGGGAACGCTCAGAATATAGAAACAATATATTGTGCACTTAAGTTGCAATAAAACAACCATTAACCAACAAAGGTGAAATAACGATCACATAAGTGATTGATAGTGTGTTAACACATCAACCTGCTTTAAGCTTCCTATACTTCTTTAAAACCTTTTTAAAAGAAAGGCCACAAAAATGCACAATAAAGGTAGTTGCCAAGGCACCTTTTATCGATTTGAGTAACATCTATATCCAAGCTTTTGGGTTACATGTGCACAAGTTTTTCTTCTGTATTGTTTTCTCCATATAGATAAAAAAATCATCTGATTTTGCTCATGTAATCCTGTCGAGTAAATCATATAAATCTCTATGGTTTGTGTGTGTGAATCACAGTAGTTGCGCTTTTGCTGGGTTATGTGCCAAACGGTAGCCATGCCTAAGACATTGCCTACTTGTAAAAAAGCCAAAAGACAACAAACATAGTTGGCAAGATCAAACATAAGTGTTGCTAATAGTTACTAGCAATGCAACATTAAGTTCTCACAGGCATAAGTCATGCTAAAGAATGCATTTTGATCAAAAATAAACAATCAATAGAATCAAACTGTATCCTAGCAGCATTTGTCTGCTCTAAATCTCTCTTCATTAGCTCCAAATTAAATTAATGAATTGTGTTTGAAAAAACACTAAAGATCTCGTTGGTATTGGAGAGCATGCATGTAACCTTCATGTTAAATACATAAAAAGCTTCTTACATTTCCACTCTAAGAAACCCAAATATGATATGTACTTATAATCACTAAACCCTACACAAAAGATGTAGCTGCTGGAGAAACAATGATGTTTGAGCACTCACCGAGTTTTTGTGCGTCTCCGAACCATTTGCTCATGAGATCAGATGTTTTGACATTGATGAAAACTGCTCCAGACTCTTTTGCAATAGCTTTTGCAAGCATGGTCTTCCCTGTACCAGGTGGACCATACAATAACACACCTTTCTGGGGACCAAGAAGCTTCCCATAAGCAAAGAGCTCAGGCCTAACTAGAGGTAATATGACCAATTCATGTAGTGCTTTCTTGATGGATTCTAACCCTCCAATAGAGTTGAATTCAACATCAATGTGATCAGGATTTACCACGCTGCATGCAATGACATCCTGTTATGCATCAAAAGTACACAAACAAGAAAACAAACTATTAGATGTCCGACTTACTTTGCCCATAACACCTCAAGATTCTCTAATCAACCATAACATAAAGGTTATAAATGGTTCAGGCAGTTACACATCTCTTGTTTGCAAGTAAAAAAATTAACTATATGGTTTGATTAACCATTGCTCTTACAAAAAAACCTCACATTTTGGCCACCTTTCCATATCTTATGGTTTGATGACTAAAACTATATAAATCAGTAGAGTTATTCACATGGCAGAATATTAAATCCAGAAAGACCATCATACTTTACAGATTGTTGATCCATAACCACGAGTTCTCAAGACACTAATGCTTGTTTTGTAATTCTGCAACATCAATGGTTTGTTTGTAAAACATATTAGATAACCCAATAACTTCTAACCGTACATAAGAAGTGCTTCTATCTAAGGGTCTGTGATGTTAGCAGCTTAATTAGCTTAATGGGGCTCATAACATTTATAGTCAGTTATACATGAATGTAGTAGTGGCTTAACGATATAAAAAGTGATCTATTATAAGGCTATTAGGAGAAAAGCTTTATGCAAAAAAGCCAAGTTTTGAAAACATATCCCTCCCAATTAAAAGAAAAAAATCATCTCAAACAAAAACCTTCCCAATTTCTATACCACACATAAAACTTTATCTACTTAATGGAAAACCAATCATACAGACCCTAAGAGTCTCCCCCTGCTATAGGCTATAGCTTGTATTAGGGATGTAAACGAGCCGAGCCGAGCTGAGCTTTAAGCTAATAGAGCCAGGCTCGTTTAAGATTATAGAAGCTCGAGCTTGAGCTCGTTCGAGATTGTGCTTTGAGGCTCGAGCTCGGCCCGTTAACCATTTACAAGGCTCGAGCTCAGCTCGTTAATGCTCGGTTGCTTCATGAGCCTAAACGAGCCTTAAGCAAACAAGCCTAATCGATCCTTAAGCAAACAAGCCTAATCGATCCCTGATTCTAAGGATGTGGTTTGAATATCGATTTTTTTTATATATGTTAAATACATAATACTAATAAAATATAAAATACATAATATTATTTGTTAAGCTCGTTTAAGCTCGCGAGCCTAAACGATCTTTTATTTTGAGGCTCGAGCTCGGCTCGTTTACTAAACGAGCTCTGTTTCAGGCTCGGCTCATTTCGAGCTTTTAACGATCCGAGCTCGGGTAGCTCTCAAGTAGCTCTCGGCTCGTTTACATCCCTGGCTTGTATTAGTAGAAACGATTTCAACATCATTAAACCCTAATACGGCCAAATGGAAACGGACTCTGTTGCAAATTTAACCCTAATCCATAGCCAGCATCAATTACGAAAATGAAACCAGTAAAAAATCAATCGTTCAGAAATTAACGAAAACACAAACGGCTATGAGATTAGAAAGGTAGGTACCTCGTAGGGAGTTGTTTGGATAAGAGGGCGACCTAGGCGCTTAGAGATTTCCTTCTTCTGTTCCAATAATCTATCGGAAGCTTCTCGATTAGGATCAAGGTGTTTGAGTCCGACGAAGAGGACGAGGCAGCTGAGGGCGGCGCTGGCGGCATACAACACCAGATCCTGCAAAAACTTGGTCCCCGCGGTGGTTTCCGTCATCTTTTTCCGATTCCTTTTTTCGTTCTTTTCTTTTCTTTTCCTCTAAGCTACAGTGTGGTGGTTATATAAGATGGTTGGATTTTGGAGCGTGTTCTGGTGTAAACCGGTTTTCTTTGGGAATAATGCAACGGCCACGTGTGCAAATCCTACGGCCTTTCGTCTACCGCGACTCGAGTATTGTATGGTTGGACTTGGACATGATCGCATGAAATCAGCCCGGTGGGTTAAGCCCATGTGGGCATGGACGGGTTGAAATTTTTGGTTTGCTTTCATATTTAAGGATTAGAATATGTCAATATGGAACTAGAAACCAACTCAATGTTAAAAGAAACAAATTAGAAAATAACGAAATTAGTTGATTAATAGCTTTCCATCGAGAATAAGTTGCAATTGAAAACCAAAATCATGGAAACCAAAATCATAAGAATTATAATATGTCAATATGGAACTAGAAATCATGGAATGTTAAAGAAATAAAATCGAAAATTACCAAATTTGAAAGGGAGATGAGTGGATGTCGTTGGAGAGTGGAGTGGTGGTCGGCCGGACGATGGATGTTGGACTATGGGCCGATAGTGAGAGCAACAGTAGCATGGGGCAGTCAACGACAATAGCATTTGGTTTTTTCTGATCTGTGACTCTGTGTGATATGTCGTATGAGACATGATTGAGAGTTTTATTTGTCAAGTTATAATAATTGGAGTCAAAACACATAAACTTTATGTGTTATATTTTAAAAAAATCAAAGATGAAGGGTGATTTATGAATATTTAAAAAATAGCATTGTATTTATACAAAGGTATGATCGAATCTCGTAACGATCTTACAATCTTTACCATATAAGGATCCGACCAGGTTTTTTATGGTGGGATCGTAGAATCCTACGATCAGGATCTGGATCTTAACAACCATGCATAAAAGTATCAAAATTTTTATTAATATCTAGTTTATAGTTATTATAGGCATGTGTGACAGTTGTTGGGTTGTTGGATACAAGATTAGTAAGTAGTTAGAATAATTAAGAGGTTCTTATGATATAGTGCAAAATAAAATGTGATTGTTTGATAATTGTTAAGAATGAATTTAGGGTGTTGAATGGTTAAAGGAGGCTTAAGATACAAAATGACTCGGAAGGTTTTAAAACCATAAGAAACAAACTTTTTTTGGTTGTCAAACAAGATTCATCTTTTAGCTATCTAGATAATGTCTTTTAATGGAACTATTAAGAAGCCCCTTATACTAAATACTGTGTCAGCGGCCGTTTATAAAATGCTTACATAGGTATGTATTTACCAAGTCAAATCATCTTTATAGGATCAATATAGTAATGCCAAGAATCTCACGTGTTAAGAACTAAGGCAAGGACAAAGAATCATATCCGGTAAGTGATGGTGAAAGCTCTTAACACAGTTAGCACTTACCAGTAAAATTGTAGCATATGTTACCATTTCGATGGACTAAGATCTTACCTGATAAGTAAGTGAAAGCTCTTAACATAGTTAGCACTTACTCGAGCCCTTTGAGCCCACTGCTACATCAGCGCCACATCAACTTTTTTATAAACCTTTTATAAGCCCTTTGCAGCTCTCTTTATTAGTATCTGAACCATTCCAAACCAAAATACCCAATACAATAAGAAGAAGGAAAAGGAGTGTGAGAGAGGAGAGGAACGGCTAGAGCAATGTGGCCACACCGCTGGAGCCCTCATGTTGCCAACCTGCCCAAGCCGCTGGAGGCCAGCCCGCCTAAGCCGCTGGAGGCCAGCCTGGTCACCGCTACTCATGGCCTTAGGGGTTGTTTGTCTGCTTTTCATTAAATTTTATATGAACAAACTTGTATATAAGCTTATTGAATAAACCACTTTATGTATCATCAAACAACCTTATATAGTTGGCAAATTAAGTTATGAGTGAGGGTATACACAATTGATGCAGGCCAGAAAGAAGACCAAACCCCGCTGATGTCCGCTCGCGCCGTGAGCCTCCTCTCAACGACGTAAATCGAGACGTTCAAGACTTTCGCGCCGCGAGGCTCTTGTTCGCGCCGCGAAGTGCATCAGCACCACCTATCCGATTTCCTGCTTTATTTAATTATCTAGTTTCTATTTTCTAGTTTTCTTAGCCTTCAAGTTAGGATTATTTTTGGTATATTTAGTTTCCTTTCTCTAAACGTTTCCTAGTTTCGTTATATTTCCTAGCTTATTTAAGAACCATGTTGCTAGTTAATTTTTCATCAATTCAATTCAGTTTAATTTGAAGCTTTTGCTTGTTTATCAATTACGAATTTATTTCGTTTCTTGACGTTTCACGCTTGTGAACGTTGTTTACTTTTCGGGTTGACGCTAGTCGATCCGTTCCACGTTTCTCACTGCGTCAGTTGGTATCAGAGCACAGTTTCCTGTCTCTTTTCCGGCTTCGTAATGGGAGATCAACCAACACTCAACCAAGCCGACATCGAGGAAATCACCGTGGCTTTTTCCACGACCCTCGATGCCGCCCTCGCTAAATCCAACAACAACCTCGCCGGGCAAATCGCCGCTGCGATGACCGCCAACACCGCCGCACTCACCAACAACCTTGCCCGTCTCCTTACCGGGCGTCCTCAAAGAGACAGGAACGTCAATCCACCACCCCGTCACCGACCAAACGTTGTCGTTCATTCCAGTTCCGGCTCCGAATCCGAAAACGACGAGGAAGCCAATCCACCCCGCAACGATCCCGACTATCGGATGAAGGCCGATATACCGTACTTCTACGGTAATATGGGCGTGGAAGAATTTCTTGATTGGAAGATCGAAGTTGATCGCTTCTTTGATATAATGGAGATTCCAGAACATAAGCAGATAAAGATGGTCGCTTTTCGTCTCAAAAGCACCGCCGCCGTATGGTGGGACAAACTAACGGTTCAGCGACAAAGGCAACGGAAAGGCCCCGTCAGATCTTGGCGACGGATGAAGCAGCTAATGATGGAAAGGTTCCTACCGGATGATTATGAGCAAATTCTTTACAAGATGTACTTGGGATGCTCGCAGGGTTCCAGATCTGTTTCCGACTACACCACAGAATTTATTCGTTTATCAGACCGGAATGAGATAGGCGAATCTGAAGGTCAACAAGTTGCCCGTTATATTAACGGATTGAGGATCTCTCTTCAAGAAAAGATTGGGCTTCAAACTGCATGGACCGTCACGGAAGCATCTAGTCTAGCAATGAAGGCGGAGTTAATGGAGAAGTCATCCCGTGGTTCAAACTCGTATCGACAGTCCCGAGAAGTCGGCGAAACCTCGGCAGTTGTGAAAGATTCCGCTAGTTCTCACGACATCAACCCTCTTTCCAAAGTCCAAACTGGCAACTCGAATGGTGGATCGCAACTGAAAGTAGTTCCTCCAAAGAATTCCAATCCATACGCTAAGCCGACGGGAACCAAGTGTTATCGATGCGGACTTCCGGGTCACAAATCCAACGAATGCCCTAACCGGAAAACCGTGGGGTTAATTGAAGACGGAGAGAGCGAAGATAGCGACTATGAAGGTGCCGAGTTTGCCGAAGAAGATCTCTCGGAAAAGATCAATATCGTGGTTCAACGGGTTTTACTAGCGCCAAAAGAAGACGGTCAACGAAACAATCTTTTCAGATCTCATTGTTCGGTCAACAACAAGGTATGTGATTTGATTGTGGACAATGGTAGTTGCGAAAATCTAGTGTCGCAGAAACTAGTGGATTATTTGAAATTACCAACGGAGCCGCTTGACACGCCATATTCTCTTGGTTGGGTGAAACAAGGTCCACAACTCAAAATATCGCGTACGTGCAAAGTACCTATTTGTATTGGGAAACACTACAAAGAAGATGTACTTTGTGATGTGCTTGATATGAACACTTGTCATGTCCTTCTCGGTCGTCCCTGGCAATACGATAATGATGTTACATATAAAGGAAGGGACAATGTAATGATATTCCATTGGGGTGAACACAAGATTGCGATGACACCAGTTTCGCGCTTCGAAAAGAATACCAAGAAGAAAAAAGATAATTGTTTGATCGTTGGTATGAACTCGGGGTCGAGTTCTTTTGAAGTGGAGGAGACTGATGCAGGCCAGAAAGAAGACCAAACCTCGCTGATGTCCGCTCGCGCCGTGAGCCTCCTCTCAACGACGTAAATCGAGACGTTCAAGACTTTCACGCCGCGAGGCTCTTGTTCGCGCCGCGAAGTGCATCAGCACCACCTATCCGATTTCCTGCTTTATTTAATTATCTAGTTTCTATTTTCTAGTTTTCTTAGCCTTCAAGTTAGGATTATTTTTGGTATATTTAGTTTCCTTTCTCTAAACGTTTCCTAGTTTCGTTATATTTCCTAGCTTATTTAAGAACCATGTTGCTAGTTAATTTTTCATCAATTCAATTCAGTTTAATTTGAAGCTTTTGCTTGTTTATCAATTACGAATTTATTTCGTTTCTTGACGTTTCACGCTTGTGAACGTTGTTTACTTTTCGGGTTGACGCTAGTCGATCCGTTCCACGTTTCTCACTGCGTCAACAATCCATACAACTATAACATTTCACTCACTCATGCAACTTTATTATTTAACACTAACACTTCATAAGCTCTAAAAAGTCACAATGGGTTTCCACATGCACATAAAACTATGCCCATACAACTCTATTATTTAACAATCACACTTCATAAGCTCTAAAAATCATAATGGGTTTCCACATGAGCATAAAACTATACCCATAGAACCATTCCATTCTCATACAACTCCGGGATCCATTCAACTCGTTCCACAATCCGTATAACTCTCATACAACCATCATACAACTCATATACCACATTCATCGTAAACGCTTTCATTCTTATTAAGTCGTTAACAAACATATGCATTTAGAATTTTCTGTTTTCTTTTCAAAATAACCAAACAATTCGATCCTTCCGAGTTTCTAGTATTTTTTTATTATTATTTTCTCTATTCTTCTTTATTTTTTATTTATATTCTTATCAAAATAATTTATTAACAATTTATTTACTAAAATACGTTAACATATATTCTCGAATGTAGCTTTATGCTTAACATTAAAATAAACGAAAATAATAATTAGAAACATTCATTTCATGTGTCGTCTATTTTACGTGTCATGTAACAAAGAGTTGACTTACTGATCGTTAACTCAATGACAGGAACATATCATCAGTGTGGGATTTAATTTAAAGTCAGATTTCATCGACGGTACAAATTAATGGACGCAAATCAACGGTCCTGATCTTCAGTTTGTCTATCTTCAAGGTGGATTGCAGAATACCCCCCTAAGGTTTTTCACATTTCACAAACAAGCCCATGAATCTCAACAGGTACATTTATGATTTTATGACATACAAGAATAGTATTTTATTCAAAATAACAATATTAAAAACAACATTTAAATAATTTAATGTTCCTTATTGTGCATGTTTTATTTTATACGAGTTATGTTTCATTTAATTTTGTTGACCAATTGAAGAGTTTTTGTAAGAATAAAAAAGTATCTGTTTTCTTCCATTGAGCTATAATGGAATCTTCAAATGTGTATAATTTGTCATTCTCTCTTCTATTTCAAAATTTTGGAACTTTTTTTTTACCATGGCATTGAAGTTGATAGGAAGCTTAAGACTATAAAACCAAAATTTTCTATATATGACTAATATTTATAAAACATGCAAATATATGTATATCCATACTACAAAACAATAAACATATCCTGTTAATAAGTTATATATATATATACTAAAATCAAATTGATTGAATTGAAACTGACGTGATAAATACTGTTGCCTGAAAGATGTTAGGATTAGGTTGGACATTAATAACAAAGAAGTTAAATACGAAATAAGTACAAAAATAATAAGGTGAGTTGGTAATTTACGTTTCTCAGAAAATGAAAAGATTCTCAACACTAACTCTTAAAAATGAAAATATCACATATTCACGTCCCAAATTGCTATTTATCTCAAATTTTGAATAACACACCTTTATGTTTTATGTTTTATGTACTAATATAATATCTAAATATAAATATCTTAGGCCATTATAATGAAAGTTGTCCTAGTTTTTGTTCTTATCCTTCTCTTAGAAAGTTAATTTCCAAATCTCAACTTAAAAAAAAAAATAATAATAAATTCATAGTTTGTCATTTAAATATCTTGTTAACTACATGATGTTTTCTAAAAATAAATTAAAAAAAGTTTTTCTAAAAAACAAAAGTTCAAGTTTGATTCTTAAAATAAAGACTTTAAGTTGTTTTTAAAAGGGAAATAAGGATAGAGTTGATTTAACTTCGCTATAATTTTCACTTTATATACTAAGGGGTCGTTTAGATATTTTATTTAAACGACAAGTTAACGCACACACATGTTCCAGCGGTATCGGGCCTCCTTAGGAGACGGATTTTTAATCCCACTAATCCGCTGCGATCCGATCCAACCTAAGGCTGAACCCGACTGGACATGTTTTTAAGGGATCCTATGGACCAACCCGAACCTAGCCCCGAAGAACCATCTCTAGAGTATGGATAACCCAAGTAGTTTGGCTTTCACCCCACACCCCAAGGTCGTTTAGACATTTATCAAATTCTTACCGGGTAAGTGCTTACCAACATGATATTTACATGGGTTTATGACTTATTTGGGTAACCAACTATTCGATTTGTACTAATATTACCATCAAACTATTTTTTGTACTCAATATACCATTGAACTCTTTTTTTTTGTACTAAAAATACCATTATGACCGGGAGTAGCAGGTAAACCACCACTAACCACCCCTCTACCACCACTAAACCACCACAGCCACCACACCAAACCACCACCACCACCAGTTATTTTCTGACGAACAACACCACAACCACGAGCTCCGCCATTGCCGTCTCCGAGCTCTCCGCCGCCATGACGAACCATGCGACCTACATCGAAGCCTTCGAAGGCACGAAATCGTTTTGGTGGTGTTGTTCGCCGGAAAATCGTGGTTATGGTGTTGTTCGCCGGAAAATCACTGGTGGTGGTGGTGGTTTGGTGTGGTGGCGGTGGTGGTTGTGGTGTTGTTCGCCCGGAAATCACTAGTGGTGGTGGTTTGGTGTGGTGGCGGTGGTGGTGGTTTTGTTTGGATATGGTGGTGGTGGTGGTTTGGTGTAGTGGCTGTGGTGGTTTAGTGGTGGTGGTTTGGTGTGGTGGCTGTGGTGGTTTAGTGGTGGTTTACCTGCTACTCTCGATCATAATGGTATTTTTAGTACAAAAAAAAGAGTTCAATGGTATATTGAGTACAAAAAATAGTTTGATGGTAATATTAGTACAAATCGAATAGTTGGTTACCCAAATAAGTAATAAACCCTATTTACATTCAACTACCTTATCTTGTAACATTTTTGGCCTTGAAAACAGATTGTTGGTAAGCATTTTAAAATTGGTAAACACTTACTATGAAGAAATTACTTTTAACACCTATCGTGGTAAGAGTTTTGGTCATTGACTCCTTGCCTTGTATCTTACTAGGTAATCATCTCGATTTTCGTCATGATCAATCAATAAGATAAATGATATTGGTAAACGTTTTCCCTGATAAACATTTTATAAGTACTTACCGGGTCAATTTACCTTACGGGACCATCATGAAAAGAACTAGAATCTTACCCAGTAAGAGTAATAGCATGAACCAAGAGTCTTACCCAGTAAGTGAGATCGACAACTTTTATCGAATAAATTGTTGGTACGATATCGTTTTGAGAGACTAAAATATTGTCCGATGTAATAGATGATATGTTAATTTCCACCGGTTAGCAGTTACCGAGTAAATATTTAAATAAACGGCCCCTTGGCCTTAATTTATCATTTTGTGGCAGAAGTTTAAGAACTTCAAAATGAGGATCCATTGGGTCGTTAGTGTGCAAAGTTGAAGGTGCCTTTAAGTAACTTTTACAATCTCATCTAAAAAGTTCCCTTGCACGTTTCCACCACACGACACCCAAGTCCAGCAATAAATAAAATTAGAAATAAATAAAAAAGATTTCAATAATTGTACACAAAAAAACAAAAAGAATCAATGACTTTACTTCATTGTTTTCATTTTTCAATAATGCATACACAAAAAAGGGACTACAAATCATTTGTTATTAGATCTAGTGTTATCTTCTATTAATCCTAAATAAAGATTAAAATCTTAAAACTGGTTAAATTTTCATCTCAAAAAATTTAACTTTAATTATAATATTAAAATACTTAATATTATAAAATTTTAATATTTTAAATCTAACTTTATTTATTGATCGGAATTTTTTTATTTGAAAAAATAAGAAAGTTTATTTTTGAAATCTCTAAAGTTGTATAAATTTTCATTTTCACTTGTAGTCTTTTTGAATCCAGGAGCATCTTTAAAATAAAAAAATTATTGAAGAGATAAGAATCCTATTAATCAAATTTTCCTATCATCATAAGAAACGTATTTATAAAAAGAAAAAAACTTTTAAGATAACAATAATTGAATAATAGAATAAGATACCGAAGAAACAAGTACAATCATACGTAATTTAAACAATCATTTTCTCATTATTATTATTATTATTATTTTTTTAAATCTCCTGTGTGACAAATTATATAAATATTCAAATTCAATTGATCATTAAACCAAAAAACCAATCTTTACCTAAAAATATCTATCTGCTTTAGAGAGATAATGTTAGAACTGATTGGAGTCTAATTTAAAAAACTAAAAAAAGAATCCAAAAATGAAAATCCACACCTTCCGAGAAATAGAAAAAGATTCTAAACAATTCACAACCCGAAAAGTCTATATCGAACATAGAAAAAGTGGAGGTCAACATCTTTCTTTGGGTGATGATATTGATATATGATGCATTTCAACCCACCTTTGAAGCCAAAAGAAAAAAAAAATCCATTTTGTACCAGTTTGATTTTTCTTCAAACCTTCTTTTGTACTACATATCATCTAATCCAATATATGTATGTACTACACATAATTATTTCCATTGAAGTAGTACATTTGATTTCATCTTTATTAAATTCTTCCCATTTCTCCACCTCCATTTGTATCACTCTTCACCAAAGAAAGAGTTTCTTGCTTCTAGATCCCGTATCCATCGGAATCCTTTTAGATTTCTAGCCTCCAATTCGAAGCCTATATATACATACATATATATGTATATATATGATGATTTGATCGATTGAGAAAAATATGGAGGTGTCCAGAGAGATTGACGACAAGGAGAGAATGGAGGAGGAGGAGGAGGAGACGAAGCGGATTCAGCCGTGGAACAAACACATAACGATCAGAGGACTGGTGGCGAGCTTATTGATTGGAATCATGTACAGTGTGATCGTAATGAAGCTTAATTTGACGACTGGTTTGGTTCCAAATCTCAACGTATCTGCTGCACTTTTGGCCTTCGTCTTCATCAGGACATGGACCAAGCTTCTTCATAAAGCTGGCTTCGTAACCACGCCGTTTACCAGACAAGAGAATACCATCATTCAGACGTGTGCTGTTGCTTGTTACAGCATTGCCGTCGGAGGTATCCATCCATCTTAAACAATCAATTAATTAATGATGTTAATATAGTTTATTATTATTGTTGTTGTTGGTTTAATTAAGGACTGTTTATGAAGGTGGATTTGGATCTTATTTATTGGGATTAAACAAGAAGACATATGAGGAAGTAGGTGTTGATACAGAAGGTAATTCAGCTGGGAGTTATAAAGAGCCTGGGATCGGCTGGATGACTGGCTTTTTGTTTGTTACCAGCTTTGTTGGCCTTTTGGCTTTGGTTCCTCTTAGAAAGGTTTGTACCTTGTGCTTCTTCACTTGTACAGTATGATAAGGCTTCTGGATATCTATCAACTTTGTGTTGTTTGTTTGGTAGATTATGATCATCGACTATAAATTGACATACCCAAGTGGAACAGCTACAGCTGTGCTCATCAATGGCTTCCATACTCCCAAAGGAGACAAAATGGCCAGGTATCACTTAACCCTTAAAAACCTCGGGATGTAAATGAACCGAAAAACACATAAAAAAAAAACTTATGTTTTGTTTGTGTTCGTTCGTTAAGAAAATAAGTTTGTTTTTGTTAAGATGCTAAACAAACATAAATGGAAGCTAATGAATGCGTGATTCTTATAGGAAGCAAGTTGTGGGGTTTGCGAAGTTCTTCACGGGGAGTTTCGCATGGGCTTTTTTCCAGTGGTTCTTTTCGGGATCAGGCAAATGTGGATTCACATACTTTCCGACATTCGGGCTAAAAGCATATGCAAACACGTAAGCATTTTATTTAGATGTGCATGCATCCTACCACTACCACTCGTGGACCCTACTTTCAAGCAGGACGGACCCAACTTAGAGCATACGGTTGTTTTGTTTCTCCATCGTAGACTCGTAGTGCAAAAAATTACAAGGTCGTGGAAAGTGTCAACATATCAATTTGTTATATTTTAAAACTACAACATAAGACACAAGTTTCCCTTGGTAGAGTTGATTTGCAAGACTTTTCTTCCACCTCATACCCGAGTTGGAGTCCTATTAGTGTCATTTTCTTAAGTTTTAGTTTTTAATTTCAGATTTATTATGTTACTAAAAATAATTGCAATAAAAGACTTAAACACAAGACCTCACATTTAAAAAACAAGAAACTAACCACCAGACCAATGTTTATTTTGTGAAAAATACCCATATATTTGTTCTTATAATCAAATGGTGCCATTGGTTGAAAAAAAATCTAGATCCGTCATTCAAGTGGGACGTGATGTACTGGGTTTGTTTGGTTATACATTTTGGCTAGTTTTATTGAAGAGAAGTGTCCTATGTTGATGATATAAATGCATTGGTCTTGTGCAGGTTTTATTTTGATTTTAGCATGACTTACATAGGAGCAGGAATGATATGTTCCCATCTCGTGAACTTGTCGTTGCTTGCAGGAGCCGTGCTATCCTATGGTGTTATGTGGCCTCTCATAGGTGACCGTAAAGGCCATTGGTTTCCTGCAAGTTTATCAGAAAGCAGCATGAAGAGTTTAAACGGCTACAAGGTTAGTCAGGGCGAGAACGTCATTTTGTAAGGAGACGCATTTTGAGTTTTTGGGTCTAAACTGTTCTTGTATTCGCAGGTTTTCATTTCGATTGCGCTTATCCTAGGAGACGGTCTATACAATTTTCTCAAGATCACTTTCTTCACTGCAAGAAACATATATACCACCTCAAGAAAGAACCCTAAGACCAGTAAGTTCTTCAAACCTGCATAAGCATGAGAGCATCTCCAACAGCTATGCTATATAATTTCTAAAACAAAATATCAAAAGCCAAAATCTCTAAAAAAATTATATTATACTCCAAAAGTTACTCTATTTTAGCAATTTTAACATTAATAATATTTTTAAAATCTTTAATATATTTACTAAAATATTATTTCTCTCCTATACATTTATTTTCCTTGCCTCTTATTCCTTGGTGAGAGTACTAAAATAATCATTTCTCTCTATATAGATATTTCTCAAAATTTAGAGATTTTACAATCTCTCAAATCTTTTCTCTATATTAGCATAGACGAAAGCATAGTTGTGGGAGCAACAAAAATACTAAAATCCCTCTTTTCTCCATTTTAGCATAGTTGTCGGAGATGCTCTAATGACATCCAAATGGGATATGCTGAGTTTTTTTTATTTGGCTTGTTTACAACATTCTAACGACATTTTTGTTCTATGTTAAATAGACCCAGATGAAAACAATCAACCGTTAGATAACCTCCAAAGAAACGAAGTGTTCTTGAGAGAAAGCATTCCCTTCTGGGTTGCAGCAACTGGTTATGTGATCTTCTCGGTTGTTTCCATCATCATCATCCCATTCATGTTTCCGGAGCTCAAATGGTATTTCGTTCTCGTGGCTTATGTTATCGCACCATGTTTGGGCTTCTGTAATGCATATGGTGCTGGCTTAACAGACATGAATATGGCTTATAATTATGGGAAAGTTGCCCTCTTTGTGCTTGCTGCAATGTCTGGAAAGGAAAATGGTGTTGTGGCTGGACTTGTTGGATGTGGTCTGATAAAATCAATCGTCTCGATTTCCTCTGACTTGATGCATGATTTCAAGACAGGTCATCTGACCCTGACTTCGCCCAGGTCAATGCTGGTCAGCCAAGCCATTGGGACAGCCATCGGATGTGTGGTGGCCCCTCTCACGTTTTTCCTTTTCTACAAGGCGTTTGATGTTGGTAATCCAGATGGAGAATATAAAGCGCCTTACGCCATTATTTACCGCAATATGGCAATTCTGGGTGTCGAAGGATTCTCAGCACTGCCTCACCATTGCTTACAGCTCTGTTACGGGTTTTTTGCGTTTGCCATGATGGCGAATTTGGTACGGGATACCTCTTCAACGCAAATAGGGAAATGGATTCCGTTACCGATGGCCATGGCTGTGCCATTTCTTGTCGGGGCTTATTTTGCTATAGACATGTGTATGGGGAGTTTGTGTGTGTTTATATGGCATAAGCTGAATAAGCAGAAGGCAAACTTAATGGTACCTGCTGTTGCTTCGGGTTTGATCTGTGGTGATGGCTTATGGATTCTTCCTTCCTCAATCCTTGCTTTGGCTGGAGTCAGCCCTCCAATCTGTATGAACTTCTTGCCTACAAAGAACTAATGAAGCTGGGATTACTCAAAGGACAATCACATACCCCTTGGCAGTTTTGTTATACAGGTTAGAAGTTAGAATTCTGATGACTGTAACTAGTAGTATCTAATATAGAAATAGTAAATAAACACAAAAGCGCGTACCAACCAAATGTTGTAATAGTAGAAAACATATGAATCAAGATTCGTGGGTTCTAGCCAACGTAATTTGCACTTCTTTTGCAAAATCCATCCAAGGAAATTGACCGAAATGGCTATTTCTCGTTCCACAATTGGTCTGCTAGCCATTCATCTGCTATTATTAGCCAAATGTCATTACCTCTATAAGTGACACCTCTGCAAATTGCAGAGGGGTAAAAAAATAAAAATATAATTGGTCTCTTAGCCCTTCTTTTGCTATTTTTAGCATAATGTCACTACCTCTGCAAGTGACATATCTGCAAATTATAGAGGGGTAAAAATACAAAAAAGTTATTGAAATGCTCTGCAAACACATGGGCCAAAAATGTAAAATGCTGTAAACATGTTACATGTCCATAACTTGCCGACATAGACAAAATTACGGATTTGGTCCCTGTACTTACGGACCATGTTCAAAAACTTTTGTTTTTTTACTTTTTCATCCTTTGTGATTTGAGGACCTGTCACTTGCGGAGGTAGTGACATTGTGGTAAGATCGAAAGAAAAATAGCTAGGAAACCAATTGTGAAGAGGGAAATGACTATTTGAGTCAATTTTTCGGATGTGAAATCTTAATGGCCCTACCACTTGTGAAAACAGGAACTTTGTGACATGAAAAGATTATGCACCATTCAATGAGTCTAGCCTTGATAAGCATCAATCACAAGATGCTCCATCTTTATCTAATTCTAGCATAAATCAACGTCAGCTGCAACCATACCTTTCATCCGCATGCAATAAAATGTATCAAAAAAGGCAAAAAGATGCTATAGAATATATATCTGGTAGAACAAGTAGCACGTTTTCTACAAGCTAACAAGATCAAAAGCATATAAGCACACCAATGAAAACTAAAGAAAGAAACCATGCTTTGTGGTCCAAGAGATGCTGAATTACCTAAACTTTTGCAAGAAAACAACACAAGCTAGCAGAAGCCAATTATATGAAAGTGAGCCTACTTTTTGCATAACTTTCATCACTAATAGCTTCATAACAAAGCAAAATATCCAAAAAGACATAATCTCATTGTCTCTTATTCGGATTCAGCAAATTATTGAACGATAGAAAACTTTCCACCAATGCTTTATTTCTATGCTAGTTGATCCTGATTCGACAAAAAGGGCTTTACGTAAGAATCTATATGGTGCCAACAATATAGACACAACTTCTAAATAAGGGTTGTAATGCAGACAATCAACGTAAGAGCAGTGGCAACTCCACGTAGTCTGAATAGCTTTTCAGCATCTCCAAACAATGGAGAAGGACGGTATTACAAATTTGAAAATAGAAAACAAGCTTTGTCTATCTACACTGGCAACTCGGTTATTCAACCTCAAAAAGCGTGAATCGAGATTATAAAAAGAAAGGCAACAACACAAAATATAAATCTGATTGTTTCATTTCAGAAAAATGCAACTGAAACAAGCCCAGATAAAAGGAAAAGATGATACCTTCAAGTTGCAGACCAGAGCATAAAATCCCAAAAGAGATCTGGACCATGCTAGATCTTGTAATATGACATCAAATGAGCTATATTTTGATATTTTCGTCAAGACTATTGTGTCACTAAAACAAGCAAATGGATGAAACAAGATACCTTTGCATACCTTCTCATTGAGTAACCAAAAGCTTGGATGTCTTGCCAACAAAACAAGAAAAAACACAAACAAAAGTAACAAGTTCCAAGTTCCAACTCTACAGAAACACTAAAAAAAGGTAATTCATTAACATAAACTTTATGCAGGTATCCATGGAAGCTGAAGATTAGAGCAGGTTGAGTCATTTTATTTAACATTCTTGTTGTCAATTACTGAAGACAATATACTTAAAAAGCTTGTAGAAGCTCTACTTTGCAAACCAAGTTACCAAATGCCAAGCAGAGGCAAATGATTTCCTGAAAGAAACATGTATTCCTTTCTGATTAAGCTGCACATGAATCCAAAAACCTCTAAAGCTATAAGATTTTGCCTTTTAAGTAATAAACAACTTATTTGCTTGATTGCTTCCACCTTCTATGAGCTCATTTCACATCTCAATGATAATATTTAGCTAAGAAATTGCAGTAAATTGAAGCATCTCTTTCTCCACATAATTAGGTGATCTAATTTTAGGTTTTCAATTCCTATTCTGTCTATAACTAAGCATTCTCAAGAACAAAGCACTCTAATCATCATCATCATCATCATAACATAAAACAAAATTTTATTTCCAAGGAGGAATTAGGGGTTACAAAATTCAATAGATTACAGGAACTAAAAAGAAGGTATTATATCATCAGTTTTCAATCCAGAAAACCTGTTTTTTGAAAGACCGCGTTGCGAACACGACACAAATCCCTCCCTTTGAGCGTACGACCGGCTCCCTCGAACACCGAAAACGTCACGTACGATCTCGCTACGATCTCGTGTGGTGGAACCATCTCCCCTTCATCTTCCTCCTCCTCCTCCAACTCCTCTGCTACCTTATCAACATCATCATCAAATTGCCCTAAATAACCACCGTTCGATTTACTCTTAGGCCAAACCGGCACGTTCACCGGCGCCGATTGATGATAACCGACGGCGGCGGAATGCTCCGAGGACCGCCTCACCGGCGGCACCGTCCGAGCGGCGGTGGCGGCGGATTGCGACGGACTCACGGCGTGTTTTCGTCTAACCAGGGGACGCTGGTCGTCGGACAACGCCGCGTAGAGGCCGGAATTGTATTGCCGGCGAACAGGCGGAGAGCTGGATACGTTCGACGGTGAAGGAAGGTCGGATACGTCGTCCGACGACGATGAGGACCAAACGACGTCGCTCTCGTGTAGCTCGTCGAGATCTAACGGTTTTTCCGGTACTCTGAGCTGGCTTCCGAGGAATCGAACGGTTGGAGAAGACGATAACGACGACGACGCCGGTGAGTAGGAGACGGCGGAGATGGTGGCGGCGGTGGCGGTGGCGGTGGTGGTGGATTTAGCCATTGAAGGAGGATGGTCAGTGGTCGCAGATTTGGGTTGACCGACCAACAGACTTCTCCCCCTCCCTTTGGTGGTGAATTGTTTGGGGTTCGTTAAAATGTAAACGCAAATTTTGCTAAAATTAAAAAAAAATTAAAAAATAAATACGAAGGGTAAAACAGTACTTTCATATCTGAGTGGAGTAGAAAGAGAGTTTGGAGACCAGCGAATCAGTGTTTGGCACGTGGATTCGTTCTTCCCACTTTGTGTGGATGGTATATTTCTTACTATATTTTATACATTTAAATTTAGATTTATGTATTTTTTTACTTATATGAATTCTTTAGATTTTTAGCAGCCATGGATTTCTTTATAGAGGTTTGGATTTGTACTTGAAATCTTATAGATACTTGGTGGTCATTCAATTGGAAATCACCAAATTAGAGTAGAGTAGAGATAGTAGAAGTATGAGTTCTTCATATTCCTGGTCTATCAATCTTATATGCTCATTTTACTTAAATTGTTGAAGTTAAGGTTGTCTTAAATGACACAAATATAAGTTATTGCATGATTGTTTGTAAAGAATATTGTATGAAGAGTGGTATCAGATAATATAAGGTCGAAATGATGACAATAGTCGAATGCTAAGATTGGAGATAAGAAGACCCGATGAAAAAGATGGTTGTGTAATAAAGGTATGTGGACAACTAAAAGAAGTTGATGGTCGGTCCGAAAGCTAGGATTATTGAAGTTGAGAATTCAAACGTGTGGGTGTAGATGTGCAGAAATTATTTTCCTCGTTTTTAAAATATTTTGTGAATCGTACTTGCTTTAAATTGATAAATGAAAACTTGGTTTAAATTGTGTCTTACCTTTTTCAATAAAAAATAAATACTTTGCATATCTCGATGCTTTCAGTTTCAGGGTAGTCTTAGGGAGAGCAAAAATGCAATTGCATGTCCGTAATTTATAATTACTTTGAAAACAGTCTTAAAGTGTATTTTAAAGTATTTCATTTAAAAAACGGTTTGCAAACCTCCTTCTTTCAAGGTAAACTCAAGGAAAGCAAAAACGTAAACCATATGTATCAAATCCATAATCATTTCAATTTCAGTATCAAATCCAACAAGTATTCTAAGTAAATATATTTATGTATTAACTATAAATCCAATGGAATTTTTTGTAATAGTCCAAGGCATGGGGAAAGTGGGTTTGTAGTGGCACAAAAACCATCTTCCACAATCATCGAAGAGGTTGTTGATTTACACTTTTGGAATCATTGATATCCTTAAAAAAATGATTATATTCTACCAATCATAAAATTGTTCAAAAGACGAAAATCAAAGAATTTTCTTGATAAAAAAATCCTTCTACCGAGCATCTTTGAAAATTATTATTTATTATTTTCGACGACTTCATTAAATAGGAAAAAATAATTTCTCCTATGGCTTTGATCTAGTTTAGGATTTCAATTTTGGATAATAAATTAAAATAAAAAAATAAAACAAGAGTAAATTGTAATTTTGGCTAGTGTGGTTTGTTATTTTTTCTTGATTTAGGTTTTTATAAAATTTTATTGCAAGAAAAACCCCATAATATACTTTTTTTTTATCCCTTCTACTAAAGGAAGCTAAATTTTATCCATTATCTCTCCCATGTATGTTACACACCAAGATAGAGTGTTCCTTTTATCTTTGAAATATAAGATGTCAATGGCATTGGTAAAATGATTTTCTATTTACCATCATATTTCAGAGATAAAATGACTACTTTACCCTCATGTGCAAGTCTTTTGGAGAGGTTAACGGACGGAATTTAACTTCCATTAAGAGGAAAATACCAAAACCAGACATTTTAGTAACAAAAAGTTTTCTTATAATAAAAGAGTAGACTACAAATTCAGTCCATGAGGTTTACACGTAGCTCCGATAGTAGTCCCTATACTTCAATAACTAAAAGAGCGTCTCTACTATTTACATTTTTCTTTGAAAATTGTCCCTCTTTGTTAACTCTATTAAATATTTTTGTTAACTTAGGCTATTTTCGTCCTTTTTAGCTTTACAAGGAGAAGTTATACTATTTTTTATACCATAGGCACCAAACTATAACTTTTTTTTTAAAAACTTTACATATAACACATACGTATGCGTTACATATCACCATCATCTCTGAAATATCCTTTGACAACCACATCACAACATCCACATGTGAGCAAAACCCCATCTCAAGTCCTTCGTGAACCGCCTCCAAGAAACCACCACTACTGGCTGCATCTTTTACCATGGACCCTCTTCCTCTCCCTTTTTCTTTCCCATCGAGTACTGCCCACTACTTGGTCACTATTACGACATTACTAGCCATCATTACAACTCACCAGATTCATGTTTCTTCCTAGAGACAAAATTGGGTTTGGTCGAAGGAGAGGAGAGATGCTAGAGGGTTTGGCCGGAGTATAGAAGACGTGTATACATGTTATGTATATGTGTATATATATATAATATTACCAAGAGTAAATTACAATTTTGTCCATATATACATATAATATTACTAAGGGTAAGTTGTAGATTGGTCCATATGGTATAAAAAAGTGTATAGCTTTTCCCCGTAAAAGTAAAAGAACAAAAATATTCGTAAGTTAATAAAAATATCCCCAAGTTAACGACGAGGACCAATTTTCAAAGCAAAATATACATAGAAAAGAAGCTCACCGTGTTTATTGAAGTCTGGGGACACTGTCGAAGCTAGGTGTAAACCTCAGGGGCCAAACTTGTAGTCTACTCTAATAGAATTGTTATAATAACGAGAATCAAGAAAGACAACAAATCATAGGGATCAAAATTGCAATTTACTCTAAAAACAATCTAACAATATTTATTTTGTCTTTTCTTAATTTAAACACGCCTATCATTCGGTTTCAATGATGGCGTTCCAATTGCATAACCCACCATCTATACCCCCTCATTACGACTTTATTTATATATTTTTTGCATCATACAAAAACATTTTAGACCTTTAAATATTAATTAAAGATACTGAAATAAGTACTTTTTATTGTTTTTTAAGCGTATATTTATTCTTTAATAATCACTACCTAATATTTAGAGAAAATTATTTTCATAATATAATATTAAAAATACTTAATTCATTTTTATGTTTAAAAAAAGGTTAAGGCTATGTTTGGCAAGCGTAGCTTATAAGCTAGCTGGTAGCTGATAAGCTAGCGGATAGCTGATAAGCTAGCTGTTGATTGATAAGCTTGCTAGTAGCTGATAAGCTAGCTGTTGAACAAATTATGTTTGGCAAAAACTAGCTTATGAGTATGTAAAATGACCAAAAAGGGTACCTTTGAATTTAATAATTAATATTAATAAGGGTATAATTGGAAAAAGCTACAATAAGCTTCTCATAAGCTACTCAAAGTAGCGTTTCAAAAAGCCAGCTTATCAGCTAGCTTCCTGGTACATGTTTGGATGGACTAGCTTATAAGCTAGCTTATGCTTGCCAAACCAAGCCTAAATATTCACATATGAATGAAGGGGGGCTGGGATCGAGTCAAAATGAGCGTGCTGCAAGCTATTCACATATAAATAATGCCTAATGTACTTCCATGGCTTCTACCTGCTTCAAGTCCAGTAGTATCGAAGAGAGACAGAGTGTGTGTTTGTTGCGAAAGCTTCGTCGTCTCCCTATCGATTGTAAGCAGATTGAATCCTTCTAAATCTTATCAGTTTTTGTTAGATTCATACGTGATTTCTAGATTTGAATCGTTGATTTTGATTTTGATGTGGATATATTGTTTGTGAAGTAATTAATGGCTTCAGATCAGAAGAAAACTTTGGTTTTTGGTGAGGTCTCTAAGCACAACAAAACAAAGGACTGCTGGCTTATCATCTCCGGAAAGGTCTTATTTCTGATTCTGCATTGTTTTTTTGTAGTTTTTAATTCATATCATATCGTAAATCGTAACTCAACTCGATGATGATGTTTGATTTTTGAGGATTTATACAATTTGTAGCTTGTTAAGTTCAATGTTAGCAGTAGGCTACTGTAATTCATTAGTTGATGCTAATAAGTGTTGGTTTTTGATTATTGATTTCGATTTGATATGAATTGTTTACAATAAGGAAACACATTGTTGTGATGTATTTGACCTGCAATTTTGTATTGATTTGGTTCTGTTTGAAGAATTTAGAGCGAGACAAGGTTATTATGGTAAATCATTATGTAATGGACCAAAAGATATGATTTCAAAGTTGTTTTTCAGTAGTTTAGAAGCTGTGTTAGAAAATGTCTCTTGTATTCAACAGCTATGTCTATATGATTCATGACCAGTGAATATACAATAGATTATGCCATCTAGCAATGTAAGTTAAAGCAGCAAAATCTGCTGCAAAAAGTCCCAAGATGAAGAAAAAACATTGATCTTGTCCTTTCACTTTGGTAGCACTACCTTGCTTCATTTCCATTTGGCATTAGGTGAAAATGTTCAAATCATTTACGCTAAAGGACTTTCTCGATGAAGAACAGCTACTATGCCTAAGCATTATCAACATTGTCAAGTCTTGTATATTGATTCAACTCTTTCGCAGTAACACTGTCTTACTACCTCGAGTGTAAAGTGTAAACAACAATAGGATAACAGCAATCGAAATTTGTTGGAAGGTCGTTTATGATTCAAGTTTCTCAATATTTTCTATTGATCCTGGAAATAAATCTACTTAACAACAATAGGTCTTCAACTCTTATGTGTGTCTGCAAGTCCATGTCCTGTGTGTATTTATAGGCTACGCTGCTCTGTGCCCAAAGGGGAATGATCCTATGATCCAACAAAAAAAGAGGGTTAAGAAATGATACGATCAATTACTGTTTCCGAGATAAACCATTTACATAATTTATTATCAATAAAGACTAAAGAGTAATGGTAACCATCTCTTACCCTGGAATGAGAAGAGGGAAGGGGACACATTTACAATTTCACTTGCATTGCACCAAATGTTTACTTGTGTAAGACCGACACTCAAAAAGCCTTCCATGTCAAAAGTTTGCAAACTTCTTGACAGATGGAGAAGTTGCTAAATTGTGCATCACTTGAGTTCTTGATCTCATATTTGTTGCATTGAAGGAGGTTCATTTAGGGATCCAAGAACCATCCTTTTGTGAGTATTCATGATCAATAATGTGATAAAAGTTGATGATGTATGTTGGGAGTCGTGTCAAATATTCATGATGAATGGTACTCACAAAATAGGTGGTTTATGGGTTCCTAAATTATTTAAGGTTCCTACGTGACCCTTTCCCTGCAAATCAATCTTTTCTTTCCCTCCACTTCCATATGTCAATGCCTTACTTAAAGTCTTAAACTGCATCAGGTTTATGACGTAACCCCCTTCATGGACGATCACCCTGGAGGTGACGAAGTCATGCTAGCAGCAACGGGTATGTTACTCTCGATACTTATTACAAGTGTTTTCACCAATTTTTCTCTTACTAGTCAGTCATGACACATCCTCCTTTCTTGTCTACTATTCTATCCTTGTATCACCTATTTGTCATACACCAGTCTTAGCAGTTTTTTCCAACATTCATATTTTCTCTCTAGTGTACTTGTTTCTTTGCACACACTGACACATAATATATATATTTCAGGGAAGGATGCGACGACTGATTTCGAAGATGTGGGGCACAGTGATAATGCTAGAGTTCTGATGGATAAATATTACATTGGTGAGATAGACAAAGCAACTGTTCCAGCAAAACGTTCATATGTTTTATCTGCCGATAAGATCTACAATTCAGAAAACACTCCAGAGTTCGTTAAGATATTGCAGTTTCTGGTGCCTTTCATGATTTTGGGCTTGGCTTTCACGGTCAGATCCTACACCAGAGAGAATTCTGCTTGATTTAACATCATGTAGCTTAATAAGAGTGATGAGTCTTATGCATCATTAGTTCATTTAATTACAATTTAAATTCCTGCTTTTCCATAATTTCTGGCTAAAGATTTGTGGCCATATCTCCCTTGTTTGTTCTGTGCATAAATTTGAGAATGGGATGAGGATAAATATCAATCTTTGGTTTAAGATAACCCAATAAATGGTTATTGAAAATTGGGTAATAAATGCTAACGACAACTCTTACTGGGTTAAGTGTGGGAACATAGTAAAAAAGACTCTTACTCGATAAGTGTTTACCGGGTTGAAGATGTTTACCAACAATCGATGTTGATGGTTGAGGATGTTAAACCAGGAACATAGCTTATGTAGAGCTCACGGTGGCACGGGCCACCGTATTATTCGCCCAATGAAAGGTAAAAAAAAAGTAGTTTTGTAAAGGTGCAATTGTATTATTTTGGATGATGCCACCGTATTATTTTCAAAACTTAATTGGGGTGCACCAAAATTTACAAAAATTTCTCAAAATCAACCAAAAAACCGAGAAATTATCTTAAAATCAACCAAAACAACTGAAAGTCCTCTTAAAATCAATCAAAAAACTGAAAAGTTCTTTCGAAATCAACCGAAAAGCTCTCAAAATCAACTAAAAACCGAAAAGTTTCCTCGAAATCAACCAAAAGCCAACAAATTCTCTCGAAATCAATCAAAAAATGCAATAAATTCTCTCGATTGAACAAAAAAAATCAAAAAAGTCAATTGAAATCAACAAAAAATAAAGTAAAAAATCTCTCAAAACGAATTGAATTATATGGTGCCACCGTTTAAAAAATGTTATGGCTCCATCCCTGTGTTAAACGGTAAGTTAGACGACGATGATGTTTCTTGTTGTTAAACACTTACCCTCAAGAGATGAGCCGTTTACTTGATGCTTACCTGGTAAGTGCTTACCAAGTCAATTTATCTTACGGGACGAACATAAAAATGATTAGAATCTTACCCGGTAAGAGCGATAACGTGAACCGAAAGTCTTACCCAGTAAGTGAGATCGACAACTCTTACCCGGTAAGAGCTTACTGGGTTTAAATCATTTTCCATACTTACCATGAGAAGAGTCTCAGTCCTTGCGTCTTTGCCTTATCTTTTACCGGATAAGCTTTTTGGTCGTCGACATGTTTAATTAATAAGGTAAGTGATATTGGAAAGCGTTCATTTTGACAAGCGTTTAGCAAAACGGCCCTTTAGTTTCATTGAAGTTCCATGTGGTCATGACTCATGAATAAATCACGGAGTCAAAATTCGTTTTCAATACAGCTTTTAGATGACCTGACATCAGAACATTATTTTAAATATATTTGATGCTTTTCATAAAAAACATATTCTCTTTTTAAAATTTGCAAAAAACTTCACCTTTAAGAAAACCATTTTGACTTTAAATAGCTAAGAATTTTCTATCTTTGGAAAAGACCAAATTGCCCACCCCAGTTCACGACGGTCTTGTGTGTGGCTGGTACCGTGTCCAGTTAAAACCCGCCCCTTTTCCTTCTTTCCTTCGCGTGTAATCAAAGTCAAACACCCATTCCAGAATCAACCTCCCAATTGGTAATTTACACTTTTACCCTTATCCCCCAAGTCTATATAATATATATACCCCCCACCCACCTCTATTCTTCAAGCTCAATACTCATTCTCCAAAAAACCAGAAAAAAGATCAAGTCTTTGATATTCTTGAATCTTGATTATGGGTGCTGTAGAACACTTATTGAGTTTCCATCATCATCATCATCATCATCAACATCATGATCATGAAGAGAAGATGCATATACCAAAAGGGTATGTAGCTGTGATGGTGGGACATGAAGGTGAAGAACAGAAGAGGTTTATGATACCAGTGATGTACATCAACCATCCATTGTTCATGGATCTCTTGAAAGAAGCTGAAGATGAGTATGGATTCCAACATCAAGGTCCCATTAACATCCCTTGCAATATCCAAGACTTCTATAATGTTCAAGGCTTGATTGATAATGACCATCATCATCATCACCACCACCATCATCATCATCATCATATGTGCTGCTTTAAAGATTGATCAAAACACCATCTTTTCTGATCCCTGGTTCAATTCTTGATCTTGGGTGTAATTCTTTATTAGTTTTTAAAGATGGGTATGTAAATTTATATAGTTTGATTGTTATTATCAACATGAGCAAGACAAACAAAGATCAAATGTAACATATATATTATTTGTGTGTGTGTGTATATATATTACCTTCTTTTGTGAACCAACTATTTTGTGTTAACTTTGTTAACCGATCTAAACCGTCCAATAATTAAATCTACGGCTGAGATAAAACAGTTGTAACCGCCTATTTTGAAAAAAAAAAAAAGAAATAAAAATTAGGAAAAAACTACCCCCATGAATTAATCTTAACCGTTGATTGCATTTGATCAATGGTGTGCATTAGTTAACAAAGTTAACACAAAATAGTTGGTTCACAAAAGAAGGTAACTCTCTCTATATATATATATTTGTTAGACTTTTGATGTTATAATGTGAATGAATGGGAATTGGTAAATGTGTTTTCCATGTGTTCCATGTGATCAAGAATGCTTAATTTATCATGAGTAACTTGTAAGACTGAAATTAGGCAAGGAAAACATATTTTACAAATAAAATATAATTAGAATTCCGAAAGACTTCCTCAAACTCGACGATACTGCAACGTACTACAACATAATTGTATACGAAAAAATGAACGGCCGATGATTGATTAAAAAAAATACATTTTTCCCTGCATTCGATGATGTTATTGTTGTCTTGTGTTGGAACTACGAATCGACAAACCATGCAAAAACTTCGTATATCCAAGAAAATTGAGTTTTCCATCGCTGCTTCGTATCCAATCCTTCAACGTCGAATGAGCAGATTCGCCCACGTTCATTTCCTGCACAACATACACCATACTCAAAAAACGACATTTCTGAAATATAAAATAAATATAGGCGCATAATTATTTACAAACCCTATAGATCATATAAATTTAAAAAATAGTGTTGTTCATATGTAAAACGTACAAGACCGTTTTATGCGTATAGAAAAGCAGTCTTGAATGTTTCGCATATAAAACAACACCTTATAAAATCTTAAGAGTGTAGTATAAGCCAAGAGGTTTAAATTAAAGTCGGAACCTGTGCTAATGCTTCTATAGAAACTGTGCGGTTTCCTTCAAGTTCAAAGTACTGAAAAGCTGTATTTGCGATAGTTTCCCATCCTTGCAGAGCCTCGAGTTGATGTGGGCTGATCGCAGCCGCGGAAAACTCTTCAAACGTCATTTGAGTGTAAGACAGGGGCTTCATCTGCGATCATAGAACCTAAATCTTGTCATTAAGGGTCGAACATAGCGAAATCAAATACATTTTTGTAAAATCAAACACATCAAGATGTGTTATTATAGCAAAACCGACTTATAGGATGTCAAATCTGTCTAAATGTTTATCCGACTAGATACATAGGATTTTAGAACGTACTTGAACATCCTAACAAGTTTTTCAGGCTATTAGCTTTTTCACAACACACTTCTCAAAAGTGTTATATGAATACGTTTTTTTATAGGATACTTATTTTTATAATACATTTTTTTTAAATAATGTCAAATGAAAATACTAATATGACGTTTTATATAAAATATATCCTACAAAACTTTTAGGAGTCCAAAAATGTTCTATCAACTTATTGTAACACCTCATGACACAAAATTGCTCCTATAAACATAAGTCCTATATAACGGTCTATTAGAGCCTTTAGACTTATTTGACGCTCTATAAAGCAGTCTATTAGAACATTTAGACATATATTTGACTTCCTATACATCCGATTTCGTTGTAGCACGTTTTACCTTGTCCAAGATATCAAGGACTTTCGAATCATTCATCGCAGCAGTTGAATATTTCACAAGAGCCTGCAAGTTTATTTCGTATGAGGTCTACAAACACGTATATGATATGAATTGGATATCTAAGATCACGAGGATTTTAATCCGTATCGATATAAAGATACAACAAGCAACGAACCGTTTTGAAATTGTCGAGTGAAACACACCCATCTTTCGGTTCCAAGTGATTAAACTGGGCACTTAAGTATACCAGTTCATCCTCAGTCAAAGCTTTGGAGAGAGCCTGCAACATTCGGGAAAAAACGGAAAAAGCCATTAAAAATTAAATAAAAGGAACAAGTTTTTGACCTCATTAAGGTGTTGTTTGTTTTTTAAGAGGTCGGAAGTCTGATTTCACGTCTAAAAGATAAGAGGTGGATGGTGCACCTCTTAAAATTTCAGAGGGTGGTAGAGGTTTTCAGACCTTTTCTTAAAAACAAAACAAACCGAATTAAGTCAGAAAACCTCTTAATTTATAGACTTAAGAGGTTTTGTTTTGAAAAAAAAAAAACAAAAACAGCACCTTAAGTGTGTGTGTGTATACCTTCAGTGCTGCACGTCTTAAAGGCGTGGCTCGAACATAGGACTTGACCAATTTGTAGACCAGAATGTCCAACGGTACATCACGGTTTTCATCTCTTAACCATGGATGTGCTGCAAACACATTTGATTGCATCATATGTTGTCATTAGTCGAGGTTTGTGAAGAAATACGAAAGTTCATTTAGGAAGCGTAGATATTTTTAGAACAATCCAATGAATATCATGTATATTAATTCATAAGGATTGACATGTATATTCATAATGAATAAACATAAATATTCATGGTGAATCAATGGATATCCATGTTATTTATAATGAATATCCATTGGCTTCTCAGTTCTCAAAATGAATCAGCGCTTATAAAGATAGCTTTTAAGTAATAAATGTGTCTTACTGAGAGCTTGGGAAGCGGTCATTCGTTTTCTATGATCCTTGTTAAGGAGTCTTTTGACGAAATCTTTGGCTTCCGGAGACACAGCAGGCCAAGGCGAACAGTTGAGATTCGGTTCAGCTCTTACCACAGAACGAAATATACCCGATTCAGTTCTAGCAAAAAAGGGTCGACTTCCACATAATAATATATACGTTATAACCCCGATACTCCACATGTCAGCCTCAACGTTATACGATCTATGAAGCACTTCAGGTGCAACATAGTATGCACTGCCAACAATATCATTCAGCCGTTGATCTGCAGATAAACAAGAAAACTTAAGTCATATAAAGCAGTCTATTAAGACATTTAGATATATTTGGCGTCCTGTAAAGCCAGATAAAAAGGTAAGTGGCGACTTACCTGGTCTAACAAAATCGGATAAACCAAAATCGATTACTTTCATTGGAGAAGCTTCATCTTTTGTGCTAAAAAGAAAGTTCTGTTCAAGCATCATTGCATATAGTTAAGCTAAAAATGAAGGTTAAAACCGTCATTCGGGCAATGCTTAAATGAAAGAAATTGTGAATTTAAGCGATACCTCGGGCTTTAAATCACGATGCACAACTCCTTGGAGATGAATAAATGAAGCTACGCTTAGAATTTGCATAACGATCGATTTAGCATCGTTTTCGGTGTATCTTCCACCCTTGGATAATATCCGGTCAAGAAGCTCTCCCCCTTCACACAACCTGTCAAACAAAGGTATCATTTTTATTCATCATAATCACTTGTGAATATTCACATGTGAATATGTTTGCATAGAAAGCCTAAGAACAATTAAAAGAGGTGATTTTGCATACTCCATTGCTATGTACACATTCTGATCATCTTCAAATGCATCATAGAACTGGACCATGTGTTGATGCCCACATAACCCTTTTAATAACATTACTTCCCTACGAACATCTTCGATCGATATAGCCGTTGTCATCTAGAATTTGCAATTGTATTAGCTTCGATTTCACCATAGTTTAAGAATTTACTTATCAGCTTTCCCATGAAGTTAAAAGATAAAAACTGTAATAAGTCATAAGGCACGTTATTTGAAGAAAAAACGTTTTGTAAGTGTCTTATAAAAAAGTGTCTTATAAAAACGTTCTAAAAAACTTGTTAAATCGTTAAAAAAACATGTTATAGCCTTATTATAGCACTTTTAGACAGAAAGTTTGTACATTTTAGTCATTTCGGTTAATTTCATGAATGATACCTTAGATTTGGATATAATTTTGACTGCAACATTTTGGTTCTTGAGAGCTCCCTTTTTGCACCTAGCTACACAAGTATGACCAAAATGCCCTCTTCCCACCTCCTTCCCCAACTCATATTTTGATCGGAAGTTTCTAGAATACCCGAAAGTTTTATCCAATGATGCCTCTTTCTCTCTCTCTTTCTCCTTCCCTTCGTTTTCCGGTATCGCCGGTTTTTCCTTTTTCGTCTCCCGCCGTTTCCGTATCGCCGCCATGATCGGCTTCGCCGGAGACGGTGGTGGAAACGGCCACTTCAACACCGACCGCCGTGGCGTCCCCGCCGGCGAAGGAGTAGTCGCTCCGACTCCCTCCGGGTACGGGATCTGCCATGGACTGCCAGTGAAAGAGTGAACCGGAGTGTCGCCGCCGGCACCGGAAGTCGGCGGTTTCCGGCTTTGACGTTGATTCTGGTTGCTGGAAGCGGCGGCAGGTCCAGACTTAACGTCGTCTTTCACCGCGGAGGCTGCGACGGCGCCTTTGCTACAGCAATGCCCCATGGTAAAAAGAAACTCCGGCCGGGCCGGTGGAAGATGTTTCTAGAAAACCGGTGATTAATTTATAACGATTTCAGAGTGTCATTATTACAGAGGGAGAGCATAGAAGATGACGGATGTATATATATATATAGATATAGATATAGATGTATAGTAGTATTGTATTTGTATGTAGATGATATCAAGGGAGGGAGAAAGAGTCAAAATGATTTTGTTGCCATTTTTAGATGTGAATTTTATCGCCGAGGAGATGAGATGAGATGAAGATGAAGACATTTAATTTTTGGAGATGGTCACATTAAACAAGCATCTCTACCTAAATTGAATGAGATATGATTATATTAATGGTGGCTTCGCATGTATCATCATCAATATTGCCATTACTATTGCTGGTACATGCAGAAATAGACAACAACCCCTTACCATAGCTTATTGGTTAAGCTTGATACTGACTTAATAGCCTAAAGTAGCTTATTTAATAAACTTTGTGGGGAATATTTTTTTTCTTATAAAACGTCTCTCCAGTAAGGTTTTTTTTTTAATAGAGATAAACTAATTTACAAATATGACTTCTTTTATACATGACTTAGGCTATGTTGGCAAACATACCTTATAAGCTAGTTGGTAGCTGATAAGCTAGTTGCTGATTAATAAGCTTGCTAGTAGCTGATAAGCTAGCTTATGAACAAATTATGTTTGACAAAAACTAGATGTAAAGTGACCAAAAAAGGTATATTTGAATTTAATAATTAATATTAATAAGGGTATAATTGGAAAAAGCTACAATAAGCTCCTCATAAGCTACTCAAAGTAGCGTTTCAAAAAGCTAGCTTCTGGTACATGTTTGGATGGACTAGCTTATAAGCTAGATTATCAGCTAGCTTATTTTTGCCAAACACAGCCTTAATGAAAAATCAACCAAAAAAGCTTTTTTAAAATATCAGTCATTTGGGTTCTAACCTGTCTTTGACAAACAAGTTAAACAAGTTTATGTGAATAAAAAAGAGTGTTTTTTTTAAACAAATATAAAGGAGCTATAACATCTCATTTGATTTCATGCCCAAATGACCAATTCATAGCTGGTTAAGACTTGAAATAGTCATCAAAAGTTATAGTTTTTGATTTTCAGTATTTGAGCTGGACTTCCACTGCTTGATACAGACCCATCCTTATGCATTTCAAACACTTACCTATATAATATTAATGATGCCTTTAATACATATAGAGAGAGATAGAGGGTGGGGGGAAATTTTGGAAAAATGAAAAGCTAAGAAACAACCTACAAGATTCAAGTGTAACCTATAGGAGCATAATGGTTGATATCCACTTATCAGTGTTAATCTAACTTCTTACACAATCATTTAATCTAATTTCTTACATAATTGTTAGTGTACATATTGGCCCATGGGCCTCAGCCCATTAGGGTTAAATAGTTAGCTTCTTAGTTAAGCTTTCCCTGTATATAAATAGGGTTGTTATACCTCTTTTGTAAATCATTCTTTTCTAAATCAATACAGATTTCTCTAATCCTTTTCCAATTCTAACATGGTATCAGAGCCAAGGTCTACCACTCTAGGGACTGACACGTCGGCACTCTCCTAAGCCGGCACTCTCCTCGCCGCTCCGCCCTTCTCAGCCCTCCATCTAGCCTCTGTTGGAGGGGGCGTGTTAGTGTCCCACATCGGCTAGACTTGGACCAAATCTTCACTATATATGTTGGAACCCCCCTTCTCTCCTCAAGGGCTCTTTTGGAGATTAATCATGGGGTTCCACATATTCTAACATGGTATCAGAGCATTAGGCTCCTCAAATCCCGAGTTGGGATTCTCTTTTCCGAATCGGTTTTCCCTTTTCCGAATCGGAGTTCATCTTTTCCGATTCGGATTTCTCTTTCCCGAGTCGGAGTTTTCTTCTCTTTCCGAACCCCTTTTCCGAATCGGATTTCCGAATTCAATTTCCGAATCGGAAAATCCGAATTCGTTTTCCGAACCAATTTCCGAATTCTTTTTCCGACCCCCTTTTCCGAATCGGATTTCCGAATTCATTTTCCGAATCGGAAAATCCGAATCGGATTTTTCTCTCTCTACTGAATCGGCTTTCGAGTTGGAAAATCTTTTGATTTCCGAAGTCGAAACCCGCTCTCCAAGTCGAAACTCTGCCTCTCTCGTTTTACACTCTCTCCTGAATCGGCTTTCGAGTTGGAAAATCTTTTGATTTCCGAAGTCGGAACCCGATCTCCAAGTCGAAACTCTGCCTCTCTCGTTTTACAGTATTTTCCGAATTGCCCTTGTTCCCTTACCTACCATGACTTCGAACCTCACTCATTCGAATCCCATATCTGTTACTCTCAATGGGAATAACTACATCATCTGGAATCACCACATGACCATCCTCTTGAAATCTCATGGTCTTTACTCTTATGTCACCGGGACAACTGCAGCTCCAACAAGAACTGCAAACGAATCCACGACCGACTATGCCAAGCGTGTTAATGAGTGGGACATTAACAATGCTAAAATCCTTGGGTTCATTAATGCCTCAACAACCGCAGAGATCAATCAACAATTCCTTGGCTTTACGACTGCCAAAAGCCTTTGGGATTTTCTGACAAAGCGCTACTCAGTTACTGGCCTTGCACACCAGTATCAGCTATGGGTAACTTTTCAAACCAAACGGCAACTTCCAGATCAACCAGTCAGCTCCTACATCTCTGAGATGCAAGCCATTCGCGATCATTTGAACATGGGTGCTCCCCAAGTCCATGATAACACCGCGACTCTCTATCAGGCTTACTTCAATCAGTTACACCTGATCACCATCCTCATGGGTCTTCAAGACAAGTACGAGAATGTACGAGCCTCCCTTCTACATAGGCATCCTCTTCCCTCGCTTGACGATGCCATCACAGAACTACTGAGTGAAGAAACACGTCTTCAACTCCGAACTCCCGCCCCGGCTCCATCTGAATCAGTGTTCTATACCCCTTCCAGCTCCAAGCCAAAGGGAAAAGGCTTCCAGAGTTCTTACAACAAACCTCAGGGAAAACCGTCAACCAATGAGTGCGCGTTCTGTCACTCACCTTCTCACTTCCTGGTTGATTGCCCAAACAGAAGATGCAAATACTGTGGCATTCAACATCCTCGTCACCTCCTCTCTGAATGCCCTCAAAACCCGAAGAAACAGCAGTCTTCTGCCAGATTCACTGCTCCACATGAGCCCTATAGCTCACACAATCAGTCGGCGGCCAGATTCGTTGCTCCACATGAGCCTACTGGAGTGCCTATCGCTGCATCTGCATCCTCATCACCAGATCTGATAGATCTTATGCGCCGGAATCAAGAACTTATGGCGCAACTTATGACCGGGTCCATGGGGATGAACCCTCCTCACTCAACTCCTTCAGGTCCCTCAGGTACTCTGTGGATTTTTGACTCTGGGTGCTTCAACCACATGTCTCCTTATCCCACTGGTTTTATTTCTAAGCGACGTTCCCCTCATCCTACTGTGGGATTGGCGGACCTTTCTCCTAAGCCGGTTCTATTTGAAGGAGATGTCTTTACAGAAAATATTCAGTTACCCGAAGTCTTACATGTTTCAGACATAGCAATAGGCCTTGTATCCCTTACGCAACTCCAAGAAATGGGCTTACTAATGTTCTTTGATTTTTCTGGTTGTGTTATACAGGATCCGAAGACCAAGCAGACCCTTGGTGTAGGCCGTAGAGTTGGACGGGTTCTCGAAGTCGTCTACATTCGGATTCCTCTTTCGTCTCCAAGAGTCGTTGCTTCAGTATCTCCTTCGTCTTCCCTTGATCTATGGCATGCTCGTCTGGGTCATTTATCTTCCAGTAGAATAAAAATGTTAGCTAGTTCAGGATCCTTAGGTCATGTTACTTCTTCTGACATTTCCTGTCTACCCTGTAAACTTGGCAAACATCATGCCCTTCCTTTTGACACTAATGAATCTAAATCCTTTTCTCCTTTTGATTTAATTCACTCTGACGTATGGGGACCAGCACCACATCCATCTATGGGTGGTGCTCGGTATTTTGTTATTTTTATCGATGATCATACTCGCTTCACCTGGATATACCTTATGAAGCATCGGTCAGAGCTACCTCAGCTCTACATTACTTTTGCTCGCATGATTCAAACACAATTCTCGAAACCCATAAAGATTCTTCGTGCCGATAACGCCATGGAGTACAAAGAATCCTCTCTCCTTGCCTTCCTCAGATCTCAGGGAACAATTTCCCAGTACTCCTGTCCTGGCACTTCCCCACAAAATGGTCGTGCTGAACGCAAACATAGGCATATTCTTGATACGGTCCGCACCCTGCTTGTCTCTGCAAAATGTCCTGCCCGCTTCTGGGGAGAAGCAGCCTTTACTGCCGTCTATACCATCAATCGACATCCTACTCCCATACTCCACAACAAATCTCCCTATGAAGTCTTACATGGAGTTCTCCCAGCTTATGATCTCCTCAAAGTCTGGGGATGTGCGTGTTTCGTTCAACTTCAACCCCATGAACACAACAAACTTGAACCTCGTGCCCGCCTATGCCTCTTTCTCGGATACGGCATTGAGCACAAAGGGTATCGCTGCTGGGATCCTGTATCCAAACGCTTACGTATATCCAGAAATGTTACCTTTTGGGAACATGTTCCCTATTATTCCCTGCCTGACACTGAGTCTCCACCCATCCCTCTATTTCCTGAGTCTGCTCCACCTATCCCTCCAACTCCTCCTCCTGCTTCTGACATTCTGGGTCAGCCCTCTGATCCTGCACCAACTCCTCCGCCTACACCTGAGGTATCTGCTGAATCTCCGGATCCTGGACCATCCACGTCAGAACCTGTTCGCCGCTCTGATCGGGTAAGACAAGTTCCTGCTCATCTTCGTGATTATCACTGCTATGCCACCTTATTATCCAATCATGAACCAACTTCATATAAGGAAGCTGCCTCTTGTTCACAATGGCAAGCAGCTATGCAGGAGGAACTTCGTGCTCTCGCCAAGGCCCACACATGGGATTCTGTTCTGCTTCCATCTGGCAAGCGACCCATTGGTTCGAAATGGGTCTTCAAGATCAAAACCAGATCTGATGGTTCTGTTGATCGATACAAAGCCCGTCTTGTCGCCAAGGGCTTCAACCAAGAATATGGGATTGACTATGAGGAGACTTTTGCGCCTGTTGCGCGCATCACATCTGTTCGCAGCCTTCTCGCTATCGCAGCCACCAAGCATTGGCCTCTCTTCCAGATGGATGTCAAGAATGCCTTCCTGAATGGCGATCTCTCTGAGGAAGTCTATATGACTCCCCCTCCGGGTGTCTCCCTGCCTACCGGCCATGTCTGTCGCCTCCGCAAAGCCCTGTATGGCCTCAAACAGGCTCCTCGCGCTTGGTTTGAGAAATTCAGCAAAACCGTGCTCTCATTGGGGTTCTCCGCAAGCAACTATGACTCTGGTCTTTTTACCCGCACTTCTGATTCTGGTAGCATTCTCCTTCTTCTATACGTTGATGACATGATCATTACTGGGGATGATTCTAACGGTATTGCTTCCCTCAAGCAGTCTCTCTCCTCCAGTTTTGAGATGAAGGATCTTGGCGACCTTCACTACTTCCTTGGACTCGAGGTTCTATCTGATGCATCCGGGATTTATCTTTGTCAAGCTAAGTATGTTTCTGACCTTCTCTCAAAGGCCGGCCTTTCGGATAACAAAGTCGCCTCCACACCATTGGAACACAACCTCCACTTGACACCTAATGCGGGCACCCCGCTACAGGACCCCACTCGGTACCGTCAGCTCGTAGGGTCTCTTGTATATCTCACTGTGACTCGGCCAGACATTGCGTATGCCGTTCACACCGTGAGTCAATTCATGGCTGCTCCCTGCTCAGATCATTATGCTGCGGTCCTACGGATCCTTCGCTATCTAAAAGGCACCATGTTTCATGGGTTACACTTCTCCTCCAAGTCCTCGCTACTTCTGCGGGGGTTTTCTGATGCTGACTGGGATAGCGACATGACCGATCGTCGCTCCACCACCGGGTATTGTTTCTTCCTCGGTGATTCCCTTATTTCTTGGCGCAGCAAGAAACAATCTCTCACTGCTCGTTCCAGTACCGAGGCTGAATATCGCGCTCTCGCCGACACAACTCAAGAGCTTATCTGGCTTCGTTGGTTACTTTCTGACATGGGAGCGCCTCAACTGTCTCCCACCCCTCTATGGTGCGACAACAATAGTGCCATCCAGATCGCTCACAATGATGTCTTCCATGAACGAACCAAGCACATTGAAATTGACTGTCATTTCACCCGTCAACACGTTGTGCGCAATACCATTCAACTTCATCCGATCTCAACATTGGATCAGCCCGCCGATATCTTCACCAAAGCTCATTTGCCCGGACGCTTTCGGGAGCTTGTTAACAAACTCAACCTGTCTCGTTCCTCCCCAGATTAAGTTTGAGGGGGGGTGTTAGTGTACATATTGGCCCATGGGCCTCAGCCCATTAGGGTTAAATAGTTAGCTTCTTAGTTAAGCTTTCCCTGTATATAAATAGGGTTGTTATACCTCTTTTGTAAATCATTCTTTTCTAAATCAATACAGATTTCTCTAATCCTTTTCCAATTCTAACATGGTATCAGAGCCAAGGTCTACCACTCTAGGGACTGACACGTCGGCACTCTCCTAAGCCGGCACTCTCCTCGCCGCTCCGCCCTTCTCAGCCCTCCATCTAGCCTCTGTTGGAGGGGGCGTGTTAGTGTCCCACATCGGCTAGACTTGGACCAAATCTTCACTATATATGTTGGAACCCCCCTTCTCTCCTCAAGGGCTCTTTTGGAGATTAATCATGGGGTTCCACATATTCTAACAATAATCATTCGCTTATATATATATATAGGTGAAAGTTCAATTGCAAACCACTTTTTCATTGTGAACATGAGGACAAACGAGAGCGCGACACGTGGCGGCTTTGGTTGTGGTCCCCCTCTTTAATTCAATGCCCTCCCATGAATCGCGCCTAGTCATCCGCCGTGGACATGACATGGCGCCTAGTCATCCGCCACGTGTCGCGCTCTCGGTTGTCCTCACGTTCACAACCAAAAGGTGGTTCACATTTGAACCCACCCCTATATATATATATATATATGTAGAGTCCCCTTATTTTGCAAACTGTGTAATTTGTGCAAACTTTGCAAACTAATATAAACCATTGTTGATAATTAGGGGGTTACAACTAACCATTTGAAATTCAAATTCAAATTAATTCCCTTACAAAAATAAACTAAACCTATTGCAAAAATGGATTCTGATTGGTGGAATTTTGGTTTGCAAAGTTTGTACAAATTACACGGTTTGCAAAATAAGGGGACTCTATGTATGTATATAGCGTAATTGTATATTTTTTTATGAATGGGAACTAAACCACATTGCAAAATTAATCTAACATGAACACATCATATCGGTTTTCTAAATGGACAGCAAGTGAACATGTACTATTTGAACAACTTTTTCAAAATATAAAATAAAACAAATAAAATTTGAAAACGATGAAAATTAAGGATATTCTATAGAACCTTCTTTGTATTGTTGAATGAAGAAAACTCCGGTTACAACGTTGCTATTTTTGTTGTTTTAAAGGTGATTGGCTAACATATTTTACTATTTCTTTTACAATAATTGGTAGGTTTTTAAAATAGCTTACGTATACCAACTATATTTGATCATACTTTTGAACCTTACCATAGGATGCTTAAGTATTTTACTAAATTTTGTGTATGTATCAATAAGAAATTTTACGAGATTTTTTAAAGTACATGTATCAAATTGATATTAGAGCAAATTATATATTTGGTCATAATGATTTACACGATGTTGCATTGTTGGTTTATATTTTGAAGTAATTATGAAAAAGATCATTTATATTGCACTGTTGGTTCTTAACTCTAACTCTGAGTGAACTCAATCTGTTAAGCGTATGTACCAACAATGCAATATAATGTAAACCACTGGGACCTTTCAAGCAATTTAGTGCAAATCACATGAATCTTCTTCATAGTTATTTCAAAACACGGGTCAACAAAGCAATATAGTGTAAATCACAGACCAAATATATAATTTCCGAGGTCTTCAATGTATATTCTAAAAATCTTTTATGTTACAATTTATTTAATCTCATAAAATAAAAACGGGTGAGACCCGAAACCAATAGAGATCATCAGGCCCAAAACATAGTAGTTCGGATGAGGCCCAAGAGTCCAAAATGGGCCGGAAAGGGGTAAAAAGGCAGCGAGTGAGAGCAAAAGGCGCGTGGGGTAGAGGTCATCCATAGATATAAATGGCGGGAGGTCATCCTCCGTTAAAAATCCACCCAATCATCATCTCTCTCTATATCTATCTATCTATATCTATATATCTGATTTTTATTTTTCTTTTTCTTTTTTTTTACTGCAAAATAGTAATTATACTACTATTAATTATTATTATAATGGAAACAAAATTTCCCAATCTTTCTTTCTGAACTAAAACCCTTGGATTCAATCGCGAAATCGAACATCCATCCTTTTACACAATCCACAGTGGTGGTGGTGGTTACTGCCTTCGATTTTCTCCAACTCTGACCCCCATTCGTACTCTTTTTCTTTCTTCACTCGATTAACTAGGGTTTTCGTCTTCTTTGATCTAGATTTGCTCCTATTCTTCGATTTCCTTTGTTAGGGTTTGTAACATCATCATCAAAAAAAGGAAGAGTTAATTTGGTGGTGGTGGTGGTGGAGTGTAAGTTCGATTTTCCGATGGAGGCGGCCGCTAGTGTCGCCGTTGCAGCACGCGGCGTTTCCATGACGATGCCGTCATCTCAATCTCAGTCTTCTCGGAAAGAATGGCGTGTTGTTTCCGATCATCCTGTTCAAAACTCCGGTAACGAGGTAGAGTCTGTGACCTATTTTTCTTCTTTTTCGTAATGTTAGGGTTTTGGATTTTGGTTTCCTTTTACATTTTTATGTGTTTTTTTTTGTAATTAGGATTCAAAGCTAGGGCAGGGTGAGGAGAGATTGATATATGAGGTATAATATAATATAAAATGCTTGTCTATTTGAGTTGGTAATTTTGGATTTTGTAAGCAAGTAATGTGGAAACTGGAAAGGAGTGTGATTTGTTGAGTGTTGTCTTTGTATCAGGGTAGGGAGCCTGTGAATGTGGACTTCTTTTCGATCGCTGTGGATGGAGGTTCTGATCATGAATTGCATCTTGATGATGTTGTGAAACAAAGGGAACAACTTCAGCATCTGGAGGTTAATCTCAAGGCTCGACTTATAGCTAGATCAGAAGTAATGGGGATGCAGGAACGATTTGATTCGCAGATCAAAGAACACATTACTGCAGCTGTTAAACTTCAGGTTTGTGAGAATTGGTACTGGAATTTATGTTTGTGTTTAAAGGAATTTGTGGCTTACTAGAATGTGTCTGGTGCATAAAGGAGCAACTACATGAAAGGGAAAAGGCTATAATGGACTTGCAAAGGACTTTGGATGATAAAGATAAGGAGCTCCATGCAATTAGATTAGACCATGAAGCGGTACGTACTTAAACAATTCTTACACTCGTTTTTGATGTATCATTTTTATTAGTATAATCATTGTTTTGTATTGGTAACAGGCATGGGCGAAAGAGGACCTCTTACGGGAGCAAAACAAAGAACTTGCAACATTTCGGTATATTTATGAACCTCATATTACTTGTCTTTCTGATTCTTGTAATTCTTACAAGTGTCTTTAGCTGGTGAAATTATCAGCTGCATCTTTTTGAGCCTGATTACTTTCCCATTGCATATATCGTTTGATGCATTTATATATACAAGTCGGATGACCAGCTGAAGCAGATTCTTCAGGCTGGTGACATATAACCTGAATTTGCTTTTTTCACTTAGTTCAACGCATACATTTATTAAATAACAAACATATGAAATTTGCACCTCACAATGGATTTTTCACACCTATTTATTGCTGTTTGTGGGATGGGCAAAATGAATAAGATAAGCCTGGACATAGTGAAGTTTGACTGTTTCTGCTTATATTGCCTACCTTGGCTCTTTCCTGAAAAGAGAGAATTTTATGTAAATCAAACTATTTCAATTTGTGCTTTGGTCATCTTAATCTAAGTTGCATTGCATGCTTTTGCAGGAGGGAGCGTGATAATTCTGAAGCTGAAAGGGCTCAACATCTTAAAAAAATTCATGACCTACAAGAACATGTTCAAGAAAAGGAGCGGCAGTTCATCGAGTTGCAGGAACAGGTACTCTACTTTGTAGTTTTATGATTTACTATGCTCTTTACTTTTATAATAGAATATGGAGGAAACGTTTTGGAACTGATACGTTTGATTGCTTTCCTGTTCTTTTTTCTTTGTGAAATGATGTTCTTACCTTCTTCATGTCTTTCAGCATAGAGTTGCTCAAGAAACTCTCATTTATAAAGATGAAAAGTTAAGGGAGGCACAAGCTTGGATTGCACGAGTGCAGGAGATGGATGCCTTGCAGTCAACTACCAATCACTCGTTACAAGCTGAGTTGAGAGAGCGCACTGAACAGTACAACCAGCTATGGATTGGTTGCCAGAGACAGGTTGTTTAAGTTTTGAGAAGTAATAATGGCAGTTTATAGAGACTATTGTAGTTGATTGTTATTTCATCTATCCATCAATTCTTATTTGCTGAAGAATGGATGTCCATACCATGTTATTTGAGTTGATTTAAAGAAAACATTTAATCGTCAACGGTTGGTAACCCTATTGTATGATGTGTGCCAGTTCTCTGAGATGGAAAGGCTTCATCTGCACACACTACAACAGCTGGAGATTGAGTTGTCTGAGGCAAGAGAAAGGAATGGCACTTACTCCGATGGATCACGTACTACTCAAACGAATGTAAAGGATACATCTCATTTTCTACAGAGCAATGGAAGCCATTTGGAGGCTAGTGGAGGAAGCAGCCCTGCTGGTGATTCTAGGGGTCTACAGAATGGGGATGCAGAAATTGGCTCCGCACAGGTAGACACTGGTACCTTTTGTTATATATATATATATATATATATAATGCAAGCCATCCGGAAATTCCGGTCTCAACTTATGATAAATAGCTAAAGTAACATACAAATTTCTGCATTGAACTCTTTCTCTATATCAAGTGGTTCTACTTCACGATTGGTTTTTCTAATCAGCTTAACAAAGATCTCCACCTTCTGAAGCCAGATACTGGGGTCTTAGCTTCCTATTTCATCTCAAGTAGAATATATTTGTCTCTGCTTACTATAGCTGTTAGCCTATAATTGCTAAACATATGAGCACTAGATCTCACCATTGCACGCACAGCACACAGGTTTGCATACTACCACGTACTGCTTCCATCCGTCTGTAGTACTCAACTAATTGTGTAGAGCTACTCCGGTAGTCAGTTAGTCACTAGCTCACCATTTACAATTTTTAGAACCGGTCTATAGATCTTTCCACCAAGCAACTACAAGAGCTATATTCCTCGAATTAATTGCCATAGATTAGTAGTGAAGTCCAAAAGGCACCAAGAGGCTAATTTCTACACTATCAGCTACCGTAGTTCTGGGGACGGCAGTTACCTTATAAACACCTATGTAGAACTAAGTGGAAGCATTCTTGGAATCCTTTTGCTTTATTTGCTGTCACACTATTAATAAATATATTAAATAAACACAAATAGCATACTATGTACAAAGTGAAAGAAACTGTAGGTTCCTCAATGATGAGGGAATGACATGTGGGTTGATGGTTGCTTTCCTCTTATAAATAATTAAAAGCAGACTGCAAACGCTTTGGAAATTGTGTCTGAAATCTCAAAAATCTTTTGCAAGGCGTTGGATATAACTGTCGTCTTGTTTTTGCTGATACGACTCTTTTGTGTGCTTTTACCACTGGAGAATTTTGTACTTCTGATATTGCTTGTTTTTATCCCTTGGAACTTTTTGTTGGGCAAGTCATGTCTCTTGGATAGTCTAGAGGCCAACATTAAGGAATTATTTATGTCAATATGTATTTTATTCGTCATTAGGTGGCTGTACTGTTGTGGAAATATGTATTCACGGATATGAACTGATTATGCATGTATCTACCACTAAGATGTTACTAGGTGTTTGTTCTCATATCTTTATTGCTTAATTACTGTTTATTGTATGTTTTTTTCCTGTCATCCTTGGTATAATGACAGCAAAATAATATTCCAACTTATTTCAGACTGACATCCCTGCGGTTCAAATGGCTCCTCAATCATTACATGGATTGCCAACCTACTTCCCACCTGGACAATTGGCAGCCCTGCATCCGTTTATGTTGCATCACCAAGGGTTACCCCAAAATGCAAATTCACATCTTGTTCAATCTCATGTTGGTCAGTTCCATTCAGTACCTGCGAATTCGTCTCTCTCACATTGGCAGAACCAACAGGTGTAGGCAGATATATATTTTGTTGTACTTTTTAATTTTAATTTGTGATGTTGTTCACAACAAGTGTGTTGTATACTTATTCCTTACTTCTTACAGGCTTTCACAGAAAGTTTACAGATGCCAAACCATGAACAATACCCTTCCCATAATGATCAGAATCCAATGAGACCAGAAACCAACTACAATTATGAAGCGTCTGTAAATGGGCAAGCTTTGCGTTCTGATTTTTTGGATGCGAATATCAGCCAGGGGCTGGAGGCCCATTCTGTCGTTCCATCTTCATCAAATGAGGAAGAACAGGTAGTATTATAACTGTATAAATAAAGCTTGTTAGGCTTCAAATGTTTCCATCTATCATTGTGAATCTGCATTGATTTTGTATTTGTGTTAAGGTTTTTTACTCAACTGATAATAGCTACATTGTAAATGCCCAATCACAGCAGAGCTTGCAACAAATTTCTTCTCAATTTCATGCCTCTCTAAGGTTGAATCATTCTGACAATGACAATGTGCACCAGGTTAGCCCTGTGTTCCTAAATTTCTTCTTGTTTATTGCTATCTGTCCCACTTGATCTAGGCCCTTAAGATGGTATGCTGATCTTGAGTATTGACTAGCACAGGAAAGAAATGGAAACTTTTTGTCTAATAATGGAGGTGAGCCTCAAAATTCAACCACAGAACATCTTGGCTCTGCTGCCATTGCATCTGAAGTTATTCGGTCAGTAAAGGCCAGCGAAGGTATAGTGAGCAAGGTGGCTACGGCCACCACACCAGAAGGATATGTGGCTAGTGGACTGAAGAGTACATTGTTAGGAGGGAAGACCGCAGAGATGGCTCTCTTTGATGAAGAAACTTTGTTGGCTTGTGTTGTTCGCACAATACCACCTGGTCCAGGTGGCAGAATACAAATCAGCTCAACGGTTAGTAACAATAGTCTTTAACATGTGGCCATCAATTTTTTATAGCACTTGTTTTATATCTCACTATGTAACTTCCCTCGGTATTAAGTATCCCGTGATCTCTTTTTGACAGCTTCTGAGTAGGCTGAACAAAATGCTTGCGCCCCTGCACTGGGCTGATTACGAGAATAAGCATGGAAAACTTGATGTGTTTCTTGGTTGTCATCCTGAAGTGAGTTTGTGTCTTGACTGCAGACCCTTTTTTTGTGTGTAAATGGTGGCAAGAGTAACTTAAGTTATGTTGTTTTCTGTTTCAGTTGTTTGTGATCGAAGGGGATCATATTCAAGTTCGGGAGGGTGCACAAGAAATCATAGCTGCTATGGTGGCTCATGCAAAAGTTCGTGCAGCTGCTGTTGCTGCCTCTGCGACCTCTTCTCATCCATCACTACTGTCATCTATTGCTGTCACTCCCATGGCCCAAACTCGGCTAAAGAAGGCCCCATCCACCAACTCTCAGCACTTGACAATGCAGAGTCAGCTCCCCAATGGTGTTTCATTTAATGCTGCAGGTGTTAGGGTTCTTAGCAAGCAGAATGACCAAATGAAACCTAATGGGTCTGAGACTAGACCTGGCCAGGCGTCTGTACTCTTGGCAAATGGTAACGGAATAAATCCTGATAGGGCTAATGTGGGCTCTCAAAGCAAGGTTATCAGCCATGGGAGGTCTGGTCCAAATTACCATGGAAAACAGCAGGCCAGGTAAAGGAAGATTATGTATTCAAGAATTGCTTTTTGAGCCTGCTTGTAATTTATTGTGCTTTACACAATTTCAGTTGATAGACTCTAATATGATGTGTGTTTTCCCGTGACAGGTCCACTCGTGCTGTGGTGGGTCCCAGGAAATAGTAAGCATAATCTCCTTTTGGTTTGACATGGAAAGTGCGTTAAAAAATGATAGCTACTCTTTTCTAGTGAGATGGATGTCTAATTTTACTCACGCCCTGGAAACAAATTACTCTATAAACTCCATAGTGTTGTAGAGGTGCATGTGGCTTGCTTTCAAATATAGAAAATGCTTTTACCTCTAGTTATTTTAAGAAGGGATCTCCACCCTTGGATGCGCATTAGGATGAGATGCACTGCATCAATTCCCTATCAAGTTCAATTCATGGGTTGCGCTTTTGAATAAAAGTGATCGATGGTCCAGATTCCTTCTTACCCTTCTCTCACTTTAACTCTTCTTCTCACACAATCTTTCACCTTACTTTCATATGATTGATTTAAAAATCACACGACTTCAAGTAGAGCATCAAGATAGATTTAGTGAATCATATATTTTTATTGGAAGATTTAAAGTCATAATGTACTTGTGATTGATCAAATGTTTATTTTGAGGTTTTCATACTTGTAGTTAATATACTTGCTTTGTGACTCATTTGTTTCCTGGAACTATTGAAAGCTTGCTACTTGCCTACATATAACAGAATTGGATGGTTTTCTGTTTTGAAGGAGCTGGAGACATTCTGGTGCATGTTGTAGGATGTGGAAAGCATGATTATGTGGAAGCAGTAGGAGTCAAGGCAGCTCTAAGTGGAATCAAAGATGGTTTTCTGCTGTTTTATATACTTGCTACTGGAATTGAAACTGAAACTGGAATTGGGCTTATAATTTAAACGTTCTTCCTTTTGTCGGAGAAGTTTCCCTTGTCTGTTTTACTATACTAGTTTCAACTTGCATTTGCAGCAGTCTGTCCTTTTTTGTTCTTAGTTATTGAGAATGATTTCAATGCTTCTAAGAAGATTCAGTTGCTGATGTTTGCGGTTGCAGATGGTAAAACACGAGACATATCTTGAAGTAGTAATGCATTTTTGGTAAGTTAATGGGTAAAATATCACTTGAAATTGATAAAAGGCATTTGATTAAAGTTTAGAATCTCTAAGGAACAAAAAACATATGTCACGGACCACCAGGCCTGAGTCCCATCTGTGCCTGAAGCTGTTGCTGTTGCTGAAACTGCAGCCATTGCTGTTGTTGATCTTGGGTGCGGAGGGAATTAAGCTGAAATGGCAGTTTCTGGCCAACACCACCACCACTGCCGCCAGGTTGCTGTGGAGCGGTGGGTTGAGGTGGGTGCATGAAATTATTTGCCTGCATTTCCTAGGAGAAAAGAAGATTAGAATCCAGAATATGATTGATTGTGTTTGTAAGCATACAACTTACCTGAGAAGGATTTGATTGTGATGTTGGTGGTTGAGCATCAGCAATTGCAGCCAAGTACATTAAGTTCTTTTGGAGCAATGCTTGGTACCTAAATCACTTCAATTCTCAGCCAAATCTAAATCTATTCACAAATATTTCACACTTTTTGTCATAAATATTGTGTTTATTTGGCGAAAAATTCTCTCTAACTGGATATTCTTATAAGCAAAAAATGAAAGAGTTTACCTACATTTTTTGCAGTTCTTACCTTCAACTTTTTAAAGAAATGACATTATCGGTTTGGGTTGGGTTCACGTTTGACTGAATTTTTACATTTGAAACTTCATAAGAAATCACCGTGAAGATAACATAAACGCCGAACCTTTATAGCAGAAATGTTGTGAAGGTAACCTCCTTCAGAGCGTTTTGCTTTGAAGATTCAATTTTAAAAGTTTGGTCATCGGGTCTTATGAAAACATATGTAGAGCCCATAAAAGGTAGAATTTTATGTAGGTCAGGTTGGTGAGTTGATAATGATGCTAAAGAATAGGTTGTTTAAGTAACTTACTGAGCACACTCCTGAAATTTACCCAGTTTCTGGTTTTCCATTATAGCAATAATCAAATTTTTGTTATCATCAAGGCACTGCAGTTGTAAAATTGGAATGTGATATGTCCAAAAATCAATGATTAAGAAATGGCTGAGAAAAAGAAAGAAAGAAAGAAATATTAAACCTTTTGAATCTGTTCAGTGGTGATTGCATTGGGAGAAAGCTTGGGATGATGTTGCTGCATTTGGAGATAGTTGTAATGGTTCAGTAGTCAAGATTGATGAATCTTTCTTTTTATTTACATGTGAATAGGAATTGGAATTGGAATTGGAATTGGATTACAGAAAACGACAAACCGGTAATTTGTTTGTCTTTATATGCCACCAATTCTAAAGTCTATGCTTTAATAATAGCATGAGAGAGTTTTTCACATTTTTTCACACTTGGGTCTCAAGCCAAAAGGGGTTCATTAAAACCATCTTCTTTTTGTTTACAAGTTAGATATATCTATTTATTTTAAGAAAACGAGAGAATACCATGATCAATAAATTATGTAAAATATGACGCTAAGATATCAACTTTGATGAACTCAGTGGCTATTGACTATAATTATTGTGAACGAATGGAATATTCAACCAAATATATTTGGTTTGAGAAGAGATCTGATTCAATTTATGTCTTGGTAATTATTAGATGATTAATTGGGAATATTTTGGTATCATTTACATTCGACTAATCTCTTTATTTTTTGAAACCGAACTATGATAGAAGCAAATGAAAGCTTCAACACCCAATTTCATCGTCTTCGGGAATGGACTCGAGCTTGGGTCGCCAATATGTGTTCATCAAAGCTCCATTCGAGCACCATCCCTCCGCCTTTAGCACCTTGATAATATCTTGTACCGAAACCCGTTTCGATACAAGTTCCCGAAGTTGTTGCTTCGTCATCACCAACTTGATTCTTAACGAAGCTCGTTTACTCGCCACAACTGATTCGGCATCCGGCCTGATCTCCAAAGCCTGCACCTGCACCTGCACCGGCAGAGGATAATACATGGATCCTGACTCGAGCTTGTGGTTAGCCGGAAGATGGCACTTCCATTCGACCTTTTCTAGCACCTTGTTCACAAAAACAGGCGCAACAAACTCCAAGATTTTTCCGTTTTTTTGCTTCTTTGAAGCCACTTTTCTTGTTACACAAAAGGTGTTGCCCATATTGCAGAAGTAAGGATGGAAATGTTTGTTATAAATTGAAGAAAGTTTGAGTGTTGGAGTTGGAAGGTTTGTTACTTGTTAGCATGGGAAGAGAATGGGGGCAAAAGGCCAAAAGGGTTGGCTTCTTTCAAGAAAATTAAAAGGTACAACTTCCATTGCATAACGTACAAGTTAACCGTTTCAACTCAAGAAATAACAACCCCACATTAAAATTTTTGAGCTCACAAGTGAGGAATTGCGGTAGAAAACTTGATAAAATTGCACTAAAATATCGGTAAATATTGCAAAAAGGAGTAAAACTACGGCCTAGTGGGAACTTGAAATAGTGCCGTGCGTTAAACTAAAAGGTTAACAGAGTCTCGTGGACCATATACTTGGACTCGATGCATAGGAACCAGAAAACATAAAAATGCCACCAACAGTTTCTCTGTATCTATCTATGCATGTATAAGTAGTAGTAAATATAGATATAGAGCAGCCGATCGATCTAAAACAAATCCGAGGCTAATTTCAGTGCATATTGGAGCGTGGTGCACGTGGGCGCACTGGAGTCTTCGAAGGGCTCACCCTGCAATGCATTACAACAAAATCCAGCCTATTAAATCAAGAAACAGGTGAAGAAAACGAAAACTCATATTTCCCTTGTCCCAAAATACGTGCCCAATTTCAAAAGTAAGTGATTGGTTTCTTTAATTGTGAGTAATGTTGTCATTTAGTTAATAAAAGAAGTGTAATAATAATACATTTCTAAACCTGTCTTTTTTATTTTGGAACTGATGGGGAGTAAAACGATAAAAGTGAGAAAAAAGCCCCCACCTTATTGGCAATGATCCCAGCACTGCCCCACTGCAGTTGAGAGCTGCAATTGCGCTTTCAGCCTGTAACAAAGTTTAAATCAAAAGGAAGGAAGAGTGTTGTAAGCAAAATCTACTTGATCTATTCTAAGTGGGATATAGTATTACTATTATTACTGGGTATGTTGAGTTTGGTTTGATTTGGTTTGGTTTTATATCATTAGGCGTGTAGCTCGGTTGGCAAAGGGGCGGAACAACATTTGCTAATTCAGAGCTATTTCTTCTAGTAGTGACACCATTTGACTATTAAAAACAAAGATACAAATATTTTTTAATCATCATTAGTCTGTTGGTTAGTTCCTTGCTTTTTGTATGTGAGGTCTTATGTTCGAGTCTTTTATCTCAATTTTTTCAGTGAACCTGGAATTAAAAGCTTAAAACTAAAAAAAATGATACAAATTGGATTCGAACCCATGCCTGGAAAAAGGGAGAATAGACCATGCAAAACCAACTCTACCAAGAGAAACTTGTGTTAGTATTGTAGTTTCAAGAAATATATGGTTGCACCTAACAAAATAACAATACTACCGACATAGTTTTTACTTGACAAGTTGACATCAAAAGGTTAGCAAATAAACAACAAAGTTTTTAAATGTAGTGAAAAAACTATAAATATTCAACAATAGAAACCTTTGTGCACACAAATTTTTTTAATTTGCACTGCATATAGCCATATACAAATATACACATAATCCGATCCTGATATGCTGCTAGCTAATATGCAAATATGACCAAAATACAAACTGTTATAATGCTAAATGTTTGTATAGACATGCATACACTTGAACCCCACACTTGCCATGCCTATCAAATCATTGAGAAGGTTCTATGCCGAGACTAATCTTTGGCAAACTGTGACTGCAAGAAATCAGTCCTGATAAACTCAATGGCCAACAACTTTTTAACACCCTACTCTTGAAGTCACAATTTGTTGCAAAAAAATTGACATGACCCATTCGTAACATCATGTTTTGCCATATTTTATAACGTGTAAATATTCCCAAAAGTAGCAATTCCAAAGGAAATGGCTATATAAAACTAGCAACATATACCAGCTAGTCTTTACACAGACGACTAATTACAGGTAATAATGCTACATGTTTACTTTATAATACTTACTCAAGTTGACTATGCTTTTCTTCTAAATGCTACACACTTTTATAAGTTTCACAAGTTAACAAAAAACAACTTTAAAAAAGGCTCATGAGAACTTACCATCACAAACTCAACAAAGGCGATACGGGTGGAATGATTATAGTCCCCAAGCAACCTCAAGCGGTAAACCTACAAAACAAAATTTTCCGAATTCAGTAACGGCAAAAGTTTAAGATTTTTTTTTTTATTATATAAATGGGCAGCGACAAACCTCTCCACAAAGTGATTCAAAGAACAGTTTAACATCTGCCTGAGTAACCTGATTCAATAAAAAAGATATCACATATATTTTATGGTTCGTTAAATATAAACAATGAATAATAAATAATAAAGATATAAAACTACCTTCTTATCAATGTTAGTGCAGTAGATGGTTCTTGCACACATTTCCCTCTCATCTTCAGACTATAAAACATATAATTCAAGAGTTAAGATTCATAGCTTTACCACCGTTAACAAAAGTGAAAATAATCTTTAACTGGCAAAAAAAAAATCACCTGAGGTAAAAAGGTTGGATTTACTGGTGCAATTGCAGTTTTTGAAGGTAGAACCCTCACAGGGTAGTATCCAAGCATAGTTCCACCAAGACTCAACGCATTTCTTGCACCTTCTGCAAGAACATCAAAGAACGATGAAATGTTGCATATAGTGAAAGAATCAAATTATCGACTTTGGTACTAAAGGTTAGATTGGCATACCCTCATCAGTAAATTCAATAAAGGCAAAATGAAGAACAGAATTAGGGTCACCGCATACACGGCAGTCCACAACCTTAGGTGCGCAAAATAAAACTTAATGTTAGATATTCGCAAACATGATCTGTTGTTAATACAACAAAAGGAAAGAAAAAAAAAGCTACATAACCGTAAAATGGTAGCACGATTACCTGCCCACAGTTTACAAAGAGAGCTGCAAGTTGTTCTTCAGTTACCTAAATTCATAAAATAGTTTAAAGATTCATTAGATAGTTAAAATGTTGAGACTTGGTTTGTGGTAAGAATAGTAGTTATCGTGAAAAAGGGAAGTCCACCCTTGGATCAATCTTAATTGAAGATCAACTGAAAATATCCTTCTAAATATATTCATGGGTTATTTTGGGACTTAACTTGAACCATTAGATCAACGCTAACTAAAAGTGATCAATGGTCCAAATCCCTACTTACAGTTCTTAACTTAACTCCTATTCTCACACAATCCTTCATCTAAATGCTGATTAGTAATCAGCACTTTACCTGCTGATCGATATCAGACACATAAACTGTTCTCTTGATAACATCATCGCGTTGCGCCATGCTGGTTCGGCTATTCATCCTTCTCTTCCCATGACTATAATTTCCCTTCTGACCATAACATCACAAACCCCAAAAATCAGCATTTTAGCACAAGATAACCAAAACATAAAAACTCAATTGTCGGATTCCCGTGAGACCAGCCTGTTTTCGTGACACCACCACAAAATAACACTGAAACTTCACAGCAAAACATTGTGAAAGATACAAAAACTCCAAACCTCCACAAGAAAAACACACACTTTTCTGAAGGTTCAGTGGTGGTCTCATGAAAACAGTAAGTCTAAAAGCCAATGTTAAAAGTTGAGCTAAAACATGATTCCAAGTGATAAATGTTATATATTGTTGAAGCTAATAAGCATAGTATATAAAGAAACATAAGAAATGAAAAGTATTGAGTTTTTGATTTATTACCCTTCTGGTGGGAGTGGCATTGGCATTGGCAAAGACAGCATTGTTAGCATGAAGTAGGAAATTGTTAACAGCAGCATAACCAAATTGAATTTGAGGAGGCCTTTGATTAGGAACAAATTCTTCAGCCATAGGATTCAGTTTTGACAACATTTCTTCCAAATCACTCATCTCTTTCTTAAACCCATCTCCATCTCCACCATTAACAACATCACCATCATCACCACCATCACCACCGCCGTAACCATTGCCGTCGTTAGTCGGCGGCGGCTGTAGTGACGTCACCTTCTGTGGTTGTTGTGGTGGTTGTTGATGATGATTATTATTATTATAATCGTTTGATCGGTGAGAAATAGTTAGAGGGGTACGATTGGAATAAGATGATTTTGTTGACTGATCGATATCGGAGGCCACAACGTTGATGCTACGAGCATTTTCAACAACCGCCATTGATGATGATGGGTGGATGATTTCTTTCAAAAATCAAATCTTTATCTTCTTTTTCAAACTGGGTTCTTTTCTTTTTGATTCTTTTGATCTGGGTTAGAACAACAAACAGTGTGTGTCTGTGTGGCTGTGGAATTCCAATTACTACCAATCAGACAGAATCTTGAAATGAAATGATAATAATAATAAGGGAAAACAAAGAAAGAGAGAAAAGGAGTGAAATTTACCATTTTGGAGAAAGAATCATACCTGAAATTGAGCTTAAAGATTGCACATTAACCAAGAATCAAACCAAATCCCATCTCTATCTCACCATAAAACAAATCAAAATCAAAAACCCAGAAATCAAATAAAATCACAGAGCTATATTTGTAGAAATTTTTGGAGTAGTGATGATAGATACAAAATAAAGATGGAATATTTATAAAAGCAGAGAGAGAGAGAGAGTGTTAGAGAGAGAGATTGATTTGTCCGTCAATATGTTCAAGAAATGAAGCCATTAGAACAAGCATTCAATGTAGCACAACAACAACAACCCTTCTTTTTTTCTTTTCTTTTCTTCATTTTATTTTGTTTTATTTTTCTGGGTATTTATTTAATATTATCAATTCTTGATGCATAGTAGTGACAAATTTTGTGGGCTCATGTTTTAATGATGAAAAGAGTTATTAAAAAAATCCTTACTTTTTATTTGTATATTTTCTCATTGTTTCTTTTTGTTTATGTAATCAAATAGTAGCTTTCATAATTTCATCCATGGTTATTTTATTTACTAGGTTATTTATTTGGGAAATTGAATCAAATAGCTGCTTTAGAACTTTAAATTGGTTTTCTAATCACTCATTTCTCATTCTTATAATATTGTTACATCTGTAATTTTTAGGTCTATGTATGCAAAAAAGAAAACATATTTGCTTTCTTTTAATCCTTTTGGAGACTTGAATTTTGCTACATTGTAATTTTAGGAAAAGAAGTGATTAAGAAGTCAATTTGATAGTGTCCAATTGTTATTTTAGTCAGTTTCCCTAGTATGACAAAGATCGATAATTTTACCTTATAAAAAATATGGCAATGACCAATAATTTTATTTGATAAGGAGCATGTATGAAGAATGATAATCATCTTACTTGTTAAATGATAGTGGTGGCTATTATCTAAGTAGCAATCATATTGTAAAATACGCTTGTCAATAATCTTATTATGTCATTTGGTTGGTCGAAAATATTATTTAATAATTTGAAAAGGTAAATAAGATTGGTGATTCTTAATTAATACTATTGCTAAACAACCTCTTATTAATATTACTTTTCTAAAACCTCGGTCGATATGATATTTTTAATTTAATTTGGTTATTAAGTTGTGTTCTAAATCACCTACATTGAGATTCATAACATCTTAAAATATAAAATTATTATTTACGAAAAGAAAAGTTACAATCAATTTGATAATGACTATATATTAGTTTTAATTTTTAATTCTTATAGGATGATTGCAACACTTCATCTAATACCACTTTTCAATTTCTTACTCAATTGACATGTAATTGGATTATGTTTTATAAAAGAAAAAAAATAACTTATGCATTTTGAGTTTATGAAGTTAATAAATTTAAAATAGGTGGCATGATTCATATGATTCATATTTATGTATAATCTCATATTAATAAATTTAAGCTAAACGTATAGCTCACTTAGTAATTGATATGAGCATGTTTGTATTACAAAAAAGTTATAAACGAATAAGTACCTATATAAAATGGTTTTAATATCATCTTTTTATAGGGTATGATTTAATGTACTTTTTTACATAATTTTGTGTTTGCAAGGTAAAAGGGTTACATGTGGTTTTTTTGTGTGTGTTAGAAAAAAGCTCTATGAAGTTTGGTGGTAATCCAACATTATTTGAGGGGTTTTGACAGCTCACACGACGGAAGTTCGATGGATTTGACCGCGCAATGACCCCGACAATTTTCAATTGGAGAGTGGCTTTTCGAGTGAAAATGTTCTCATCAACTTTGTACATGATCACCACAAAGTTTCGTAAAATTGGAAGGTAACAAAAATAAGGAAAAAAAGATCCAGATTAAAGAAAAATCCCGGAACCCCAAATCAAACAACAAGAAGCTTTAGATCAAATCAAACATGAAAATGTACAGGATTGAAAAAAACCCATGTTGTAAAAATGTAGTATTTTCGAGATTCAAGCATGAGGAAGTTGTGTGAAATAGAGTCGTTATCTTCTCTTGAGTAGAAATGAAAAGAAATTGAAGAGGTGTTGTTGATTTAGTTGCAGTTGTCTTTGAATCTTGATGTCGATGTTCATTCTTTAACCCGTTAATTACTACATATATGAATCAGATAATTAATTCATATGCGAATCAGTTGGTTCATATATTAATACAAAAGCTCATATGTGAATCAGTTAAAAATAATTAATATGTGAATTATTGCCAATTTACTTATAGCTCATATGTGAATCAATTAAAAGTAGTTAATACGTGAATTATGTTGGTTAAGATATGAATATGTAGTTTGTTGTGAATCGCACGAGTTCACGTATGAACCTCTTTCCTCCTATTTGTAAAGGTTACGCAACTAACTCTCTAGTTTTGGCATAGTGTCAAAATTTCACCAATCAAGGCCATAATTTTTTACTACTCAATTATAATTTTAGTCCTATCAAAGATTAATATCACTTCTCTAATATTTTTTAACACTTTTTTATTTAAAACTTTGGCTACCTAATAATTATATATAATTCTTGTGGCACGCTTTAATTTAATGTTTTGCCTCTATTAGTTATAACATAAAAGTATGACTTTCATTTGGTTCATAAATTCCATTTATTAATTTTTTTTATCAATAGTCAAATATACAATCAATTTTTTTATGTAGACTTATTAAGAAAAAGAAACAAACATAAAAACTCACACATGTTATAGCAAGTTTGCTCTTAAAGATGATGTCGTTGAATAGTTATCGATACATAGGTAAATTGGAAAAAGTTTAAACGAAAAGCATGTCAATTTAAGAAAAAGTGAGGAGCAATCTCAATCACTCATCTTACGGTTACGGTGGACGTGATCACGGAGGATTGACTCGGTTCATGGAAGGGTAGAGATTATTAAGGGGGAAGGGGGGGGGGGGGGGGGAAGGGACCGGTGAAAACCGCCTTTGTTGACCAAGATGAGTGATCGAGATTGTTCTTTGTATTTTCTTAAAAAATTATATTTTTCGTATGTACCTCCTTCTAGGTAAATTTATAGCAAAACATAGGTTTCATATCGAAACCAATGCAAATATTACTTTTACAATTTTTTTTTGTGAAACTTTTCAACATCTAAAATAAAGAAACTTTTAATACTTTTACCAATTTTTATATGAATCTTTATCTTATTAGAGAATAAAAAAGAAAGATATATAACATATAAAACCAAAAACATGAGAAACGTTCATATGTAGTTTTACATATTTATTGATTTTTTAAACACGTGCATTTTTATCATAGTTTTAAATTTTAAATTATATACAACCAGATTATAAAATCAATAGAAGAGGCCACATTTTTAATATTTCTTTCAATGACAAAAATATTTTAATGATAGGTTTCTGTCTTAAATATTGTATTTGTTTATGAATACTTATAGCAACATTAATCACGGATATTTTTTAATCTTATTTTTATAAAAATATTTTATACATTTAAGAGCATTTACAATGGATCTTTTTGTCTAGATTTATTACCAAGTTTTTATAACAGCCTCCAAATTAGTAGTTGGTGTACTCATGTAAGCTAGCCCAAAACTCCATTATTATCAAAAGAAGATGTTTCATAAGTGCTTTAATATTTATGGACAGTTTTTTTTAAAGACTTTATTAGTTTTATGGTTTGTGTCAAAAAATATTTAATCATGCAGGCTTGCTGGGTTATTTTTCTTTCTAAATTGATGAAAGAATTCAGACACTTTATGCTAATTTTAAAGCTGTTTTTTAATGTATTTAGCTGAAAGTAGATACAATCTTATAGATATGATTATAAAATACAGTAATAAATTTGGATGTCTAAAATGGATAAACCAAAAAGGTTTTTAGCTATTTTGGTGATATATTGAAAAAGAAAATATGGATATCTTTACCCTTATTCATGACTAGATTTTTCAATTGATAGACAACAACATTGTCAAACAGTAAGTAAAATAAATGTTTATCAACTTATGTGAGAATTATATTATAACAGATGTTTAAGATTGCATGATAGCATATGCAATGAAAGTTTTTATTGACTTTTTTATGATAATCTTTGTTGTGGGATTAAATTGATTATCCATTTACATGTTCTTATTACAAAAACCCGAGTTTTTGATATATTCTTTGTTATTATTTTTGTTATTTCTTTATTATTTTATTTTATTTTAATAAATTTGTTAAACATATACGTTGAAATTGATAAAAATCATAAATTATATTATTTTAATTTTCTTTTGTTTTTTATAGTATATAATTTATATTTTAATTATTTTTTAAATATATTGATGTTATGGCTTTTGGACAAATATGTTGATGTTATGTTATCCAAACTTAATTTAACATTTTATGTCCAGCACAACTTTTATTCTTATAGATTAAATCAATTTAGTTAGGTAAGTAAGTGTTAGAATCAAATCAACCAACCCAGATTTAAACAAATGAAACATCATTTTAAATGGACCAATTTTAAATAAGAAGGAAAATCGTATGAAAAAATGAGCTAAAAGCTATAAACTTATTATTAAACCATATCATTCCAATACTGTTCAACTCTTTTGATTTTGAACTAAAATTTATTAAAAAGTATATTATTTTTACCATAACTTTCTTTCTTAGCAAATGAATTGTTATATAATCATACCATGGCATGTAAATAAGATTGAACCTTATTCTATTAGGGATATTATTATTAACTTGTGCAAACCTTTTTGTTAAAGAGTATTCGAGGCTTTGCCCCGACTAATTCCGGTAAGGTCCACCGACAACTAAAACATGCTGCCCTGAGTTAATCCTCAGTGGCCACAATCTGGAAGCGTCTGGATTCGAACCTGGGGTAGAAAGATTAACTAGTCACTTCTCTCACAAACCTTAACCACAGCCTTGTGGTTAACTTGTGCAAACCTTGGTCGTTATTAAATTAAGCAAATGATCAAGGTGTACCTGAATGTTTATATTGTGGGTATGTATGTACTAAAATTTAGAAACACATGTAAAACATTTGTTATAAATTGTATTCTAATCTGAAACAAAATAAACATTAATATAATATTTAGTTTGTTAAAATATGTAGTTTTAGGGAGTAAATTTGAGAAATGGTCCAAAAAAGTGACGTGGATTAAGTGATGGTGTGTTGGCGGTGTAGATGCCACGTGCAACATTCCGGGCTTATGAGTTTGATGATGACCGACCGGAATTTCAATCGTACCGGATTAAAATTCTTCTGGTAGAACACTTCTCCAAACAAATAAAGTAAATTCTTTGATTCTTTTAGAGATCATTTTTTACTACTACAAAGTATGATGATATGATTATTATATTAAATAATGTTAGGATTTAGTAGTTTTACATTAGTTAATTAGTTTATCAATATAGTTTTTAGTAAAAGGAAATTAATCCATGTAAATCTTGGTGCATTTCATCCGAATATGCATTTAACGATGGATAACCGTTTCTTACGTTAACCAAACTATATACATATGTGTGTGCGTTTCATCTAGTTCTCATGTTAACTATTTCTCACGTTAACCAAAATATCCAAGGTTTCAATCAAATGGTTGCATAGAATTAGAGTAAAGATCGCCAAAATTTGTCTAAGTTTAGGTTGTATTAAAAATCATAACCTATTACTTAAACAGGTTGAGTTGGGTTGAGATTTTCAACCCATTTAATAAATAAGTTAAATCCGAATCAACCTAACGTGACCCATTACCATCCCTGTCTAGAACTGGTCTCAGGGTCGGTCCATACTGATCCCAACTTGTCCCTTTCTCGGTCCCATGCTGGGTCGGGCCAAGCATGACCCCATTTTGACGATCTCTAAGTCTAAGTAGAAGAAGTGGGCTCTCATGTGTTACAAGTATATAAAGCATAAGAAGCCAAATTATATAAAAACTTTTTGCAGGATCTTAAGGTAAAGGTTATATCTAATGTTTTTAGCTTGTTTTGTTTTTTTTGCCTTATGTTGTGCAGCTTTGATAACTGCAATGGAGTTGATGTCAAGATCATATGTGCATAGGCTGGTGATGTTTGTTTTGCTAAAGTTTCCTGTGATAGCAAGGGTATAAATAGTAGCATTATGGATTTCTTCTTACTACATCCTTCATGTTTTACAGGTTAGTAATTACCATGGATATCTTATTCTAATCAAATGTTTATATCTAGGGACATTTGGGCATATTGAGTATACTAACTATGGGCTTCAGTGAATGGGTTTAATGGATTTTGGCCCAAGAGTGTTTATAGGGCTGAAAATATGATCCAATAGGCCCAAATAAGATTTGTACCCTAAAATCTGAAACCTATTTAAACGTAGATGCTTTTCAACGCTGGTTCATCGTCTTCTCAAACGCAGGAATTCGCGCCGCACCGTAGCAATAGCAAAGGAAGCTTAAGAATCCATCAATGGCGGTCAGCGAGCTAGCTTGTACCTATGCTTCTTTGATCCTTCACGACGATGGCATCGCAGTCACTGTATAATTTCATTTCTTCTTTTTTTCTTTGTTTGATTTTATGTTGTCTGATTTTGGTATCTGATTCTTCTTGTTCGATTTCATGATGATGATGATGTGTTTATTTATTACAGGCTGAGAAGATTGCTACTTTAGTAAGTGCAGCAAATGTGAACATTGAATCTTACTGGCCGAGTCTCTTTGCCAAGTTATGCGAGAAGAAGAACATTGAGGATCTCGTCATGAACGTCGGAGCTGGCGGTGGCGGTGCTGCCCTCGCCGTTGCTGCTCCTTCCGCAGCTGGTGGTGCTGCTCCAGCTGCCGCCGCACCTGCAGCTGAAGAGAAGAAGGTATATATATATATATATGCCTTCATCTCTTATTATTCAGCTTATTTGATTGCAATGTTTTTCTAAATTATTATTTTTTGATTGCAATATTTTTCAGGAAGAAGCAAAGGAAGAGAGTGATGATGATATGGGATTCAGCTTGTTTGATTAGGAAACTTGTTTTTTCTTTCAATATGTAATGGTGTTCTTTCAGGAGCCAATCCAATCCAATAGTTTTATGTAATTTTGTTTTTGCACTCTTTTGGGATTTTGTACTCGAATTTACAACAGTTTTCTTATGGATTCTAAGTGAAAGCTTCCATTTTCTTTTTACCTTTTTTTGCCATCGCAATTCTTATTATTCTATCAACATTCCAATTCCTCTAGAATCGCAATTCTAATCATGCTTTTTACATCCCAGTTTTCTTTGGGGGCGTTTGGTTAGAAGAAAGGAATTTGAATGGAGTTTGATTGAATTTGAGCATGTTTGGTTTGAAAAATGGAATTTGATTGAATTTGCTTGCCAAAGAATTCAAATGTGGAATTCAATGGAATGTAAATGATTTCATCAAGTTCATTCCATGAATCAAAAGTCCCCAAGGAATTTGGTCCTCATTTCAATTTCATCAAATTCCTTTAAATTTTACTCCACAAAAATAGCATTGTATGCAACAATTTTCAAATGTTAACCGAGACAAGGTAAGATTATTGGTTCTTGCCATATGCGTATAGTAAGGTAATGTTACTTGATAAGGGTTATTTCGGTAGGTAACATTATTACTTGGTAAGGCTTATTTTGGTTAAGTGTTTGTGTTTTGATAAACGGTCCTTTAAGTGTTTAGTCGATAATTGTTTGTGCAATCTGACCTTTGGTGCTAATAGCAACATTGGTTGCTCCGGTTAGTTAAGTTAATGTCAAACAAACACATGGTGTTTACATGTAGCTTCTATATACAAACTTCTCATTATGGGTTTCTTGGTGTAACTTGTTATGGTTCAATTTTGTATAGAAACATAAATTTTATAAAAAATGATAGAAAAAGGTAGGTGTTAGATGTGTACTTAGAAAGCAATTTATTTGACTAGAAAACATTGCTAACTATGTTTTATATCAATTCATCACAAGTACATTAAAGTAAATTTTGCTCTGTATATTAACATTGTATGTATACCGGCTACCCATTTCACATTTCACAACTGTGTCGGTGGAAATGCCCGTCTTCCTACATTTCCAAACCGTCTAGCCACCTTGAATATGACAGCCTTTGTCAATAATCCACGGTCAAGGCTGCAAGCCAGGATGACCGCCCCACCAATGACTAGAAGCTTCGGCAAGTTTATCCCACCCGGCTTTTCTTGCTGGGCAACCATTTTGGTCTCTGGCACATCTTGGTCTTCATCAGACTCTAAACGAGCCAGGTAGTTTTGGTCGATTTTGGTACTCATTTCAGCCATGGCTATATGGGGTGATGTTGTCTTTGAACAATTTCTTTCGTTTTGGTACCAACGGAAACTTCGCTCGATCTTCCTGGCTGTTCCCCACATCCCTTGGCTTATTGCAAATTTTGCAATCTCCCAAGGGATGCCCATGTCCTCATGATGAAAGAATACCACTTCACTTGCAGGCTGGTTGTTCCCTTTCTTTGATCCCACTGTCACCATCCATCCTCATGTTAATAAAAACCAAAACTGACCTAATATATCTAGTCGCTCGAAAATATGTTACCTGTTCGAATGAACCAGCTTGAATAATAAACATCAACTCGTCGTGGTTTTTGCTTCCTTGGGACCAAAGTGCAGGACACTCCCTGGGACAAGAAACAACAGGATTCAACAAAATGAACTTTGTTATATATGAATCATCTTATTGTGAGAATAAGAAACCCTATCATGTTGCTCTCCTAAAGAGCCTTCAAGAGGAGACGGGTTTTAATAGGTTTAAATCTAGCTGATGTAGGACTTTTAACACAGCTCCTCCACTGGAGGCTAAACAACCATATATTGTCCCAGACGGGGTTAGACAGTAAAGAAATCCACATAGCGGTAGACCTGCTAAAACCTGTCTCTTCTTGAAACCCCATTTTAATATAACCCTTAAGAAAATGAAATTTTTTGAATATACAAGAGCCTCTTTAACACTAATCTCTACTTTGTGCTACCTTTGTGACGCAGTAAAAGGATCCTTCCAATTCCCACATCCGTCGGCCAATTGTGTATTCCCTATCACTGCAAAAGAAAGGAAACTGTATAGAATACAGGTAAGATGGTAAGTATACAAGTATAAAAGGTATACATACATAATATGTCAAAAAGGGTGGACGAAACTAGGCTCACCCTGCGTATCCAATGCACGACACTTGCTCCTACATCAGGAAATTCTTCCAGGGTCGTAGCATGTAAAAGCATATCGTCCCACTTCAAACGTAGATCGTCATCCCAAAAGAAATCCCTTAACGATTCAGGTGTGGCACCTTCATAAACAGTTCTGCTGCAATACTGAGGAGGACCACTCTGCCAGTCCCATAAACAAATCAATCACAATTTTTGACCAAATAAAATGGGCACCATATTCCGTATACAAAGGTAAGATTCAACGACCGTTTCAGTAAAAATCGTGATCTTGATTCTACTACGTATAGCAATAAGCGATAGGAAAAAAAACCTCGGGATCTCTTTGCCATGCTTGGTAGGTCATTGTATCGGTTGATCGGTCCATCATATGCTTCCAAGGAGGACCTCCGTCTCTCTTCTCAACAAGGTGCCATAGATGTTTCAAATCTGCATCTGTAAGAAGATTGATCTCATCTTTTTTGACAACCGCTGAACTGCACGAAATCAGAAAACAAAAGTTTGTCATCTCTCTGGTGAAGAAATCTCGAAAAACAATCTTTTAAACAAGACTCAGAGGCTTCTGACTTTCACTAAACCATCCAACAATTCTTGGTTTCTAATTAGCTTTACACAAGTGGGCACTGCACACCTCGATATATAGCTTAGCCACCAACCCTATGTTCTTTTATGAATCCAATTACATGAAACTGAAGAAATGATTTCCCTAAAATACCAACCGCAAGCCGAAAAGGTAACATGCGCAAGAACCCCACCCCAAAGAAGTAAAGAACATACCCAATTAACTACTTCATACATAATCTGGCTGATAAAAGGTTCATTCTTTAATGGATTTTATACCCCTGGACCCACCCACCCACCCCAAATGAAGCAAGAATATGCATACTAGTTTCAAGATATGAACTTTAAGTTTCAAGTACAAGTATCTGAACATGAATTGAATTTCTGAAAGTAGATTGGTTTAAAGATTCAAATAGCAATGAGACTTAGAGTTACCTGCAACTGGGATTGTCCATAGATGGCTGCAACTGTTTATCCATGATGATGGTAGTGGTTCCAGCAAGTTGTTGTTGGTGGGTCTGGTTTGAGGAAATATTCTTGATGGCAAATTTGGTAACCCATGTGGGTTTCCAGCCCCATCCAACGGTAATCCCGAACAAGAAAGCAATTGAAAGAAGAAGCAGAAGCAGCAACATGAGGCCCAGCTGTGGGTGTTTGTTGTTAAAATCTCAGAAAGAAAAAAGGGTGGTATGAAAGATTTGATCTTGAAAAGAAGAAGAAGAGGGGGATTTAGGGTAAAAAGATAAGGATGGAAGAAGAGATGGCAATTGGGGGAGGGAAAAGAGGGACCGCCAATGAGGGGTTAAGGCTGGAGAGATGATCGTAGCCATTGGATTGAAAACAACATGAATAGGTGACAAAAACGACGAGGTATCCAAAGGTGGGTTTTAGTTGCGTAAGACGGAATAACGTTCAAATGTTAGGCCCATAACATCTCTCTGCTAACCCCTTCTCACGTGCTCATCCGTTACGTTTTCGAACTTGTTTATTTCCTACCATTTTCAATTGAAGGTTATAAATTTTGATAGCTTAATAATTATTGTGGGTGGTAGGGTTAGGGTCGATCTTAAACATAAAGTAAATCTTGATTGACTTAACAACTCAATTTTCATAACAGTAATAGTTGACTTAACATAATTAAAATCTTGATTAAACTATGAATTGAGTTGAACTTAACCAAAGCCATTTGAACGAGTAAATAAATGAGCATGAATAGTTTATTTAAATGTTTAAAAAACTATGTGATGGTAATTAAAAAAATGGAATTTGATCTAACAAACGAGAGTATTTAACCAAACTTAAACATTGAAAAAATATTCAGGCTTGAACTAAAGTCCGACTTTGAAAAAAGTTAATCAAGCTAGATTCAAGCTTAAACATGATGTTACTCTTTTCGAGTCGAGCTCAAATATTTTACTACTAGGCACATTTACACTATTGGGTTCTTATAAGAACTACCATTGAGGGTTTTTTAAACAACTCGCAACTTTAAAGTTTTATATAAAAACTTAGGTTTTTACCTTGAAATATTTGTGAGATGATATTTCTATTAGTTTTTTTGTTTATGTTTGTGTGATGTATTTAAATTGGATATCCGATATTGAAAATTTTTAAAATTCATAAAAGGAAAAAATTCCACCGCATTCATCACCTCATCGACCTTAAAATGAAGATTACTAAAATTACTTTAATTGTTAGAAATGGGCCGTGAAGAGTTTCTTGGAAACCCCCATGAGTTGAGTATGTTTCACCAACCTACACGATGCATGATTTCGATTCGAGTTAGGACCTGAAAACTTCAGATACAAAAACAAATCTTTAAGTCTTCCTTTATTGTGCAACACTATTTATTTATGTTGAAAAAAAGATTCACAGAAAGTTTCGTGGAAGATCAACATAGTTGAACTTTTGTGAAAGATTGCCTTGATTTGAGAGGTTATCATCGACCCACACCACATACATTTGTTTGTTTAAGCCTGAAATAGAGCTCGAAAAAATTTAGGTATGAAAACTAATTTTTTGAGCTTTTTTATTGCAATAATGTTTATTAATGTTAGAGAGGGCTCATAAGTCATAAGCAATGCTCGTAGTATTTTGACTAAGTTAGTTTAGAGAAGAAATTCCGTAAAATTCGTTAACTATTGCCTTTGGCCTCGACCAAACCGACTCCCTGGAGACATTGAACCATAAACAAGTTTTATTTATTGGAGAGGGTTGATGACAATTTTCACGACAATTCGACATGATCAACCAGGAGAGAAAAATTCCACAAGATTTGTTAACATGACCTTGGTGTCTAGATCAAACAGACACTCAAAAAAGCATCATCGATGACTAAATTCGAAGCTACATAATAGCTTTTGAAAACAAATCTATTTCATATTGAAAACAATAATTGTATTTGTATGAATCGTTTTATACCAAAAATAAAAAACAGGAAATATAAATAATAATAAGGCAACAAAATTCACCGCCTTCACACAGAGATGAGATGACTGTGGCCAAACGTCTTTTGCCGACCAATTCTACTTTTTGTTTTTTGTTTTTCGGATACCATTTCCATTCCATCCATATATTTCTTATTCTTCTGCTATTTTTCCTTTATTAAAATACTATTCTATTCTTATCTGTCTCTCTGTCTGTCCAAAGTCATTAGTGACTTGCCAACAAACGATGCCGTTCTGTGACGTCGGAAGTTACCAGACCGGAGGTGATGCGGTGTTCAACAATGGCATCAAGATTTTCTACAGAACCTACGGCCGCGGCCCCATCAAGGTTCTCATGATCATTGGTATCTTTCTATTCAATTACAACCATAATCAATCCTCCTATTCCTTTCCTATTGAATTATATAGAAATATGAGTTTGAGTTGTGTCTTTCTCAGGATTGGCTGCCACCCATAATTCTTGGAACCCACAAATCCAAGGGATTGTTGGCACCCTTAAACCAAATGATGATGATGATGATGATGATGATGATGATGATGATGATGATCGGAGCTCTGACAAGGGTATTGAGGTCTGTGCTTTTGACAATCGAGGAGTCGGTCGTAGCTCCATACCTACCAAAACATCACAATATTCGTAACCACCATCTCTCCTCCTTCTCTTTATATCTTAATCAATCTCAATCAAGTTGTTATCTTTCTATCATCTTTTTTAGGTTTTATTTGCAAGATCCATATCTAGGACTTCAATTGGACTGACTCATCTTAATTTTGGCATTATCTTTGAGATAAAAAGAATTATCTGCAGCTCAAAGGAAGTTATTGTTTGTTTAGTTGGTTAGATTAGATATGTGGTGGGCACCATAAAAATGTTATCTTTACTTGCCATTTGGTTTGATTTCAACCTTATAGCTTTTAGTAAGGAAGCACAGGTACTATATTACTAATAAGTCTTGTGGGACTATTCGGATCAGTTGAGTTTTATTTGGTTTTCTTAACAGATCAAATTGTAGTTTTGGTATTCTACCTCTCTCAAATCAAACGGGTATTTTCGGCTGTAACTTAGGCTGGAGTGTGTGTGTGTGTGTGTTTTGAGTAATGGAGTAATGATGTAACTTGTATGTTGGCTGCAGAACAAGGATCATGGCTAAAGATGCGATTGCTCTCATGGACCATTTGGGTTGGAAGAAAGCTCATGTAATTGGCCACTCAATGGGTTAGTCACAACTTACAACTTTCTGTATATGTTATCATTAGCTATGTTTTTCTTCCATATAGTAATTTGTTTCGTCAACCTATAGGGTGTTTGATTAGAAATTGTTGTAAAAGTTGCAAAAAGACTGTGTCTTTTTTTTCTATTATGCTTATTCAGAAGCTTGTTTATTGTCAACTATGATATTCAATTCATTAACAAATATGTGATTAATTGCATTGCCTATTTGAACATATATGTTCCAGGATAGTAGGATTAGATGGAGGGAAACATGATTTAATTAATTTTTGGCTCAACATAAGATTTTTTGCTTATGTCGTTTATTTCTATTACACAGGTGGTATGATAGCTTCCAAACTGGCTGGTCTTTTCCCAGATAGACTTCTATCTTTGGCTTTACTTAATGTAACTGGTGGAGGCTACGAATGTCTTCCCAAGGTACAACTTATCTTTGTTTTGGCTGGCGCTACTTGTATGGCCGTTTAATGAGCTTTTGTTAGAACCCAAATGCTTTATTGATACGTAAACAATGATTGAACAAGGGCAAAATGCATCAAAATGCAACCAAGTTTATCTTGGTTCCTATTTAGTGTAACAAAGGATTTTTTTTTTCCCAATTAATGCAACAAAGTTTCAAAATTTTCTAGTTGTTGCAACAAAGCTTCAAAATTTCTCAATCAATGTAACATTTGATAACGTGAATCTCACCTTTATCTTCCACTTCGCCGCAAATCTTTCATATGTTATCAAATGTTACAGATAAACAAGTCACTGGTCAATTTAAGCATAAAATAGGAAATATTGGAACTTTGTTACATCAATTGCAAAAATAAAAAATAAGATTAAATTATTCGTGACACTAAATATTAACTAAACCAAACTTTGTTGCATTTTGATGCGTTTTGCCCATTGAATAACAAAATAACTTGCTTTTGAGACGTAAGCTTCTCTCCCAGATGCAAAATCTAAAATTCAGTGAACTTCTATCAAAATTTAGCATACCTCCTAATTCCTCAATCCTCCTGACCTAACTTATAGAGCTTATTGTTAAGGATATAATCTATTTGCCTAAGGTAATACCAGGCAGGATTGCCTTTCCCTGACTAATTATTAAGGGAAGAAGATTATTACTAAGGAAATTACATAATTAAGTGATAGCATATCTTGTCAATTTAACTCCTGTAAAGTGCTTGTAGCCTAATGTATTGTTCACCATGATATGATGTAAGAACATGCTTTTTAAGTCATTAGTTACTGATTGAACAACTCTAAAGCATAATTTGGATCTGGTAGTTTTCCTATCTGGGTATCTGAAGTTGGTGAATTTTTAACATAGCTATATGCAAATGCCATGAGTGTATAGTAACTGAAGCCACAAGAACGAACCTGATGTAACTTGTCTTTATCTGCTGCTTATTGGTTTCTGCATCATGATTCCAGATAAAATACAATCAGTTCCCTAGATAGTAGAAACTAGATTCTGAAGGTATTACATCAAAGAAAGTCATCTCAAGTGCACATAAATGGTGGATAGGATTTAAAAATTGATATATGACGACAATAAATGTATATAAAGGAATTCTAATGTTTTACAAAGTAGCAGCAGGCCTTGTTTTAAAAGAAATTCCCTTCAGCTTGCAGAATTGGTGCTTTCTACTTCATATCTCAATTTCTTTTTACATTTTGCAGCTTGATCGTCGAACTCTTTCCATTGCAATTCGTTTCTTGAGGGCGAAAACTCCAGAGCAAAGAGCAGCAGTTGACCTAGACACTCACTACACAAAGGTTGGCACATGACCTTCGTTATATATAGAAATAGTCCATAGGAAACTTAAAAGAGGACACAAACAACTGCTGGCAACTTGGAATTTTATGCGCTCTCTCCTTCATTTTGTTGGGAATATTACATTAAATATAATGGGGATATAGAATCACATCAATCATCTAAGTGGGACCTAGAAAATTGGAAGTTAACCGACCAGAGACAAATAGAACCTAAACCTTCCTCCAACACTTCCTTTTTCTGTCTGTTCCAAAAAAAGCAAATGTTTTCATTTTGGTAAAGCTTTTCAAATGAAGTTACCTTTTTATCCATGTCGTAATTGTTGGTTGATATTTCTACCTTTGATTTTGGTTTACATGTTTACTTTATTTTGTTCAAATGAAAGACATTTTAGACATTTGACCAATAGTCAAATTCTTGTATTTTGTTGGTTGGAAGAAGTATGTTAAGATATGATTTATGAGGTAGCAGAGAGATGATTTGGCATTAGTCTTTTAGCCCTAAAAATTCTCTTAGTATTGAAGTGCTTCATATCCCATTGGTTCTTTGTCTATAACACTAAAATCACTTCGTGGACTCACACTTCTCTGATTTGAAAAGCCCCATGTTACTCTTCTAGCTATGATGCTAACAATTTGTATTTTCTACCCTGCAGGAATATCTTGAAGAATTAGTTGGACTTGAAACAAGAAGAGCAATACTATACCAAGTAAGAACTGAATGCGGAATTACTTACATATTATGTTATTTGGTACACTGAGGGACCAACAGTTGACAGTTCAACTTATCATGTTTTTACGATTAAAAAAATGAATCTCGAGGTTCCAAAAGATTGGATTACAAACCATTGCTTCTTGATTACGATGAAACATTCAGGAGTATGTTAAAGCGATATCAGCAAGTGGGATGCAATCAAATCATGGGTTTGATGGTCAGATTAATGCTTGCTGGACACACAAAATTTCTCGAACAGAACTGGAAGTGATTCGCAAAGAAGGTTTTTTGATATCAGTCATTCATGGCAGGTATAGCTTAGTTATCTCTTACTGATGATGGTTTCATGCTTCAGTTTTCACAATTACATGTCAATTTACAAACTAATGGTGCTTTAATGTCTAGATTTGATGTTATTGCGCAAGTATCTCATGCAAGGAGGCTTGCAGAGAAATTATATCCACTTGCAAGGATGGTAGAACTTCATGGAGGTCATCTTGTGAGTCATGAGAGGACCAAAGAGGTATACATAATGTTCAGTTTGCTATCTGATAAGCTGCAAGTTTCGTTTTAACTAAAACAATGAGACTTTTCAAATTCTGTGTATGCTTAACTGGTATTGCTTCACTAATCGAGAAGAGAGAATTATAGATGTATGCTTAACTTGTATTGCTTCACTAATACCTGTGCATCATTTCAAATTCAGGTCAATGAAGCTCTACTTGAACTGATAAGGGCATCAGAAAGCAAGACAAGCCCACATGACTGGACAAATTTGTCAGGGAAGAGCACTGGTAAGTTTGGTCAAGTCAGCATAAGAACCCAGTTCTCAATTAGGCTAAAAACTCTCTTTATATGGCTGGTAGAAGTTATGGAACACAAGTTGGATGTCCTCATAATAAACCACTATGCTCTTTTTCTTTTCAGGCTTCTGGTCGGTAAGCTGGATGTCCTCTAACGCATATAAGGTGGAAGGAGGAAGCAACCACGGATCTGCCATGACTGGCATTACTGGAACAATGAGGCGCATCATGCTATACATATTTAGCATATTTGTATTAGTATTTGAGTACATCCGAAGAGTTCCAAGACGTTTAAGTCCAGTCAGGGTAGGCTCTGCCCTCACATGATGATGATATTATATTGAGAAACACCAACCAGTTTAATGGTATGAGATCCATTCTTAAACCAACAATCTTGGATGGAAGCCTAATCTAACCATCCAAAACCATATTAATCTGCAGGTAAATTTCTGAACATATGCGGGATGACAATTGACACCAACTACATAACATGATAACACACACATAGAAACAAAGACAGAAGGTTGATGGTGGGAGTTCAAGTGGGCATTGGAAATCAACCAAAAAGCATACCAATTAGCATAACATTTTATTATATACTACAACCAAAGTGGAAGGAGAAGGCATAATCTAGGCAGAGGGAATCCTGTGGAGCACAAGGCAAAGCCTGAGGCTCACTTGGTGTTTTTTCCTGATTATACGTGTTGTTGTTGTTGTTGTGGATCTGTCTGTGTTTTGTTATAATTAATACATATCAACATTTTGAGCCTCTGGAATTCTACAAATTCTTGTAGAATCCATACAAAACAAAACGGGATGCTGTGTTAAAGTATAATTTTACACCTGACTTTGGTGCTTTTCCGGTGAATATGTTTAAGTTACCTCAAAATGTATCAAATACATCTTATGAGTGCAATACAAATTTGTAAAGTTGAGTTTTAGCTTAGCTTTGTATACCATATATGTATGGAATATCGTTTGTATACCTTCAAGTTCCACGATGATCTCAAATGGAATTTGAGGATTTTTCCGGTTTAGCTAAAAATATTGAAATAAACGACAGGTTGAGAACAACTGGTTTCTGGTTTCGTGTATGGATTCATGATGTACCACCATCATCTTAAAGTAGGTCTGGAGTGGATTTGAATTCCATCATCAAATGACTCCCAACAACAAAGAGTTGCAAACTTAATCCCTAAAGAACGCCATGAGCGGAACTCACAAAAACCTTTATTTTCTAAAGCATAAAAAAGTTCTCCATAGCCATAAAAAAGCTTGCAGTTTCGCGGCATCACAAGACACAAAAACACGACATAATCAACCGCAGAGAGAGAGAGAGAGATTACCTGATGAATTTGGATGATTGAGGAAGAAGGTGGTTGAGTTGAGTGTGTGTAAATCATTGAACTGTTAATAGTTTGGATTGGATGATATACCCCTCAATCATGGCATGGAATATTCTCCCTCCAATATATCAGATATGCCATCTATATAATATATGTATTCTTTTTTTAATTTTTCCTCTTGTAACTATTTGAGCTTTTTAGAATGTGAAATAATTTTATAAAAGCCACTTCATTTAGAATTGATATCAAATAATAAACTTTTGATGACCTGTATAATATTATTTCACATTCTAAAAAAGCTCAAATAATATTATTACAAATAAACTCTCTCGTATCGTTGATGACCTGTATAATATTGTTTACCCCTCTTACTCAAATAATCAATCAATCAATCAATCGCACTACTTCTAGAGGCCCAATATACCTTCTTTTACTATTGATTCTTTTTGGATATTAATCATCTTTATTTTCTTCAAAAATATATTTCAATATTAATCAAATTGAGTATTTTTTTTACAAGAGAATAGAGATGCAGTTACAGCTAGTCTTGAAAAGGAGAGTTGCAGCTAGATGAAGTCCGGCGGTTGATGTCTGTTTCAAAGAGAGAAGCTTCCAGTGTGAGTTTATCCATCTTTAGTACCAAATGCTGGACTTCTCGTTCAAAATCAACGTGATAAGACCTTCTTAACAGGAAACTACAAGGGAAAAAAAAAAAAACAAGTTCCGTCACCAAATCGTATAAATAAATACACATATATGCAAGGAAAAGATAAATAAAAAGAAGCAAGTGTAAGCTGTCTAGTAATTTCACAATCAATTGAGATATATGCTCGTGTTGGACGAAAGGCTGTTAGTGGTTATGCGGACACTTCTATGTCAGCATAACCACTAACAATTGTTTCCACCAACCTCGCTGCTCTAACCATCGCGCTCAACCGAATGATTACCAACCACTATTACAAAATTACCAAACAGCCCCTGCACTTGTTTCTTTTTGTTTCTTCTTGCATACATACATTTGGAGCTATTTTTCAAGAGATTGAAGCAATTTTTGCTATGTTTTCACCTCAGTATTCATCTAAGTAAGTGTAAAGCATCTCGTCTTTCCTTGACTTGCGTCGGCTGAGCAGCGCCTTAAGGAGACGTTTGCTTTTGCTCGGGATCTGATCTGCTTCTTTATACATCTCATTCCTTTGGCTTGAAACTGATCTTCGAGCCTCCGCAGGCTGCACATGAATCATTTACAGCAAGCAATTAGCAAAAACCCAAAAACAAAATGAATTATAACCTAAGTTTGGATGGAAAAACTAGAAGAATCGGAGTTTTGCCATTTAGGATGGAGTTTGACTCGGATACCACTGGGCCATTGCCCATCAATGGAATCACTAACATAAAATTTATTTGTAATGATGATGATGATAGACAAATCTGTACTCCCTCTGTCCCACAATAAATGTCCACAATGACAATCTTTTTCTTAATAATGGAGAACATAACGAATTTCCCCATCTCATAATTAAATATAGAATTAGAAAGAAGACACATACTTTTGAAAGTGAACACTTATTTGGAACAAACTAAAATAGAAATGTTTGACAATTATTAGTCAAATGTCTCAGGCTAACCCAAACACCCACTGTTTAAAAAGAAAAGATTCTATCATAATTTACCCGTTGTCGTGAGATTGAGGTTGGCGTTGTTGGCCGACTGGGATTGGGCGTGGAAGATCTCGAGTTTGGTGTAGTCGACCTACTAGAAAAAGATCCAGTACGCAATAACGGAAATCGCCTTGGTGAAACTGATCTCCTTTCTGAACCAACCAAATTTGAAATAAAATCAGTTCATGTGCATGCAAGAACAAGTATGCAGATCAAGATAAACAAAAAAAAATTATACATATACGAACCAATATCTTTTCTAGTCACTGTGCCAGCAAAGGAAAACAATTCAGGTTGCTGGGAATCCCGTGGGGAAGGAGATGGAGATCGTCCTTTTCTGCATTTCAAAAGAATTGTTACGCTTAGATGGCCATTGAATGCACTTAGGAGCTGTTTTTTTTAAATACCTCTTAAAACCTCTTTAAGTCTGAAAATTAAGAGGTTTGCAGACTTAAGACTGTTTTATTTTTAAGAAAAGGTCTGAAAGCCTCTTACTGTCCTCTGAAATTTTAAGAGGTGCACCATCCACCTCTTACTTTTTAGATGTGAAATCAGACTTTAGACCTCTTAAAAACAAACAACACCTCAATATTATGATTGAAACTTTACCGGACTAATGTTTTGCGCTTTTCTCTAATCATAGCTTCAACAACTTCTGTGTATGCCAAAAAAAAACATTTAGTTACCAACAATTCACACAAACATTAGAAATTCTCTAATCGAGGATGCCATGAAAACTACAATTAAGTATTCTTACCGTTCTTACGTTCACGTCGATCATCTTCATCATCCTTGAGGCATCCTTGGTGCTTTAACTTAGTTTCGGAGCCATCTTGTTTCATCTCCCCAACTGAATATTAATAAAAACATGTCAACCATTAATGACTTTGATGAATCGATCTGAAAAATCAAGAATTGGATCATTTCTATTTTTAGAAATTTTCCAACTCAAAATTACTCATGTGGGTCTATGGAATTCTCTTATTTTGTATTTCTTGAAGGGTGTTGTAGATATTTAATAAAATGTTGAACATTGGAATATTAATAGAGCATGAATAGTTGACAGATAGAAATAAGTACCAGGCAAGACGTATCTCTTAAAGTATTTAGGAATATTTATACGCAACGACTGCTGGGAGATGCCTTCGTGATCAAAATACTCACGGCATGTTTTCAGTCGCTGCACCACCAAACGAATAGAATCAAAATTAGACACAAATGTAATGCTTGTTGTTTGCAAGTTAGACCGTTTGGTTTTGACAATGCTTATTGTTTGCATTGAACGGTTATCAACCTTTCAATAAAGGTCGATAGCGTGTATAAATTGAGGAAATCAAAGAGTACCTGTTCAATGCATGAAACCCGAAACTCTGTTCCAGAAACTTCTTCGACTTTTTCATCTAATAAGTTATTAACTTTATATGAAACGGCGCCCAAATGGTCCACCGTATTGACTAGAGCCTTGATGGCATAATCTTTCAATGTGTCAACCACTCTGTCAACCAATTTATAAGAAATTGTTTAAAAGACTAACTTCAAGATTGAACTACATTAAGATTTATGTTGACTTTTGAGATCAAACCCATTACCTATTGTGGGTCAGGTTCAGGAAAAACCGCAAAAAAATGAGGAACAACCCCGTAACGGTTCATGTGGACGGTATGCACACAAGTAACTTGTAAGCAACTTGTCCGGTATGCACGAGTGCATAAAAATCAAAAAACAGCTTCACTTACTTGTATGCATATGTGCATACTATCCAGATGAACAGTAACAAGAGTGTTCCTCAGTTTTTCATTTTTTGGGGGGTTTCCCTGAACCTCGTTCTATATAGTATTCGATATGGTATGAATTCCTCAACGTCAAAGATTCGATGGAAAATAAAGAGAGATTTACGTAACAAATGACTCACATTTCCTTTTGATCATCATTGGTGTATGATAGTTCAAAGAATTCAGCAGCAGAGTACAATTGCTTTCTCAGATTCTTTAAATCCTGAAAGGAAATGTAGCAAATGAGCAAAGGGTTTCTCTAAAGATGGTTTTTAAACAAGAAGAAATGGCGGAAAAATGCCTTAAGGCTGTCCGAAAATAGCAAGCTTTGGTGCATAGCAATCTCATCGTAATTGGCTGGTTCTCTCGGAAAAGGCATTGAAGCAGATGAATATAATGTCTCCATCGTCCAAAATACCTGAAATAATCGCAAACATAGGATATAAAGATTCATGGAATCAAAAATTCTTGGTTAAAGCAGGGGGGCAATGAGAATCAGTTCATGTTGTTTACATGATTATTTTTTAATAAAATATTAAAAATAAAGAGCAGCCAAGAATAATTCTTTTTGAATACTTGTGCAACAAACCCAGATAAAATAATTCAAGAAAATTCCTAAAAACACCCAAAGTTTCCAAAAACTTGAGAATTACACTCTCATTATGCCCTAAATAGAAAAGAAAGCAGATTCCTACATTTTGTCAGAAAATGGCATACGATTCCTTAAAAACACAAAAGCACAAAATCTTCCCCAAAAACAAACCCTAATTCTGATTGGTTCTTGAAGAAAAACAACAAAACACTAAAAAAAACATTACTTTTAAGCCCAACAAGCTTGTCAAATGTGATGGGTAGGTTTCTAAGCTCAAATCCTATCATTAGATGTTGCAAATGAGCCAAATTAATCAATGGATAACCATAGTTTACACAAATCTTTCAAACCTAGACCAATAAGAGATCTGCTAACCCAACAAAACTACACAAGAAACATCAAAAGTTCTAACACAATAACATTCTAGAAACTAAAACCTTAAACTCTGTTAACAACAGCCCATTAGAGAAGAAAGTTATCATATTTGAAGGAAATAAAGAAACACATAAACAATGTCTTAAATCCATACCCAATAAGATTTGTTGCAGTAAAAGAAGATGAATTGAGCTTACCAGATAGATGATTAGGATTCAGGAATATAGACACCCTTCAACAAGCTGCTGCCTTTTCAACTTCAGTTACTTATGAAGATTTTGAAAAAAGGAATGATGATGGTGTGCGTTTTTTTATCAATATTTTGAAAAACCCACTAGAAAAAGACAACATATTTTGCGGGTTTATTTGTCGAAAACAAGAATAATGCATGAAAATTGGGAAGAAAGAGGTTTTAGAGAGAGAAAATGGTAGTGATGATGGAGGAGGATAGCAATAGCAACATATCTTCTATATCTATCTCTATCTCTATCTCTATTGCTTTTCCTTTTTAATGTTTATGTTTATGCAAGAAGAAATATAAAAGGGGAAAAAGGCAAATTTGGGTTTTTTATATGCGACACATACCCGCAAACAAAACCCATGAATCTCTCTCTTTTTAGTTTATTTATCTTTCTTTCTTTCTTTTCCACAATGGAACTTCAAGTATTTTATTTGGGTTTTAAGTGAAATAAGAAAACCCGATAGTTTGTATTTTGATAGTTAACAAGTTATATATCCTCTATGCAATTTTTAGTTAAGACATGTTTGATATCAAATAACTTAATTATGTGACATCAAAGGACGAATCCCGAATTGTTCAAACCTAATCGAACTAATTATGTTTTAAGTAAGGGATAAAAGAGGTTCGGTCTTATTAAGTCTTGGACAGACTTTTTGATTGAAACATGGATTGATCAAACCTGATCGAACTAATCAGGTTTTTTTAGGCTTCACATGGCTTTTTGGGGCTTGCCACCTATATTTTGCTTGATTGTCCTTTTAGGCCAAGCTTTGGTGCATAACAAGTTTTTTTTGGTCAGGCTTAAGCAATAGGGGTGAGCAAAAATTGAACCGAAAACAAAAAACTGAAAATGGCCCAAGAAACCAAAACTGAGAAACTGAAACCGAAAAAACCCCGAAAAACCAATTGGTTCAGTTTCGGTCTCAAAATAATCGAACCGAAACTAACAGTTAACTGAAAAACCGATCCGAAACCGAACGAACCGATGTATTCTATTAATTCTTTTTTAATATATAATATTATATAGGGTTAAGTACATGGGGATGTATCGAACTTGTCACATTTTATCATTGTATGTACCCAACTTTAAAAATTACCAATTAATGTACTAAACTTGCTAGAATTACCATTGTATGTACCCAACCATTGCTAGAATTATCATTGTGTGTATTCTTGTCATTGCTAGAATTACCAATTTGTGGTTTAATTCTAAAGTTGGGTACACACAATGGCAATTCTAGCAAGTTCAATACATTAATTGGTAATTTTTAAAGTTTGATACATACAATGATAAAACGTGACAAGTTCGATACACCCCCATGTACTTAACCCTATTATATATGTATATATATAGTTTCTAAATTTCACCCTGATCTTTCAAAAACTTTAATAAGATAAAATCTAGATCCAACAATCCAAATGGACTAGTACATTAACATCCTTTAAAATTTATACATTATATGTTGAACCTAAGGGGGTTTTTGGTTTTATTTGTATTATGGTTCTTACTTATTGAGCATTAAAACTACCTAGAATGTTATCTGTTAAGAGACATAACAAAAATCAAGCATCTTACTCGATAAGTGAGAAAAAGACTCTTACATGGTTTAATATGTTTACCAACAATTGATGGTTGAGAATGTTATACGACAAAGTAAGTTATGAAAATATCCTTAATAATAAACACGTACCTGATATGAATTTGATAAATGGCTTAGTGAAACTAACATGTCTTAATTGTTAATATAGCAACTTTCTAAAATATTAAGGACATGTATATGAGTTAAATCTATATATAATAAATAAGTAACTGGGTTGCCATGTGTCATTATTTGGTGAGCCGAAATCAGTAACTTTTCCGCCTAATTAAATATGTATCTGGACGCAATTATCACTTCCAGTTCATTTAGACTTATCTAGACGCAATTTATGTTTTCAGTTCATTTAAGTCTATCTAACTGATACGTAATCTTGTATTTACTACATCCCACTAATTTAGTAAATTAAAAAAAATGAAATTTACTTATTATTAAATTGAATATAATCAAAATAATTATTGGGTAACATAATACTTAATTATTATTTTTATAATGAAAATTACTATTAAGATACTTAATTATTATTTTATCATAAAAAAATACTATTGGACGTAAACTAAATTATTTTTTATGCCGCATCATACATGTAAATATCTAGTTTAGAATCATATATAAGAAAGTTTGTATTTAAAAATATCATTGATCTCTTGTATTCAAATACATTCCTAGATATTATCTTTAGTTAATTTATATATCAACTTATTTGTAAAAACCAACGATAATAAATAATTGAAATGGGTTCTTTAGATTCAAAGATTCCACGTCTAGTTCAAATATGCAGTTTGTGGCAGAGCTAAATGAGATCCGTGACTTTGGCCTAAAATGGGAAACGTACAAATATAAGATGTATATTCCTTTAATAATTTGTAATTTTTTTTTTCAATTTCTTTATAATTCAGATCTTATATTGCTAATAAGCATATTTGCTTTGATGTTGGTAAAATTTTCAAGCTCGCTAGTTTTTAATTTCTATTAGGCAAGATTATAATGTTTAAATATTTTTTGCATTGAATTTTCTTTGAGTCAAATGTTACATCTTCCTTAGTTTCTTTTAAGTGAGATGTTACACTTTTTTCTTTTTTTCATTTGTGAGTAGTTGGGAGCATTAGAGCATCTTCAACAGCATTGCTATAATAGAAATTTTTGGGTTTTTTTCTTTTAAAGTGCTCCAACAACATTGCTATACCATTTGCTAAAATAGAAAAAATTGAGGTTTTCTCTAAATATAGAGATTTCTCTAAAAACTCTAAATGAGGAGAGAGAAATATTTTTTAAATCTATTCCACCAATAGCCTAATTACTTGTTTAAAAGATTTAAAAATTTTATTGGGATAATAAATATAGTGTATATTTTAATAATATAAGTGATGATAGAATTTCTAAAATAGAAAAGCTGTTGGAGATGGAAAAAAAAAAGGTTTTAGAGATTTTGATCTTCCATTCTCTATTTTAGTAAAATTAAAGCAAATCTGTTGGAGATGCTCTTAGGCAACAAAGTCGAAGGGGGTCAATGGTGAGTGAGAAGGGAGCCACAAATAACAATCGGTCTATTTTAAAAAAGTTGTTGAAGATGTTTTTACTTGTTGGTATGTTTATTTTTTTTAATATATAATTATATGCCCAATAGTATATACACACACATAACAAATTTTAATTTGAATTGGGTAACACGCTCATCTACATTAACTAATTTCTAACATATGTTACGGATATAAAATAGATATTTGAAAACCATATGCATATCATAGAAAATGTAGGAACAACGGATCGACATGCAATGCTACTTATATATATATAATCCATTGATTGACTTGTATACATGTTATTGGAGTTAGTTTTATAATATGCTTCGTAAATTAATTTCTTTATATATCTCAAATTAATTAATTTCACCTGAAAATATGAAACAAAACAAGATAAATTATTTGGCGTGTGTAATCACTAATCAATCTGTGTGTGTGTATATATATTATATATATAGCATGATTAGCCTAATTAAAACAAGATGGGTGCAATGAGTTACAAAGTGATGACGTGGCGACGGTGAAGGTGGTGGTGGCCGGAGGAGGAGGAGGAGGAGATCCACAGCCAGCAGCCTCCTTGGTTGTTGGTTGGGAGAAGGTCATTTCATGTCATAATTAATTAATTGATGTGAGAAAGAAGCACGTGCATGGCATGCATGCCGTGTGACGGCTTAAAAATACTCGATTACAAATCTTTAATTTCAATTCTATACTACCTTCTATACGCATTTATTAATTACTTGTCCTAATCATATTTTTAATTTTATATTAAATATTTACATAAAAATATTAAAGAATATCACAAAGGATTTTTCTCATCATCCATGCATCCTGCAAGAAAATTCTGGTCCATTCAATTCGTTATTCAAAGTCGATCGATCGTCGATCATTTTGTATACTTGTATATATGTATGCAGAGGAAAGTTCAAATGTGAATCCCTTTTTGGTTGTGAACGTGAGGACAGCCGAAAGTGCGACACGTAGCGGAAACTAGTCAATAAAAGCGGTTGTCCTCACGTTCACAACCAAAAAGTGGTTCACATTTGAAGTCACCCTATATACAGATATTGGCATATATACTTGTTCGAGAATGTTATGACTTTCTAAACTTACTCACAAAAAGAATCACAAGAAAAATCAGCTTTGCAGTAGTCTATCAAACCGCCATGTAACAATTTACAAATGATTATAAAAAGTGTAGTCTCCTTATCTTAAAGAAGTTATTTTTGATGTTTTAAAGAGTTCTCTAAAAATACTTTAATCTGAACAAAAGAAAAAAATCATATACTAACAAGTGAATTGAAACAAAAATAACCCTTCAATTCAAGATATTGGAATTTTTCTAGAAAAAGTGTGGGTTTTTAATAAATGTATGTAAAAAGAGAAATTAATGTTAAATACATTATAATAATGATGGAAATCTAATAATGATGAGTTAATTGGAAAATGTTATGGCTTCTGTTTATTACAATTTTCAATATATATATGGATGATGCACGTATCTCCCATATCCGTGGGCACACTTCCCATTAATTAATTAATCCATTGCCATGTATATATAAATCACAATATTCATAAATCTTTTCACTTCACTCTTGATCACAAATGGATCCTCAACCTGCAAACCATGATCAAAACCCCAATGAAAATGATCTCTATAACTGGTTTGAAGAAACCCCACCTCTTCCAGGGTACCAACTTCACCTTATATTAATTTCTGTAGTATTTTTTATGTCTTCATCCTCATATATATATATATATATAAAATGGGATTAATATTAAAATTAATGCATGCATGCATGTGATAAGAATACGTAGGAGTTTGATATCAATCTTGATGATGAAAAGTCGTATTTGTTTTAATGGAGTTTGGTATATTTTTTGCAGGGAGAATGAGACAATGGAAGATGAATCATGTAAGTTGTTGGATATTTACAACTTGGAAATGCTTAACCAAGTTCCTGAAGTAGATCAGATCAACTACATGATTTCTGATTTTGATCCCCTTGATGATTTAAGCTTGTGGGATTGGTGTGATATTATTACCGATTTCCAGCCAATCGATCATGACTGGAATAATGTGACAAGTGGTGAAGCTTATAAGCCAATCGATCGGAATAATGGAAGCAATGATGATATTGATATTGTTGTTACAAGTGGAAGTGGTGGTGATCAAGATAATAAGAGTACTGATGAGGGTGGCAAGTATGGGAGTTGTTATTGGTGGGATGATATCCTCCCAATACTTAGTTGCAATGATGATCATGAGGATAAAAGAATTACTATTAGTGATGATGATTTAAAGCAGCCAATAATGGATCATCATCATTTGCATGTTAATACAAGTGATAAAGAAAAGAGTAGTACTGGTCGGAAGCCACAGGGGATGAGGTCGGGGCCGTTGTCATTGGAAGACATAGAAAAGCATTTCGAGAAGCCCATAACAATGGCAGCCAAGGAGCTGAATGTAGGCTTGACGGTGTTAAAGAAAAGATGTAGACAGCTTAACATAAACAGATGGCCTCATAGGAAACTTAGAAGCCTCAAATCACTCATTCAGAATGTTAAGGTAAATCACTATATTATACAATTAATGCCCTTTTAGATCAAGCATCTTATTTGCATTGGATGCATTATTGCTTATATTCACATTATTATATAATGCATGCAATTAGTACTATTTAAAAGGTTGTTTTTTGGTAATTTCTTCTTTTATTTTAGTGTTTAATTAAGGAATGGTAAATATATATATATATATATATATATATATGGTGTTTCACTATCTAGCTAGTGTGTATATATAAATTAATATAGTTATGTGTGTATGTATGTACATAGGAGATGGGTTTACATGAGGAGATGGAGATGCTTGAAGAGCACAAGAGGATGATTGAGAAGGAGCCAGAGACGGAACTAACACAAAAAACGAAGAAGCTAAGGCAAGCTTGCTACAAGTCCAACTACAAGAAGAGAAGACTTCTCAATCAATCCCCTCCATACCCTTGTTAATCACTAGCTATCCTTCTTCATAGCAAAATTAACTGCATGGGTATTTTTGTCATTTGCTTAGTTTCATGTAATTAATCTAGCTACTAATGTGCTTTTGATCCATGACTAATATTGCATGTAACTAACGGTATATATTTTTGTATTGGTGCCTATCCATCCTTGTCTCGAAACATTTCTTCAATATTTACAAACAAATGCCAAAAAGAGGGTCTTTAATTAATTTGGTAATGCACAAAGTTGCTAGAATCATGAATATATTACATTATATATGCGGTTGTTTATTAACAGTCTTATGGAATGCATAATTAATTTATTGAGTTAACTATATTATATAAAATGGTTGATAGTGGGTTGATGATATAAGTCATTGTTTAGGCTACTTCTAATTATAAGATGAAGTTTTATATGTAGTAAACCAAACATGAAGTTTTATAAGTCAATGACGCTGCAGCTGTGTGAATACAGTCGTGTTATCAGCAGTCGCGTGTGGGCCGTCAATTTTTAAATTTTGCTAGTTCGATTGGTTAAAAACGGAGATGACAGAGACTGTTCTTGGCTCATATTTTTGGTCTTAAGGAGGCTGCAGATCTGATCGGTAGGTTCTTAGGCCACGCATCAGAAAGTTTGAAGAAAAGATTGGAGGCTGCTGGTTGTTTTCTTGTTCTGGTGAATTTGGTGTCAAAGTGGGCTGAAGACAGGGGCTATTTTCTTTGCTTGCTGTTGGGTTTAAAACTCATAAATCCCACAGTGGGTTTGATATGGTCCCTTCCACATGCTTGTCTCTTTTTTGTTTTGTTTGGTAGTTGGTGGTGTTGCTTTTTTTCTTTGCTTTGTTGTTTCCGGGTCGTTTTGTGTTAGTTGCTCGGTTCGCTTTGTTTCGTTGTACTTTGTTCGGTTCTTGTTCTTTTGGTGGTATAAAATTGCCTTTTGCCGTTCAAAAAGAAAAAACCAAACATGTTCTTTTCCAATTAAAAAAACACCCTCCTTTATGTATAAAAAGATATAGATTAATCCATACACTCAACTTCTATGTATCCATATATGAATTAATAGAAAAACAGTCAAATAACACATATGTTTGTATTTGACACATGATTTCTTGTTGGTACGTATCCCTTTGTCATTAGAAGTAATGTTGCCAAATCACACTCATCATACTAAATTTGAAACACATATACGTTTACAAGCCGGATCTCATAATATTAGAGATCTTACAAACAAATAATTTCAGAAAGTATGGAAAACGCTAATAGCTTATAATTGTTTATCATAATACATCAAAACAAACAACGAGCATTAGCTTCAATTTTTAATTAAACTATACGCATAATTATTCTCGCACACTTGTATGTATGGGATGCACCGAGTAATAACAAATTCCGGACAACTCTATTATATATGTTATTGTGTTCACCATATATATAACTCGTAGGTTATACAAATTATCAAGCCTTATCTTCGTGATCTCCGTGTAGTCATCGCCTTTTTGAAGGTCCCATACATGTTCGCCTGTTAAAATATGCAACCAGTTGCATTAATGATGACCAACAAACATTTTGAAATCCAAACACAAAATGCATACATAAATCCCTTTTATTTTTGTAACAACTTAATTTACTACTTTGTTTCTGGTGCTAAAACTATTAGTTACAATTTTTTGATACATAGATATTAATTATTCTACCTCTTTAGTTTGTTATTGCCACAACCCTACTTTGCTAATTTAGATTGTTGCGAACTTTCTACACTTGGCAAAATCACCATTTTTGCAAATGTTTAACTTTCACAATGGCGTTTCTTCTTTACCTCGACATAATTTTCTCTTTACCTGGACAAAATTGTCATTATAAATGGGTTCTAAAAAGTTTTTAATGTAAAATTATATGGTAAAGTAGTTGAAAAGTTGGTTGTCCGGTGAAAAATGGATGTGTAATAGATAAACTACTCATTTTAATTTAAAAACATAACATACATACATATATAATTGAAAAAAAAAATGTGTAAGAAAACTATAACAAAATGTTATTTTTCTTCAATAAATTCACAAATTATAAGTTTAGTTTATAATAGTTATAAATGGTTAAATCTAGAAATAAGATTAGAGAGTTTGAGGGTTAATTACCAAGAAGGTAGAAGAAGTATTGGTGGCGAAGGTGAAGCTATTTTTCCTTATAACTTTTCTGATCTTATCACCGGAATCAAGAGACTTATTCCGGCGATCATCGAATGAAGAACATAAAGAACCACCACCACCGGCAGCAGATGTATCCCTGAAACTATCCCACCTCCATGAACAGAACTTAAGCGACGGAGATCTCTCTCCGTCGTCGTCAATATCGTCATCTTTGAAACTATCCAACCTCCATGAACTCAACTTTTCCGGCGATCTATCTTTTATCATTAGCTTCCTCAACGGCATCCTCGTCTTTGCCTTATTACTCTTACCACCAATCACCACCGCCTGTTCCAAGACATAAGGTCCACTCAACACGGTGGTCGGAGAAGGACTAAAGATGGTGGTGGTGGTGGTGAGTCTTGGAGGGAGGTCTAGAGACCTGACTGCTTTGGACTTTGGTGGTTGTTCATCGGTGGGTCTTGGTTTTCCGGGTGCTTCCTCCCATAGGAATGGGACGGTGGCCACCGTGTTTAGTGGTGGCGTAAGGCCGTCGGGAAGTGTAGGTGGTTTGGAGGGAAGTGAGTAGAGTGAGAGTTTAGGTGGTGTAGAGAGATCCGGCTGCTGAAATCCTCCCATATGGTCGATGATATGATCATCGGCGACTGTTGTATGTTGTAGGGGTATATATGGAATATTATTATATGGGGATGATGGGGTGGGGGTGGGGGTCATATTCAATGGAAAAACGCTCCACACCTTCAACTTCACGAGAAATCCAAATTCACAATTCATACTTTCATTTATATATAGAGATAGATAGATAGTACAACTTAATTGATTTTCAAAATAAATACTACGTACAACATTATCTATTGTATTCTTGCTAAAAAAAATAGAAATTATATGTTGAAACTTGGATGTATTCATCTATAGAGGGAGGTTCAAGTATAACATCTCAAAAAGACAAAAAAACGAGTAATAATCTCGTAGCCTTTCATCTGAACCGTATATATACACTTATGCAAAAACAGTAAGTTAAGTTATCTTTGGTTTTTATGTATCTATGCATAAACATATGTGCATATTAAAAATTATATTTATACATAAGTATGTACGGTCTAGATGAAAGACTATAAGAATGTTCCTTAATTTTCTGTTTTTCCTTGAGGTTTTTTTTAAATTGGGAATGAAAATTTTCCAAAAAGAAAAATACAAAAAATGGGTTATTAATTTTAGTATTGTAGAAGGGATAGTAATATAAATTAAAATGCATGAAAAGAAATTAGTTAGTATGGATTAATTGGTATGTCCATGACCATTCACCAAACCATGAAGTGGACCTCACTCTTTGGTTCAAGCTTTCTTTTTTCCCTTAAATGCAATTTCAATACCATTAGCTCCTACCATGTGGGAAGAAGGCCACTTCATTCATTTTAGAGTCAATACCCCTTTACTCATCATTTAACTTTTCAAATACTATTTTTATATATATATGTGAGATAAAGTTTTGGACTTTTAAAGATATTTAATTTTGGATATACAAGTATTGGTTTCCTATATGGTAAGTTTGTGTTTATATGTAACAAGGCCAATTAAACTGGCAAATAAATGTGAGGCTTTTCATGTGCTTTTTAAGAATTTTCTTTGATTATTAACTTAAAAAACACATTAGATAGTCAAGGTATGGACAACTAGGCTTTGAGGTTCTTCTCATGGGATTTATCTCAAAAAAGTTGTTTACTTTTAAAGTGCTGCTTTAATAAGCTTTTAATAGTAGTAACATGTTATGTTGACCTTTATGTATTTTGGGTGTTGAGCTTAATATGGTGTGATATATACATCTTAATGACAATATATATGTATAATAAATCTTCTAAACCTAACAGATTTATTGTGTTCTTTTGGCATCTTTTTGTATTGTTAGATCATCAATGTCATTATGTAATGTCATTATCTCTTTTAACAACATTTTAACAACATCATGAACTCTGATCATCCATAACAAAAGGTTTTAATAAAAAAAAAATAGATAAATTTCAAGATCGATTTGTAAGATGGGTTTATGATAGACTACCCACTCAGGACCGTATGCAAAGGTGGATGGAGGACGGAGGGAATCTGATTTGCTCTCTTTGTAAGGGAGGAGTGGATTCTAGAAATCATTTATTCTTCCAATGCTCTTATTCAAAAAAATTATGGGAGGCTATAAGGAGTGATTTAGGGAGCTCACAGATGGCTACGTGGTCTCTAATCTTGGAGGAAATGATACATCGTCAATGGCGCCCGGGAGATATACATAAACGGTTGCTTCTGGCAGGAGCAGTTTATTTTATCTGGCAAGAGCGGAATTGGAGACTCTTCAGGGGGGTCAAAAGGGATGTTGCTCAGTTGGTTCGTGAGTTGCATGGTTATATCCGTACTAGAAGAGGAAGTGGAGACATTGCTCCGGTGATTGCGGGTACTTCGACATGGTATCAAAACGACTAGTCCCTACGTTTTTTAGTATGGTGGTCTTTGCCACTTTGTCTGGCGGGGTCTTTGTTGATGCGCTTTGTACTTTTTGGGCTGTTATTTTGTGGTTCACGTTTGTTAGGTCTTTTATTTTGTTCTAGGGTGGGAGTCCTTCGTCTTTTCTTTGTTTTTTCCTTTCTTTTTTAATATATTGCCAGGAGTACCGTCTCCTTTCTAAAAAAAGATGGGTTTATGATGCAAAAATAAAGATTCATAGTGCATACTTGAGAAATTGTCATATAAATACAAGAAATTCACAAAAAGATAATGCCGTGATTTATAACAATAAATTTATATATCATATAAATAACTAGAGTTGGGTTAATGTAAGATAAGTTTGTCTTTACGAGACTCGTAAAACCATAAAATAACACAGAAGTCTGGTAATTAATTGCTCCCACATAGGAAAAGGCGGTGGCGAGGAGGTATGTCTCTATATCCTAATCGATTAACTTTATATGTATCTATACCGGTGCTACTTTTGCTCAAGATGTATTGGAGGGGAAGCTAAGGTTTCACTGCAGGAACATGATCACAAACACCAGATAGTCTTGTGGGAAAGGATGGCTGCTTAGGTATCAAATTTGATGACTAAACCACCAACTGTAGAGTTGCTTAGCTAGTGTGGCAGGCATCAGAATTATCTATTGTTATTTGTACATTGTGAAAATCTCAGATTGCCAACTATGAGCCATAAAAAGAAATGGAGATGATGAGTAAGTGGAAAGATAGAACTGCTAAGATGATAGAAGAAGCCAATCCTTCATGGTACAGCGACAAGTGGAAGCTCAGTGGTGATGATGAAGACGGTGATGCTGGAAAGATGACAACCCTCGAGCCTTGTGGGTAGGCCCAGCAAGGTACTCTGTCTGCCTGCCTTACAAATATCAAGTGGATCTAAATTCTTGCTAGTTGTGGAAACTTGTCTTTATCATTATGTCTATATTGCAATGGAGACCTGTGATGTTATGTTATGTAGAGATAAAATATGTATGAGAGTGACTCTTTTCGTCATAATAGAAGTGGTTTGCCATGAAAATAGCAAAAGGAAGCATAAAGTACAACTTTCTTCAGCATGTAAGAAAATCTGTATATGGCTCAAAAATATTGTCGATTATTACAACCTATATCCTTAATATGATACACTCGAGATACCTGGAATGCAGCCACCTACGTGCAGGTTGGCCCTCCAATGGCCTGTTATCAAGTCTCAAACCAACATTGCTTGGTAGTTGGTAAAAGGATTTAGATTGGTTGCAACCACAAGTCTGGAACTCAGCAACATAGTATTTGACCAACTGCCGCTATCAACAGATCTCTATTTCCCTCTCTTGCATATTTCATTTTTAATCAGCTGACATAAGGAGGATCGATGAAAGCCCATTTGAAAACTTCCTCATACTGGACTGCAGCATTATCCCATGAGGAATTCCTTTCCATTCCTCTCTTCATCAATCCTCTCCAAGAAGGCTTGTGTTTCCTGTAAGTCTCTATAGCAACCCTTAGTGCCTACAAGATCCACCATTTCAAAAAAAAAAAATCTTAGGTTTGATGGAAGTTATTTTTGACATTTCATGCTCATTGTTGTAAAAGAATCCACTTTTGACTCTTTATTATCTGAAGAGTTGGGTTTTAAACATCATGGTAGGCTGTAAGTAATAAAAGACATCTGGTATACTGTTTGGAGTTCCAGATATATAACTTACATCCAACATGCATTCTCTTGTCAAAGGTTTGAACGCCCACCTGTTAAGACATCACGAATTAATACCAAACCAGGACTAGGAATATATCATATAAATGCATTTTCCGGTTTCTTCTACTTGTTTCATCCTGTCCTAGGTATAGTTGTTTTGAGCATAAATACATACCCGGTACCTTCACCTCTGCCTTCATCAGCAAATGGATTGAAAGTCTTCACAGTGTCCTGGAAAACGTCAAGTCTGGTTAGTCATGGTCACATGCCAACAACTTCCAGTCTGTAGAAAATGAAACTAAACAACAGACAGAATACTAATTTTAACTCACTCCAAGTCCTCCGGTTTCATGGACTACAGGTATAGTTCCATATCTCATTGCATACAGCTGATTTAGACCGCATGGCTCGAATCTTGAGGGCATTAGTAGAATATCACATCTGCATAGTGTGTAACAATAATGTGTGAGCTTAGCTTTATCCTCATAAACGTTCTTGAGCATAAATAAACTAGGGTAATTTACCCACCCTGCTGTTATCCGGTGAGATATGGGGACATTGAACCCAACCCATCCACGGAATTTATCTTTGAATGTTCCTTCCATGGCTCTCATCCACTCTTCATATTGTTTTTCTCCAGATCCAAGCATTATCTGAAACAGATTTTATCTTTACTTATATCGAAGATCCAATTAAGAACAAGTGCCGCCTTTTAAGCAAGTTACTTACAAATTGAACATCATCTTGCAATAAGTCTGGAGTCCCAGACAGAATTATGTCAATGCCCTTCTGGAAGTCCAATCTCCCAATAAATCCAACCTGTTATGAGTCTCAACCTCATCAAACACTTGTATTGTGTTTTACCAAAATTCACAATTGCTGTGTATCTTACCAATGGGCAATCTGGCCGAATTGGAAGACCTAATTCCTTTTGAAGAGCAATCTTGCATTCAATCTGCATTTTACAAACAGATTCTTGAAATGACCATACCGAACATGTTAATAACTATTTCCATGATAAGTTTTATATAATGCCCAACTACCATGTTCTTAGGCAACCAAGTGCACCAAGACTCCTCAGCCGTGTTAAAGTAAAAAAAGAAAAGAAAAGATAACCACCTTTCCTGAAAGGTCATCCAGAGAGTAATGAGAAGGGATATGCTCATCAGTAGATGGATTCCATTCGTTTACATCAATGCCATTTGTGATCCCTGCATAACCATATATAACCAGATCTCTCACACAGATGACAAAGTAAGATTTATCTATTTGAGTCTATAATGACTCCATCTTTTTTAAGTTTTAGCTACATCAAAAATTTCTTCTGTATCTGTTTCATGGTGTTGACTCATCTATCATTAGCGATAAACATAACATTGTTAAAAGACCAGCAAACCACATAAATCTCCATGTTCTTCATATGTTTTATTCATCTTTCGCTTAGAACATCATCATCTTTGCAATTTTGGTTTAAACATTTTGGTGAAACAGGTCAAGGTATTACAGGATTAGGCGATTAGCACAACCTGGAGTCGTGGGGGACACCTAGCTGGCTCATTTTCCCCATCGATAAGTTATAAATACTTGCTATTGACAAGTTGGTACAAAGTACAAACTACATACCATTCACAACAGTCTTTCTACTAGTCAGAAGCTCGTTCAGACCATATCCACCTTCTGGGGTTGTAATTTCCCAAGAATAACCCTGATCAAAACAATCAAACAAATAAAGAATCCTAGAATTTTATATTTTTAATGATCTACATGATGACCACAAAGTTTCATTTACCTGGCTTACTGTCAGTATCCTGTCAGCAGTTACGAGTGCACCTTTTAGAATATTGACAGCTTCACCAGTGTCAAGAGCATGTGTTCTTGCCCAAGTAGGAAATACCCACCCCAAAGCTCCATACCACTCTGGGGGCAACCCAAAATTACTGTATGTTGATGCAGGCTCAACTCCCTACAATATTTGTAACAGTATAGCACAAGAGATAAATGAAAATACCTGTCTAGCTTAAAAAAATACCAAAATGAATGCATCCCGACAGGGTTCAACTAGTCAAGTAAGATATCATCAGGTCAAGCATTTTCATTTCATGGGCCTCCATTGAGAAGAAACAAATATGATAATGGGTTGCATTTAGTCACATCAAAGGGAAGTGAAGACAAGACCCATGAAATGTAAAATAAACGAACCAATATAACAATACGATTTTGTGTGCTGTTATTCTTGCCTCGAGCAATATTCGCATAACACACCATGGAATCGGAAATTTGTTTATGAAGTAATAAAACATGGTGAGTGGTTGGCACCAAATATTTCCACAACATGCTGCACTCAATATGCATGTTGTGAGGCACAGTTTCTTAAACTATTTTATAAGATTTGGGTGACTTGCTGAAAGTTTTGCAGTGACTACTACAAGTTTACCTCCCCAATTATGAAAAGGACCCTACCTGGTGTGCAAGATTATGTATGACGACAATACTCCTAGCATCCTTGTAAACTCCATAGGGCCGATACTTTGCTGCCAATAGTCTAAACAATAGTACAAGTTAAATTTTAGAATTTGCAATAAGGTCCGAGTTTAAGAATAGTGCAGGTTATTTTTAGAATTTGCAAGTGATGAAGAGGAGAAAATGCAGCTTTTACCACTGGGCAAGGATTAGTTTTTTTTGGCAGAATCATGAGTAAAACACATTGTTATTAGCTAGACTTGAACCTTTCTACTTCAATATATGTTGGAACCCCCGTTTATCCTCAAAGGCTCTTCTGGAGGATAATTAATGGGGTTTCACATAGGTATCAAAAGCCAAGATCTACCTCCTTAACATTTGTGCCCATCTAGCCTCCTCTGGAGGGGGCCTATTAGAGTTCCACATCGGCTAGAGTTTGATATTACTTCAATATATGTTGGAACCTCCTCCCTTCAAGGGCTCTTTTGGGAAGTAATCTGATGGAGTTCCTTCCACATATACAAAAACAAAAAGTAGGAGTGTCGAAGACATACACTGGCACAAGGCCGGCATGCCAATCATTGGCAAGGAACAAACATTTTTCACCATATGTATACCCTCCCAAAGGAAGCACTAGAGGAGCCTCACATGCTGCATGACAGAGTAATGTGAAGCGGAACTGTTTAAAAGAAAAGAATGTTATTGTCGATAGAAAAATACATAAATCATCAACTATAGCTTCTAGAGTTAGTTAGCACCTGGTTATCACCAAATGCACCGTAAGCATCACCATACGGAGTTCCAGGACGATGGAAAGAAGGGTGGTCCACAAACACCTGAAAAACCCCAAGCCATAAGATGATCAAAAGCTTACAGAAACTGAAAACTTAGAGAACCTTCTTACCCAATCAACACCGGCCCTATACTCGTGGAAAAACGCAACATCCTGCACTCCACCAGAGCAAGAAACCTTAATTCGACAATCTTGATCAACAGCGGCAGCAAACTTCTTATCTGAAGGTCCACCACATATGTATCTAGGGGAAACAACCATTACACGATGCCCACGTCCAGCAAGTGCAATCGGCAAAGACCCACACACGTCTCCTAAGCCTCCGGTTTTTGAGTATGGTGCTGCCTCGGAAGTAACGAAAACAATGTTGTATGTGACTTCTGCACGTCTTCTATCTCCCAAATCATCATCCATGATCGCTTGTTCCTCTTTGTCATTTATTGATGTGTCATTGCTAATTTCAGTGTCATCTGGTAGTTTAAGCATCAGCTAATTGTCAACTATTAATATTTCACATAGCCTTGAATCTAAAACTGGAGTGTTACCCTAATTAAGTACTATATAATTGGAGAGAATTAATATGGGGGATGAAAGAAATGTACAATTATAGGTTTGAAAATTGGGTTTGAAAACATTTTGGCAAGGGTTGTTGTTGTAAAAGTTTGTATATTTTAGCATGAATTGAATAAGAAAAAACAAGGATTATAGTAATGAAATGATAAAACAAGAAAATAAGAAATTGTGAAAATATAATAATGAAATGATAAAGAGAAGAAACCAACCAAGGGATTGAGGAATGAAACGAAAGCCAACGACAGAACCAGATTCATCCTTTTCGGTATCCAATAAGACGCCATCCTTGCTATTTCTTAAAGAAGAAGAAGAAGATCCATCCTTGCTAACGGCCTTCAACTTAACAACATTACAACTCCTCCTCCTGTGTTGTTTAATTGAGGTAGAACTAGAAGAAAGCAATTTGATGTGTGGGGTCCATTTGGAAGTGAAAATAGGAGATGATTGGAGCAGCAGAGTCTCCATAGCCATAGAGCCAGAGAAAGAAAGAGAAAGAAGAAAGGGGAGACAGATAGAGTGAAGTAGTCTGAATTGAGGACGTAAAGGATCCTCAACTTGAGCTTTAGCCCACCACCAGATAGATTCTGCGACTGATAATAAGTGTGTGTGTGTGTGTGTGTGACTGTGTGTGAAAGAGAAAAGATCAAAAGAGAGAGATAGATAGATTAGTTGGTTGAGGATCTCTAAATAAAAAGCGCCAAATCCCAAATCAGATCGCTTATTACGGGTTACGCTAGTAACAGGTTAAAGCGTATACGACGTCGTTTTACTGGCCGACCTCCACCCCAAACACTCTCTCTCTCACGTGAAAACTGTATATTTCACGTGATATGTCAACCCCTCCCTCCAACTTTTACTTTATTTCACTTTCTCAACCCTCCTCTAATACTCACTCTTATGTAATGTAATATTGTAGTGTCTCTTTTATTTAGGGGAATTGCAAATTTCGTCCATGTGGTTTCTTGTATTTACTCCTTACAAGTTTTTTATTACAAAAAGAGATTCCATAGTGTGCAAAAATGTTTGCTTTTAGTCTCTTCCACTAATGAAAATTAAGTCAACTTCTTCATGGGCCTTACACCTAAGGTTACTCGTTTTATCTAGAGTAAATTACAGATTTGATCCATGTGGTTTGGTGGTTATTATGGATTTTGTCCCTAGACTTCATTAATTACGAATTTGGTCCCAGTGGTACGCATTTTCCGTTAGATTTGGTTCTTATTGTATGCACATATTTATTGGATGGTTGTTAAGCTGAAGGACCAATTCCAAGAGAAAATGCATACCACAAAGACTAAATCCTAATTAGTGAAGTCTAGAGACAAAATCTATAAAATCCACTAAACCATAGAGACAAAAAAAATTGTAAGACCAGAATTCGTAATTCATAAACCACATAGACAAAAAAAACATAATTTACTTTTTTTCAAATATATTTAATTAAAAAATATCATTCAATATAGCTCAACTTTATTTACCTTTTCATATAATTTCCTTGAGTTTAGTTAATTTATTCCGTGTACTAATAATTCAAATATCTTAAATCATCCACAAATGTACAGATTAAATGTTGGTTCTTCTCATAAATGTAATCGACGTCGAATTTTTTATTTTTGTCGGACTGATACATCCTTAAGTGGATTAAACAATGACAAAATTGATCAATGTATTTTTAATCTAATTCGGTTTTAAGAGACTTTTAAGTGTTTTTGGTTAATAGTGAAGATTTGTTTTTTTGTTTTTCTAGTTGATTTCGATAGTTTAAAAAAATGGTTAATGTTTATTGTATTTTCTAGTATCCTAAACCACTCAAATTTAGCATGTGTTGTAAATAAGATTACTTTAACCTCTTCTGACTAAGGCATATAAGAATATACTTTTAACTTTTGTTTGTAGGGAGGACCATGACAAACATTTTTACATAACATGAGGATTTCCTTGTAATAAATTATTTGTAGAAACCAAAACTACAAAAATAAGTAAACCACATGGGCCAAAATTGCAAGTTACTCAAAAGTTTATATGGAAAAACAAAAACAAAGGTCCTACCGAGATTTGAACTCGGGTTACTGGATTCAGAGTCCAATGTCCTAACCACTAGACCATAGGACCAATTTGTGACTGCTACGCTGACTTTAAATTAATATTGGGTTTTTATTTTACTTTCAGATGGCATGATTATTTTTGGATTGGATTTTACACATTTATAAATCAAGTCTTATATGGAAATGGTTTATTTGGATTGTATTTAAGCCTGATCACCTAGTTAAAATACAGAAATGGGTTAAAAGTCAAAACATTGTTTTTGTGATATATTTACCAACTTTTTTTTTTTGAATGAATATATTTACCAACTTAATTATTTATAAAATAAAAAATAGTCACAAATCAACCTAATGCATTTTAATCTACCCTTAATACGTACATATGGTTGGGTTTTGCTATAAGTTGAAATTAACGTGAGAAACAATTATAAACCGTTGGATGTACATGCATATTAGGACAAGATGCACCAAAATCAATTTTCTTACAGAGCCATTTGTAGCAAGGTGGGGGGTGGGTAGGGTGGGCTCGAAAGCTTGGTGGTACATGTGTAGCGGGAGCGGAAGGGTGGGTTCGATGGAGGGTTCACGAACCCGTCCAACCCGCTCTCTTTCTCGGTCTCTCTCTTCCCTCCTTCTCTCTTTTCTCTCTCTACATGTATTATATTTAAAATAATTGACAAATGGTAAGGGTACAAGGGTATGAAAGGTTGGATGTATAGGATTTTAGAGTAAGGTGAGGATATGAGGGTAGGAAAGTGAAAAGCTGATATGACGTTAATGCGGCAGTGAAAGGTTGAGTGTTCAACCTCTTGTGCTGCGGAAGGCCTAAGGCATAATCATGATATTGGTAGAGAAAAGGTTTGTGTACATCGACTAAGGCATAAGGCATAATTATGAGAGGGGCTAAGGCATAATTATAAGAGGGCACGACATTAGATGTACAAGTGGAGCTTAATCAATATAACCCACGAAAGGGCTAAGACATAATTATAAGAGGCCATGACATTATTTAAACTCAAGATTTTGTGGGTTATATTGATTAAGCTCAAGTTGTATAAGAGCGTACTTAATTGGTTGCAATGCCCTTCAAATAATCAAAAAGACAATTTTCATGTATTGTAGTTCTACATCGACTAGACTTGTATCAGTTATCATTAATGTTACATGTTAATTATGGATAAAGGGCCATTTACCAAACACTTAATACGGTAAGCGTTTACTAATTCAATTACCCTGGCAAGTGAATGTAGCAAGGACAAAGAATCTTACCTAGTAAGAGGGAAAACAATAATTGGAAGTCGTATCAAGTAAGTGAGAGTGAATGACTCTTACCAGGTAGATGATAGTTTGTCATCAATCTATTTTTATGGCAAAGAATGTCACACCGTAAGGCATAAGATAAGCAAAAGTGATAACTTTTAATGGCAAGTGCTTCTCGGTAAGCGTTCGATAAAAGGCCTCTTAGTTCCGTCCACTAGCCCTTTAAGCTGTTTAGAAATGCTATCAAAGAAAAATAAAAAAGGAACCTTCAGTTGAAATTAACGAATTCAACTCGATGCTTCCAATTGAATCATTCTTTTCAAGGTATCATGTTGGCCTTTTTTCTATGTTTAAATTTCAAAATTGTTGTACCAAATTTGGTTGTGTATCCATATCGCTTCATGTTTCCTTCTCTTTTAAGTATCAAACCTTCAAATGTTGATTTGGTCATGGGGCCATCCCAATAACCCTGCTATATGGTTCATAATATTCTTAGCGTTAAACAATTAAGTAATATGGATTGAATAAATAAATACTAACATGTTTTAGTTTAAATTTTATTTAAAATAATAAACTTCTATTTCTAAGCACAACAACAATCTGGTTTTATTTTTACTAGTTTTACATAGATGAAAAATCATTGACCCTTCCTTGTTATCCAAAATGGGTTTATATATAGAGAAATATGTTTTTATCTTGTTGTAAACGTTTTCTGATAAGAGTAGTTTTCATCATTTACTTTAACAATCATTAGATAGAAGGACCAAAACTATTGAAATTGACAAACACACGGAACAAAATATGAGTTTTTGAAATTTAAATATGGTATACATTGAAAATTGTAAATGTAAGGGGCCAAAAATTGAACTTGAAAATTTAATAGCAAACGAGAAAGTTTGATGATTCCTTCTCGTATGCCTTTAAGGTTTGCTTTTTTTAGATTGGTATTCGACTAGTTCACTTAGTTGGTGTGCTATTTTGGGACAACGTGAGGTCTTTGAGTGGCTGTTTAATTCTTGGTAGTTATTAGCCGTGATTTCAGATTCGTTTGTGTTTGGTTTTGTGTGGTTTGGTAATATATAATTTTTCGCTGTTTGAAAAAGAAAAAAATAGTTGAAAGAAGATTTAACCAGAAGATTAACCTTTGTTGAGATTTTCCCTCTATTCTAAGTTATAAATATACCTAATTATTTTAATGGAACAATATTTTTGTTGTAAAATATATTCTACTAATAGTGTTTGAAAAAGTAAAGAATGAAATGAAAATAGTTTAGTTTTAACTAAGGTTAAAAACAAAAGAGATTGTTACATTGTTGTGTCGGTGGTTTCCCTCTATAATAATATCATCATCATCGGCTTCCATTTTTGTTTCCTACTTCCATTGATTCAAGAATCCCTCCTCCTCTTCTGCTGCTCTCGGAAGGGATTTCTTTCTTCACCGTTGGATATCATTTCAAATCATCATCTTAATCTTATTCTTATAATCTATCCATCATGAATCATGAGTAGTAAGCCCCCCGATCTCTCTTTACTTCTTTAATTATTTTCCTCCTCTTATGCTTCTTCATTTCCTTAATTTAATTGGATCTGTCTCAATTCAATTCTGATTGCTGTTGTTTCTATTCTTATTTACCAAATTAAACCAATAGTTTCCAATATTATGTTTCTTCATCTTCGCTGGAGACTAATTTATATGTTTCAATAGGAGGCTTTGGAATCATATACTGATGCAATTTCTAGCTTAATTTCAAATGCCATTCCTTCCATATAACAACATTAATAGCACTACTAGTATGAAATTGATTAAAGCATATGATGTGGTTACTTAGTTATTTGGGGAAAGCCATCATGGGATTCATAATCTATAACTAAGCTTCATTTTCTCAATTGTACAGTGTTAAATTATGTGAAACTCCTCCTTTCAAGCACTCTCTAAAAGCACCTATATATATTATATCCATATTGATCGTCTGTATGTAGTTGAATTGAGATTTTGATCATTATGGAGCTGCTACAAAGGCTGAAAGTATGTGAACAAATTATGTATTTGTTATCAATGAGATTGAATCATACCTATACTAGGTAGAAAAGAGCTATTATTAACAAGGGTGTGACTTGATTATGCATTAGCTACAAGCATTCTTCCATTACGTCTACCATCATCTTGATATGCTTTGCAGGAAGTACTAGGTTTATTATAAATCCATTATTCAAGAATATATGCTATTTTGACTCTAATACTGCCATGTCAATTGCAGTGATTACTTGTTCAAGCTTTTGCTAATTGGGGACTCAGGAGTTGGAAAGTCATGTCTTCTGCTTAGATTTGCTGTAAGAAAACCATGTTCTGCTGCTTTATTTCTCTGTTGGACACAATAATGTACTTTCAATTTGATCTTCGATTAATACAGTCCATAAGATCACTTGTTTTAGTACATACTTCTAATTTCTAGCATCATTGTTTACTCCTTTTACTTGATAGCCACGTTTTGTTAACTTATAAGAGCGCATATTAAATTAAAATGGATGGACTTTCAAGACTTCTAATTTTTTTTTTCACCATGTTGGCACGATAGAGCTATTGCACGGCCACGGCCTCCCTCTTTTCATTAATCCGCCTCTGGTAGAGGATAGTTCTGCCTACATCCCACCCCTCCAGGACACTACTCCTGAGTGGTATATACTGGGTTAATCTGGTTTGGTTTCATCTTTTTTTCTTCTAAGTGAGCTAGGTAAATACAAGGTGGGTTTGAACAAAATGTTAAAATGTAACCACTGTGGTGATAAATTGGTTGTTTTTGCTCTTTGGCTGACACACACCGCTTATGTGTCGCATCTTCTTATTCTTGTTTTGATCTTTGTGATATAGGATGACTCGTATCTTGACAGCTACATCAGCACAATTGGTGTCGATTTCGTAAGAACCCTGGCATCATCTACTTCTTATACACCATCTCAAGTAAAACATGTTTACAGTTTATCGTGGTTACTTTTGTTTAATGATGGTTTTATTTTCTCATCTACCCTGCACAGAAAATTCGTACTGTGGAGCAGGATGGAAAGACCATCAAGCTTCAAATTGTGAGGGATTTCTTCCGAAAATACGTTTTTTATTTATTTAAATGATATTTGTAATAGCTAATCTTCCACCTCCGTGGATAATGCAGTGGGACACTGCTGGACAAGAAAGGTTCAGGACGATTACCAGTAGCTACTACCGTGGGGCACATGGAATTATAGTACGCTTTCCAATTCTTACTCTGGATGGCTTTGGTATATGCCTGTATAGGACAGGACACGATGGAACAAAAACTTGTTGTCCCACGTTTGCCGTTTGGCATGACATTAGACTGAGAGAAAACATAAAACAAAAATGCTCTTTTTTGTCCAACCATGGTCCTGTCCATGTACCAAACACCTCCTCTAAGAACTGCAAAATTATAAATTAATAAGAGATAAGTGTTGGCAAGACACGGACCATGAAACCTGAATATGTAGGAACCTCTCAAGTCTCATCTCTCTATATAGGGGTTCTTTTAGAAAGAAAATCAAAGGACGTATCGTAAGAATAAGTAATAGAAAGACATCAGAAGCAAATTTGTCAGGGGTCCAATACATGAATTTTAGGTCCTCTAAAGTTTTCATTTGGCATCTTTTTGCAGATAGTTTATGACGTCACTGATGTGGAAAGTTTCAACAACGTTAAGCAATGGTTGAGTGAAATTGATCGCTATGCAAGTGAAAATGTGAATAAGCTTCTTGTTGGAAACAAATGTGATCTTACAGAAAGCAGAGCTGTCTCGTATGATACTGCTAAGGTACACATTTATTTTGTTTTGGTAATTCTAATGTTGGAGTCTCACATCGTACACGGACCATCAACTGTGCATAAGTGTAGGAACTTCCCTTCTCTGTGTGTGTAAGGGCTCATGGTATCCATGCTGGGGTATACCACATTTATGTTTCGGTAGATGGATGAATGATTTTAGAAGGAAGTTAAAATCTAGTGCTTCCCTTTTGTGTTCAGGAATTTGCCGATGAAATTGGCATTCCATTCATGGAAACTAGTGCCAAAGATGCTACCAATGTTGAGCAAGCTTTCATGGCCATGTCTGCGGACATCAAAAATAGGTACCCACTATTTTCATGGCAATTTTCACCTCCATGTTACTTGATTACTACTCCCTCTGTTTTGTGACAAAACCACATATAGTTCTACTTTTTGAAGTCATGCAAATGGAACCCCTTTTTCAAAATTTTGAGAAAAAAAAAAAAATACACTGAGGCTTGAATCTTTTACAAGTGGAAAATTGGTGTTAGATTTGTGACCAAATTCAGTTTGTTCTTAAGCAAATTCTCTTTTTTTTTTCCTTCTAAAGTTAATGGAGTATGACCTGTCTGTTTGTGTAAATCATCAGGATGGCCACTCAGCCAGGAGCAAACAGCATGAGGCCACCTTCTGTGCAGCTTAAAGGACAACCCGTTGGCCAGAAGGGTGGCTGCTGCTCAGGCTAGCTTATCCTTGGCTACATTAGAACACCGTTACTCCAACTGCCTTTGAAGTTTCTTGCTCTTCGCATTTCATATTATTGTTTTCTGTAAGCTATTATAGTTGTGATTCTGTACAAATTGCAAGGGTTTTTACTACTAGTGTTGGGTTTACTATTCTTTACTTTGGCTGCTGCCAAAATTCATTTGGGTTTAAATCTTTAGTAGCATTTAGACATACTATTGTATTGTTGGAACAATCCTTTAAATAATATACCAATTAGGTAGTATTCTTCTTTGACTTCTTTTGTGTATGTATCATCTTCTTCTTGCCTGTTATTTCTCTTTTGCAGACTGATAATGGATACATTTGTTTGCTTAAAATATAGAATTGTTTCGAATATACTTCTTGGAACAATCCGTTTAACTTTGAACCCGACACAAATCCGACACGACATGCTTGCCAGGTCTATTGTCAGGAGACCATTTGGGGGGTTAATTAAGCACGTGCTTGATTATGATGCTTTTGTCTCTTGCCCATAATTATAATTGTGATTGTGATTGTGGATTTGGACCAATTGTTAAAGCTGCAGCTTTTTTAATTATTGCATGTTCTTGAGTTATGTCCACTGATGCCCACTTCCTCAAGTACAAAATTGTTATTTTATTATTATTATTTTTGTTTCATTTGCCTAATATGTAAATTATTGAAAAGGTCCATTTAAAGATGTATGTATGAACCATCTCTAACCTTGGTTACATATGCATATTCCCATAGAATTTTTTGGGTTATTTTTTTTCTTTCTAATATTTCATATTCAGGACTCATTTTAAGCTTTGTCATGATATTCAATCTTCTTATTTGAATCTTCCATTATATATAATACTAAAATAATAAATTCACAAACAACAAAATATTGGTGCAAAAAAGTTGATTACTGGCAACCTTGACACGAGACTTGCCACTTAGGAACCACATGTGAGGTCTTTTAGAGTTGGCTCAACGGTTGAGGTTTGCATAGGGGTTCAAGTCCATCACTTGAAGAAATCGTACTTGAATCTGTCGTGTATTTGAGCAAAGAAGCTCTGTCTAATTCCCAATTAAGCTACACGTTTGAGAGGGCAAAAGATAAAAGATATAAAAAGATAAAAATAGTAGTGTTAAAATAAAAAAACCAATTTTTTTAGGGTGTGTATCATTCCAAACGTGCAAACAACTGAAGTTAAGGACAATTTCGTAAGAATCATGAAACTAGAGGGACCAAATTCTTAACTAAGTTGTATTCGTATTATTTGGGACTGAAATATTTGTTAAGCGGGCAATTATAGATAGAAATAGAATGCCTGCCTAAAATGCTGTCTTCAGTATAACAATTATAATCGACACAGTTGCTCTCCATCGTCTGAACTCGCTCTCTTCCTGCAACGAGGTTAGGGTTTACATCGGAGGTAATTATCAGTTTATCTTCAATTTTAATTTGATTTGCTATGTTAATTTCAGCTTATCAATCAATTACCTTATTCAATCGAATGATTTTATACTCGATGTTTATTTATTTTCTCGTTGTTAGCTGATTTCAATTACGGAATTGTTTAATCGAGTTCGGTTTTCAGTCAGTTTGCTTCACTGATCATCACAATGCAACTCATATACTCATCGGGAATTATTATATGCTATAATTCCCTAGACGAATTTTTTTATTTAGCTACACGATTCCTGTCAGTTTATGTTAGCATCTATAAATGTAAGTCGTCAATAGATTTGAAGTTAAGTTAATCGTAGCTTCTATGGCTCTTAGCTCGTGGATTTCAATTCATCTAAAGCCAGAACGTAAATTTACATAAGCACTGGTGGTATATTATGAATGAGCATCTAGAAATGAAGTGGTGTATGTAGTTGTACAAGATATCAACATGTGATAAAATGGAACTAGGAAAGGTAAACTTAGAAAGAACCCAATTATTGTACTATAGAAATGGAGAACCTGGGGAGTCATGAAATTCATTATTACAAGTGAAACTTTTACAATTTAGGCCGTTCCAGTTTCCACAGGAGAGCATGACAGTACCAAACGGTTTCACATTTGAGTGAGACCGTGACGATGGTGTTTCAAATTTAAATGCATGGTGATGATTAGGCATCATTATCGTCACTGAAAGCTTTGTCAGAAGTATTTGCTCTAAACTGGACTAATTCACTAGCTTTATTTAATGCAGGTCTGCAGGGGCCAAAAATGACTCTCCCTTAATAGGTGCAGATAGCTATGAGTTTGCGATTTGACATTATCTAAAAAGAATGCCTGGCATTACTTTAGTTGCCCGAGAAACCATGTATGATGCCTTGCCTCTGCGTATGGAAATTAAGCAACTCTTCTTGGATAGTATATATATATAGTTACCTTCGTCTTATGCAATTTCATGGAACAGGAATTCTGTTTGCAATTGCAGTTACTCCAGAGGTTCAGGTCAGATGTGCCGCCAAGAACCTCATATTGAATTGTCTGAGGAAGAGCAAATTGCAGCTGAAGAAAGCCTTTCGGTTTACTGCAAGCCTGTTGAATTATACAACATTCTTCAACGCCGAGCAATAAAAAATGTATTTGACCCTCTTTTGTCCATTTATATTAATTTACCATCTTTTAGGGTATAATTGGTTGATGTAGATTGGATATTGTGTGATATTTCAATTTCTGGCCATTATGAATCACGGTGCATGTGCTTAGCGATTAATGTGCGATGGAATAGCTCACTAGCATTGTTAGCTTTTTATGTCAATCACATTTGACATTCCTCAGCTTTACATATTAATGAGACAGCTTCCATACATTGAGATGCCTAAAAGTTATGTTCATAGACTATATATATTTTCTTTTGCAAGCTTTATCCTGGTTTTCCACACACTTTGCACGGGTCTTCAAGGAAACAACCGCTCTACTCTTTTGGGGTGGAACTCAGGTTTGTGACATCCCACCGCCCTAGACCCAGACCCCACCTTCGGATGGGATTTACTGGGCTTTTGTTTGGTATGGTTTGGCTCTGTTTATAGACATTTTGTCATGATAACTTTACGTTTTGTTTCTAACTGATGGTTTAATTTTATGCAGCCATTATTTCTTCAAAGATGCTTGGATTACAAATTACAAGCAAAGAACAAAAGAAGGCAAGAATGCTACAAAATGATGTCAGCTATTTGTACATATAATTGACGTTTACCATCATGATTGGTTGATCTCTAATATTTTTCCACGTGTTGGTATATTAGTACACTTGGTACTGTATTTGTCAAGGAGTTTCCTTAGAACCGTGATGAACTTGTAGGCAAACAATTAACAATCACCAAGAGAAATGTTGCATATAAAGATTTTTCTCCCCGATATTTGTAAAACCGAGGAACCTTGTTATTCGCCTAGTACTGATTTTTTCTTACAAGAAGTCAAGTCTAGTGGTGATGGAATCAAAGAGATATAGTAGTGAGCTTAGACGATAGAAGGTGCTTAAAAAGCATGTTTTTCATTTTAGAGGGTTGATATCACAGAAGGGCAAAGAGTTCTAAGGGGACGTTCATCATGAGTAAGAGACAATGTAAGCCCAAAATAAGTGTACAAGATTGAGAAGCGTAAAAGTTAACTATGACATGTTGACAAATGAGATGGATAGCGTTAGATGAGGTTTCTGGAGAAGGATAGGTGGCATAGTAGAATATTAACTGGTGCAACATTGCTTCAGATGGTTGGTTGTCTTTATCATGAAGTAGATCCTTGGATTTCACCAGTGAAATTAGGAGATGCAGGGGAAGGCTAAGGCTAACACTACCATGCATAAGTAGTCAAAAGAGCTTTTTAAGGACTGGAATATGCTTAAGGATTTAGTTTTAGAGTGGAAAAGGTGAAGGGATACTATTTGTATCTCGAAGCATATATTGTATCATATCTTTTCCCTATCATTTTAAACCTACCCCAACTAGTTTGGGATAAAAGCTGACATGACTAATCTTGGTTGATAACAGTTATGCATATTTTGGTTCTAGGATTCAAATATCAGTATCCATATCCGGAGCTATTAATGATGGAATGTATGCTCAGAATTTTTTTCCTTTGTATGTATTGTTGGTGAGGCCACTTTCTACCACAAACATGGAGGTAGTGCTGTTGATTTTACTTTCATGTGAATTCTTATGTTTATTTTTGTATCTTTCACCTGCCTTTTCTGATGCCTTATGGACTTTTTTGTCCTTGTCTCTAGACGCAGCATTCAGCAGTTTATCGCCTCAGTCAGGCTTGTAGATTGACTGCTTTTAACGGAGCTGAGACTAACGGAGCTGAGACTCAGAGTGCTGCTCGGGCCAAATTTGTTCTACCAGAGATTAGCAAGTTATCAGCAGAGGTCAAATCTGGCTCTCTTGCTATGTTGTTGGTGAGCTGTGGTATGACATTTTTTGCAAGTTCGGTCATATCCAGAGGATGTGTGTGTTCTGTTTGTTTCAGTTGGTAACATTCTTTCTACTTTACAGCTGATATCACAAATTGTCAAGGAACTGATCTAACCAAGGACGACATGTTTTCTGCTTCATGTAAGATGTGCTTTCATTAAAATATATTTTTGAATTGATTTTCATATTTCACCGTCATGATAAGTGAGAGTTGTCCTTGAACTTGTCCATCCACACTGCCGGTGTCCTGTTTGCTTTTTACTTGTTGAGATTTAACCTCATCTTTAGTCAACAAAGGTATTGCATCATTATTGGCATAAGTATCACCACACATGCAAGAATGAATGGTATTCCCATACGAGTCATATGTAGTAACAGTATAACTTGACTAAAGTTAAGAGTTTTTACGGACATGTAACTGCTTTGTTTGCCATTGTCATGTCTTAGTGGTTGGCTCTTAATCCAATGGTTATCTTAATTAGTTCACCTAGAGCCATGCATACTATGAGCTTTTGGATCATCATTTGGTATAACAATATTTTATTCTTTGGTTTTTCCTTATACTCCCTCCATCCCATAACAATTACAATCTTGGAGTTAGCTTATAGGGTTTGACTTTAGTCAAATTTCTTGGAAACTCTTTTATGATGATAAGTAGGGAAGTCTTGTGGACCATGTTAAATGTTTTCAACTCTTGTAATGATGCCAATGAGCTACTAAGTAATATTAGTTTTAGAAGTTACCAGAAGAGGAAATGTTGTAATTTCATGGTGCATCACAATGCATAAACATGCACTTTTGATTAGACAAGGGACCAATTCTTTTTCACATATTGAATTCCTCGTTATCCTGCGGATGGTATTTGGATATCATGTAATGGAAGAAGTTATCGGAGACGCATGACTAGGGTAGTAGATTTAAGGTAGGAATGTGTAGCTTGCGTGGACAAGAAGAAGGGAGCAGAGAGGTTGCGGGTAGATCCTGCTTTCGAGTGGGATATACAGAGTTTATTTGATTTGGTTTGGTTTGGTAACATGTCAAGCTATACCCTCTTATTGCTTGGGATGTCAACTTGTGGAACAAAAATGTAGATGGGACTAGAACTTCTGCATGTGTTTCTGAGACAACGTATTGTGTGGAACTCTTGGCTATATGTTTATGTGAACTCAAAGGTAGAAGAACATAAGTTGAATAAATTATTCCGAGTTCCAGCCAATAGCTCCTTTCTCAAGCTTCCGTTTGGAATAGATTGTGAGTTATTTATACCAAGCTTTCTTCGTACGTCTAGATCCAATCTTGTGGTTTTTTCTGTTGTATTCTTTTCTTAACCTTTATATTGATAACATTGATCATACAATCCTAACGGGGGACTGAATTAATATAAAAACATTATTTGTATATCTCACCGGTGGATTTTAGGAACCTCGCGTGAAGCATCTTAGTAGCCAGAGGAAAAGAAAGCAAAAGCGATTCCTAGGTGATACACCTGCTACAATGGCTGGGACAAAGGGTCTTGCAGGATTGGCATGCTCTTCTCTTACACACGTGCACACACACACACACACACATATATACATAATATCTGTATCTCGGTCTCATTTTACTATATTGGATTTAAAGACTGTTCATCTGAGTTGTTTCTGCGTGAGTCATATAGTGGGTCGTACCTCTATGACAGCAATGAACAAAATAACAATTAAAAGGAGGCAGTCCCTTTGTTAACTGCCACACTCTTTCTGGACCCACTGTAGTGTATAGCATGAAGCATCTTATCCAATGTTTGACCTATATTTTGGTCTTTTCATACACTGACATGAATGCCTCTATAAGGATTTGTTTCTTGCATCTCTTTTCTCATATGTACATGCTTGACAGCAACTTTTGAAGGTGACTGCTTGTTGGGGGAGATCCCGTTGGATTTACTTCATCTTTCATGGGAGAGATCTTCAAACTTACGTTTAGGGGGGAGAGCTGAGACGATGTCTAGCATTAGCATGCGTTCCTGCGATATGAAGGTATGCTTGCTTTGGGTAGAAAAATTACAAATTACATAATATGGCAGAGTGGGTAAAATGAGACGTTCTGAGGCTTCTACGCATTTTATTGCTTAGTTACGTTTGTTCTACTAGGAAATACGTTGTAGTGATTCACCCCCTTGGGTCCACTCACGCTCTTACATATGCACATCCACAAATTGCTAGTATTTAATTCTACAAAGATGAGTTAACGAATACTCAAGTAAAATGCTCAACTTACAGACCTATATGTTGGGTTATATTTGTATGCTAGTTTGCAAAAGAAAGATGACCGCCGTGGATGACCTTCTATCATGTTCTATGTACTATTCCAGATTTTGAAGCTCAAATGCATTTTTAGTTACGTGTAAGGTTCTACAAAAGCCATACCTGGTCGGCTCTCCCTTTCACACATGGAGGAGAAATTTTGGGCTAAAGAAACTCCTGAAATCTAAGGGTTTATTATTGGGAGACCAAGACGTTATGTGATAGCCTAGTGGAAAAATGGCCTTACCCTATGGTTTGTATCTCATCTGTGCCTATCCCACCCAATGCAGTGGAGGCCAGCAGGGGGTGTTGGTGGTTGGGGGTATAGATATACATTTAAAGGTTTGCTGCATTCTTACTCCAGGTCTTGGTTGTGGCTCACTATCCAAAGAATTGAAGTCACACATACCAAACTATTTATTATGTACCCACAAATATGGTTCACCAAGCAAATTAGGGAAAATTGCTTCTCTGTCTTTGTGTTTTTCTCTATTTTCACCAATGGGTCTGCTTTTGCAGTTGAGTGGTTTGGACGAGGAAAAATGTCTGTCTTTTCAGTTTCAATACAATTCAGAAGCTGTGGTATGTTCCCTTCTAGCTATGTGTGTGATTGACTTACTTAATGATTAGGTTCCTACTGCTCTAAACTTCATTTTTATGGTGCGAAAGAATATATTGCAGCAGGTACCAGTGATGGTCTCTGCAGAGGAGCTTGGGGCAAAAGATATATCACCTTATGATTTGTATTCACACAGTAATATTCCTGATAATTCCCTGCCTCATATTGTGAGGTAGATATGGTTTTTGTGCAGCATTTTTCTCTTCTAAATTGTATTTTCTTTTTGTTGCAGTACTGTAGTTGTATCATAGTCTGGTTATCTTTTCATTGATAGTGTATCTGATGGTTCCTATTTTTCTAATGGGTACCAAGTAGCCTGTCTGTCGTAATTGGTTTAACTATATGACATTTAACAATACAACTCTCCTCTTATGTCTTAAGTAATTTACTAGAATACTCAGTTAAACTTCAAGTTTGAATAGGTTCATGCTCTCAGCTAAATAAATAACAATATAGTAATTTTGATTTAATTTTTATTGCGACTCCTCAAGATCTGCTGAAACAGAGTAATTTAGTCGTCTTAATAGTTTCCTTGGTACTACATGCATCTACTTCATCTTCTCCACCATGGTAATCAGTTACAAAACCTTCTTTCTCAAAATATCTGGTATTCTCTTTAGATTCTTACTTAACTTGTTGATATATTATTATTTGAAGATGAAAAAAATACCAATGTTGATTAATTTGGTATCTTGACGTACAATATTTCATGCAGAAGTACTTAAACCTTGCTATAAATATAAGTCATATGAGTGATCTTCCTTTATTGGGGGAGTTTCAGTTTGATGTTTGTTATTTTGATGATTTTATGACCCCATATTACTTGATATATTTTCAACCTTATGTGGTTTTGTTGTATTATAGAAATAGCATGTGTTTGCATATCTCATTGTTTTCTTTGGTTTGTTTTGGTTGCGTTAAGCATCAGAAAGGTATGCATACATCCTTCTCCAGATGTCTTGATAATATATTAGTTTCTTAGAGCTATGTATCTGATCTCTGCCACCTTTGTGATTTGTTTTCCCTGCGGTAGCCATTTGTTGCATTTGGAAACTTATTTCGAATATTATAAAACCTTATGTGCTGTTGTTATCATCATTTATAGACCAAATTAACAGTTATTTCACTATTGATTATTTTGATTGTACCAAACAACAACAGGAAAGTATACTTAAGCTTCTGAGGAACAATGGGAGATTTGATCTCATAGAGATCCATTCTTGTTCTCAATCCATGAGCTCGAAGCTTCTTTGTAGTGGCTCCCTTCCATGCTTGATTTCCTTTTCTTTTTGATATGTTTTCCAATTAGATGTTGTTTCCTAAATTATTTGTATTCATTATTGCCTCCATGTTTCATTTTGGCTCTTTAGATCTTCGGTTTTCCTTCAGTTACCTTTTGATGCTTTTGGAGTTGCAACTATAACCTCCACTGCTTCTATTGCCAGGCCGAGAACCGGAAATGTCACTTTCAAGTACAAGTACTACAACGATACTATGCACAGGAGTGAAGGTATGTTAAATTTATTGGCTCCACTTTTGCCACCACGGTAGATGCATTGAGTTGTGATTTTTATTACTAGGCGTTGTCTACTTGCACAATTAACAAAAATAGTCTGACTGTACACATGTTTTGCCTACCGAGTATGCTCAAATATTATTTCTTTGCTTCATTGCGAAAATAATTCTCGCCTACAAAGCACTAACACAGTGTTGCTGTAATCATACCACTAACGATGCAATTCGACAAAAAAGCATCCGATAGAATCTATCAAAGGATTGGAATTTTGGTTGAGTAGCCTTTATCTTTATATTGGTAAACTTCTTTTTTGAAATATATATATATATATATTGATTGGAAGTTTTTCTTTTGTGTATCACGGATTCATGGTCCGCTCTTGTGACGATTTCACTTCATCCTATCTTGACCCTGTTATTGTTGAGAACATGAGGGGCACTCTTCTCTTTTGCTCTTTTCTGGCAACTCTGTCAAGGGTAGGCAAGGGTTTTCCATCATTTCTACATACGGGCTTTTCTCTCTTGTTTTCTTAATTTTGTTGTGTTTCTTTTTCCTCAAACCAAGAAATCCATTACCATTTTAATAGTTCAAAGGAATATTAACTATCTAAAAGATCAAGTATAAATCCATCAAAATGAGATACAATTGTAAGGCCAGCAGCAATACTTTAGGGGTGGAGTCAATGAACTTGGGGATCCTAATCGTGATTTGATGCAACTCATATTAAAATCTGCCCTTAGTATTGGATATATGTGTTTATGACATACATTCAAAATAGTTATGAAAATTGGAGTGAATCTTATGATTCAATTTGGGATGCACGATTCTATAAAATGAGGCTCAGGTACACGATTTGGCAACTGTGCTTGGTAGTAAAATTGTTCAATCCATATCAATTTGCATGCCGTAAGGATTTTTCAATGCTCATACTCCCCGAAGCAAGAAGATGGAGAACTATTGTAGTATGTCAGTCTTACCGTACGATCCTTAGGCAAAATTTCGCTTATAATCAAACAGTTTGATACATCCATAAAGTTGTGAGCACTCAAATATTGCAAATTTATGGAAGGCAAGGGTTTGCCAGCAAAAAGAATTGTGCCATCTCACAGTGAAGCCGTATCATCTCTTTTGGTATCTTCAGAATCTAATTACTTGCTCTGGTTTGCAGTTACCGAAGATTATACATGTCCATTCTGCTTGGTGAGATGTGCAAGTTATAAGGTAGATATGGGTCTGACTTTGTTTATAGGATGCACTTCAGGTCATTTGTTTAATGTGATTATTTTATGATTACCTCAATGTCATTCAGGGTCTGAGATATCACTTGACTTCATCGCATGATCTCTTTCGTTTTGAGTTCTGGGTTGGTAAATCTTATAAATCTTCTCCATTTCTTTGACATCCTTGACCATAATTTTACCATCATATATATATATATATATATATATATATATATATATATAGAGAGAGAGAGAGAGAGAGAGAGAGAGAGAGAGAGAGAGAGGAAAGTTCAAATGTGAACCACTTTTTGCTTGTGAACGTGAGGATAGCCAAGAGCGCTCCACGTGGCGACTTTGAGTGTGGTCCCCCCTTTAATTCAATGCCCTCCCATGAATCGCGCCTAGTCACCCGCCGTGGACCTGACGTGGCGCCTAGTCATTCGCCACATGTCGCACTCTCGGTTGTCCTCATGTTCACAACCAAAAAGCGGTTCACATTTGAACCCACCCCTATATATATATCTAGAGGGAAGTTATTTTGTAAACCACAAATAACGTGTAAACCGTGTAAACTCATGGTTGCATATGTAAATTAATGAAAAATCTTTTGTAGAGTTGTTTAATATGATGAAAATTGTTTCATATCCTAAATTTTTTGATGACATTGTTTCATATGAAGGTGTTTATTTACGTAGAAATGAAAAAGTTTCATTGAAACCAGAAAAAAGTTTCTTATGAATAAAAAACACCAAAATATGAAACAATTTCATCAAAATTTGATGTTTATGAAACATTTTCATCATATTAAACAACTCCATAAATCAATTTTATTGATTTAATCTATGCAACCATGAGTTTACACGGTTTACACGTTATTTGTGGTTTACAAAATAACTTCCCTCTATCTATCTATTGGGTTCAAATGTGAACTACTTTTTGGTTGTGAACGTGAGGACAACCGAGAGCGCGACATGTGGCGGATGACTAGGCGCCACGTCAGATCCACGGCGGATGACTAGGCGCGATTCATGGGAGGGCATTGAATTAAAGAGGGGGACCACACTCAAAGTCGCCACGTGTCGCGCTATCGGTTGTCCTCACGTTCACAATCAAAAAGTGGTTCACATTTGAACTTTCCTCTCTCTCTCTCTCTCTCTCTATATATATATATATATATATATATATATATATATTTTTTTTGCGGAAGAAAAGTCATGAGTATACTTTTGTTACTTTGTTCATTTGGTTTGGTCATTCCTTTGATACTATTATGTAGGCAAATGAAGATTATCAAGTCGTAAGTGTATCTGTGAAGACTGATATATGCAGTTCTGAGGTAAGAATAGGAGCATCACCTTGAAGTAGCTTGTATCATGGGGCAGTATTTGTTGCTCATAATATTATATTTAGCCTTTTTTTGTTTGTGGACATCATATACTCCTATTAAGTTACATACAGAGATGGTTGCCTATGTTTATGGAATTGCTGAAATAATGCTCTGCTCTATTAACCCTTACATATACAAGAAAAGCTTTAGGTTTAGGTGGGATGTTTATATTTCCTTGATCATTCCAATAGACCATAGTAGGAAATGCTAGTTTTAGTTTTGCTGCTCCCCAATCGTTCCGATCAGGACAAGCGGGTTGGTTCTATTGTGTCTTCACCATCATTTGGGTTTACACCTTCCATATATCGCACATGGTTTTCACTTTATAGTTTATTTTTATTTGAAATCTACTAAAATATTGTATATTTCTTGTTCAACACTCTGCTTACCTTGAAATGCTTGCTTCTCAGGTTGCTGCTGATGATGTTGATCCTAGACAACAAACGTTTTCACTTTGGTAAGTTATAAACTTTTTTCTTTCTACAAATACAGTTTAGGATAAATTTGATTTTCATTCAGAGTAAAGAATTTTACTAATATGAGTGTAATACACTTTATACAGTAATAAGCCCAAGAGACACCGGAAACCAAAGAACCTAACTCAAAATGCAAATCATGTGCATCCTTTTTTGTTGGATTCAGGTATGCCTCCAAAGCTCAATGAGCTCAAGAACAAGACAGATTGCATGAATTCATTGTGTTTGACTTCTATCCTTGTTTAGTCACTTCCAATCTATTTATTACTTCTCCTGAACATGCAAACATAAGGTTTTCTATGAAGTTTCCAAGTGGTTTTTGATGCAATTTAGTCATGCTTATGGTCGATGACATTAGCTGTGAAGAACCAATGTGTTTTCATGCGCTTTAGCTGATCTCTAGATTATATCTTATGAGATGTTTTACCTTAATTGTAATAAATGGATTGCAGTGAGTTATGCTGATCATGGAAATTGGTTTTACTTAACTTGTCATAACAAATCAATCGTGTTTATGTTTGGCTGTAAAATATTTTCCTTTGGGATTGCAAAAATCATTAGGGCAGAGGTTGAAAGTAAAAACCAGGTGCAAGATATGTGACTTGTGTGGAGACTCATGAAGTAGACAACAAGCTCTGTTCGCATGAGTTGTCTGCGCCTCTGGGTGCTTCTATGGATGATATTAGATTAATAAATATCATTTGAATGATAAATACTTTAGGATAATAAGAACTATTTTCATTTGACATTGTTTGATTTATTACAGATGTTCATGAGGGTGCAAGATGTGATACCTACAGTCCTAGTGCAACATGTGTGTCAACTGCTACTGTTGTTTCATTTGCTGAACCTGAATCTGGCCAATCTGTACCTGGAAGCAACCTCGCACCTCCTGCTATGCTGCAATTTGCAAAGACAAGAAAGTTATCTGTTGAACGATCTGATATTAGAAAGTATGCTCTACGTTTCAAAGCCTTACATTATTTTTTATCAACTGACCTGTGCCTGATTTCTTATTCTTCTTCTTTTGGCGCTTTTTTTTTTTTTTTTTTTTTTTTTTTTTTTTTTTTTTTTTTTTTTTTGGGGGGGGGGGGGGGGGGGGGGGGGTGACCACTTTAGATGTATTGTGCCTGGTACTGTATCAGGTGCTCTATATAATTTCTGGTTGGCAGGCTGCCTGTTTGGTAGAAGCTACCGTTGATCATGAATATGAATAGTACCTAATTGGGTACCATGTTGCTGACCACTGAGTATCCAATGATTTTGGTTCATGTTGAAATGGCATATATGTAACCACTTATCACTCTCTTTTTTTATTGCAGCCGCGCACTCTTGCAGAAGCGACAATTCTTTCACTCACACAGAGCTCAGGTTACCACCCGACATATTTTTTGCTAATTTTTCAGAAATGGTTTTGCTATGGTCTTAATTGGTAATATCTTTAGTTACTATTTGTAGGGTATGTCGTAAAGAACTTCATGGCATAATGTAGGTATCATTGCCATTGGTAATGATAGCTACCGTCAGTGGGTAAATTGTGAAAACATGGTGAAAAAGTACAAGATCAATCAATAATGGCGCTCTAAAAGTTTTATCATGCTTGCCTTCATTGTTTAATTTGTATTATTTCTGCATACTTTGATGTTACTTGTCTGTAGTTATGCTGTGGATTCTGTAGGAAGAAAATTGCATTTTTGTACAGTTGTACTTGTGCTAATTGCAATCCAATCTGTCAAGTGTTCAAATTTTAAGATTTTGTTTCTGCTACTTTCAGCCAATGGCTTTGGAGCAAGTTTTTGCAGAGCGAGACAGTGAAGATGAAGTTGATGATGATGTTGCTGATCTCGAAGATAGAAGGGTATGCCTGTTCTTCTCTGGCCTTAGAATACAAGATCATTACTTTCATTTTATATGTACTTAAAGGGTGTGTTTGTGATCATCCTCACGATTGTAATTGAGTGAATTTATTTTAATGTTCCGAATATCACATTTATTGAGAAAGTATATCTGCTTTACAATTTTAAAGCCGAGGAAACAGGAAAGGAATTGTGTTGCAACTTCTACGGCATGCAAGTAATTATCTTTTAAAGCCGAGGAAACAGATTGTTGGATGCCTATTTAATGAGCTTCCTCTTGTAGGTTGTAGCTCTTAAAGGGTAGCGTTGAATAGAATACTAGACTTGCCCTTTGACCTTTCACTATTTTCCTTTGAGGAATTAGCTATGCTTACTAATAAATATTGAGCTTCAACATCTTGATGTAGAACTCATGACAATTGTCCATAATTGTGATTTAATATTTCTGTCTAGCTTTTTTTAGGGTCGTTTTGTTTCACTTATGCCTGTTCGTCAAGTCATTTGAACTCGAACATCTCATAGTTCCTCATAGTTGAGTACAGCTCTTGAAACCGAATATTCGTTCGATCTGGGTAAAGAAGTTCTGACAAGTACTTTTTATATATTTTTTCAGATGCTTGACGACTTTGTCGATGTTGCCAAAGAAGAGAAGCACATGATGCATCTCTGGAACTCTTTTGTGCGAAAGCAGCGGTAATTTGTTTCCTGCATATGCATACATATATTTCACATGATATTGGTCATATGAGAAGGGGATTTGTGGATAAAATATACACGAGGATTGCTGGATAAAGTATAACGAAGGGATTTATGGTGTAGAGACATCTCCACTTGTTTTTACTTTCAAGTTATTTGCAAGTTTCAATTAAGGTTTCGAGCACCATACTTGTCCTTTAGGTGCAAATTAACTATCATCTTTTGTGAACATGCTAAAAAGAAGGCTACAATTTGCAAGAATATGATTCGAGGACATTTTACTTGGTAGTTTTTGGTCAGAATTGTTTCTTCTTGTACAAAGAGTATTTTCTCTCTTTTCCACAATGATGCTTTCTTTCTAACAAAAGATGGTTTCCAAAGTTATTCAATTTTGCTATCACTTCATAGTTGTTCTTATGATGGTGTCAGGGTGCTGGCAGATGGCCATATTCCGTGGGCATGCGAGGCATTCTCGAAGTTGCATGGAAAAGACTTCCTCCAAAACCCAAAACTGCTCTGGTAGCCATCCATCTTCTCTCTCTAATTTTACCATGGCCTCCATCATTATTACTCTTTTATGTTTAATTGGTTTACTTTGGTCTGTATGGTTGGTGTTTAACCGCTCCCTTCACTCGTATATAAAACTGATTCTTCGGATTTAGGGTGCCTGATGCACAATGATATTTGACCACAAGGCTTACAGACCCTTACGTGTCATTTGTAGTATCAGTCATTTCTTGCAAGTGTGAACAGCAATAGCACCATGTTCTACTTAGGCTATGTTTGGCAAACTAGTTGATACATGTTTGATAATAACTAGTTGATAAGCTAGATAACAATATAAAATGACTTGAAAGCACATGTTGAAAAATTAATCGAAAAAATTAGCCAATATCCAAAGAAAGGTTGTTGGTCTCTTTGAAAGTAAGCCTGTCAAACAAGGCCTTACAGTTGTTGGTTACATATGAGGGCGGGCCTGGCTTGACAGGGTGGTCATCTTAGATTAACAAGGAAAATGGCCTCACAGTCACATACTGGGTATTTTAAAATTTGGGAATTAAACTATTAGAAGTTTATGTAATCATTTGGGGTTGTTTGTTATGAATAAGTTCCACAGGCAGGATGAAAAGTTACATAAATACATAATCACCATTACAAGAACCAATGGTTTAACAATTTGTTTATATCCGTAGCCATAAATTCCATTGGAGTAAAATGCATGAAGAAACTTTTTATGTATAGAAAGAAAGACAGAAATTATGACGTTAACAATTTGTTGCAAAAGTGGATTTTGTGAATGAAGAAAATTCTGCTGTTATGTTGTCTCCCCAATCACCTGATTTGGTTCATTATATTTAATTCTTGTCCTTGTAAATAAAGAAAGTAATGATTGTAATTGGTTGGAGATGGGATATATGTATTATATAATTTTGTTGATTGGCATTGGCATTGGCAGGTGCTGGAAATTATTGATGATCAAACTTTGGAATCATGGTCTTTTGGATACAGGAAGCATGAATAAATGTAACCTAATACTTGACCACATTCATCCTACTACTCCTACTCCTACTCCAAGTCAAATGTAAGTCAAGATTTTGCTGCTAATTGTATTCCTTCCTTATAATATAACTTGAGCTCTCGGTTCATGATTATGTGTAAAACACAATAAAATAAAAATAATTTCAACTTTTTAGAAACGGACCATAACTGAAAAAGATTTGTTTAGCTTTATACTCCCCGATGGTTGTTTGCAATCTATGATCACAATCCTAACATGCATATTTTTATCCAACAACAGACATAGATGTCTTTTTTTCTTATTTATTATTATTATAAAAGAACATTTTTTTCACACTATCTCCAATAGGTATGTTATATTTTTCAATTATAGAGTATGAACATTGAATATCTTTAAAAAAAGTTATATACATTTCCAACTGTTATTCTACTTTAACATTCTAGCAATAATTATATCACTAAAATATTTAATAAATTTAATAAAGTGTTTCTGTTACACTTTTAATTTTAATATCTATTTAATTTTAATATCTTTTATTGGTGATAAAGAATGAAATATTTGAAAATTTCACGATTTGTATGATTTTTATAAATTTTTTTCTTCTTTATTTTAGCATAATTGTTGGAGATACTTTTAATCCCATTTTGAAGAAGCTGCCAGCCACTCGTCCATATTGTTGGTAGTCTGGTAGAGCTTAGCTTAGCTTAAAGGATGACTACTTATTAAATTTCTTGATGTATAATCCAAGAATATAATATTGGATTAGATTTATAAAACCCAATACTACAATTTATCGAAATCCTCAAACTAAATATAGAACCTCAATGAAAGTGAATTGAAAACTTAATGCACTTGATTTATTATATAGAAGTTTGTGAAGGGCCAATAGTCTATAACCAAAACCATACTTGTAAATTTTTAGCAATTGGATTGAAAAACAAACCACCATTAATTAAGGAACCCGCTTTTAACTTTGTACACTCATAACTAATCTCATACAAATATGTTGATCGAACATTCTAGAAAATCTCAGCCTATGACGTCATAGGTATGACATTTGGCATTTTGCTTGTGTCATCAATAAGTTGTAAATCGCAAGTTCTGGTCCCATTTATGACCTCATGAATGACTCCACACCTTCTGGCCACTTGCATTTGCTGCTACCCAATCCACTCCCAAAATTCTTCGGGTCGGATCCTCTGGTGAGTTGCAATCAAGCTGACAACCATCTAGTGGTCCAATGACCAATGTTGTTCTATTTGTTTAAACTTGTTGATGATTGCTTTGTACTTCTGGCTCAGCAGCCACTGATACTTTAGTAGTAGTATTTGATCTCCTCTTAGTCGGCGAGCTGCTGGTTTCGGAGGAGTTGGATGATGATAAGGAGGAAGTTGTTTCGGGAGACGACCTCTTTTTTGAGGTGACTCTAACTGGCTCCGGCTCGTTCAACCCGATTCTGTGTGGGAAGTTTAACAAAGCCTTGGAGCCACGCATCCTGTATGCAGCTCTGTCGTATGCAATAGCCGCTTCCTCAGCCGTCTCATACGTCCCAAGCCACACTCTCGCTCCATTCTTAGCCGGGTCTCTTATCTCCGCCGCAAACTTCCCCCACGGCCGCTGCCTCACTCCCCTGTAGTGCTGCTTTCCTTTGGGCACAGCTGTTACCAAAGTTGCAGCTGTTTCTGCTGCTAATTGATCCATGCTTGAAGCTGGTTCGATAGGCTCGGCTTTAATCGCTTGAGCCGAGAAATTGAAGGGAGTCCAGCCTGTTCTAACGGCGTCACGTAAAAAGCCGTAGATCACCATATCCTCCGAATCGTCCACCTTCAGAGGTAAATCACCCCAATTCTCCGATAAACATGGGATGAGGCTGCTAAAGCTCGCACTCCGGCAAAACTCGCCGATATTAGTCGCCGGAAACGCTTCTGCTTGCATCATTTTAACAAGTGTTGGTTTTTTTGAATGTTGTTTAAGAGATGAATGTTGTTGTAAGAGAAGAAGAACAAGAACAAGACTTGAGAGAAGAATTTTGAAATAAACAAGATAAGGAGGGGGTTTATATAAAGCTAAAAACTCTTGCCTCAAATGCTGGATTACCATAGTTGCCCCCTATTTTTGTTGATATTAACATTTCCATCCATCTTCTTCTTTCTTTTCACACATACGGTCCCTAAACTTAAAGAAATCACTATAAGGGTGCTTAAAGGAAAACAAAGCCTGTCTGAAAGGTTAAGTTATAGGCCGAAATCTAACGATTTTTTTTTTTTTTACTTTCTATTTAGTGTAATGGTGAATTTTCTACCCAATTGGTCATATTAAGATTAAGATTCTTTTTATAATGTATTCATCTTGACTAACAACCAATATATGTTGTAACTATTAATGACCTAGAAGTAAAGGTGCTAAAGCATATTGCAAGTCTTGACTACAAGAAGAAATGTCCCATTAAGAACAACATATTCCATGTATCTTGAAATTTATCAAGTAAAGTGGGTATGAGATAGAAAAAATGAATTGTTTCTTGCAATTATTGAGAAAACTTTATGCTTACACTAAATAAGTAATAAAACAAAATTTGTTACATCTCGACCTCATCATAATTCCCCTCTCTGTAATAAGAGATGTGTGAAAGGCTTGACTTCAAGGTTTTAGGATTGGGATTGGTTTTGGTCAAAATAAATTAAATTCTGAAATCCATGGAGGTTGAGGATTTCCATTTGCTCAGATTTGTGACCTAAATGTTTGATCATGCTTAGAAGAATATATAATAAATAACATGTTGCTAGGATTTAATTTCCATTTTCAAAGAAAACAGTAACATAATAATAATCGAAGATACAAACATCTATCATGATGCCATGTAGTTCTATTACATGCATTTATATTGAATTGCAAATTATTGTCATTATTTTGCTTCGAATGTCCCTTTGTAAAAATAAATAAATAATAGTACATTACGCAATATGGATGTAGGTACAAGAGTTGGGTTCATTTCAAGGGAATTTAAAACCGAAATATTTGAATATTTTGCACCTTCCTTAATTGAAAAAGGTTTATGGCTAAAATTCAAAACAATTTTCAAAACGAAGGATCATTCGTGGCAAAAACTAATGAGATGTGAAAATAGAGAATGTAAGCAAGAGGTGAGGGACTGTTTTTGTAATATTGGTTTGGGAAGTGGGAACCTGCAATGAAGTTTCATATGCAATGCAAGTGGAACCATTAAAAAAATCAAATTAAGCACGTGGTGAATGAACCAAAACAACACCTGATGACGTCATCGCTTCACGCATCATCTTAAATATCAAGATAAGTAGATGATGCTATTAGCTATGTTTGTTTTAAGTTAATTATTATTAAAATTGGTTGATTATTTCATTTTTAAATTATTAAATTATGTGAAATGTCAATTCATTAACAAAGTTTTCCTAATTAAAAAACAATATTAGTTTGAAAAAGAAAATTGATGAGACCAGATTCAACTCATAAATCTTAGATTATAAAATTAAAGTCTAGTAAATATCGATGTGTAAACAAAAACTTAAGCGATTTGAGAAACATTCATTAGCCAATGAATGTTGGATTTTTGTTCCTAATAATTAATTATGTAAATTATGCAAACAACATACTTCGTTGTATTAATTTAATTAAATACTATAAGGTGTAACTAGAGTTTAAACAGGAGGTCTTATGATACACACGTACCAAAGTGGCACAAACGATACGTGCTTGGTTCAGAAAACAATTCAATTCGTTAAAATCGTCTTAAAACATTGATTTACTTACTAGCTTCTAACTTTATCATTATTGACAGTGGCGAATCTAGGATTCGAACGTACTGGGGTCCAACATAGTGTATGTGACAAGAAGTCGATCGAAGATAAATTTTGCGGACCGGATATATAGCATGATATAAAGCAAAGACATCACCTATACCAACGAAAAATTAGACATGTATTTAAAACAAATATCCTAAAATGCTTACTATACAATAGATCCCGACGATATGCATACCATTAAAATTATTAAATCGTTATTAATACTATCTGACAAGCTATAAAAAGCTATTTGGAAGTGGCTTAATGGTTAAGAAACTTCAACATTTTAGCCTAATTAGATATAAACATAATTACAAAATATGATTCAATATAGTATTACAGATAACTTTAAACAAGATAAACAAAAATAAATATGAATCAAACAAACTAACAAAAGAATTAGAAAAGAGAATTAATCAAAACTAATAGCCTGCATCACCAACAAACAACAAAAATCTGAGTTCTTAAATCTTAGTTCTTAATGGAAATTTGTGAAGCCCAAATTATGAGGGGTCCATTTTAAAATATTAGGAAGGTCCATTTCTTTTACATACGTATAAGTAACAATAAAATTTTGTTTTTAAGTGGGGTCATGACACCCCATTTATCATTGGATGGATTCGCCTCTGATTATTGAGAAATAATATGTAGCTAGTTAAAAGAATTCCAATAAATTATATGTTCTGTTACTTCGCAATCATTGAAAAAAAACCAACTTTAGCATCTTGTTGATTAATTAATTGACTTTTTAAATCATCATGGTCGATAATGCAACAAAAGATTTCATGCTTCGATGGTGGAAAGGTGTGGTCGTAAAAATAAAAGGAGCTCATACCGACACACACATATACAAGTTTATGAAAACATTATCAAATAAATTACGATACTTCAAACCATTTTTACAAAGTTATATATAATTATTAGTGAATGAACTAATTAACTATATATATTAAGAAATCTAATATAGTAATATCCCATTTTTTCCCCATATTTATAGATCACATTATTGGATTAAATGGTCACTTTTCCAACTCCAACCCATAATAGTTGTAATTACGAACATACAAATATAATTTCCATGTTACAAATTGAATATACCTAGCTTCATCTATTATTGTACTAGTATACAATTGTAAGGTGAATTTTGTTTTCAATGTCTTCATCTAATGATTACATATTGTTCAATCATATATAAATAATTTATTAAAAATTATTTAATTTGACAAGTCATAGTTGTTAATATCAAATTATCTTATTTCAGAAATATTGAAAAAAAAAATCCATTGGTAAATAACTTCAACAACAAATCATCCATTGGTAAACAACTTCAACAATTAAGCATAATTATAATTACTTTGGATTATTTTTTTCTTATATCTTATTAAATACGATATTTAATTTAAATAATGAAAAAAATATCTTAAATAATAGCTATAACATACACACTTGTTTGTTAAAATATTGGTTTCATGACACTTTTTATGATATAAAGATAAGATGTTTACTTATTTCAATTCAAATATAAATCAAATTTATCATAGATAAATAGTTGAAGCATTTAAAAATTGAATAAAAATCCATCTAAAACAATTAGTACAATAATCTTTATACACATGTCTAAACCTAAAATATATATATATATAAACTTATTTTAATTTAAAATTACGGTTTGACTGTTAGAAATTAATAAACATGTTATTTTCTTTGGAATTGGATCTAACTTTTTTTTAAAGAAATTAAAAACAGTGTAAACTTTAACTGATAAATAGAAAATATTAAAAAGAAAGAAAAAAAAAGGTCTCAATTATTCATATTCTATAAATAGATATATATTTGTCTTTTCTAAAATCCAAGCACATGGTGGGTGATGGTTTCCAACTCGATTATCTTGCTTTTGCTTTGTTGTAAAATGCAAAACATGTTTTCAGTTTATTTTATTTTATACATGACATGATTTCATTTCACTAGACAAAAACAAAACACATGCACTCACATTAAACTAATTTTTTTGTAGGACATGTATAGGGAGGATAGTGGCTAGTTAACTCTTCTTCTATCTTAAGTTTGAATACAGGCGCTTTTAAATTGTGGCCACTGAGGATTAACTCAGGGCAATATGTTTTAGCTGTTGGTAAACTATGTCGAGATTAGTCGGGACAAAACCTCAGATATCCTTTAAAAAAACTACACCTTCATCTATTGTTAAATGTAAATTTATCAATAATTTTTTCTTTATACATATTAACATCCCAACCTGTTTTTTACAACTCCACTGTACAAGTCAAAAAAATCAACAAAGATTAATAAAAGTTCAACACAAAATAACATCTGAAAGAACTATGACATTTGCAATCAAAATCATGTTATTTGATTATTGTAACAATTTTTAAATTATAAAATACTACTGTTTATTATATATAATGGAATGTTGAAACAAAAAGCATAAGCATCCAAAGTTTCATAATAATAACTAATAAGCCATGTGAAAGGTGTATCTCAACTAATTGATTTTAGATTTCTGTTTTTTCGTTGGATTAACGAAAATCCACGCTTAAGGATTAGGATTATTAATATAATAGTTATTCCCAGTTATTAATTAATTAATGAAAACATAGAAAATTTGATCTCTTTAATATTAGAATGTAAACAAGATGATGAAGAGATTCGGAGAACTTTATATTTTTATTACTTAAGTTTTGAAAAAATAGAGTGTTTTTTTCAAATGAAAGACGACCTCTAGTTTTACTACTCTACTAACCTCTTTAGAATTTTATCTAGAATATTCTACTACAGATTTTATAAGGAAGTTTCTAGCTAAATAAAGACCTGAAGCGCATGGATCATTTAAGAGTATGTTTATCTTCATGAATATTCTCCAAAGCTTTCCCAATCTCTTGATTTTTTAGTATATTTCAGATTTTCGGAAAAACTTCTAGCAAGACATGACACAATGGTGGGTATTCTGAGAACATGCTTGGTGTGCATGGTTAGCATGGCACAAGGAGGCCCCCGGAGCTTTCTTATGGAACGCTTATTAGAGATAAAACATAAGTTTTTTGATTACTTAAAAGCCATTATTTAATTTGTAACTAAATTGAGTAAATTTTAAGTTTTTTAATGAATAAATACCTCGTGTTTTATACTTGGAAAATTTAGTTGGAGACTTGTTCTATTTCAAAAGGAGATGAAATGGATAAATCATGGAGATGTGAACAGGTGGTTAATGATTATATTCTTAATATAAATAGAGGTATTAGTCTTCTAAAAGAAGATAACCCGACCCGAGGTATGAGTCTTCTAAATAGAGGTATCAGTCTTTCTACTAAATAGAGGTATCAGTCTTTTAAAAATAAATAGATGAAATGGATAACCCGACCCGATCATTAATAGTTATTAGTAGAAAGATACAAGTCACATACCAATACTTTGGGTCTTCAATATTTATACTAGTGTCACCTTTTAATAGTTATTAAATTTAGATATAATTATTTTAAAGATTTTAACTTTTAATATTTTATTTAGGAAAAAAAATATAACATAGTCGGTAAAACATATTAAAAGTTAGAAAGGGGAGAGAGTCAAACGTTTGAAGAACTAAAGTTTCCATAGCTGGTCTTCAACTTTGACAACAGTGTGCGTCTGACAATTCCTAACCCCAAATATCGTTATCAGTTAGTGTAGTCATCCATTTTTTTAATGCTCCCTAAACTACTGCTAGTGTCCATATATATTGTTCCTTAACTTTTATGCTCCCATTAATTATTTCAAATAAGGCTATTAGTACTCCAACTTTCAAGATCTTGCATTTTCTGAAACTAAAATGTGCTAGGATTTTCTTGAGCTGATTAGAACAAACTCAAAAGGCATAGCCAAGAAAAGCACTTAAGCACTTTGTGTGCCTCTACACACAAGTGCAACGCAAATTAGTTGTTGGATTTTCTCTTGCATATCCGTTTATTAGATAATTATGTTATTATATGATATTAAATTTAAGATGTTTTATGTCGTAAAAATCACTATTTTCTTGGCTTTTATGACATAAGTACAATTATTATTTTTCTTCTTATAAAAGTGGCTTTGACAATTTTTAATCAAGATTATGGTTTCATACTTATGTCCATCTATTTGGGAAACGATTTTTTCTTTGAACATAAAAATTATTAGTTTATTCAGAGTAAAAGTGATTCTTTAACTTTCATATTTTTGTAATTGTTACAACAATTATTAAAATAAATAGAAAGAGAAATTAAAACATGTGCATAAATGGTTCTAATACTATATATTTGTTGTAAAAATAAACTTCTAAAATCTAAAATCTAATATATTTTTATTTTTTCTTATAAAAAAACTATTAGTGTAATGATTATAAAATAGTATAATATTGTTGAAAACTAGACTAATTCAAATTTTCCACTCTTACCAACAAATCCAATAATAAAAATTTGACTTGACCTTTTTGAAAGTTGCTTCTACGACCTTGAGCTTGATTGCTTCAAGTATGATACTTAGATTAATTTATTTATATTCTTATAGTAATATATATTTAATTGATTAAATTATACAATGGTTGAACCTAATTTCTCAATATGATAAATTAGAGGTCAATCTACATGTGTCTTCCTCTTTTATATACCCAAACTTAAGATAGGCCAGGTTGAATGTATCTACGGTTACTTGTTTAATTAATAGTTGTAATAGAAAATATATTTTATGATGTTTTGTTTTTTTATTATGTTAATTCGTTATTTGTATTTATAAAGATGTACACACATCGGTTCTAAATGATAATGGTTTGGTCCCATTATGGGTTAAAAAATGTAATCCTTCCAAACTGATACACAATAAGGAAAGTAAAATCGATAAGTGCTTAGCAAAGCTTTTCTAGCTCAATGGTGGTGGTAACATTCTGGTAGGGTCAGTGGATTGTATTCCTAACTATCCGGGTTCGAAAATCCGCGATATCAAGTGGAGTTACCTAGGTTCTGGACCGGCATTCAGGCCGGTTTGAGACCGATGCAGATTAGTCGGGTGCCTGAATGGATCCCGAATACTACGTGAACATGTGTGTGAGTTTATCTGCTGTTAAAAAAAGATCGATAAGTGCCTAAGAACACCAATTGTGGATCGGTGCTAATTAAAAAGGAAGTTATTCAAAAAGATTATCCAAAAACTAGTTATTGTAAAAGGTATTAAACCAACCTTCACTGGTTGAGACTAGAAAAATAAAGAGCATTTAACATCTAAAGGATCGTATCGAAGAGAACCAACCCTTGGTTGTTTGCTCCTTGTGTTGGGTTGACTAAAATTTAAATGAATAGGATATGTTTTATATTATTTAGGTATAGGATCGTGTGAGAAGTTGAGTTATTGGTAAGAAGCGTGAGAAGTGGATCTGAACCATTGATCACTTTAATCTCATGCCCCTTCCCCTCCCTATGAATCGTGCTTTAGAGGAGAATTGATGTAGTGTATCTTGTCTCGGTGCATTTCATTTTAATGTGTGTCCATTTTTCATCTAACGGTGAATAACCACTTCTCACACGTCACATCGAAATCCAACCCATATTATATTACAGTTTTAGTGATTAAGTTAAAAATATATAAATGAAACTAAGTTATTATGTATTGTAAGTAAATGGAGAGTGGGAAATAGAGACGTGAAATGGGGCCTTGGGAGACAAACTTCGTTGGCGGTCATTAACGTTTGTTTTGCAACTTGCTTGGTATATATATATATATATATATATATATATATATATATATATATATAGAGGAAAGTTCAATTGTGAACCACTTTTTGGTTGTGAACGTGAGGACAGCCGAGAGCGCGACACGTGGCGACTTTGAGTGTTGTCCCCCTCTTTAATTCAATGCCCTCCCATGAATCGCGCCTAGTCATCCGCCGTGGATCTTACGTGTCGCCTAGTCATCCGCCACGTGTCGCGCTCTCGGTTGTCCTCACGTTCACAACCAAAAAGTGGTTCTCATTTGAACTCACCCCTATATATATATATATATATATATATATATTTAGAGGAATAATCAAATAAAAACCATTTTTTTTGTAAAAACCCGTAAAAACCAACAAAAAAATAATTTTTTTTTAGGATTTTTTTATCAAATACTATGATATTAACTATTGTTACACATATATATTTTTTCATAATGTGAATATCATCCATGAAAAAATAAATTTTTTATTCATATTATGAATCGAAAAAATATAACATTTGTATTCATATTATGAAACAAATTCATGGATGATATTCATCTTCTGAAAAAAAAAATATGTGAAACAACATATCAATTCTAACATTTGATGAAAAAAAATCGTAAAAAAATTTATTTTTTAGTCGGTTTTTACGGGTTTTTACAAAAAAAAATGGTTTTTACATGAAGGCTCCTCTATATATATATATATATAGTCAACCTTTTCATTGCATGTTGTGACAATGACACTTTTTTTTTTCAAAATAATTCATCAAAAAAATGAAAATAAACTAGGTTAATTATACAACAACAACTTGTTTTTAATTATATTACCATGTCAGTGGTAGACAAATGATCGTGTGAGAAAAAGAGTTAAGGGAAAAAGCCTTAGAAGAAATATGGGTCATTAATCATTTTTAATCACACATGAATTGTGATTCTCGTTGGAATGATCAAATGCATCATAACTCTTTTGATCCAATGATCCATAACCCTTGTTTCACCTTAACTTCCATTCTCACTGGAACTCAACCTGTTTGTGGTATGCTTTTTTTTTATAACCGTGATGTCTTCTCTAGGTGGATATGTCTAAATAATAGCATCATTCTTCATAATTAAAAACCTTAGTAGAAATAGCTTAAGAGCATGATACAGAGTTATAATATATATGATAATAGGGTATGATATAATATTTTCAACAAATCAAACAATTGTAATGGATTAATTATTTTATTTAATACACTTAATATGAATCCACTTTTCTTTCTTTCTTTATCATATATAGTCTCAATACGGTCGAGTGTCGACATCCAAACAATGAATACCCCCCACGCAAGGAGCCAAGTTGTTGTAGGAGGGAAAGCAAAGCCAAACCAAAAAAGTGATGGATTCAATGCAAATATTAAATCTAAATTATTCTTTGATTTGTGTATAACCTTGACTTTATAATAAAAATAAGAGTAATAAGAAAAGAGAAGAAGTTGGTAACGATGTATGTATGTATATATTTCAAACTGGTTGAATAATTTTACATCCATCAACAACAACATTCAACATTATATTTTTGTTGAATAAACAATACTTAATAAAGTGTGGATTTCATCAGATATTTAGGATGCTTCCTTGGAATCTGCCTCACTCATTCATTTGTTGTAGTAGTATAAATAAAGCTTCAACCATTCCTTCCACTCATCAACATTATTCCAATTTCAGTTATTTGTTAGTATTTGTTAAAGAATGGATGAATGTTCAACCCTACACCTCATCCGTCAACACCTTCTCTTTGACGATCTATCATTCCTCCATAACACATACCCATACCCATACCCTCTTCTTCATCTTCATAATGATAACAATAGTAACAACTCTCATAATCAGCAAAAACCAATTCCAATGGAAGAAAATAACAATAATAGTAGGCATTACAGAGGAGTTAGGCAACGGCCGTGGGGGAAGTTTGCAGCAGAGATCCGTGATCCCAAGAAGAAAGGAAGAAGGGTATGGCTTGGTACCTTCGACACCGCCCTACAGGCAGCCAAGGCCTACGATGCCGCTGCATTTAAGCTTCGTGGTAGCAAGGCCATCTTGAATTTCCCTCTCGATATCCAAATCCAAAATGCAGATGAAGAAACTTTAACGCTCAAGAATGCTAACGCCCGGAAAAGAAGACCACCCACCCATACAGAGGAAGTGGTTGGAAAACAACCAAAGTTTGAAACAGAGGAGGAGTCAGCCGTTTGGGATTTTGTTGACGGTAACGGCGTTTATATAGTTACACCACAACCATCAAATCAATAGTATACTATATATATAGTTTTTGTGATAGATAGATAGATAGATATAATGCAAACATTAGCTAGTTAGTATTCGTCCAATTCATTATTTCTTTTCTTTTAATATCAAAGTGTTCCTTCCTTCATTGATATCGATTAATTAACAATCACAACTCCCTCCCTCCTGTAATCAATCATTTGTTCTACAATATTGTTTCAAACGAAAAATGAACAAAATGCAAATGAATGGCAAAGGTTTAAATTGTGTAATCTAATTTATGTTTGGAAAATCTTCATCATGTTTCCATTACTAGCTTATTCAACCATCACTTGACTCTACTACAATCTTTATTTCTTCTTTTATGTGTTTAAACAAATAATCACTACTTTTGAAACACAAAATTATTAATTATAACTAGATCATTGATAATTAGAATTGTTTTATAGTTTGTTCCTTCACACATAGCTGAATCAAATGAAAAGTTGGCAACTAGAGGATGTTCAAAATCACAAAATATTTTAAGACTATTTAAATTGCAAACTAGACAAATCAAAATACAAACTAATTGATTAACCTATCTTTTCTATTAAGGTTTTGATTCATAAAATTATGAATCAATGCTAACTTATGGTGGACAGGCAATCATCTTCCGATTTTTGTAATTGATCAAGTTGTATTATGAGAGCCAGTTAAGACATGAACAAACACAGATAATCAGAGTGGGTCATGGTTTTTGTTTTTGTTTTATAAGAATTCTTATTTGTTTTTGTTTCAAATTGTTTTATTAACTTCTTATTGTAATTTTGTGATTTATTTAGTGTCTTGCTTATTGAGGATAAAGATTTTCTTAGCTACCTATTATGCGCTCGAACCAAGTAAATATAATACACCTCACTCAAAGGTGAGCCCAAGGATAGGATGGACATACAAGTTCTTGAGTGAAAAAGTTTCGACACGGTATTTTTATAAATCATGCCCAAGAATTTGATTGCAAATAAATCTAAAATGAAGATCTTGTGAGCAGAATGAAAGATACATCAATTTTTGAAAAGAACCAAGACTAATTATTTTTATGTGATACACATATACCACATACAAATAATGAGACCCGACCAATATCTTTTGGGCCTGATGAACTCATATCATGTCTTCTTGTTCAAAATCAATTATGAATGGAACTGGTTATAAAAGGATTGATATTGATTTTTTGATGTTTATAAAGCATGCATGTGAATTGCTAAGCATTAGTCCTTGGTCATCTCTATCTATATGTAAAATCCTAGAAGGTGTATATAAGATATTAATTAAATAAAAATGGAAGACATATATTTTATTGATGTTATAACGAATATGATTGTAAACCATCATAATCATGTTTTATTTACTAATTACTATCATGAATAGAAAACAAGTGGGCTAACGATATAATATAATTTATTATATAGTTTAATATAGTTGAACAAAATATAAGATGAATACAAAAACAAGTTGCCATTGTGATGTTAAATTGATGCCCCCACATTCATCAAGTTGTTGTGGACCATTATATGCATCAACTTGGAAATACTTGCAATCAAGTTATATATGACTTGAAGCGCCAATCTTAGTAATTCAATTTAATAGTAAATTAAGAATCAATAAGTAAACTAATCAAATCATGACTTCATAATATTCATAATTCTATCGTTATTCTATGTACAAATATCTCAAAAAGTTTAGTAACTCATTTATTTTAACTCAATTTTTTCTCAAAATCTTGTAAGACTTACGACCAACATTGATTTCTTACTTAACATCTTCTTTGAATATCTTCAAAGACAAGTAAAGTTCATATCATTTGACATCTTTCAGCCCCTTATAAATCAGATTTTTATTAGTCATCATAAAAACATCTGCATTTAAATTACTTGAAGACATTTATAAAGAGCATCTGTAGTCATGAAACTCTTTACAAGTTTACAATTTAGCCATATCAACATTATTTCTAGACATGCATTTTTCTAAAGATGAATTCTATGCAAGTACATTTATATAGATCAAACGATGCCTTGAAATTTAAGTTTAGTTGCTCTTAATGTTATTACATGATAACGTGACTTAGGCATTGCTCCTAACACTATGACCCTACCATCATTTGTATTGTCAAATATGATTAAATGAATATGATTGTTATTAATGAATAAAACAATTTCAAATTCAAATCTTAATTGTTAGATATCTATCATATGAAATACATTATATATGAAACCAAATAACTTCAATGCAAACTTTGAGTAGTCTTCTTAACATGAACATTAGTTGTAAAAAAATAAAGATCAACTTTATTGAGTTAAAATGTTGATTCTTTTTTTAAATTGAAGATATAATATATTTAGACTATGCAAGCTTTAAATTGTTTGGTTGCAACAACTTATCCCATACAGATAACATATTTTGTAAAACAACCAATTTATAAGATTTCATGCATTTGAATGCAATCTGTGCTAGGTTTTGCATTACCTGTTTCACAATCAATTAAATTTTAGAAAAATAAATCAGAAACTGGCGCCACTGAAGATAATTGTTTCTATGGGCCCAATATTATATTCTTTAAAGCCTCAGGAGCCCATAAGGCCATAACTCTGTTTAACTGGGCTTGAAAATTAGCTTAACATATTTTAGTCCGTTTCTTTACTGGGTCAACAGTTCATTGGTGTTTAATTAAAAAAAAAGCCCAACATCTGTTGGATTTTTCTTTTAATTGTAATATTTCCAGAAATTCAATATCCTATGTGAAAAACAAACACTTGGAGGCGATAATTAATATTAGCATCTGTTATCCAAATTTAATAATTATTTAATGTTATTAAGTTCAATAAAAAAAAATAAAAGAAACGCGTGCCACCTCCGGTGTATAGAGAAGACCTCACCGTTTAAGAATCCCTGAGCCCTTTGACTAGAGTTGCTTGCATTTTCTCCTTTTATATCATCCACACTTTTAAATTATGGTCCAACATACAAGAAAATCTTTTTTTTTTCTTTCTAAAAAACTTATTGCAAACAAGTCCTGTCTTTTTCTTGTGTTTTTAGTCACCGTCATAACCTATCTCCTAGCATTTGTTAGTGTTAGTATTATTGTTTTACCATTTGTTATTTAATAGAAAACATAGCTAAAGGTTATTTAATTAGACTTATGGGTTAAGTTTCAAAGGAGAATGACAGAAAATTAAATTAAAAGAATATAATATACAGATCAAATTAAATAGAATTCACAGGCAGGCATAATTAATCTAAAGGATTTTCTGAATGGATAAGAAAGGGGTAAAAGAGTAGAATAAATGAAAAGATAGGGGTATTAATTGTAATTAAATAACCCGTGTAAATGGAATATCCCATTGGTTATCCCGGCCAAGAGTCTTCTACTATTTAATTAATTAATTAATTAAATTGTTATTAAAAACAAAGAATCTGTTTCCCCTTGGTTTGCAAGCAACCAACTCATTTCCATTTCCCCCCAAATTGAATTGCCCTCTTTCAATTCCCTCTCTATATAATCAATCAATCAATCAATCACATTCATCCTGTTCATCTGATCGATCTAATGAGTTTGTTGAGAAGAAATTCTGTGTTGTTATTGTGCTTCTTCCTCCTTTCTGTAGCTGCTTTCTGTGAACACACCCACACCTACACCGATCTTCCGAGATCTTTAATTATCGAACTTCCACAAAAATTGGAACTGGAATCTGATAGTTTGGAGGTTCGATTGCGTTGTACTGGTTGGAGAGTTGCGGGGGAGGCTAACAATTTGAGTCCATGGAAGACGATTCCGGAGGAATGTGTTGACTACGTCAAGGAATACATGTTGGGTCCATCTTACCAGTTGGAGCTCCAATTGGTGTCCGATGAAGCTGCAAGGTATGCTAGCAGTGTTGATTTGAATGAATATGAAGATGGGATGGATGCTTGGATCTTTGATATTGACGAAACTTTGCTCTCAAATCTACCTTATTATGCTCAACATGCTTACGGGTAGGTGTCATTATTATCATATACTCTTCATTTTCATTTTCAAATTGCATTTGTTGAATTATGATTTTGCAATAGAATTTATTATATTGTTGATAGATAGATAGATAGATAGCTAGGGTTATGGATGATCCAATAAAAGTCCCCAACATGAATCATAAGTTTGACGTATGTATGTTTAAGAAAAACAAATATAAAATAAGTTTGTTACAAAATAATTGGAATTTGTTATAGGAATTTTGGATCTCAAGCTTCATATCTCTTTGCACACACACACAATGTAGAGTGGAGCTCCTCCATTATAAAGATTTAGATTTTATTTTATTTAACAAACACTTGATCATTGCTGAAACAAGGATGTTAAGGGCTGTTTAGTTGCTGAATGGTTTGATTTATAATATGGTGCAAAATAAATTATCCTTTGTTTGGTATTTGTTGAGAATGAAATTAAGCCCAAGGGAGGCCCAAGATACAAAATCATTTTGTACAACTATTACTCTACTAGCAATTCAGGGGTTGTTTCATAGCAAAACTATTAAGAGTTAAACAAACAACCCCCTTACCTTGATTGATGAATGAATTACAACATACTAAAAACATTTTGTTCCACTTTATTTATTAAAATTTTACCAACATTGAAAACCATTTTCTCCACCCCAACTCTTTTCAACTCCTATATGTAAAAGGTTTTTGATAGAAATTGGAGCACATGACACATAGGAAGTTTGTTACATAATAACAAGAGTATGCAAGCAAAACAAATAGGTAGTAACAATAGCAACGACAAATACAAGAAAAACCATGGAAGCCAAGTACTACGACCATGTCCAAGGTCTTCTATTTCAATTGCTCATCCCACTTTCTTCTCTTCCAATCTAAAATACTGAATTCAATATCTACTTGAATCAGAGTATAAATATTTTACATATATGGAGTTTTTGGCCCATCTCCAAAGAGAGTGAAGAAATAGGATGTATGCATGCCAACAATTATTACTAGACATGCATGGAGAGACAAACAATGCTTCTCCATGAGATCTGCTATAAACATCATTAGAGGAAATAGATTCATGTTTGCCAGATTTATTACAAACACTCACTATGATTCCAATTCAATTATTGATTTATTTGTTAATGAATCATGCTGCAGGTCAGAGATTTTTGACCATAATCAATTTGATAAATGGGTCATTGAGGGAATGGCATCTGCAATTGAACCTAGTTTGAAACTCTACAATGAGGTTTTAAGGCTTGGATTTAAGATATTCCTGTTGACGGGACGCTCTGAGGACAAAAGGGATATCACTGTAGATAATTTGATCAAGGCCGGATTCCAAAAATGGGACCGACTTATTTTGAGGTAAGAGTGTTTTCAAAACTCTAGACAAGTGTTCCTTCCTATCTTTTTGCTTAACTAATACTTAAGTTTTTTCCAGAGGTGCGGAGGATCATGGAAAAACTGCTGTAGCATTTAAGTCCGAAAAGAGAAAAGAGATCGTGGAAGAGGGATTTAGAATCCATGGAAACACCGGTGACCAGTGGAGTGACCTAATAGGTTCATTTATATCCGTAAAATCATTCAAGCTTTCAAACCCTATGTATTATATATCTTGATTTGTTTGAATACAATTTCTTATTGTGATAACATTTTAACTTGAGGACTTTGAAATGATCTTGAACATGTATGTATTTCTATATGCTCCCAATTATTTTATTTGTGTTGTAACAACTTAATAATACTATGATATGATACAATTTCGTAATTGGTATGTTTTTCTATAACCGTAATCGAAAACTAATGATATTCTTAAGGTGTGTGTGAATTTTGATAAAATATAGTTGGCCTAATCTTAATGAGCCAGATTAACCAAATAACTTTTATTTAAGCTTCTTAATTATTGGTATTACACAATTTATAAGAAGCTTACAAATCTCAATTTTCAATAGGGATGATTTGTCAATTGTCACACATTCCTAATTAATGGAAAAATGTTACAAACACTCCTCTACAGGACACATCATCATTGAGGTTTTCTCAATTATCTCGATTATACAGAACTTGACTCGGAAAAGTTCAATCGAGCTATCGAACGAGCGGAGTAGAAAGTTGGTGCTCGATCATAAATTTTAGCAAGCTCTATTTTTTTTTTCGAGATCAACTCAAGCTCAATAATATTAAGCTCGAACTTGAAATAAATCAACTTATGCTCGAATAGATCGTAAAAAACCTCGACTCGTTTATGCGATAATAGTTTAACACAACATATTTAAATAGTCTAGACTATTAATATATGTATATTTACATAGTTCTAGGCATGATTGGGTGCACTCAAGTACACAATATCCTTATATCAAGAAAAAAACATTTTTTGGCATGTGATTTCCATATTACTTTTAAACTTTTTTGGTAACTTTTTATCATTATTTCTTTATAGAATGTATAGAGGTAATATTTCACCCCAAACATTAGTAAAATAAAGAAACCAGACCACTATTTATTTTATTTTATTTTATTGTCCATTGAACCATTTTGATTAAGTAAACAACTATGTGTCAATATACCACATGACTTCTAAAACTCGTTTGTTTTCAATATTTCTACAACTTGAAACTCTTTCAACCCCATAACAGATTTTTTTACTAAGCTTCTTCAAATGAAATTATCAACGATTAGTCGATAACTATAAAATTATCAACGATTAGTCGATTACTGTATGTAATGTAATCACATTTTGTCTATTTTTTTTTTACTTTTTTGTTGTAAAAGAATACCCAAAAGAATTTGTCCATGCTAAAGAATAGGTACCTGATGCGGGCCGAGCTGTGGACGAGATGACGTTGACGTTTCTGGAGGCCCATGATCGGTCCAACTTCAAAAGGGCATAACTTTCGCTCCGGTTGTCCGTTTTGGACGATCCACCTGTCGAATCGAAGCTAGCGATAGGGAGCACGCCTGGGTAGGACCCATAGGGGCCTACGGACTTTTCGGCCCTTAAAAACGCTGTTTTAGTGTCGTTTTGGATGTTTTTGTGTTTTTTTTTACGTTTTAGGCTTTTGTTTTGGGCTTTATTGTTCGGTCTGTTACTTTTGGGCAGGCCCAGTCGTTTGGTTTGCTTATTTAGGTGTTAATTGTTTTGCAAGACAGTTAATCAATTTTATAGAAATTCGTTTATTCCCAATTCTTGAATTCTCAATTAGGGTTCAGGTTTTGAAGCCTAGGGTTTGGTATTCTACGAATCAACAAGCCTTAGAAGAGATTGAATACGATATTCATTGAATCAACGTATTTGATCTTTGTTTATCCCATACACGCTACATCAGTACCAAAGTAAAATACATTTAGACAACATTAATATTTTATAAATCTAAGATGATATTTGCTATAGAAATTAATATGATGCAATAGTTAGTTATTGCATGTTTTTAAACAAAATAATTGTGACATGGACCCCAATTGATGATTGAAAAACGAGGGTGAGTTTTCATTTTCACCCAACAACCCCCATCATTTATTTAATTCATTACCATCCAACCACCAATCCTCATTGCCTTTTGGTGTCTTACCCATTAATCATACCCACGTTTCTAGGAACAAATTTATTCTATTATTTGTTTATTTATATAAAGAACCTCAATTATTATTAAAGCATTTTTAACTAAAACAAACTTTCTGCATACTATAACATAAAAAAGCAATCATCTATAGTGACATTTTGCAACTCTAATTAAGAATAAAATATAAATTCATCTTAAAACAACATAGTATTTTTTTCTAAATTTAAATGTTAAAAAACAAAACACTCTATTATTTAAAGTAAATAACTTTTTTTTTTGTTAAAACTAAGTTAAAGACGTATTTTTGATATAGAGAAAAAGAATTGAGGAAAATTGAAAATTGATCGAGAATATATCATTGAAGATATTACCTAAATTGTTTTAATTGGCAAACAATTACTATAAACCATTTGACAAACCACCATTTTGAATGAATGTTTATCTAGATGGAACTTTTATTGTGATCGTACTCTTAAAAGATTTAACAAATTAGTTAATCACAAATTAATGAGTTTTTAAAATAAGGTAGACTCTAGATATATATATGTATTTTTAAAAGACCAATATATGTTCTTTAAATGATTGGCTATAAAATTGGAGAATTGATGGAATTCTTTAATTTGATTCCCCCTCTCTCTCTTCTTCACTCCCTCTTTAAATCCCAAGCAAAACATAAAGAAGTAAAAAACCATCTTCCAAACAGAAACAAAAAAATTGTTTGTTTTTTAGTCAGTCCTTCTAAAAGGGTCAGATTGGCTTCTACTCCTCCTGTTTATTTTTTGTATCTATCAACCCCACATGACATTTATTTAACTCACCAAACACAACAAAAATCAAAATGGGTGTGAGTTGAAAACAGAGATCCTGTCTGCATATTCATAAAACCCACAAATTTCCTCAAAGCACACATGGTGATGGAGGGCACACACAAGCTTATGATAATTCTGGCATTATCCTCTTCTTTTACTTTGTTCATCACTATTGTAGCCTTGATTTCATGTATCTGCTGCATGAAAAGAGGGTCTTCAAAAGATGAATCATCTTGGGATACAGAAGCAAGTTTTGAAGTTGAAGAAATGGAGATGAAAGGGGAGTTGATCAGGTTTGAAGGTGGTGAAGATCTCACTTGTTTTGATATATTGGATGCTCCTGGTGAAGTGATTGGTAAATCTAGCTATGGAACTTTGTACAGGGCTAATTTGGTCACAAGTGATTCAGTTGTGGTGTTGAGATTCTTGAGACCAGCATGCACCATTGGGAAGGTACAAGATGTGATGCATGTTGTACAACTTATAGGCTCAATTAGACATCCTAATTTGGTGCCTCTTTGTGGGTTTTATGTTGGTCCCAGAGGTGAAAAGCTTCTGGTTCATCCCTTCTACAGGAGAGGAAATCTTGCTCAATTCATTAGGGGTACAAATCTCTATCTTTTTAGTTTTCTTGTTTTTTGGAGGAAATATACCAAGATTGATGGACTATCTGAAAAAAAGATTTGAAATTTCTGTTTAATTTTACTTGAAACAACTTCCTCCAATGTAGTAATTTCTGCAACAAAGATTTGATATTTATATTGGGTTTTATTTAATGTTTTATGGTTTTCTTGTTTAATTTTCAATTGTGCAGATGGAAATGGTGAATCTCAGAGATGGAGTGTGGTTTACAGGATATCAGTTGGCATTGCTAGAGGATTACATCATCTCCATACAGGTCTACAAAAGCCAGTTATCCATGGAAATCTGAAATCAAGAAACATACTTTTAGGCAGAAATCAGCAGCCGTATGTGTCCGATTTTGGTCTACATCTGCTCTTGAATCCTCCTGCAACACAAGAAATGGTAGAAGACGCGGCTGTTGAAGGTTACAAGCCAGCTGAAATTGTTGGAACGAACGGTATCAGTGTTGAAACCGATATCTTCAACTTTGGAGTGATCTTATTTGAACTACTTACCGGAAAAGAACCAATGAACAAAGAGAAAGCAGACCCTGATCAAGATTTCCATTCAAATGCAATCTTGGATCGCCGGATATCGGATTTCTACCATCCTGACAGTCCAGTTGATGAAGAACAAGTTCTGAAGTTATCTCAGCTTGCAATGGTTTGCTGTTCACCTTCACCTTCTCTCAGGCCCAGCATAAAACACATCTGCAAGAAGCTACAAGAAATTGGATCATATGGACCAAGATCTCGATAACAACAGTTAAAGGTTGCTTGAAAGCATTTTCTTCATTGATTCATAGTGGAAAATATTGGAACAATGTAATTGATTATTGGTAGAGAAATAGTAAATACATTGAAACATTATTATTGCAGATTGGTTTACATATTGTTTATGTAACATCCCAATTTTGAAGACATTCACTTTTACTGAAAAGTAACCAAGTTCGTACAAAAGCGGAAGCTCGTCCAAAACCAACGTTAAAACCCTTTATTAATCATAAGTTTTTAGAAAATATAAGCTAAATGCTTGAAATCAAGAACGTAGTTTAAACAACCAAATCCATGTGCTTACATGCCAAACCAAGAAAAACTAACTCAACCCTTAAACCTTGTTATTTATTAAACTCCATGCTTAGACTGAACTGCTGCAACCTCGGAGTCTCATTCGGAAACTTTCTCTTTTCCCTTCCGGGACGTACCTGACACTAAAAAGGATAAACAACAACGGGGTAAGCATAAAGCTTAGTGAGCACACACATATCCACTTACCATCATGCAACACAATCACTTCACAAGCAATTAACATAACATACAATCTCCAACCTTCCCTACGGCTCAACGCCATCAAGGAAGAACATATGACACTGGTACCAGGCATCTCCAAGTTCCCTAGGGGTATTACTACCACCATAGGTACTCTCCCAAGTCCCCGAAGGAAACACATCTCATCATAATTCCCTAGGGGTATTACTACCACCATAGGTACTCTGCCATGTCCCCGAAGGAACGCATACACATAATCACATGCAAACATAACCATGTACACATAATAACAAGGGTTAAGTGAGGTACTCACCTGTCAGAATGCTAGCCAAATAATCGCTCGATCAGAACAACTATCAATTCGGTCACCTATAACATACATACATGCAAACATCCATATTAATCCCTTCTATTCACTTTAGAAGGACTCCATAGTCACCCTATAACAATACCCTACCACTTAGACCCTTGAAACCAGTTTAAAACATTTAAAAACTTAACCAGGAGTCCCGCGCATCTGGCGGCGCATCTCCATCTGCGCAGGCCTCGCGCGGACCATCAACACAGACCGCTCCAGAAGGTTCGCGCATCTGATGGCGCGTCTCCAGGCGCGCGGCCATCTGCGCCGACGCATCTGCAAGAAATCCCCAAGACGATTTCTCGAACCAAAAACCCCAAATTCGACCCTTTCCATTCTATAACTCCAAAATCAGTAGTTTGGAGTCACTTTGGTGTTTATAATCGAATCCATACCATATATCAATAATGATTACAATAAGAAATCATAACATATCATCCAATTGGTGATCCATTGATCATCAATTCCCATCCAAACCCTAACTCAACTATAGACTCCAAATAACACCATCATTTAAACTACAATTAGGTAAAGCATTCATACCTTAACACGAAAACACGAACGATTTGCTCGATTGCTCGATGCTAGACCTCCAATTGAACCCTTGACTCCTCTTCTCCAAAATCGCCCTCTCTCCCTAAACGTACGTTTCTCTGGAAACTGCCACTGAAAGAATTAAGGGTTTCTAACCCTTTTATCTGACCACTCTTCCCTTACACTTTCACAAATGACATCTGGGCCCCTCAACTCCTAAAACATAACAATCAAGGTTCAACCTTAACTCATAACTCTGTTTTAACTTAACTTTGAAAACGGGGTGTTACAGTTTATCATCATCAAATAGAATAGAATACACAAATCGATCAATAGTCGTATGGTATATGTTTAGTAGAAAGAAGATATGGCTTGGATATATCGATGAACTTGTAAGTCATAGCCCCCAACGCTTGGATAGTAAACGTTGCTCAAATTGAGGTCATATATTTGGCTGAAACTCTTGTCCATGAGATCAAACCTTATCATCTTCCCTGGAGTACACACCACCATGAATGATTCTTCTTCACCCCTCCTAACCACATCTAACACTTTGAAATCATAATAATAGGGGCTTGATGGATCTCGGTAGCTACTAATCATCTCCGGATAAGCAATGACAAGCTCATCAAGCTCTACTTGATACTTGATAAACCATCCAGAATGATCACTCATCATCTCATACACATTCAGGTGTAAAGGGATCTCAGCCTGGCATCTCTCCACCAAATGCAGATGCCCTCCACACTCCCCAAAGTAAAGGGGAACTGCTCCTTGTTGATAAGATGCCACCTGCACTGGCATCGGCAGCTTTTGCACCTGTTGTACATCCAGCCTAAAGTAGGATGGATGAATGCAGGAGGGAGCCCAATGAATGGCTTGATTACAATAAGCTCCAGCTGTGAAGATTGTATAATAAGGTGCAGAGAAAGTTTGATCAGAAATCTTCCATTTCCCTGCCTCAGATGAGTAAATTTGAATCTGGAACATATCCTCCAGAGGCTTTGCACGAAGAATACAGAGAAGCTTGTAGTGAGGACAATCTGTTTTATGAAATGCGAGGCCCATAAAACGGATGGTTTTACGAACTTCCATGCCTCCGGGGACTGATGGGACGACGGTAAACTGGTTGGTGGTGGGATTGAATACGTAGTATTTACGAGCACGGACGTGGCCGCGATCACTACAGCAGAGCAATAATCCGTTAGAGGATTGCAGAATTCTGATGCCACGGAGATCAGGATAGAAATCAAGACTAGGAAATGGAGGAGTGGGGCTTGGGTTTTGTTCATTACATTGAAATGGGATGTAGAAATTGCGAAGAAAGAAGCCTGGAGTTGGTGGGAGACGATCGTAAAGGAGGGTGAAATGAGGGTGAGTGAGAAGGGAGTTCCAGTGTTTGGATACCGATTTGAATCGAAGGATGGAGGTAACAGGGAGGCGGAGCAGGATTTGGGTTAAAAGATCATCGTTGGAAGCCACTAAGGTTGCGGATACGGTGGGTTGATGATGATCATGATCCCCCATGGAATCCTTGCGGAGGAGTTGGAGTGTGTTTGTGAGTCTCTTAGTTTTGGCTCTGGTGTTCACCATTTTTGGAGGAGTGCCATTGAAGAAGAAGAAGAAGAGGTGTGTATTTAAGAAGATTACAAGATTGCCATGGAAGCTTTTGGACTTGAATTAGTCCACTTTTCTAAATATATAAATGTATTTTTTAAGTCAAAGTTTGCACAAATTTTTAATTCAAATCAGCTTTGCTTTTACTTGGTTTTTAAACAAATTCATGTGTATTGAATTGTTTTTAAAAGATTAGTCAATTTTCTGAATTTGAACGATATATGCAAAAATGTTCAATGTACAAGAATTAAATTATGGCATCTTTACTGATATCAAAATCAAACCAATTCATGTATTGAAAATGTAAAAAATAGTTTTCGATGTTGATATGTGTAATGAGAAAAAATCATTTGGTAAGCCATTAGCTTCCCCTCTACATTTCATTTGCAAAAGAGTGGATTCCTAGATTGTTGCTTATGCCCACCACATACCATTGTCACCATTTCATCAGCATAAGAATTTGAAGTAAGAAACTTTGTTCACCAGCACCTTTTATGTATATCTATCTCCCCTCCATGCATGTGCATCATATTAAAGGTCGACTAATGAACATCGGAAAACAACAAGAAAAGAAAGAAGAAAACATTCATTTAGAAAAATAGAAAAAGCTTGCCTAACCATTAAAGTCTTGGCGTTTCCAATATATAAGCTCCCTCCCTATACAAGACATGATGATTTTGGTTCAAAAGATTGATGATCATGACAGCTTAAACAAAATAACCTGGATATATTCAATAAAATCGCTATAACAAATGAAATTACAGCTTATTCATGTTACAAATAAAAAAATTTGTTGTACACAACTGAAAAGAAAATCTTGGACCAATTATTAATGTACACAACTCATTCTGTGTATCTGAGATGCATTGTACAATAAAGTCCAGGGTTTGAAGGATGTATAATAAGGTAAGGTAAGGTGCAGTGCAGAGAAGGTTTAAGTAAATTTGAATCTGGAACATATCCTCCTCCTAAAGGAATAATACAGAGAAGCTTCTAGTAGTTGATCTGAATTCAAGGATAAGAGGGAGGCAGAGAAGGAAGGATTTGGGTTATATATAAGATCATCATTTAGGGTTGCATTTTCACATAACAACCATTATATATAGGTAAATAGATGCATTAATCTTTCTATATTTGAATTAATTCTATTTGGATCGACATCCTTCAAACTACCATAGTTATATATAGCTAGTCTACAACTAAAAGTAAACTCAAACGAATATTTTGTACTTCTTGGTAGAGAAATAGTAAATACATTGAAACATTATTATTGCAGATTCATTCGTTTACATTTTTTATTTAATCATCATCAAATAGACAAATAGAATAGAATACACATTTTTAATAGTCGTATGGTATATGTTTAATTAGTAGAAAGAAGATATGGCTTGGATATATCGATGAACTTGTAAGTAATAGCGCCCAATGCTTGGATAGTAAACGTTGCTCAAATCATATATTTGGCTGAAACTACTACTCTTCTCCATGAGATCAAACCTTATCATCTTCCCTGGAATACACACCACCATGAATGCTAATGCTCCTTCTTCTTCTTCTTCTTCACCCCTCCTCCTAACCACATCTAACACTTTGAAATCATAATAATAGGGGCTTGATGGATCTCGGTACCTACTAATCATCTCAGGATAAGCAATGGGAAGCTCATCAAGCTCCACTTGATACTTGATGAACCATCCAGAATGATCACTCATCATCTCATACACATTCAGGTGTAAAGGGAATATCTCACCATGGCGCCTCTCCACCAAATGCAGATGCCCTCCACACTCCCCGAAGTAAAGGGGAACCGCTCCATGTTGATAAGAAGATGTCACGTGCTCCTCGGGCAATGGCAACTGTTGTACACCATCATCTAGTTTAAAGTAGGTTGGATTCATGCAGGATGGAGGCCAGAGAATGGCTTTATTCCAGTAAACTCCACCTATGAAATAAGGCCAGAGATGCGCATCAGACAAAGTTTGACCAGAGATGTTCCATTTTCGTGTCTCGGATGAGTAAATTTGAATCTGGAACAGATCCTGGTGATGATGAACACAAAGAAGCTTGAAGCGAGGACAGTCTGTTTGATGAAATGCCAGACCCATAAAACGGATGTTTTTACGAACATTCGTGCCTCCAGGGACAGATGGGACGACCACAAACTTCTTGGTGGTGGGATTGAATACGTAGTACTTGCGAGCACGCACGTGCCCTTGTCTGCTACAGCAAAGCAATAATCCGTTGCAGGATTGCACAATTTTAATGCCATAGGGATCAAGATAGAAATCGAGGCTACGAAAAGGAGGAGTGGTTGGTTTTTGTTGATCAAGTTCAAATGGAATGTAGAGGTTGTCAAGAAAGAGGCCTGGAGTTGGTAGAAGGCGGTCGTAGAGGAGGGTGAAACGAGGGTGGGTGAGAAGGGAGTTCCAATGTTTGGATACCAATTTGAATCGAAGGAGGGAGGTAACGGGGAGGCGGATGAGGATTTTAGTTATAAGTTGATCGTTGGAAGCGACCAAGGTTGCGGATACGATGGGATGATGGTCCGCGAGAGAATCCTCGGAGATACGGCGGAGTTGGAGTGTGTTTGTAATTCTCTTAGTTTTGGCTCTGGTGTTCACCATTTTTGGACTGCCATTCAACAAGAAGAAGAGGTGTGTATTTAAAAGAATAAGATTGCTATGGAAGCTTTTGGACTTGAATTAGTCCACCTTTCTATATAAATAAATAAATGTGTTTTATTTAGTCAAAGATTGCCATGGAAGATGTATTTTTTAACGAATTCATGGAATTAGAATAAACTTAGACAACATTTTCTCAATTCGGAAACCATCTTAACTTCATGTAAGTAATAATTAAAAACATAACTTAATAAACAAATACAATTGAACAACTTTCATGATTAATAAAGAAATAATTAAGAAAAAAGTTATTGCATGTAGTGAATCACCTAAAATTTCTAATGCACCCACCACTTGAATATTATCACCACCCATGGAAATGGAATTTAACAAACAATAAAGAAGGATTCTTATTAAACGTAGTCATCATTAAATACATGGTTTAAAAAAGAATGTATAACTTCTCCTTGTAAAAATAAAAGGATGTAAATACCTCGTATTAATGAAATATTTCAATTGAGTTACCGACGATAAATCATGCTTTTTTAGACATATCAACATTAAATCATGCTTTTTTACATTCTCACCGCATGAATGAGTCAGTTTTGACATTAATAGAGATGTCAATAGCATTAACCACGATAGATGATAGTTGTGCCGTTAGCTTCACTAATTTTAAATCATCAATAACCAACAATTTTAACTGCCCCTTTCTGTTTCATATATGTTCCACTCCTCAAATGAATTCCTTTTTTTTCTAAAGATAAAACTACAATAAATTCCTTTTACGCGCTCTTTTGTTGCTACAAACAAAATGTTGTTTTTTCCATTTCCAATTTACATGCTTCCTATCCAAAAATATGATTCGTGTTAAAGAAATTGATAGTCATAATAACTTAAACAAAGTAACCCAGAAATATTCAATAAAATTGTTACAATAAACGCATTGTTTTATGTTCCTTGGACAAGTGAAGACCTCCAATAATACACCAAATTGCTCTAAATAAACAATAAATAATAACTTTTAAGTTGTGGCAGAGAAAGAAAGATTGTCATGGAAGTTAAATGAGCAAGTTTGCTATACAAGCTTAATTTTGCACAATACCTTATTGTTGTTTCAATTTAATTAGTCAACTTGAATTTTTTAGACTAAGATTTTAATTTAAATATAGATTTACTCAGATTCGGGCATTATTGTCTTTTTTTATTATTATTATCATACAAGCAAGGTTGGTGTTTGACTTTAGCTTAAACGATGGTAATAATAAATGACAATATTGGACTTATTCGTTTTATGCACTTTCCAGCCCAATTGACGCTTGAAATAGTGTTAAAATGGGGGCAGATAGTATTATTTGTACCTAATATATTTGTATCTTATTAGGGACCTATGGTAATCCACCACTAGTTACAAGTTCTAATCTCATTAAACTTGAAAGAATTAGATGAATACGTAGAAATACATATACAAATTACGTTATATGATTAACTTCAAACCCTATTCCTAATCCAGATATAAAATAATAATAAATGCATCTACATGGCTACAAATTACAAAAATACAGTATGGAAACAAGGGTAAGGTTGTCATTTTCACGCTCTATGTTTCAGGGCCAGAAGCAAACAAGCTAATGAGACCTCGAAAGACTTGTGCCGAGAGTTTGTGGGCTACAAGAATCTCACCATCCACGTTCCACACACTCTCCTCCCCGAATGAAGTGAATGTGAAAGTTGTCGTCTATAATGAAAGAAAAGAAAAAAAAAAAAAGCAACGAAGAAAAGGGTTATAGTGCAGCAAAATGAAAAACAAACATCGAAATTGGGTAAATAATCGTACTTTATGATGCTCAACGAAATCAAAGTTCAACGGTGTTCCACCTTTTCTTGCTAGTTGGGTAAGGTGCCTATGTGTGACAATAAACCACGGTTAGAGCCTCTAACCAAACCAAACATGTATATAAGTTGGTGTGAGATGTACGCAAGTAGGGGTGGCAATTCTAGACATGACAATGAACCCTACACGAAAATTAACGGTTTTGGGTTGAATTTTATGACATGCTAACCCGTTTATTATATGGGTCGTGTTCGGGTTGACTCTGAGTTTGTGAGTTGAACCACCAACCTGTTTGCCATTTTTAAATATTTTATATAATAAAAGTCACACACCAACCCGTTTATGACCTGTCAACTTGTTTTATCAATTGAACCACCATGTTTATGGCCTGCCAACCCGTATAGTTAAACAAGTTGTATACGGGTTAGGATTGATCAATGCGACACCATTATTTATATTGGTCGTGTTCAAGTTGAGCTTTACTGATCTGCCAACCGGAACACGACACGATTGCCACCCCTATACACACGCTTGTGGAAAAGGAAAGAAGGGGTTACCACAAATAAAAAGCACGAGGGCAGTCTTTGATGAGAATAAGATCCAGGAAGCCGTCTGAAAGGTGAGCATCAGCGACAAAGCCATCGGGTGCCTTTTCATTTCTGCATGAGATGACAGCTGCACCAATGCTAAGAAACCGACCTCTAACTCTCGTCAACTTTGATTCTTGATGCGTGTCGGATGTTTGGTTTGTGTTACAAACATCGCACTTGGCTCGACAAAGCACTCTCTCTGGCTCCTTCGAGAGGCCCCACAATGCCTTTACTTTTCTCCAATTGGCCCGCATATTTGTTTTCTCTTGTTCTACTTTTATATAAGACACCTCTGCATCATATGATCTGAAAAGAAACAAAAGGCCCGTTAAGAAACCCAGAGATCAACCACGGTTACATAACACCTCGTTAGGACCAGTTACCTGTGCTTAAGAAACACCTTTGTTCCCGCATAATCGTATCGTTTGGGCCCCATCCATCGATATTTTTCGCTCTCTGTAATCACATCTCCATAAAATCCATAGCCAGCAAAGGAAGCGGTATAGCGTGCACAAGGCTCGTCCTTGGACGTTTTTGACGTTTTCCATCTCACAACTTGAGCTATATCCAACCGTAATCTTTCGCCCAAGATAATTTGCAACGCTGATGTCACTGGATCCCGGGCCCCAGTTGTGCTGCAAACCGTATAAGTAACCATCACATTCTTCATCACAACAACTCAGAACTGATGATAGAAATTTTCTACAAGCTTTCAAGAATGTATTTATGTTCTAGGAAACATCAAGATTTTGAAATAACCAACAAAACCCATATGAAATCGGCTAGTAACATCATTTGCAAGCATTCAAGAATGTATTTGCGTTTTTAAAAAAGGTGAAATTTACAGAAAAGAACATAACTTGAGCAATACCATCACATTTTTTATCACAACACATAAATTCAGAACAGACGATTAATTTTTTTTGCAAGCTTTCAAGAACGTATTTCTGTTGTAGAAAACATCAAAATATTAAAAAAAACATATGAAATCAGCTAGCAAAATCATCTGCATGCTTTCAAGAAAGTATTTGTGTTTATAAAAAGGTGGAATTTACAGAAAAGAATATAACTTGAGGCATACCACATAACAATAGCATCGGTTGAACCAGAAGGAATGAGTCCAAAGCGAAATCGTTCATTTGGGAAAGAAACTTCAGGATCGGGGTCTGCTCAGATATAGCAAAGCAGTTATCAGAATTAAGTTACACACGTCATATATAAGGTTATGTAGCTAAATGACCTCCTTACAAGTTGTTTTTTACATCCTTGGCCTTACGATAGTTTTCTAGGCATTCTTGTGTCAAAAAATGACATTCTTTTGTTAAGCAGTGACATCCTCAAACGTATCAGAAGGCTGTGTATTTTGAAAGAGTCCTGATAGAAGGTCATTTAACCAAAGTACCTTCATATATAATATAAGCAATAGCATAAATGGAAACTATATAAAAGGGAGCGTACTAGGAATTGCGACTTGTGATTCAAGTGATGTACTCAGGAGAGGTGACTCATCCTCACCAGAAGCCAATGGCTCAGCCATAGTTATGGTTGGGCCAGGATCCACTATTTCATTACAGGAATTGACGGTTTGACCATGATCTGGAGGAACAGGTGGATAGGGAGCGTTATGTCTTGACAAGAGAATCCCATTTAGGATCTCATTGAATAACCCATCGCCTCCCTGAACCACATCAAGTAAGCAAAAAGTTCAACGCTTTTTATGTCAAAAGGCCCCACAAGCAGCCTCAGTATATGTATGCCACAGGTACATGGGGTGGGATAGAGAGTAGAGCAACTGTATTTGGATATCGAAAAGTTAAAAAAGGATGACAATCTAGAAACAGAAAGCTTACAACGGCCACAACCCCATCATAAGAATTAAGCTCCCTGTTTGCAATAGAATTCATTGCATCAAAGGCATGCCCAGCCCTCTCGGTCACAACAACCTGTGGAAGAAAAAGTTTTATAAAGATTCAACAATGTTAAAGGGTTTTGGGTAAGCATTAAGCTTAACACATCATACCTTTGTTTTAACTTTGGCTTTAGAAAAGAGAGGGGCCACATTGTTCCAAATTCGACATCCGTTGCTTTTTCCACTCCTCGGATGAACAAAAACCTAGTCAAGATTAATAAAAATCCAAGAACCCCATCCTTGCTGCTATCTTATTGTTCTTATTGCACTTTGGTTTTCCATCAAGCACTTATATGTATATTTAGAAAGAATTAAACATACCAGAAGACTCTTGGGCCGGTTTGTTTGGAAGCGAAGAAACGTATTTATTCGGGTGACCCACAATTGACATGTCTGCTTATTGTCGTGACCAAAAGTGTGTGTAATTGAAGTCCAAAGAGAAGGTTGAGCTTTGGACTTGTGAATATAATGCACTCTGAACCGGTACATCTACAACCGAAAACAAACTAGCTAATGAATGAATTTTTAACAACAACAACAATAGAAATGGAAATGAAAATGAATTAATTGGTAAAAAAGGTAAAACCTCTGATAGATGATGATCAAAGAGGCATCCTGGTGCATTTGTATGAGGATTTTGATGCACAAATCCCCAATCAATGAAGTCAACAGCATATACATCAGAAATCTTGATTGAAGTATTAGTTTGTCTTATCCCCCAACAGCTTGACCCATCCTCCTATATATATATAAAAAAAAAAAGATGAATACTTTTAAGATGGATGGATATAAACAAATTAATATATAATTAGCTTCCACCAAATTCATTCATGGTTAGTATTTATATATATGTATGTATATATTAACCTGGAGGATAGGAGAAACAGAAACTAACTAACATTTGAAAGGGATTCCATCAGTTTCCAAGATAATCCATCTGGTTTGAGGGTGAGAACAATCTCCCCAACCTGATCCATGAAGAAATTTGAAGTCAAGATTGAAGGTGGTTTCTCACCACCATCATTATCATTATCATAATCATCATCATAATCTCCGTTTCTCTTCATAATTTTGTTGATAAACCCTCCCACAATGTTTTAAAGGATGGAACTTTTTTTCTGAAAAAGGGAGGGAAGGATGGATGGATGGTATCAAGATTTCTTCAAGATTTGATTTTGTTCCCCTTTGGATGGATGGGGGGATTATGGAGGCATTTTTTGATTTGGTTGTTCAAATGATGGAGGATCTAGGATGCGGATTAACAGGATTATTCGTAATCCCATCGCCAACAATCTAATTGCGTTTTTTAAGTAATTGCCAAGGTTAAAAAAATATAGACGTGCTTATTTTAGTAGAATTTGAAAAGCTTCAAAAATAGAATTTTATATAAAAATCATGATGTACAAAAGAAAAATCAAATCCAAGTTTACAAAGTTATTAGAGCATATCCAATGAAAGTTCTTATAAAAACCTTCTTTTTACACTTCTTATTACACCTTTTTTGTGAGGGTGTGATCCAGGAAGGGTGTGAGGGGTCATGGTGTAAGTAATATGAAAATATGTGAAGGTAAAACGATATTTTCATAAGAATACTAGGTGAGTCAAATGCAAGTCTTTTCAAAACAAACAAACACAAAGGCTCCTTCTTAGCAATTCTACGCTTTAGACTCATTTGTGTTCTCAAACACCGAGATAAATTTGTGTTCTCAAACACCGAGATAAACAAAATCGATAGAAAAGAAATAGAAGAAACCCAACTCTTTATCATTTTTTTTTATTCTTAGCACCTACTATTTGTCTTGAAAATTAGGCCCAACAGAAGAAAGTGAATCACCTCAATACTTAGGCCTCTCTCATTTGAAAAAAGAAAAAGAAAAGACGTACAACAACCAAGAAAAGAAAACCCCATATCAAAGTAGGCTATTGTTGTAACGTTAATCTATTGCTTTTTTATAGATATTTTCTTGGAATCGAATGTTAGTTCACATTTACTTTTAACCAACTTTTCTTGTACTTGAATCATTTGGCAATAATGATGGGTTTTTGTGGGTTCCCTCGGGTCAAACTGACACGAGAATTATCATGGATCACAAAACCTTACTGGTTCGATAAATCCCACTGGTCTGATAACCAAACTGGTAAAAGACCTATTATGATCAAAACACACTGTTTGATCTTATGCGGAAGCGTTTAAGCTAAAAACCCTAAACTAGCTTATAGATCTTAATCAATTAGTTTAATTACTTCTAACTGTTTCGATGGTTTACCTGGATCGCTTGAGAATTGATCCACCAGTGATTGACCTACGAATTGTTCCTCTAGCAGAACTGAAACCCGAAATCTGAGAAACCGAACTGGAATCTGAGAGAGGGGGCGGCGCCGATTGGGAGAGAGAGAGGGAACTGGAAACTGATTTATGAATTTGAAGTTATTGGTTAGAGTTATTTGATGTGTGGTCAACAAATAGTTAGAGGAAGTATTAAATACAAATCGAGTATTTTCTATAAACTCTACAAATCTAATCTTAATCATTGATTTTGTTTATCTCCTAATTTTTAGGTGGTTTTTAAATGTGATTAAGAGAAAATTTAGAAATTGAATTAATCCACATCATTGATCATTTACAGGTTGAGATTGGTTTGTATGATCGACATTGAGCTGTATAGTTTATACAAACTATCCGGTTTACAACACCTAAATAATTATTAACTTGAAATTTTGATAAATTAATTGAATTTAACTTATCATTACTTTTTTGCAATTTTTTTTAATTTATTTTATTTCAATAAATGTGAAGGTTTATATCGTTACCCGTCATCGGCTCAAACGTTACTTCCGGCCTTGGAGTTTGTGTAGTCATTAACATACAAATCCAAATCCAAACCCTTTCTTCCTTTATAATAATCTTTTAGGGTTCCTGATCTGATTTTTGATCCATCCATCATCCACTTTGTATATAATTGGTTTCGATTTCAATCCTATTTTGGTGTTTGATCAAAGAGAAGATGGTTTTATCGCAAAAGCTTCATGAGGCATTCAAAGGTACCGTAGAGAGGATCACAAACCCTAGGACGGTGTCCGCTTTCAAGGAGAAAGGCGTACTCAGCGTTAACGAATTCGTCATCGCTGGAGACAATCTCGTTTCCAAATGTCCTACCTGGTCATGGTACTTCTTCCTATTCGCTTTCCCCTTTCTTCAATTATTTAACCATAAATTGAATACTTTGATGTTGTAATCTGCCAGTATTAGATCTGAATCATGATTGATGTTATTGAATTGTATTTTGGAGTGTAAAAAAAGTAACTTGCCTTGAAATTACTACCAGTGCTTGTGGAGGAGGAAGACAACCTACCTTATTATGCTATCCATATTGAGAATCAAAACTGGAATAACTTTCTTATGAGCAACTATTAATTACATTACACAGGCAGTTGCTACTACTGCTTTCTGTCAGTTGGTTCTAGTTTATTGTCTTCCATAAAACCAACTTGAAGCTGGTTTTAGTAGGAGCAGGACTCCTCATTAGCAGAGGAATGTGTGATTTCTTATGGTCATATTCGAGCTTACTGCTCACTTTCACTTTGTTTATTTTTTTGTTAGGGAATCAGGTGATTCAAACAAGAGGAAGTCATATTTGCCGGCTGATAAGCAATTTTTGATCACTAGAAATGGTAAAATAACATTTGCCTGTTGTCCTGATACTTTAATTCAGATTTTATATGAATTATTCCTGTTGCATTAATTCTTATCTTTTCTTTTTTTACATTCCAAGGGTCATAAAGGGAACAATGAGTAGTAATAGGTTGACATGAACTATCTTTTCCTCCTTGAGTCTTGATGTAATTACAAACTTGTAGCTTGTCATCTTGCAAATTTGTATAGGGGTTTCTGCAAATTTCAGAACATCTGTCATATGGGGTATGTTTTTTGGTACCTAGACAGACTAGATGCATATAGAAGAGAGAAGGGTGTGTGTGTGTTTGTGTGTGTGTGTGGGGGGGGGGGGGAGTGGTTTCTGCACCCAGTGACACGATACTGCTGGAGGACGCTTACCATAGAAAGACTAAACTTTCATCGTGAATGGCATGTAAGAAATGTTTAACCAGAATGGCCTATTGTTCTTTTGCAAATCTTAGATCTTTTCTTTCTCATTGTTCCGTTCATTCAAGAAATGTTGTTGTTGCATATCTCCTCTTTGGTTTAGAAAGAAAAAAAAAGCATTTATCTTTGTCTCGTAATTTGCCTTCGGGTTTCCCTTTTCCCTCTCCTCTTCTCCATGAGGACATGAATTAGTCACAATTTTATTTATGTAGTATCTCTTATAAGTTTAATATGAACTTCATCCAGTGCCTTGTTTGCGAAGAGTTGCATCAATACAAGAAGAGTATGAAGCAGCAGGAGGTGAGATATTGCTCGATGATGATGATAATGATGGTTGGTTGGCTACTCATGGACAGCCAAAAGGTATGTAGGGCCATCTAGAGATCTGTAGGATGAACTTTGTTTATGTTTTGAATTTGGTTTGACTATCTATAATCCTATATAGATACCAAGGGTGACGAGGAGAATGTTCCTTCTATGGAGACCCTAGAAATTAACAAGAAGAACACCATCCAGTCAATTCCTTCATATTTTGGCAATGAGGAGGAAGAAGACATCCCAGATATGGAAGAGTTCGAAGAACCTGACAACCTTATTGAGTCAGATCCTGTAAGATACATGCTCTCTCTTGCTGTTATTTATAATCTAGTTTCAGTGGAATAATCTGGCTTGTAGGACGTATCCTTGGCTAGTTTAGACTGTGGTTTGAGGAAAAAACACATAAAAACAACTTAACAAGTCTTAATCCCCTTGTGCCTTGTCTAGTGTAAGCCGTAAGGCCATGTGATAGGGTATGTGAAAGTTGCTCTTCCGTAATAAAAGGGGTTGGTGCAATGCTGAAATGTTACATTTAAAAATTTCCGCTGGAAAATCTGTAATAAACTAAATTTGATAGGAGTTTGAGGGAACCCTATGAAAAGGCTAGAAACAAAACAATAGTGTGATGAGAATATATCTTACCTCCTGACGGATCTGATGATTTCTTCTCGACGCATGCATTTGTATATTGCAATATACAGGCAACCCTTCAGCCGACATATCTCGTTGCTCATGAGCCTGATGATGACAACATTTTACGAACTCGAACTTATGATGTCAGCATCACGTAAGTTCAACTCCGTTCATTCTATTTAACCTCTAATATATGTATCTGTGTGTATGCTGTTTTAGTTCTCACGGGTTTGCTGTTTATGATGGAACTTTAAATTGTTTTAGTTTGCTATTTATGATCTGATGTTTCATTCTTCTGTTTTTCTTTTCTTCCAGGTATGATAAATATTATCAAACTCCTCGTGTATGGCTTACTGGTTATGATGAGGTTAGAAACATCAATTTAATGTGCAAACTTGAATTTAGTAATGTAATTGCCGTGTTTTCTTCACATTAAGCTGAAGGTCTCTGGTTATTCAATGTTGTTGTGCTAAATTGACAAAAAAAAATGCAAAAAGGAAGTGCAATAGAAAAAGAAAATAAATAGAGAAATTTCATTTTTAGTGTAGGTTGCGTCCTATTAAAGTTCTACGTCTCATACATGGCCTGATGGCCTGATAAGGACCAGTTGCACCTTGTGTTGCCATCTAATTTTTTTTGGGTGAAAATATTGATTAATATACTTCAAACTGAGTTGAAAATTACAGAATGAAGTAAAATTATGGCAATATGTGTTTAAGGCTTGCATTGAAGGCATAGTTGCAATTGACTAGATCTGCAAACTCCAAACACCTACTGTTCAACCCTACTACAAAACATGAGTCCCTTTCTGGTTTGAAGGCTCATGCTGTGAGTCTTTTTGTTAAGGCTTGTTGAGGAATAAGGCGTAAACGATTCTGCAAGAACACCAAGGTGAATAGGCAATATCTTTGTGAATTCGAACTGCATAAGGCTGCAAGTTGGGATAAAAAACAAGTTTAAGATGAGATTTGGTTCTCTAACAGCTAGACCCCGCCACCAAAATGGTTTCCTCATCGTTCAACTACAACTGTACCAAAATCCTTGTTCTCTCTAGACCTTAAGAAAGATGTAAGATGTGCTTGGGTTGCCATCAGAGGATTGAGTGGATAATTGGGATCACCAACCAGTGACCAGATTGAAGGATTGGATGGCCAACTGTTGAATCCCAACTCTCAACTGTTGAACTGATCCTCAAAATACATATGGATCCATAATCAACCTGATGGACCATAATTGGGCTAAAATAGCACAACTGAACACTAGTCCAAACTGCCAGAAGTTAATAGTATGCTATGGCCGAGGGGGAACTTGACGGACCAAGGACATAATATGGCTACTTACAGAAAGGCACTGTTGAACGATTCAGCAACACTAAATTGAAGGATCAACGACATGCTATCCAACACCTAATTGGTGAATTACTTCAAGCAAAAAATTGAATATCAACTGAACCTCTAATCGTACATAGCTGAAGTCTCTACACACTAAATTGAAGCTAGAAGGGTGACTTAAACATGTAAACCACACCCAAACTACATGAACTATGACTGAACAGGAAGTCACCAGAGCTAAAATTATAAAAAAAGACTAGTGGAATTTAAGGTACCTTCCCAATCAAACAATGTGCTGAAGAGATTTTTGCCATTGGTTGCTGAGGTCTGGTGGAATGCCGGATTATAACCTCAATTGAAGGCCACTGAGGTTTGAGGGCAGATGGTGAAGGTTTTAAAGTGAGCCGTATGTGCTGAAGGTTGTGGTGTGGGTTTTTCCCCTTGGTAGTGGCCAATTTGAGTTGAATAGAATCAATAGATGTTGCCAGTGGTAGCCCACTTTATGTGAAAAGGCAAGCCAAAGACAGTTGGTGTTGGTGAATAGTTGTGAGGTCGCTGACAGTAGTCAATTGAGGAGACAAGCCGAAGCAATTGAATGCAGTTGACGGTTAGGTAGCGTTTGGTATGCAAACATATTGGATAGGACTGGATTGGACAAAGTTGTCTATTTGATGTTTGGTTTGACTAAAAATTGTTTGATGAATTTACACATCATATTGTAGTTATAAATGACGTAAATGAAGTAGATAATTAAGTTTGTAAAATTTTTACACAAATATTTATACATAAATACATGCATATATGATAGTACCAAAATTGAATGAAAATTTTGATATAAATGATAGTAGTTCGAGAAAACCCAAGTCGTAGTTATAAGTTATGTTTTATTTGGTTTGGAAAATCCTTATGAATTGGTGGAGGCGCGGTGGAGGTTGTTGCAGCAACAGTGGCAGTAGGGATAGAGGCAGTGGTGACCTGAGGATGATGGTGACTATGGAGGATGAAGATAGTGAACAATAGGAGGTAGCACTGGTGGTGGTGGTGGTGCTAGCTAATGGTGGCGTTGGTTATTGTAGAGGTGGCCAACAGTGGTTGTAGTAGTGGTGCTTAGCGCTGGCTGCCAGTTGCATGATGATGACAATTGTGGGGTATGCTTTCTGGTTTCCAGCTATTGATGATAAGAGAGCAGGCCCTCCGGTCTGCTGGCATTTACGTCGATGACAGAAGGCTTGAAATTCTTATTTCGAATTCTCAACGCACTTCCATGGTTTGAGTCCTTGTTTTGCTAGATGTTGTTTTAATATTAGTTGTACAAGAACACTCCAAAAGGGTCTAGAGGTAGCAGGGGGAAGGGTTAGTTTGGGCAGGAGTTTCTGTTTAGCTTTTATAAATAAGAGAGGGAAAGGCCTATGGGGTGTATCTGATATCTTTTTGTTATTCAGTTTTGGGCATAAGCCATGGAGAGCTTGAAAGCCGGTACACCCTTGTATTTTTTTTCATCCTCTTTTTGTTATTCAACCCAGTCATCTGAACTGGAGGAAATTTATATCAGTTGTGTGTTTCCTTAAGGGATCATCTTATTTAGATACTGTTAACACAACATCTGCGCTGAATGAGTATATAATTTTGAGAGCTGAATCTAATGGTTGCCTATTTTAAATTACAGTCAAGGATGCTTCTTGAGCCAGAATTAGTTCTTGAAGATGTCAGTCAAGATCATGCCCGCAAAACGGTAAGCAGTACATGCTTGTGAGCCACTTAGAAGCTTTATGTTCCCATTATACCTTTTCTTCAGTTTCAAATCATCATTAACCTTTTTATAAATGTTTAAATTAAACCACATAATGGTCTCTTTTTGCTTCTAGTCTAGTTGCATATGGTAATTTTTTTGGCTGCTACTGGACTTTAGGTAACTATTGAAGACCATCCACACTTACCCGGGAAACATGCATCTGTACATCCATGCAAACATGCAGCTGTAATGAAGAAACTAATCGAACCACTGATAGCTGGAGGACTTGACCCACAAGTTGACAAGTAATTCTTTTCTTTCTTCTCTTTCTTATGGAATCACCAATAACTTTCATTTATATTTAGGCTGTGTTCTGCAAACTAGTTGTTGACCAGTAAGGACATATAAAAAAAATAGTTGGAAAAATATAAATGACATAATTGAAAGAAAGAAAAAAAGTGGAAAAAAGCCCTTTGAAAGTAGAGCAAGCAATGAGCTTAAAAGATAAGTTGGATTATGGTTATATATCTTTGTCTTAATTCTTTGTTGAAAGTAACTTGTTGGTGTTATTCACATTATCTGCATTTATTTTTGTGGTGTAGGTATCTCTTCTTATTCTTGAAATTTGTTGCTACTGTTATTCCAACGATCGAATACGATTATACCATGGACTTTGATCTCGGGGGGAGCTCCAGCAGCTGATTTAAAGTGATTGTTGCAGTTTATGTTTCCTTAATTGCAGGGAGGGGGGAATGGTAAATAGGTGTCTGTGTGTCTTTTCTGCTTGCAAAAGCCAACTCCTTATGTATTGTGTTATGGACGTGTTATGATGTAAATTGTTGCAACTATTTATTCCATTTAATCTATCAAATCTACTTTTTATTTTATTCCATCTCAACCAAATTAAGTTAGCTTCCAACCGCTAGCCTATAATGAAAGAAAGCAAAATTATGTTGTAGAGTTATTAACCAAAACTAGCCATGCGAGAAGGAATGGTATTTAGACTTTAGCCAACCAAAATCCTTTTTTTATATATAAAAAAAAATGTTTCAATTGATACATTTCAACTTATTCACATATATCTATTTAATATTTGTTAAAAACAACCACCAATATATGTGTTGTCATAAATGTTTATGTACATGATACCGAGCATCATCACATACAGGCTACAGGACCAAGCAAATAAAGAAAAGATGTAAAGATAAACAACTAGCATATTGAAAGATGAATTGGCTAATTCAATCATGAGCATAACTTATATCTCTAGTATTATTATAAGTTTTTCCTTTTGGTTGAAACTTGATCAGCATGGGTTTTTTTTCTTAACAAACTAACTACAGTAGTCATTTGATGCAACTTAATCTCTTGTTATAGTTTTAAAGACCACAATAATGTGGTGAAACGTCATGCATTGAAACGAATGGCAGGAAGCATTAGAAAAGTGAAGCAAATTATTTATTAATTTATGGTTTGTTTATATGATAAACAAACAATAGTTGAAATAATTTGGGTTTAATGGGTCGATGGTTGGGCCCAATAGAAACAGAAACCTTATTAACCAAATGTATCCAAAATCCAAGCCCAATGAATTGTATATATGTTTGCCTCTATCTAAAACCCTAACCCTGGCATCTATCATCGTCATTTTTAACGCTTAATAGGAGAGCAGCCCTCCTTCCCTCCCTGAGCAGCGGAAGAACTAACAATGGGTATGGCTTCTCTTCTTCTTCTTCTGTAATAATTTCATATACATCTGATGAGAAATGGTGGTTGTTGTTGTTATTTGTGATACGATATTTTCATTGATTTCTGATTAAGAAGTTTGATGTTGTTTGAATAATGTAATGTGATATGATTAGGTGCTTATACTTATGTTTCTGAGCTATGGAGGAAGAAGCAGTCGGATGTGATGAGGTTTATGCAGAGGGTCAGGTGTTGGGAGTACCGTCAGCTTCCTTCCATCGTCCGGGTCACTCATCCCACCAGACCCGATAAGGCTCGCCGTATGGGTTACAAAGCCAAGCAGGTACCTACCTCCTTTACTTACTTACTTTCTCAAATCATAATCAATTTATAAAAATTCAAATCTTAGCTGCTCTATATATCACAACTCAATATTCAAATGATATTCATTGTGTAAGTTTTCTTTTTCAATGTTGAGCATTGTTTACAGTTGGCAAGAAGATGTATGTAGTTGTAAGTTTTATTTGGCTATTGCTTTTTGCAAGAATAGCATATTTTGTTTGAGCAGCAAATGGTGTTGGTCTCTATTGTATGTAGAAAACCAAATTACATTATGGTATTGAAAATTCATTATGATTTGATAATGGCTTTAATTCATGACATGCCATGTTTGCTTTTTTTATGTTGTATGCCATGAGTTATCATAAGGTGTTAGCTATGTTTTCATGCCTCATACTGCTGTATTGCAGTCACTGCTCTGTTGTTTTTAAATGTCACATCTTTTTCTACATTGAGAATTTATAATTGATTTGTTGAATAATCAGAAAACTACATGAGTAATTTCATTCATGCTTATTAATTGGATTTCACCTTTTGTTTACCAACCATGAAATTATTATTGGGCATCTTAAAACTAGCTTCTGACTTGATCAAAAAATTTGCAGGGCTATGTTATTTACCGTGTGCGTGTGAGACGTGGTGGAAGGAAGAGGCCAGTGCCCAAGGGTATTGTGTATGGTAAGCCAACCAACCAGGGAGTCACCCAACTCAAATTCCAGCGCAGCAAGAGGTCTGTTGCTGAGGAGCGTGCTGGAAGGAAATTGGGAGGTCTTAAGGTTCTCAACTCTTACTGGCTCAATGAGGTATGCTAATAATCACTTTTTTTAATATTATCAAGTTGAAAATCGAGTTTTTTTATTTTCTTCCTGATCAAAGATACAAAAATGGCTGGTTATAAGAGTTATTTGTTGTTTGGGATGCATGCAGGACTCGACCTACAAATACTTTGAGGTGATATTGGTGGATCCTGCCCATGCTGCTATCCGTAATGATCCACGCATCAACTGGATCTGCAACCCAGTGCACAAGCACAGAGAGCTCAGAGGATTGACGTCCGCAGGAAAGAAATACAGAGGTCTGCGCGGCAAGGGACATTTGAATCACAAGGCACGTCCGTCAAGAAGGGCAACCTGGAAGAGGAACAACACCCTATCCCTTCGTCGTTACCGTTGAAAAACTATTACTATTACTATTACTCTTATTATCTGCCTGTTCTTTTTGTTAGTTTTAAACTTGCCTGAGTGTTTTCGAATATTCAACACATTTTCTCCAGATGCTTTTGGTCTGAACCGATATTTGAGATTTTGTCATTTGATGCCTTAATGCCTTGCTAATGTGTCTTGTTAAATATTTGATGTTTATATGGTTTTGTGGCATATTCCTAAACACCAGGGCTTGGTGTTATTTGTTGAAGTATTTTTATTCACAATTCTCCTACACCCACTCAAACTTCTTCATTGTGCTTTTAATAAACAACTTTATCAAATATCAAAATATTTGCTTCTTGTTTGACATTTTTTTTATATGTATGTTTTCCATACATTTTACAAATGATGTCTTGCCCACTTTTACCCCAAAAAGAAGTTATGGGATTGTGCAAGTATCTAGTACATCATTCTTCTTTAGTGAAGGATGATGTTATAAATATAAGTTAAGCTTGACCAAGCTTATCATGAAAGCTTGTACATAAAAGAAAGACTCTGGTTGATGATGGCACTGCTAACCAAACAACAGAATAAATGATGATGGGCTGGCTGCTCAACATTCCAGAATCTTCACTTCCCTTGGATTACATGAGCTCTCAAACTTCTTTCTTTTTCCTGCTGTACCAAACCAAACTTTATATAAAAAATGTTAACATTTGTAGGCTATGCAAACCTAAAACTTTGAATACATTTAAAAAATGTCAAGCTCAATGAATTGTTCACCTTCAATGATGCAACAACAAGCATCCATTTTTGTAGCTCAGTTAAAGACTCCTTTTCTTGTTTGGTAATAATGGAAAGTTCCGTCATCAAGTAGCACGAGTTCTCAGCCTGTTTCATAAGTCAGTTAACTTGCATACATCATAAAAGTGTTATGTTGGTATAATTGTACCTCAAAAGAAATACTTGCCTGATAATATAATTTAGTGATTGTCGATTCTATATCAACCAAGAGTTGTGTGGCGTTGTCCAATACATCACAAACCGCTAAAACATCTCCCTGCATATTATTTAGGTGTATTGAACATGCCAAGAAGACTTTGAAGAAAATGTTTTTTATATGTAAGCTCACACACACGGGTTGAAAAATGTATTCTTTTAAGTGACAATGCAAGAAAAACTTTTAGAAATGAAGCAGTACCTTAGAATCATCGACCAATGGGATATTTACGGATGCCACTGACAATTTTCTAACTACTCGACCTACTGCTTCGAAGTTTTTAGCCTCCAATCTCGACCATTTTTCTAACAAGAATAATTGAGAGTTCATAATATGACACACTTTGATGTCATTTTTGAGCTTCTGCACTTCCTTCCGCTTTACCATGTTTGAATTTCTTATAGCAAGTATCTTGATCCATGCGTTGAACACTTTCTTCTGCATAAAAGGTACATTATCAATGCAAAATACTGAAATTTGTAATATATAAAGATCAAATATAAATACATTAAAATAATTTTCAAGATGGATAGAGTAACCAAAACTTTAATTTTCTCGTGAATGTAAACTAGTGTTGGCTTTTTTTTGTTTGATATGTGTTTTACCCTATACAAATAGTTTTTAGCCTATGTTGAATCGGTTGATTTTGATGTCATTTTCTCCCACATAATCAAGAATTATGATATAATTAACATCCAATGCAAAATTTTCAATCCTTTTTTTTAAAGAATATCCTAGGCTTTGCAAATTTTACATCTTCATGGTCAGAATGTGCACAAAGTGTGAAAAATAAAACTTTTACTAATAAACTAGTTAAAAACATCCATTTCTACATTAAATAAGAACCGAGAAAATCAGAGATATATTAAGAATTTTTAAATTATTTTTATTATAATATATAGATGTGCAATTATAAAATATATGATCTAATTGTAATTATATGTACCTTATACAACATCTTCAACAACTATGTTAAAATAGAGATTTTGAAGATATTGCTCCAACATGGGTAATAATTACCTCTGCAACAATTTGAACGGTAGACATGGTGGTCTGAGCTCTAGCATTGGCAAACCGCCACTGCAATAACCGGTTGTTCATCAATTTAAAACATTGGCGATCTGCTTCTTTTTCTGACGCCACTTTCTTTGGCCTAAAGTACTTTAAAACTCCACTAATTCCACCACCACCACCACCACCGGGATGTGGAGACTTTGCCGAGGTCACCGCCATTGAACAAGGCGAGGGCCGCCCTGGGGAGAGAGCCCATGCGGATGGAGAAGTAGGTTTTCTTTTAATGTCTTGTGTCGGCTTCTTCTTAGTATTTACGGTCATCGGAATATTCTTATCAACGTGGATCATGAAATTGTTCACCTCCGCATCCTTATAAGTTCTGGATTTTGTTGTGGATCTAGAGCGGAATTTGGTGTTTGATTGGGTAGAAGCTGGCGGAGATGGGGGCGGATTCTGGCTATTGCAACGTACGAGGCGTGGTAGATGTTGTTTTCCGGCGGGTGACGGTGGGCGATGGCTGCCGGATCGAGGAAGACGATCCATTTTGTGGTTTTTAATTTGTAATTGGCGGTAGCTATGTATGCTGCCCATCTTATGTTATGTATATATATAGTTGCATTGCATGGGAGGTCAAACTTTGACTTTTAAAAACCATTTTATGTTATGTTGAGGGCACGTTTAGTATTCATAAGTCAACTGTTGACTTGAGCCATGCAATGTTGAGAGCATGTACTCTTTCTTGCTCATTTTTCTCTTTCTTAATATTTTGTTTTCTTTTGATGCAAATAAAACTTTACTTAATTAAATGTTATTTTAGGTATAAGTTTGGATCATAACTGGGAACGGACCAACTCTTTATTTATGGTGACGGAAAAACATGGTTACAAATACAAAAGTTGTAGTAATTATCGAGTGGACATTTTTATTCAATAATCATCAATAAGTGTTGTATCTTCGGTACAAAATGACAAACAAAAAATACTCCACATACGCATATGGCCAATTCAAACACAACACATGAAACAAATCAATATTATAACCTACTAACCAAACCTTAATTAAAAGCGACTTTCATTAGTGGTTTTTGGTTCGTAATAGTGATCGACACTAACACATGATAAAAAAAAACCCAGAGGCAACCAAACGTGGAAAGATTGAAACAAAAATATAAATACCTTGCGAGTAAATGAGATATATGACATTATATTTGATTTTAAGTTATATTCATATCATTCTTAGAATATACTATGTTGATTTTTTTTTATATCTGATATCTCTATATAAATTCTATGGTATTTGGAACTAATATGAGCTATAATAATTTTCATTCGTTGATATTGAATGTAAGTTGTTAACCAAATTAAATTAGAAGGTGTTTGGGATTGCTTATTTAAAGTGCTTATCAATTTATGCCAATATGATACTAGTAATAACAAAGTTTTCAGTGTTGGATTGAAAAAGGAAAAAAATATTTATACTGGTTTAGCACCGATAACAAAGAAATTTTGGTAAGTTACTCCATAACTTATGTTTTTCTTTTAAGTATTTATCATTTATGTGTTATTAAAGTGAGGTTTTATAAGTAAAGAATGTTCAAATTAGCTTGTAGCAATATCAATTTTTAATTTTAATAAGCTGATAAAGTTGTTTTGTATTTTATTAACCAAGTAAGCAAGTTACCAAAAAGCCCAAACACTCTAAAAAAAATTACCCTGGGCCTGCCTCGAATCGATGATACATTATATCATTTATTTCCCGCCAATTATATTCCCCCAATCACACACACTCACACACACACACACAAAAAGTGGAGAATTTACGAAGGACGGAGAAGAAGAAGAAGAAGAAAGGCAGAGCGACAGTTGCTTATTGTTGTTGATCGCGATTGAAATTCGATCACTCAAACTATTTAACATATTGCAGTTCCTGGCTGATAAAAACCCTAAAAATGGCGGAGGCTAGGGTTTTCAATGCACCAGACAGGGCTCTCCAAGCGGGAGTTATCACCAAAGTCCGATTAGAGAACTTCATGTGTCATAGTCATATGGAAATTGATCTGGGGGACCGTGTCAATTTCATCACTGGTCAAAACGGAAGTAAGTTGTCTCTCTCTGTATATATATATATATATATGTATGTATGTATATATGCTCTTAAAAAGTATTATTAAAATTGATCCATATTGTGTTTTTGTTTTTTAGGTGGGAAGAGTGCCATACTTACGGCCTTGTGTATTGCGTTTGGTTGTCGAGCAAAAAGTACGGACAGGGCAACCACATTGAAGGAGTTTATAAAGACTGGTTGCAGGTTCCTATTATCATTGCTCAAAATTTGCTTTTTTTACTTATGTATCAGCCTAAATTTGTATATGAAACCTGATCCAAACATTAGATATAGGCTTCTTCACTTGATCTATGTTTTGACACCATATATCTTTTCTTTCTACAGCTATGCTCTTGTTCATTTGGAAATTAAGAATCAGGGGGAGGATGCTTTTAAGCATGATACATATGGAGATGTCATAATATTAGAACGCAGGATCACCGACTCATCCAGCACTAGCGTTCTTAAAGATCATCAAGGTTTTTCTTTTACTGGATTTTCATTTTTATATCTATTCATTCAGCTGCTGGTTCTGCTCAATCTTCTTCCATGCAAACACATTAACTACATAAAATAAATAGGTGAGATGCCGCCTATGCATATGCTGATGGAAAATCTTTCACAACATGTCTTTGGCCTAGGAGTTTATCTAATTAATATATTAACAATAGGGGTTTGGGTAGTTTATCAGCTGTTAGTTGTTACTGGCATGTAGGTCTTTCATATGTTTTCTTGTTCCCCGATCTATTTTAGGCTAGTATTCTTTTTTTCTTTTGATATTCTTAAATGTCAATACAATCTTGGAAATTGATTATAAGATGATTGAATGAAATAACTTCAGAGTTTTTTTTTTTCTTTTCTGTCTGATAGTTTGAAAGAATCATCATAACCGAGATGTCTTAGGTTATCTTGGTTGCTAAGGTCAAGAGATCCTAGTGTTTCTATGGTGGGAAGCACTAGACACACTAGTTGGTTTTAGTTGTTTCTATATTAGGATCTTTTTTCATCATATCCTCCATTTCATTTAACGTGACATGTCTATTCAGTATATCTTGGCTCTTGCATTTTAATGTTCCATTTTGTGGGGTGTGGTTTCAAATCCTTCTTTTCAAATTAGCATTTTTTGATTTTGTGTCTATGTTCGATATACTTCTTGAAAAGTAGTTGATGCAACTGTGTAACATTTATTTTCTTGGATAATTACTGGAAATTGTATATTTCCTTGCAGAATTGGCCCTTAGCTTTTTGACTTACTTTTCATATGCTTGTTTACCTTTCCTCAATGTGTGACATGTAACAGGAAAAAAAGTAGCGATACGAAGAGAGGACATCCGTGAACTTGTGGAACACTTTAATGTGGGTATCTGCCTAAGTCTCACATGTTATCTTTGTTATTATATACACCATATTTTATTCTTATGTAGAACTTGCATAAGTTGATATGCACATCATACATGTTTTAGAATCTAGACATTTGGCATTTCCATGTGCAGATCGATGTTGAGAATCCTTGTGTAGTAATGAGCCAGGACAAGAGCCGAGAGTTTCTGCATTCAGGGAATGACAAAGATAAATTCAAGGTCTGACGTTAAACAGAGTATCATTTTTCTATGTGTCACCTTTCTTCTCATTAACACTCATGCTTTTGGATGTAAATTTTATTAGCCGGGATTAATATAGGTTCTTTTTCTGATATAATGTTGCTCAGTTCTTTTTCAAGGCTACACTTTTAAGTCAAGTTGATGATCTTCTAAAAAGTGTCAAGGACAATCTTGATAAGGCAAATGGTGAAGTTTTAGAGCTGGAGAGGTCAATAGCACCCGTAGTGAAGGAACTGAATGAGTTGCAAGGGAAGATTAAAAGCATGGAACATATTGAAGAAATTTCTCAGCAGGTGCAATTGTTAACGAAGAAATGTGCGTGGTCATTCGTATATGACATAGATAATAAGATGCAGGTAGAGACTGCGAAGATTAGAAAACTGGAAGAACGGATACCTCAATGTCAAGCTCGAATTGATCAGGAAATTGTAAGAGTTCATTTGCTTTCTGTTTGTTTTTCGATTTACTGGTACTACTTAAATACTTAAGCTGATGTGCTTTAGAACTAAATATATTATCAGAATAGTTGATTTGACAGAAAACTTACAAGTTTAATTTCTCTGGATACCATCAACTATAATGATAATAGATTGTTGGCATAGGTTTTTGAATATCTTTTATTTAGTGTTAAAATCATGTCATGTTGATGCGTAGAATTTTACTCTACTTTTGCAATGAAAGTGCTAGTAGAAGAAACAACTAGTGCAGTTATTGTTCTATAAACAGGCTGTTGATAGCGTATCATAGATATTTTTGTTTGATGTGTTGTTACTAAAGGGATCTATTTTAGTGCAAGTGAATGAACTATGATAGAAGGGCAAGGGTTCAATATTAGTGTTACCGGGGGAGATATATTTTGTAGCAATAAGCTTAGTAGCTTACTATTAAAGAGGAATAGAATTTGAGTTTAGTGTAGAAAATCCCGCTAGGAGCAAGACTGGGAGAATCATAATTTAAAAGAGAAGCTACAGAAATTAGAACCAAAGATACACTGCAAATGCCGAGAAGGTTTTATGTCATATACAACTTTGTGGAAGTTTTTGCTTTTGAGGTTGTTTTGCTTATTTTACTCGCTAATTTTGTCTTCTAATACTTTTACAAACTTCATGAAGCACTCAGTTATTAATAAATTTTCTCACAAAAAAAGTTCTCACAAGAAGGGTGTGTAAGGGTGATCATATATTTGAGTGGGACATGCTGGGTTTGTTTGGTTTGGTTAAGTTTATTTTACTCGTCGCTTTCACTACCTAACATGTTCTCCACTTATATGATATGGGGCTTTGCCTTTAATTCAACGGCATCATATTGATCAAGGAAACTTATTTTTTTGTGAAAAAGGGTCCGAGAATTACTCACAGGTCAATTAATTTGTGGTAATTCTGTGTTGGAAATAGCTTTTCTGTTTCTAAGAGGAAGACTTGATTTATATGACAGGCGAAAGTAGCAGAGTTGCAGGATCGTTTGAGCAAAAAGAAAGCTCAGAGTGCCGTCATGATGGAAAGCACTTCGAAAGCTAGGAAAAGAAAGATTGAATTGGAGCAGAAACTTTCTTTGGTATGTTTTGAAGCTTTCTTTTTCTATAGCATCTTTTTCTAACCGAACATTTCCCTTCATCATGTTACTTCATCCTGTTGTGGACCTGTAGTGCTCTTACCATCAGTTGAACTTTTTTTAAACTTTTTTCTAGAAAAGACTTGGTTTCTTCATGCAAATGTCTTTCTCGAATCCAAAGGCTCAATTATGGAAATTGCATAACTTGAGGCTAAGAACCTTTATTGAACTGTCTTCTGAGAAATATGGTCCCCTCTTCACTATTGATGCTAAGAGTATGTGACGTCTTCATAATATTGAAGCACGGCTTTGTGCTTTGTATTTCATAGGCATGGTTAACCCAAAGTCATTTGCTAATTTTTGTTGCAACTAGTCAACTATGAGATGTCCTACTGATACAAATATTTATTTACAAGGCTACAAAGGAGAGGATTGAGCTAGAGCAAGAATATGGCCGCAGAGGTAACAACATTGTTAAGATGGCTAAGCGAATCAAATTACTTGAGCAACAAATCAGTGATGTCAATGAGCAACATATGAAGGACACACAGGTTTTATGTCTTTACCATCTTCACTATGGTTAGCTACTTGTTATCTCTTCATATACTAACTTAAAAAGCACAATTTCCAGAGATATTTACTCTAATTGCCTTATCCTTTTGAGCATGGCATTATCTCACCTCCACATGCTACCATAATTACTGATATTGAATCAAAACCACTGCCCTGCAAGTCTTCACACAGCGAATGAGGACATGATGCTCCACCCATTTAGTTTTTAGACTTTTGTCTCTCCTTCAGTCCTCTCTATTGGTCATATGCTTCAGTCAAACCATATTATTGGGCCTTTCGTAGAAGTCAACTAGTCATGATGTACTACAGAGTCATCAGCAGTAAAGAGTGTAAACTGCAGTTCTGTACCACAAGATGTGGTTGCATGGTTGACAGGTCAATTTGAGAGATTTTCACCTGCTTCATTTAATAGGAATGATTTAGTTGTTGGGATATTTGAATGACAAGATTTGTATGTTTATAGTTCTTTTATGTTTTTATTCATGTTTCTAACTTGTACCTTGTTCAAGACCATGTTTGTTTTTGTGTAGTATTGTAATCAAATTGTGACCCTTCACTTAAGATTTTGCTTTTAATCTTGGATACTTTGGTGGACATTGTCCTTTAAGATTACTTGAATATGTTGTTCCTATATTCTCCAATTCTGATAACCGTTAAGCTTGGGGCCCTAAGTGGGCTGTTGAACGGTGGCTCACTTTGTTTAAGTAATGGGGAAGAGGACCGAAACATGCCACAGTGAAGTAAGGCCAAGCTCATGAGCTTATTATCTCAGGTCGGAACAAGAATGGGAAGTAACAAACACATGAGCCTAGAAATGTACACTTATAAATATTTAGCAATTTCTTTCAGATGCTTCTGGACATCTCCATGTGAGCTGCATTCTTTTTGCTAACGTGTGTTGCAGTTAATATTTCCATTGCCATGGTTTTTTATCAACTCAGCTACTCAATGTGGCCTGTATTAAGTTTTTATATTTATTTTCAAATACGGCGTTCCTATCCTCAAGCTCTACTCCTCTAGTGCACTTAGAAATTACAACCTCTGTTAAGATGTCCCATTGTTATCTCCATCAGTCTGTGTCACTATGGTTTTTGCATTCTGTATATGTGGTATTTTAGCTCTCTGATTGAAAACGGTTTTTGCATCGTTGTAAACTGCATTGATGGTAAATCATTTAGCATAGCATTAAAAACATGGATGTATGGTCTCATATTGGCATTCTGTAGGCTGAAGAATTTCAAATGGAGAAAAAACTGAAGGAGCTTCAAGATGAGATCGATGTTGCTGACTCAGAGTTTCAAAGGTGTCTTGTTTGTTTCACACGTCTTCTGTGAATGAGTAATTCGAGATAACAATGTATGCTTGTTATAAACATAAAGGCCTATTCTTGTTGAGTCTTATTAATTGTCGATCTTCAGATTGAAGAAAATTGAGGATGATCTGTCAGAAAGTTTAGGGATTGCAAGGGATGAACTTAATGCGATCAAATCTGAGGTATGCAGTTGCTTTCTTAGTTCACCAAATTTGTGGGATTTTACATCGTTTTTTTCAGTTGGTTGGATTTTCACTTCATGTTGCCTTCTTCTCGATATCTTATCCTGCTTGGAAATAGGTACCAGAAATTGGGAGCTACGTATAAGCGTATTTATACCGAAAATGTACTATTTGATATAAATCTGAAACACGTTGAATTGGATGGTTTGCCAGCCACATCTAGTTTGGGAACAGGTGTTTTTTTTTGTCTTTTTGAAAAAATTCATGTCCATAACTAGTTGGAGCCTTGGACTTGGAGGACACTTAGGGGCTGTTTACTTAGAGCTTAATGGGCTTAATGGCCCAACAAACTTATTCGCACAGCTACATAGTGTTGTTTACTTATAGCTTATTCAAAAAGCCTTTGGCTTTTTCGCACAGCCAAGGAAGGGGTGTTGTCCCCGTTCAGCCACAGAAATTCCATGCCTACCCTTTTCACTTTTGAAGACATCTCCCCAAAAAACCATCCATGGATCTCTCTTCCTTCTCACATCTCGCCCACTCCTTCACTCAATCCCAACATCGACAACAGATCTCAGCCGCTGCACCAACCCATGGCTAGAAAGTCCCGACGTGCACCTCCTCTGCCACTGAACTTTCCCGTAGCTGCAAACAATTGAATCGACTTTAGCCGACCGACGGAGGAACTGCACTTTCCGGTCACTGCAAACACTCGGATCGAGTTTAGCAACTTGCATCGCCGCCGACCTGCACCTTATTATTGAAACTTAGTTCTGATTTTCGAATCGACTTTAGCCGACCGACGGAGGAACTGCACTTCCCGGTTACTGCAAACACTCGGATCGAGTTTAGCAACCTGCATCGCCGCCGACCTGCACCTTATTATTGAAACTTAGTTCTGATTAGGTAAGGTCTGCACCCCCGATCGATTTGCGAGATTGTTTGATTGGATCGAAATTGTAGGAAATTTGGATCGGTGGTTTTGGGTTTAGGGTCGATGAACAGTAGGTTTCCATTACTTGTTTTTCTTTTCATTTTTATTGGATTGGAAGTAGTATTTTTTTATATGATTAGATAATTAGATTATTATGGTTTTGATGTGAAAAACTAATTGAGGGGTAGTATAGTCATTTTCATTGTTCAGACAGTTGATTCAGGTAAAAAGGTAAACAACAACATATCTTTATCTAGACAGACAGATTTATCCACACAGACAACTTTATCCATACAGGTCTTAATGGAAAATTTGGTAAACAGCCCCTTATGCTTGCTATATGCTGAGTTCTAGAAATGTAAATGGCTATCAGTGTATTGCAGATTTGAGCTTGGGCTGTTCAAAGAATTTTGTGATTTCAACTGTTATAAATTTGCAAGTTCAAAGAATATTGAGATCTCACTTTGTTTAGTTGGCACATTGACTACTCATGAATCAATTTGTTCAAGAGTGGAGGTGAACTTAGTCCTGCTCATCATGTGTATCATGAGTTAAGATCTACTTAAGGTTTTCTCTGTTCATGAATGTTGTTGCTTTTTGGCCCATAACTATTGTTAAGGGAAATACCTTTATCCGAATAAGATCTACGTAGTTGGTTCTAATTGTAATTACTTTCTTTCTGGAGTATATATGAAGAAAATAAAAGTATGACATTATTCAATAAGTTTACTAATCATAGCAGCCATCAAACCAACCCGAAATGAAATAGGTGATTTTGACTTCGGAAGCTCCATCAAGTAGCAACAATACACCAAGCCTATTATTATAATCAGCTTTGCTTTACTTTTTCACTTGTTACTATTGCTAACTAGAAGTTCAAACTTTGTATAAATACATTCTCATCCAATGAGATTGACGTCATGTCGCTTAATGGTAGCATAGAAAAGTACATCGCTGATATGCATGTCTTGTGGGGTTTTTATTGGCCACCTTTTAACAAGGTTTCCCAACATTTTAACAAGTTCTTTGTCAAGAAAAAAAGAAATTGAAAAGGAAGAAGAGGCATATGCTTCAAAGGCTTTCTTAATCTTAGGTCTTATTATGCACTTTTTTTAGTGAACATTTATTTTTATCGTTCTATTATTTCTAGATGTCACCCCATAATTTAATTTCTTTTTGGTGTATCATCTTGAAAATGCTAACTAAAACATGCTTTGTTTTGGAAGAGTGTCCGAGGCTATGCCGAGACTAAACCCAACAAATTGTGACTGCAAGAAATCAGCCGTGATAAACTCAGTGGCCATAGCTGTTTTGTATGCCTGAAATTGAATCTTGGGCAGATGGGATGTTCCACCACATCCTCTAGGGCCTCAACCACTATCTAAAAGTGCTTTAAGTTAATTAATTTGGCTAATTGTAAGAAACTATGACAATGCCAAGTGTACATGAGTAGAGCTTTTAGAAATCTGTATAGCATAGACAATGCTTAACTTTTTGATTGCAACTGGTGTATGTGTGTATATGTTATTTTGTATAAGCTGTTTACATGGTATAAATTGGCTGATTATCCATTTTTTTCATCGAATATTTTGCATGAATTCTTGACTTGGTGCTTCATAAATCTTTTGCCATCTTATCTGTTTTTTGATAGATTTTGGCATTTTTTTTTATAGTTCTGGTTTTAATTTATTGAAATCTTTTATATGTCTAGCGCTTTCTGCCAGTTTAATTGCAAATGCATTTTCATTTTTTCTGTACCTAACTAGTTTTATCTTTTAACTTTTCCAGATTGATGATTATGCGAAGAAGATCGACTATAGTCAGCGTCGCATTCGTGAACTGCGACTGAATCAGACTAACAAGGTCTGGCAATTTTAAACTATGTGCAAATGGCATCCACCTATACTACACATATGTACTGTATGTCGAAAGGAATGAAAGGCAACAAAACTCTTTTTCTGTATGTGTAGGCACAAAGGAACTTGATTACGAGTTTTGTTGTTTTAGTAAAAAAGTTGGGATCTTTGTGCATCTACCATGCTTATGGTCGTACTTTTCAATTTAATAGCTAAAGTTATAGCTTTTGGTTTATTTCTTTTGCCACAGGTCACAGCATTTGGAGGATATAAAGTTTCCAATCTTCTACAGGCTATCGAGAGGAACCATCACAAATTCAGAAAGCCCCCCATTGGTCCTATTGGAGCACATGTGGTCAGTATTTAATAATTATCATGCTTATTCTCATCTTTTATATGTGCTTCATATGTACATGTACCTTTGACATGTGACACTAAAAATAACTGCATCCGCATTTTTCTTATGCATCAAGGTATCTATCTTTATCTTCGGTGTTTTAATTACAGGCATTAATTCATGGTGCTAAATGGGCCATTGCCGTCGAAAATGCCATTGGCAAGTTGCTTAATGCTTTCATAGTGACAAATCATAAAGATTCACTTGTATTGAGATCGTGTGCCAGAGAAGCTGGCTACAACCACCTTCAGATCATCATATATGATTTTTCAATACCAAGGTATGTATATTCATATCATAATTGTTTGAGAGTTCTTAGTATCTGACAATTAACTTGTATTGTAGGTTGCAAATTCCGAATCACATGCTTCCCCAGACAAGTCATCCTACTACGATTTCAGTAATACAATCTGACACTCCAACTGTAGTGAATGTCTTGGTTGATATGGTAATGATACCTTTTTTACTTGAAGTTTCGGCTTTTCTTCCAGCATCATGAAAATTTCCAGTCTAGTTCTTTTTTGTGCATTTGTTTACGTTGGGTAAGGTCCCCAACCCACTTCCCTATGCTATTTACTGGACAAGGATTGACAATATCTTACCTTGATACAGGCTTCTTTAGAAATGAGTTCGGATCTTATTAGGTATCATCATATGTGCTAAATATATAAACAGCCAACAAATTGACTGGTGGCAATCAACTGCATGGAAGTATGATGCACAAATTTCACATGGTAGAAAATTTGGTCAGCTGTGATTGGGTGGGAGTGTGGTGGTTTTTATGTATTAATCATGGCAATTTCTTAGAGTCGGGAAAAGTTGTATAAATTATCTTATATCCCATGCTTTTATTCTTTGTTGCTCCATACCCCAACCCAGGCTGACATTGACACACACAAGAAATAAAGGGGGAATGGAAAAAAGAAGACAAGTGGGGAATTGAGTGTATCTAAATGCTCGCAGATCATTTAATAACTATTTTGTTTCTTCCAATAAAATTGCCGTCATCCTTGGTCTAGCATCAAGGCTGCTTCTCATTTATGTGCGTGATTGATTGTTACAACCCACATATATTGAGTAACCCATATTTATACTAGTTCTTTAAACGCTGCATTGGTCAGAGTGTCATGAACACGGCTATTTTTTTCTTTTTATCTTGCTGCTCTTTCATTTTGCTTTCCTAATAATGACAATGCATGTTCTTTCATTGTCTTTTATGCAAAATTTTGCTGTGTTTTTTTTAGGGTGGAGCTGAGAGACAAGTACTTGTAAGAGACTATGATATGGGAACTGCTGTTGCTTTTGATCAAAGGATTTCAAATCTGAAGGAGGTTTACACATCAGAGGGTCATAGGATGTAAGATTAAGATATTTTATTTTTGTTTCCATTCCATCATTACCTTGTGCTGCTTTAATATCTGTTCTTCCCTTTTCTAGGTTTTCTCGTGGTTCAGCACAGACCATTCTACCTCCCAACAAGAATGCAAGGACTGGGCGTCTTTGTAGTTCCTATGATGAAGAAATTAAACAATTTGAAAGAGAGGCAATACACATGCAAGAACAGGCTCAACAAGCTCAGGGAAAGAAAAGGAGTTTCAGTGAACGGCTTCAGAATCTTCAGGATGAACTACAAACTGCAAAGGTAAGATGTTTATACTACAGATTCTGATATTTTTTGGTGCTTGGTTGGAGGGGGTGGGAAATGAAATGAGAAATCCTGAATTGTGACCTTGATGCACCAGAAACCGGGCGATGAAACATTCATCAACAAAATGCTACCCTGTCATATAATATTCTTTTGTCACAACTTCCAAGGGAGTGGTCATTTTTACCATCTTGATGGGACAGTATTGAAAATATAGCAGAAATAATTCTCGTTCACTGCTACTAAAAATAGTCCAGAGTTGTGTAAGGTTACCTTGACCCTTGTTTTCTCCTGTTGGAGTAAGGATGTCTTTCCAGTGTGGCACAATTATTTGTGGGTTCCATTCCTTGGGTATCAATACACCATATTCAGGACAAACTACAAAACAAAGAGCAACATGAGTCAAACTTTAGCACATTAAGTTGACAAAATCTTCATAAGAGCTGCAGAGGGCTCAAGTTTCATAAGTGTAACTACTAGGGCAAATTAAATTAAAGGAAAATGACAACCGAAGCTTCCATATACGAAATTGTCTGATAGATTGGGCTACTGGAGTGATATTCTGGTTGCGTCTCTGCAAAGGTTGATAAATACAGCTTTAGAACAAATTGTAAAATGGTTAAGAGCTTATTTACAGAGGTGTTAGCATAATCCAAATGATACCGGAACATAAGGATAAAGTTGCATGGGTTCAGTTTATTTGACATTCTTGATATCCCTGGTGCTTGCTGTAAAGCATATTTGGTGTTCAGTTTAGTGTATTTCACTAATATTTTTATCTTATTCCTTTTCTTTTTCTTTCTTTAGAGACGACGTATGGGTGTAGAGAAGCATATAATGTCTAAGAATCTTGTGCTACAAGATTTGAAGAAATCATATGATGCAGAAGCGACGACTTCCTCCGTGTCTAGTGTTGATGAGCTCCAGCATGAAGTTTTGGTTTGTTTTCTATGCCACCCTACTCAAGTTTTCTTCTTCTTCTTCTTCTTCTTCTTCTTCTCTCTCTTCCACTTTGTCTTTTATGTGTGTCCTTGAAATGAACCAATTTGTACAATACCCAGAAAATACAAAATGATAAAACCGAAAGTGAGATTTTGCTTGAGAAGATTCTGGAGAGAGTAAAGGAAGCCGAAGCTAAAGCAAGCGAACTTAAAGTTTCATTTGAAGAGCTATGTGGTATGCTATTTTTTATAAATTATATATATTCTCTTGGATTATTACAGACTTAAATGCTATTTTTCATCTTTTCTTTCTGCCCTTTTCTCGTACAGAATCAGCAAAAGCAGACATCAACGCTTTAGAAGAAGCCACGAGCCAGCTGACTCAGATCGAAGAGGATCTGCGTTCTGCAGAAGCGGTAATTCTTCTCGTCTTTTCTGTTGTTTGTATGTAGCTACTAAATTAACAGCCAACTTCATATATAGGAAAAACGTCATTATGAAGTACTTATGGAGCAGAGAGTCCATCAGAGGATTGAGGGTGCAAAACAGCAATTTAAGGATTTGGAAAAAGAGCGAAAGGTGTGTACCCAGAAATGCAAAGAAATAAGTAGTTGAAATTATCGATCTCGAGACCTCAACCACATAAGCGCACAAACTCTATTGTTCTTTTGGGAGTTTGTTTGTTTGTTTGTGCATGTGTGTTTTATAATCAAGGTGGTCGGTCTTAAAGTGATGTGATTTTGGAAATGCAGGTAAGTTATGAAAAGGCTTCTATCATATGTCCTGAGAGTGAGATTGAAGCCTTGGGAGGATGTGGTGAAGCCAGCTCCGAGCAAATACAAGCCCACCTTAAAAGGCTAAAAATGCGACTTCAGCAAGAAAGCCAGAGGTAATACTAATGGTGCTTACTTAATATTTGTTTTTTTTTTCAGTTTAATGTAGAATGAATGGTTCCTTTCCTCCTCGTATGCAGGCACCAGGAATCTATTGATGAACTTCGGATGTTGTATGATGAGAAAGAGCGCAAGATTAAGAAACAACAGCAAACTTACAAAGCTTTTAGAGAGAAACTTTCTGTAAGTTGCTATTTCCCTTTAAAGTTTTTGGTGGTTCAAGTAACATCATTTCTTTCCTTGTTATTAATTAATTAATTATGTTTCAGACAATTCATATGGCTCTTGACAAGCGCTGGAGCAAATTTCAGCGCAACGCAACTCTTCTGAAGCGACAGCTCACGTGGCAGTATGCTTTTGCTGTTTTGTTTCCTTCAATTATTATATTATACAGCTAGGTAGCTAGTGACATATTAATAATATGGTGTGGTAGGTTTAACGGGCATCTGCGCAAAAAGGGGATTAGTGGACACATCAAAGTTAGTTATGAGGAGCAGAAGCTTTCGATCGAGGTAAATAACAACTAGTAAATGTACAAGGAGATAGTAGTAATGAAATGAAATGAAATGATGATGATGATTTATATTGTTGTTCAGGTCAAAATGCCTCAAGATTCTTCCACAACCAATGTACGAGATACAAGAGGGCTGTCAGGTAAGTATATATGTTTTTATTTCAGTATTTTTGTTTGTTTGTTGGATAAGTTATAAATTAGAGTTTTACAAGTGTAGGTGGAGAGCGATCATTTTCAACCCTATGCTTTGCACTGGCTCTTCATGAGATGACAGAAGCTCCATTTCGAGCTATGGATGAGTTTGATGTGTTTATGGTAACTTTATTATTTATTTGCTACTATTCTTGTTTTTCTATCTATAGTAGTAATTATTAATATTATTTGGTTTGCAGGATGCTGTTAGCCGGAAAATTAGCTTGGACACAATTGTGGATTTTGGTCTGGCACAAGGTTCACAGTGGATATTTATTACACCTCATGATATAAGGCAAGCTATTCCTTCCTTAATTGGATATTCATTATTAGTTATTAATGAAGGTGATCAATGAAAAAAAGCCTTGGTTGTGAATTTTGCAGCATGGTAAAACATGATGAAAGGATTAAGAAGCAACAAATGGCGGCTCCTAGGTCATAACAACACAACCTCTACTTTGCTTGCTTGCTTGCTTCTCTTGAAGTTTGAATTTATCTTTTTTGTTGGAAAAATGTAAATTTAAGTTTTTTATTTTCTTTTATCAACGTCTTTTACTTTCTTTCATTGTATGGTAGTTAGCATAACATGAAAACGTTTTCATTGAAGTGAGGCCTAGTTTATGTCAGTTATGTCAACTAGGTTACTTTTTTATTCAATGGTAAGTATTTAAGTAGTAAATAAGCCTTTTACCTATTACTTTTATCTTTTGATGCTTATCTGTTATATTAACTTTAATGGTAAAATGATAAAATCATCATGTATTAATTGTATATACAAAAGTGCTTCTATCTTTCTTTTTGGATAAAGCTATCACACTTGAACTACAGGAGACCTGGAGTTACTAGTTGTGCGTCGTGAATCTCTCCATTTTGTACTTATTTCTGCCACCACAAGTCTCGTAAGAAACAAGGCCGCTACAAAAGCCGCCGCCATAAGCATGTCGAAAACTGCAGTCCAGCTGTGGGTTGAAATGTAACCTGTAAGCAATGGCCCTATTGCAGCACCGATGGATCCTGTTCCATCGATGATAGCTGTCACTGTTGCCAGGGCTCGAGAATTCCCTCTCAGGGATCGGTGGGTCCCTAGGTCAGTCGAGACGGCCGTTGTTATCAGAGCATATGGCCCATTCACAAACATGCCCGTAACTAACATCAACACCACATTTATGGTCACAGATATGTGGCCGTAGTTTCTGTACAGATATAGAGCTGGAATAGCACAGTACATGAAGGTTGCCGCTGTGATGGCCCTAGCATTTAGTCTATCGGAAATGTGACCGGCTAGGATTCCTCCCACCACACCCCCTACGTCGAACAATGTCGATAGATTACCAGCAGCCTCATTAGATAAGTATTTGTCATCTATGGCTGAAAAAACATCATCATCACACACAGTACCTATTAGTTAGTTATCCAAGTTGAAAAGATAACTAACTATTAAACTGAGAAAAGATCAAAAACAAGTTAAAGTTAACCTACCTGTGTGGCTAATGTAAAAAGGGAGCCAATACAGAAATGTATAAGCAACCAACTTGGCAAAAAAGAGGCAGAAAGCATATGGGGCAACCCCAGGTATTTTCCATGCTTCCATAAACCCTACTGCTGCTGATTCATTCTTGCTGCTGTTCAATAATAGAGGTTTGGTTTTGGTGGTGATCTTTTTATCTTCTTCATCTCTATTAAGTAGTACTCCTACTGATTCAGGATCAACAGGTAGCAACAAGAAGACCACCAATCCAACCAAGATAATCACCAAACCAGGAACCAGCATAGACCAACCCCATCCATACTTCAAGAAATAGGAAGCCATCAAAGAACCAGAGATGTTCCCAATGGATGTGTGAGCATTCCAGATACCCATTATGAGACCTCTTTTGCTCGTCTTTCCAAACCAATTCCCAACAACCGCAACCACACAAGGCCATCCTGTGGATTGAAATAACCCAGCCACCATTTGAAGTATCAAGTAATAGTACAAGGTATGGATGTTAAGCCAGTACCCAACTCCGAACAATGAAGTCAACACACCGGTTCCCACCATTCCTATCGTCAAGAATATCCTTAGGTTCATTCTGTCTCCTATGTGGCCAGAGAAGAACATGCCGATTGCATATACAAAGAGGAAGGCCAAGTCCAGATCTCCAAGCAATTCTGTCCCATTTACACCGTTAAATGGAGCCCAACCGCCGCTTCCTCCTAGGAACCATGACGGAAGTCTAGTTTGCAATAATAATAATAGTGAATTAAGGGTGGTAGTGGTAGTAGTAGTGTGGTGATCTTGTGGAGGATCCAGTGAGGTTTTGATGATGCTGGTGGTTTTTCGAGTAGCATGGTAGCAGCTGTATGCTAAGAATGTGACGATTAGGACTATGGCTTGGTGGGTTTTAAATGAGAGGTTTGATTTCTTGGCATATTCTAAGAATTGGATTCCTAGAGGTTTGCCATTTGCTTCTTTTTCTATGAGATCTGCCTCTGCCATGGTAGCTAGCTTTTTTTCTGTAATAATAGGAGGAAACACGAGAATGTATTAATTAATGAATTTTCTCATGTTATAAATTAATTAGACAGACATAAATAAATAAATCCATTTATGAGGTGCAAGACAAGTAAAGTTGGTGTAATAAAATCACACCAACCAGATTTTATCTACTGTTGAATGATACATTCGGTTAATTCAAACCTTCATTTTGGGTTTTGGTAGATACGGAAATTATAAAAAATGAAAACAACCATAAATGATAAAAGTCGAATAAAGTTAACATAAAGGCATTAAACATTAATTGTTTGTTATTTCCTCTAATAAAATGTGTGGAATAGTCTAAAAACAGAAATTAAAAGCTTAGAACGAAAATCAAAAGCTATAATTTTAACACTGATACATAATATCAAAATAGATTGAATTTAAGGAAATTGGCATGGCATGGGGGATGCTCTCTTCTCTTAAAGAAGGAAGTGAAGAAGAATTGGAGTATGACAAATCTTTTAATAAACTCACTCACTCAGTCATACCTAAATATTGGTGGCTTCTTCTCTCCCTCCACTCTTTTCTCTCTTTGCCTTACCCTGTTTTGTGTTTTGGGTGCTCTATTTTTATAGCCACCCCAACTTCTTAATCACTACACATGATGTCCTATTACGGTAATACCCTTTTCTTGTACCTTTGCAACTACAACTTTGTTAAGCGGTTTCATTGTTTCATATTTGGTTGGTTTTTGAATTCCACTTCTTATGAACCAAATTGATCCTTTTAGCCTTATTTCAAACCTCCCTAACACAAATTTTCGGCTCAACCACCAAGGTTTTTGGCGTTATGTGTCTATGGATGATCACTTGTGATGACTCCAAGTATTTGTGGTTGTCTGAAGGATTAGTCAATGTGCATAAGCTGATTCAGAAATCCATAAGTACCAAAATAAAAAGGTGTTCGACTCCAACTTTTTTTTTTATTATTAAGCTTACTAGTTGAGTTCAGCGATATCAAGCCAAGTTATTGCAAAGTTTTTCTAGACTTCCTGTTAGTCATTACCATGGAATTGTATACGGTTGTTTAGTTTACTAGTTAACACTAATTTGGCAATTATGTGCAAAAAAATTCTTATAACTGAATCTCCTTTTTTAAATAATGAGCTATGAAAATGAAACCCAACATTAAGGGCCGTTTAATACCAATAAGTGTTTATCGAGTCAACCTACCTTATTTGATGAACATAACCAGGAGAATTTTATTCTATAAGAGCTATAACATACATCAAAACAGATAACTTCACCAAAAAAAAAACTAAACTTTCATAGTTTGGACAATTAAATCTTTGAGTAAATTTGGAATAAATAAATTGGTAAACTCCTAAATGAAATAATATACCATTATCCTTCCATGTGAGATTGTTATTTTGAATTTAAAAAATAATTAACTTGTTTTATGATGTGATTTGAATCTAAAAAACAAACACCAAATGTCATATAATCAATTCATTTTATTGGTTTATTGTACTCATACAAATCTATCGATATATAAAGGTCTCTTCCTTTAAAAAAGTATGTGGTAGATTCTTGTTTTTAGGGGCTTCACAAATCATATCCATAAGTCTATAATTGAATTCTATGAATTTAAACTAAGTATTTGATATTATTCATGGATAAAAATTAATGTGATTGATTGAAGGAAGTTTCAGCCACATCTCTTGGTCTAGCTTGTTCTCTGATCAACTTGTGACATATTGATATAAAACATACCAATCATCATTTCTAAAACAATTAGATGTAAAATAATACATCAGATTACAAGTTACAATATCTTCAATATATATGTTGCCAACATACGCCTCACACATCATTTGGGGTTTTTTCCGGTTTAATGGATTGAATTATAACTTGTTATTGATTTTGTTTTTGTCCATATGCTATATATGCAATGATACATATGTTTTGTCGTGAAGTAGTCCCTTTGTTACTAAAGTAGGAAGGAAGCTTCGTAGTAGATTTCCATGTCTTGGTTTTATCTCCTTAATTACGAGTCACACTTGAACACCATATATGCATCTACAAATAATGTATCATTGTGTTTTCTTTTTATTGTTGACAAAATTCATGTCAATAGAATATAATATAAATTCATGTTAGTCGATCATCATCTGTTTTAAAAATACATATATATGATATATGTGTGTGTGTAATAATATTGAGTGAAGTTGCTTCGCAGCTTCCGTATGTTGGTTGTATTCCCTTTTTAGTTTTACACCCGCCATGTCCTATTCATATCTATCTATCTATCCATTGCTTCCTCCTCATATATATTGTACTTATATTGATATCAACCTCTTTTGTTTGGTTGTGAAGCTACATACCAATTTATTCATTCCTATAATCATGTAATTCTATTTCTCAAGTCAGAACTCATATTTAATTTGAAAAACATATGGCACCATACATGGAATAAATTCCAACACCAACATCAACAAACTTGGATTAAACTGGGTTACACCCCCAAGCCCAATCAAAAACTGTGGGCTGGTTCTAGTAGGACAACGGCGGATTAGTGAGCTGACCGTGGATGCCCAATACCGTTGACAAGGCGTGCATGCATGTGTGTGTTTGTGGCAGTCATTCATTGATTCGATACCGCTATGCCTTCCAATTGTTTTTTAACAAAATACAACTAGTAAACTACATTTTTTGGATCTCATTCATTATTCACATTATTGAATGATATTAAACGTGATATCATGGTAGGATGCATGGTTGGAAATCGTTTCGGATCGACATGAAAAATAAAGAAATCAAACAATCAAAAAATGAATACATACATACATAGACACATACATACACACACACACACACATATATAGTCCAAATCGTTTGTTAACCAAAGAATTTGTCTTAACTGTGTGAACTTAATTCAGTCAATCAGATGCATTTTTTCTGGTTTGTTTTGCGTAGGCGGTTACAAATGTTCGGACGATTTTTTTAATTTTAGAACTTCTTTTTTCGACGGCAGTACAAAAAGTCTTTGTCATATACGTGTTTTCAGAGTGTTTTATTAATAAGTATAGTCATGATTTTTTCCATGAATTTGTTTATTCATCATATAAATAGCAGTTCTGTCTATCGGTATGTATGGTCTTGGATTATCAATAATGATTTTTCTTTAGAATTTGGATACTTGATTGATCCACTTCATTTCTATTTCTCGTTGGGGCAGGGATATAACTCAATAGTAGAGTAGTGGTATTTCTTTAGGATCTACTCCAACGTTTAAAAATTGGTTAATCGGTAAAGATACATGTACTTGATACCCCACCCAAGAGAGAGGCCCAAGTCTTAGTAGACCCGCTAAATGGCCTGGTTATATTAGGAATCTTTTAGATAAACCTCTTAATGAGTCAGAAGACCTAGTATACTGAGGTGTGTAATTTGATGGAAATTCTAATTTTAGAGATTTGAAATGAGAAACTGTCATCCCATTTAATCCAATCGGGATGCCCCCTTTACGTGACGTAAGTGAGATACTAAGGAAGAGCTAGAATTCCAACATTATTATGGGCCAGAATTCTATCATTATTATGGGCCTAAGGGATGGTCTTGGGTAGACCGTCAAAGTAATAAATTTGGATTAGGAACTGGATCTATACTTTAAGCAAATCACAAGGACCAATAGTGTGATTTGCTCAAAAAGGTTCAAAACTACAGAGTGCAAAAAGGTTCATCAGTTAGTTTTTGGCTGGCCCTGCCGGAGAAGGAGAAGATGATGATAGATCTGGGATCGTTCTCCGACGAGAAATTCGACGCTAAGAAATGGATAAACAATGGTTGCCAGTCACGGCATCCTCAAGATCCATTAGACAAGCACCTTGTGGATCTCGAGATGAAGCTGCAGATGGTCTCCGAAGAGATCGCTGCATCGCTCGAGGAACAGAGCTCCGCCGCCATCCTCCGTGTCCCTCGCGCCACCCGTGACGTCATCCGCCTCCGCGACGATGCTCTCTCCTTACGTCAATCCGTCGCATCGATCCTCCAAAACCTAAAAAAGGTACTAATAATCTCTCACTGCTCATATTCAATCGCAATTGTTTAATTGTTGTTAGCCTTAACAATTATCAGATGATTAGCCTAATTGTACATGATAGATAGTGTAACTAGTTGAATCATATAATAAATGAGCTAGTGCTACAATACTGACAAGTGAATGAGGATATTGATAATGTGTTGCAACCCTAAACCTGCACAAGTAATGTGGAAGTTCAATGTTAGATCTAGCAATATTGCATCGCTATCAGCATAATTATCTTTTTGTATCTATAGGCCGAGGGTTCATCCGCTGAATCAATAGCTACCCTTGCTAAAGTTGATACGGTCAAGCGGAGAATGGAAGCTGCCTATGAAACACTTCAGGTAGAACAAATATACTTGTAATGCATCAGCTTCGTTTACGTGTGCTTTGGTTTATTATATGTCATTGTATCTCGTAAACATCTTGGATTTTCTTATGTATAGGATGCTGCTGGCCTGACTCAGTTAAGCTCCACCGTGGAGGATGTTTTTGCCAGTAACGATCTTCCTCGAGCGGCAGAGACCTTGGCCAACATGAGGCATTGTTTGTCTGCTGTTGGGGAGGTAAATATCAACCAACCGCATATGTATCCTTTTGTAAAAGAGGTCCGGATATTTATTAAATGGTTTGTCCACTCCACCCCTTCCCTTTCAGGTGGCTGAGTTTGCCAATATTAGAAAGCAGCTTGAAGTCTTAGAGGACAGACTGGACTCGATGGTTCAACCTCGTCTAACAGATGCAATAACCAATCGCAAGGTGAAGTATCTATAACAGAGTGCCTATAAGTGTCGCTTGTACAACTTGAAAATTTTGCTATAAATGCTATTGTTTTTTCTCTGTTTAGGTTAATGTTGCCCAAGATTTGCGGGAAATCCTCATTCGGATTGGAAGATACAAGTCCTTGGAATCTCATTATACCAAAGTTCATTTAAAACCTATAAGGAAGCTATGGGAGGATTATGAATTAAAGCAACAGCGTACTAAGACGGGAAACGAAAGGAATCAGGTTGAGAGTATTTCTAGTGCCCATGATTATCAATCAAGTTTGCCTACAGTTTCATTTCCCAGTTGGCTGCCAAGTTTCTATGATGAGTTATTACTTTATCTTGAACAAGAATGGAAATGGTAAGCATTATGTCCTTCATTTCTGATTTCAGTAGGCTATTAGTTTGTATAGGAAAAGCCTTATAGAACATGGTTGTCAGTCATATATGGTGGACTTGTAACCCTTTCGGCCTTTCCTATGTGCCATTGTCTTGTTCCTCCACAAAAAAGTATGTTCTAGACGTATATGATTCTTTCCTTTTTAAATTTTACAAATGTTCCCTTCTTTTAACTTCTCTCGGAAGATATTAGATCCAAATAAGCCCTAGAAAGTATTATTACTCTGTATGGAATGGATCCCAGGAATCAAATAGTTCTCAAATAGCAACATGACAGCCTCAGTTGTGAACTGTTGATGAATCATATCCAATCTTAAAATAAATCCATGACAAAGTACTGATCCCAGTGATCTGTAACTGGGCTGTAATGCTGATTGCTGAGCTATGAAAATATGATTCTTCCAACATTGTAAGCAGATTACTCTTTTCCAATCATTTCTACTTGTGCATAGCGCACTTGCTATCATATTTCTCCCTACCAAATAACCCACATTAAGTGAAGGGTTTCTCCTTAATGACGGAGATACAAGATTTTATATTCATGTATAGCTATGAGTATATTTTGCAATTCTTGTGAAGTATATGAGTGTACTGTATATGTAGGCATAGGTAGAGAGTTTGGAAGTTTGGGCTTACTTTTTGTTTCTTTCTAGTGAGACAATCTTATATGAATGATGAACAATTTTATCTTATCTTGGCTTTTTTATCTTATTGTCCAGCATATGCCAAGCCTTGTTTCAATGTATATGTCTATTTGCTTACTTAAGTTTTTTAATGGAGGTTTAACAGCAGGAATATCATGGTGTTTAGTTTATACATATCTAATTTATTTCGTTGAATGCAGAAAGTTGGTAAGAGTTGTATCTATTTGTAATTGAAGGCTTGTGTTATTTGTATTTAACAAGCTGTTAAACACATATACCAGGGAAAATAAGTTAATCCAAGCATCCCCAAGCCAAAGTATATCTGTCTCTGCCTCTGTTTATCCCATTGCCAAGTACAATGATCTAAGGGGACCATCATGGTCTTGTGAACTTGTGCAACAATTCAGTCGTCCAATGACCGTAGTGAGAAAGAGACCTGGATATAAGGGGAATTCATTATAAATGCTTATTTAAACCTCTGAATCTGATCTGTCTTAGGGTTGGATCATATTTAAAAAACGTTAAGTCATAATACGAGTATAAATTCTTGTATGAAGTAGATTTAACCTTGTATGCTGGTTGGTTTTCAGTTTAATCATATGGAAACGTAAGATGCATTATGTGAATGATAAAGATTCTCACGACTGTATAAATAAAGGATGAGAACCTTACTTTATGCTATGCCACTCGTTTACCCTAAGCTGGCTCATCATTTTTGTTTAATGGAGGTAGTTGACGAGTACTCAAAGAGCGATGTACATTCTGCAGTCAATATTTTCTAGCTATATGGTGTTGTTCATGTAGTGCAGAAGGAATAACTACCCAACAAAATTATGAACTGGCATTACTTACGGGAATAGGATCCTACATTAACGAATGTTTATATGGTTAATAAGGGCCATATTTTAACAGTGTGGTATGTGCGCTGACCTAACCCAGTTGGATTGTCATTTAAATGACTTATTAGATTACATTTTTTTCAGGTCTATGCTTGCTTTTCCAGAAGATTACAAGACTCTTGTCCCAAACCTATTAATCGAAGCAATGGTGGCCGTGGGTGCCAGCTTTGTTTCCCGCATCAATCTTGCAACTGGAGATGTAGTTCCTGAAACCAAAGCATTAGCTAAAGGTTGCTATCTGAAAGACTGAAACTCCATTGGGATTCACTATTTCACTTCTTGAATCACAGTTTGTTTGTATTTGAGGTATCCTAAATGATATAGTGGTAATGAAGAGGTCACCAAGAACACATGTAGTGCCCATGGGGTGGACCAACAGAGAGCATGTGTGAGGGAAGACCTCTTCCTTAAAGACTGTTCATCTTGTGGCATGCCTCAAAGACTATTTTCACTCTCTGTGCCCCATAATAGTTGCACCTTTGCGATTTGGTAAAATCTAAGCATAAATACGATAACTGCTTCCAAGTGGTCACTATGAAATCTTTGTGTTGTTCATTTTGTTCCATGGAATTTTCTTTAAAATGAAAGCTGAGAGCAAGTTTTACACTCCTTACACTCTATTAGATAAATGATGGAAGGTTATTTTAGACATTTATCTAATAGTCAAAGACTTCTATCAATGTGTCTAAGGTCAGTTTTGCAAGTTTCATAGGATAGGGACTAATATCTATTTCCCTCAAAGAGTCTGCTTTGAACTTTTGTTCAATTGACCATTTTATCCCTATATTAATATGAATCAATTTGTTTTTGAAAACCACACTAATTGTTGTTGATAGATAATGTTGCAAGTTTTCCTGTAGTTGCCTGCTTTTTTCTCTTTTGCTTCTAAGGACTGTACGAAAATAAGAAAAAATGATTGTCATAGGGCATGCTGTAATTTTGTATAAACCATTTCTAATACTTGCTTTGAAAGATCCAGGACATTTGTTTCTCTTTCTTCTAGTTCTAATCTTAAGGGTGATACCTTGTTAATACATCAAGAACGGTCCACATCTATCCCTCTGCCACTGGAGTTTTGGATGTTACTTTTATATTATGCCATGCCTGACACACGTGTCACATATAATCATGCAATATGCCAATTTTCAGTGTTCAGTAAAGTGTGCTTCAAAAATCACAACATTAGCTACCATGTTATGATTTCAGGTGTCTTAGATATCTTATCTGGGGATATGCCAAAAGGTGTCAAAGTGCAGACTAAGCATTTGGATGCGTTAATTGATCTACACAATATGACCAGCAGTTTTGCAAGAAACATTCAACACCTATTTGGAGAATCTGATCTTAATGTATTGAGGGACACTCTTAAGGCAATCTACCTCCCTTATGAATCATACAAGCAAAGGTTTGTAATTTTGGAATTCTTGTTCCTTACCTTGCTTTTATCACCTTAGAAAATAAAGTAAATCTTGGGATCTAAAATTAATTGATGCTACTTTTGCAATGATTGCTATGTACGAAATTAACTTTAAAATAAAAAAACACATGCATAAAAGGAAAAGTTGTGATGCTTGTGGGAAGAGTAAAGTCTTAATTCTTCTATGACAGAGAGAATAGTAAAGTTGCTTATTTGATCTGTGTTGTAGGTATGGGCAAATGGAGCGTGTTACGCTCTCAGCTGAGATTGCAGGCATTGACCTGAGAGGAGCTGTCACTCGTGGTGTTGGAGCACAGGGGATTGAACTCAGTGAGACTGTAAGAAGGATGGAGGAATCAGTGCCACAAGTGATTGTACTTCTTGAAGCATCTGTAGACAGGTGCGTCAGCTTTACTGGTGGCTCAGAAGCTGATGAACTCGTTCTTGCCCTTGATGATGTAATGTTACAATTCATTTCAACCCTGCAAGATATCCTTAAAACACTGAGAACTGTATGTGGGGTGGATGTTGCTCCTGATGGTGTGGGTTCAAAGAAGGAAATAGGATCAGAGAAAGGCCGCAAATTCGAGCTGTCAAGTGAGGAAGAGTGGTCTTATGTTCAGAGTGCATTGCAAATACTCACAGTTGCAGATTGTTTGTCGAGTAGATCTGCAGTTTTTGAAGCTTCCTTGAGAGCTACACTTGCTAGATTGAACACAAACTTGTCTTCTGCTGTATTTGGTTCTAGTATCGACCCAAACTCGTCACATGAGACAATTGATGGAACTGGAGATTCATCTATGCTCGGAAGGGCTGCCTTGGACATGGCAGCGTTAAGGCTCTTTGATGCTCCAGAGAAAGCGCGCAAGCTTTTTAATCTGTTGGAGCAGGTACTTTATTATCATAAACAATATTTCTCACTTTGATGTCAAAGTTCCCATTTAAATCTATATTGACTAAAAATAACATGCTTGTTTTGATTAGTCAAAAGATCCACGGTTCCATGCACTTCCAGTTGCATCTCAGAGAGTTTCGGCATTTGTAGATACAGTAAATGAGCTTGTTTACGATGTCCTTATATCTAAAGTAAGAAAGCAGTTCAATGGCATTTCCAATTTACCCATCTGGTCTGCGGTGGAAGAACAAAGTGGTTTTCACCTCCCAAGCTTTAGTGCATATGCTCAATCGTATGTCACAACTGTGGGTGAATACCTTCTGACTTTACCCCAGCAGTTGGAGCCACTAGCTGAGAGCATTTCTAACAATGATACCAATGCTGAGGAGGCCCAGTTCTTTGCAACAGAATGGATGTTTAAGGTATTTATTTCCTCTCCTGCTGAATTCTATATTCCAAAATAATTGCAAAAGTGGAGCAGAAGGCACACATGTATTTGAGTTGTGAAATAATTGTTGTAGGTTGCGGAAGGGGCTGCAGGTCTGTTTATGGAGCAACTGCGAGGGATCCAGTATATCACAGATCGCGGAGCACAACAGCTGTCGGTAGACATTGAATACTTGAGCAATGTGCTGTCAGCGCTGTCAATGCCAATCCCTCCTATCCTGGCTACATTCCACACTTGCCTATCAACCCCAAAAGATCAGCTTAAAGATGTCATAAAAAACGATTCTGAAAGCCTTGATCTCCCCACAGCCAACCTTGTTTGCAAGATGCGACGTGTAAACCTGGAATGAAAGGAGATATATATATATATATATATGTATGTACGGTATAAGAGATTTAAACACATCTACCCACCTACCTCAATCTGCTCGAGTTACAAACGTAAGGTTTTAGTCAATTCTGCTACATCCCCATCGTAAAACACCAACTTTTGCACCAGGCATTCAGGTGCAATCGTTTCCAATATGTTACATTGTTTTTACTTCAAAAGAGAATATATTTTGATTACATAGTTTTTAATATCACCCTTTTATCTATTAACTCCCAAGGTATAATTGTGTCCACAACCACCAACATAAAAGCATCGTCTTTATAAGATTAGCACGATAATGCATGACTTACCTAGTAATGTGCTTATCGGGTTAATTAACTTACCCGGTGATAGGGAAGTTAAAGGATCGAGAGTATTATCCGGTAAGTGAGAGTTGTGACTCGTACCCACTAAACACTTGTTATCAATCTATTTTGAGAGTCGAGAATGTTACTCGATAAGGTAAATGAAAGGTGGTGACTCTTACAAGTACTTATTTGCTAACCCCACTATTTGGTGAGTCAACAGGGAACATACAACTTGGAGTATCACAATAGAGGTACTTCTTAAAAAATAAAAAAAACCTTAGAGCTTTTATAAGAACCTTTATTGTGGGCTTGTGGCCTTGGTTTTTCTTCAAGTCACAACTTTTTAAATAACAAGTTAACTTTCAAGACAAATGATCTCCTATTATGAAGTTCATTAAAACCCCACCAAACATCTCATTTCACAATTCATAAAACCCAATTTATGAACAAAACGAAAAACAAATCAAATCCAAACCAAGATTATTTTATATTCCGAATCAAATAAAATCCTAAGAGAGTTATAAATGGCATTTTTCTAATTTAGGCCACATAATGCAAGACATGTCATCCTAACAACACCATGTAAGCAAGACAACCAATTTGAAAGGTAACAAGTTTATCCATTGATATAATGATTAGATTTTTTGAAGTAGCACCTTCATCGCCATCCCAATTTGATCACTATTGCCTCTACGCCACCGCTATCATTGTTGCCTCAATCGCTACCACCACTTTCACCAACACAACCATTATTGTTACACATTGCTGACTTTAGCCGCCACCATCACCAACGACACTCCCCGCCACCACTATCGCCACCAATGTCACCTCCAATAGTGTCACTATTGCCGCCACCACTATCATCATTGTCATTGTTGTGGCACTGCCACTATCAATACCACTGTCGTTGTTGTCGTTGCCACTACCAGTTATTATTAAACTTTTATCATGATACAATATTTATACTTTAAGCAATAACATACCCGAACATCAACAAGACGTATTTTGTAAATTATCATTATTTTATTACAAATCTAAAGTTGTATTAGGTGAATCGGACAAAGACATTCCATTCAAATTCTTACCACCTAAACACATGATTAAATCACATTTAGATTCTAATTCAATATATTTCATTATGTGAACCAAATCGACACCTTGACTTGTTGAAATGTTTTGGATAAAAGCACGAATATATTATAAAATGATACCAAAAGTTTGTTTTTAAAATGGACTAATCAAATATAAAATAGATATTTTATGTCTTCTTTCTTTATTTTTTAGTCATAAGAGTTATGTAATCAAATACAAGAAAACAAGTATATATATGCCAAACGGCTTGTAGCCAGCGGCATTTGAAGTGGTGTTTAGGTGTTTCCTTTTTTTGTGGTCGTGAACTTGAGTTTCGTCGTAAACAGTAGGATAGATTTAAGAGTAGATTAGTTGGGTGCTTGCGTTTTCTGTCATTAAAAAAAAAGTATACATGTATTTTTTGTATGATAATAAATACTCAAAGGAAAGGAAGGGAAGGGTGGTCGTGTTTTACGCCTCGTCCTCCCTGTGCTTGGCTTTGGCAGCATATTATTATTATCATTATTTTTATTGAGAGTGACGATGAAACCCTAGCGAGCTACCTACACACACAAATTCCAAATTAAACCTCTTCCCCCTTTCATCCATCCAATCCTATTCCTACTTGGATCTTCGATTCAAACATTAACATAATAATAATTAGGTTTTTGCAATCTCACCCATGGACGCCCAAAGAGCCTTGTTAGATGAGCTTATGGGTTCAGGTTTCTCTTTTTTTATCATATCCTATCCTATTCCTATCCGATGTTTATGTTTCGGTTTCTTAATTAAGCTCAACTGATATTTCCATACCCTAATTGTATAGATTGCCTTATGTTTCCTTGGTGGTGTGTGTGTGTGTGTGTGTTTTTTCAGCTCGCAACTTGACCGAAGAAGAGAGAAGGGGACACAAAGAGATCACCTGGGATGATAAGGAAGTTTGTGGCTTCTACATGGTCAAATTCTGCCCTCACGATCTCTTTGTCAACACCCGAAGTGATCTTGGTTGGTTTACTCTTATTACTTACTTAACTTGCCCAATTATTGCTCTTTTAAGCTTCAAAAGCTTTTTTCACACAATAACAAAAAGATATCTTTGATAAAGCTAGGCTCAACCTTGAAATTGGGATTAACCTTTTGCAAGATTTGACTTTTTGCATTGTTTCTTATGTCAGGTCCATGCCCTAAAATCCATGATCCAAAGTTGAAAGAAAGGTAACAAATGGACTTTGAAATTTGTGATACAAATTGTATATGTCAAGTAAGGTTTATTTCATAACTGCCTTAGGTGTTATCCTTCATGAACTGCTTCATTATCAATGATAGAGAGCTTATAAAGATGTTAATCCATGTTTTTTTTGAATTTAATTGTGCTTTATGCATATAACTGCGCAAAACACTATTTTTTCATCCTTTTTTCTTCTTTTCTAACTTGCTTTGGAAGTATGGTATAGCATGGAACTTAAATTTGAGCACAGGATTATATGGTATTCAGAAGACTCATTTTATCTTCTACCTTTTAAGTTGATTGGTTTGTTGGAATGGAGTGAACCACAGGATTTTGGTTCAATTTATAGATTATTACATTTGTTTCATAGACTCATTAGTATTTTTAATATATAAATATAAGTATCATCCAGCTATAGGGTCCAAACTGGGTCTGCTTGGAGTACTTCACTGGGTCGATCGAACCCAGTCAGCTAACTTGCTTTAAAAATGAAATCTTATCTATTATCTTTTTGTGATGTACCAACCATAGATGGTTTTCTTGGTCCTAAATATAGGTGTTAATACTTCCACTGATTTAAAGAGAGAGTATGACAAGAGGACTTAGTTCAGAACTACTCTCATTAAGTTAAAGGAAAAAAGAACTGCTCCTTAATACTTTCATTAAGGAGCAGAGAGATGAAGCCACTGACACAACTATCAGTAATCTCAATGACGGTAGAAACTAGAAAGCGAAAGAGAGAGAGACAATGGAGTGGGGATTCTTCTATCAATTGCAGCAATGATGAATTATCTAGTGGTGTGAATCGTTACCTAGAGTCTTTGACCTCATCAATAGAACTATTCTCCAAGTTACCAACCAAAAGAATTACTTTAAGTACCCATGTATTTGTATATAGGTTTGTTAAAATTTCCCCTAATAAGTTAAAGGAAAAAGAAGTCCATTGCAGACGAAGTTCTGATGAGAGATTATTGTGTGTTGCACAAATAAAGTAAAATACTTTATGTGAATCTTTGCACACATGCACAAATGTATTGAAAGTTGAGTACCCATCTTATTCGAGGGCTCTAATCAAGAGATCGTCAGTACCATGACTCCATAGCATGTATACTACCAATTGAGCTACATCTATCATCTATGTAAATGTATTGACGTTTGTCGTAAATTATATTTCCACGGTATCTTACATATTAAATTACGAATGGGGAGACTTAAGGTTCTTTATATGATAGAATGGAGTGGTTCTATGCGACTATGCCCTGAGGATCTTTCTTATTTTCTTAGCATTAATTCGTTCGATGTTCTTGAAAATACAATGTAAGTTACTTAATGGTCTGATACATATGGCTGGCAAGAAAGTCACGTGGATATCCTGCATTGGCGTATTGCTCAGCAGAGATGATGTTATGCTTCTCTAAATATGTAGTTTAGTTTCCAAGGTTTTTTGTGAAGGTTAGGGCAATCATCTTTGGAAATTGTAGTCAATCATCATTGATTTGGCATCTAATTGTACCTTTTAATCTTGTCTATCACAAGGATCTTTATTTTGATATATATATATATATATATATTAATTCAAAATTTCAAATGGTGCTCTCTGTATAAATTTTCACCCATCATAATTTTTAACTGTATTTGGTAGGCATGGATATTATGTACTCGGATATTAGGTGACATTAATAGCTTGAGAGAGAACCTTAGAGTTCATACTGTTCCACAGATATTAATCTTCATATTTATATAAGTTTTAAGGGGACTATTTGGTATATTAAAATTGTTTCTTTTACTTCTTGTTTTCTTTTTAATCTGGGGTTCCCCTGAAGCCAAATAAAACTTCTTGCAGTGTGATTAAAATTTCACATTAGAATGCTTTGAACTTGTTCTGGCAACTGTTTTGTGTAAAGCTAATTCTTGCCAGACTCTGATAAGATAAGACCCATCGCCATCATAATACAGATGCTGTGTTTGTCCTGGAATTTTCTTTATATGCTTGGACTTTAAGTGATGCTGGTTTATGTGCTATTTATTTTATATCATTATACTTGTCTGTTGCTTCATTTTTTGTGTCTGTAGCCTCATGAGAACTTAACAATTTCTTTTTCCTGTTTGGTGTAGCTTTGAAAGCTCTCCAAGGCATGATTCCTATGTGCCAAAATTTGAAGCAGAACTGGCTCATTTCTGCGAAAAGTTGGTAAGTCTTTTACTGGAGGATGCATATCTATATCAACTCAACTGGCTTAATAATGTGGTAGGATTCTTGTCTATTACTTTGTTTCAGGTGATGGACTTGGATAGGAGAGTTAAGCGAGGTCGGGAGCGGCTTGCTCAAGAGGTTGAAGTTCCTCCTCCCCCACCTGTCCCTGTTGAAAAATCTGAGCAATTATCTGTGCTGGAGGAGAAAATCAAGAACCTTCTGGAATCAGTGGAGGCTCTTGGGGAAGCTGGCAAGGTGGATGAAGCTGAAGCACTCATGAGGAAGGTATTACTACTACTACTAGCTAGCAATTGGTTTGGTTCCTCTAGAGGCTGTTGGTTTGTTCTTTTGATTTATGATTGCCGTTGTCTACAGGTGGATCTGCTTAACATTGAGAAAACAGCCCTCACCCTGCAACCACAGAATGACAAAGTATTAATGCTTGCTCAGGAAAAAAAGATGGCTCTATGTGAAACATGTGGTTCTTTTCTCATAGCAAATGATGCTCTTGAAAGAACTCAGTCTCACGTCACTGGGAAACAGCATATTGGTTATGGCATGGTCAGAGATTTCCTTGCCGAGTACAAGGTACCAAGGTTCTAAGAACCATATATATATCAATACTAACTGACACATACATATTTTGATGCTGTATATGCATCAACGTACATGCTTATAGTGGTGACAAAGTTAAGTTGTAATTACCAGGAGGCAAAGGAGAAGGCAAGAGAAGAGGAAAGGCTGGCAAGGGAGAAAGAAGCAGAAGAAAGGAGGAAGCAGAGAGAAAAGGAAGTTGAAGGTAGACGTAGAAGTGGATCGGCTGACAGGGACAAGAACCGTCATAGAGAGAGTGACCGTAGAGACCGCGAGAGGTCGCGAGATCGGAACAGTAGAGGCAGTCGTGATATGGGAAGAGCATCAGAACGTAGGCACAACAGTTTTAGAAATGGAGGAGACAGGAGCAGGGATAGGTACCGTGAGCATGACAGGAGCAGGTCCCGTTCCCCTGGTGGTAGGCGCAGGAGATCATCCAGAAGTCCATATTAGTAGATAAATTTCTCTGGATTTGAAGTCAGTCAGAAGAGGTAGACGTCCTTTCATTCTATGAATGTGTGTGTGTTTTGGAGTGTCAAGAGTTATAATGTCTTTTTCATGGGTGAACCTCTTTTTTGTTCTCACAGCTTTGTTGAGACTAACCTCCTATCATCAATGTAACTAGAGGAGAAAAAGAGTCTGTCTGAGGTAGGTATTACGCTCCATAATCTTTTTCAGGATTTGGTTTGAACTAATTGTTTCTAAAGGGTTTTTGCTCAAGTACTAGTTTATCCCTTTTGCTATTTGGGGGATAACTGTGGGACCGTATCTTTGATTTTATAGATTTGGTTTATACCAATTAGTATTCCTGCTGCTGATGTGATGGTTTTCCACCGGTTTGACGTAAATCTTGTTGGTTGAATCTTTAAGAGGTAACCATATTCTTTGCATGCTTGTTTTATAACTACTTTTTGTTCTCACTTTTAGGCAGTTATTTCATAGAGAATTTGGTTTCTAAGAAGAGGGGCTATGGCTAACTTATGCATAATGAGTGATTATAGAATTAGTAAATTAAAAGAGGTCTCTTAACCGCTATATAGGCAGGCACACAAGAATAGGAACCAAGTATTTTCTTAAATGTACTCCATGCAGGTTTCAAATGTGCAAAAAAGATGATATGCAGCCTCCCTCCCTTCATCCCTCTGAAGTTGATTGTTGTATGTGTTTGAGTGATTGGGTTCTAAAAGTGTCGTTGAAAGCAGGTATCCATCCACCGTTTGTTTTTGCAGGAAGGTTGTTTTTTGAGATCCATCCATTTCTTGCTTTGCTTTGCTTCTTATAGGAGCAAGCACTAGAGGTACAAAAAATTGTTCCATTTCTTTCTTTCCCTTTCATTCTATTTGTCTAACCCCATTACATTAGAAATCCACATAACATTCAAACAACACTTCAAAGTTATCACCTTTTGGGATTGCAATACTTGGTACACCCTAATACTAGTTTGGTCTATTCTACCAATGTATTTATTTAGAATGTATTCGAGAAAACTCCAAACTTGTTTATGATATAAACATTTATGCTCGTTGTTGGTGTCACTTGGTCATTTCTTTTTGACGTATGTTAGGTTATAAATCAAAGTAACTATTTCGTTTTTTCTACTTTTTATTTCTCATGCATAACTATTCGCTTTACACAAGAATTAAAATCAAACCCTTTTTTTCCCGTTTGAACTCGAGACGTGTAGATTTAAGAAACGTATCGAATTCATGTATCCTCATGGTTTTCTTCTTTCTTTCTTTCATTGTTGGTTGGTTGATAGTGGTGCAGGTTGGAATTTGGAGCCATTGTTAACATAAAAGAGCGTTGCATGGACGATTGATAGATATCAAACATTTTCGTTATTGGTTGGTAGTTGTGCAAGTTAAATGTTGTTTTAAAAACATTATCATACAAGTCAACCCGATTCACTTATTACATGATGTTTTTGGCTCAAAGGTTCCTGCCTTCAAATCGTCTTATTTGTTTTTATAGAACATTATAAATTAATGATAAAAGGACTTTCTTTTTTCAATTAAATAAAAAACTTGGACTTTATATTGGATGCTTTTATAAAAATCACATTTTTTTGTTAATAATAATTATTATTATGTAACTTTGTGTATATTTATAGATAAGCTGAATGTTCAAACAAGAACATCTTGTATGGGGATAAAACTCATAAAAGTGACAAAATAGTGTATGGGCTTGCTTGTGGCCTATTTCGCCAATGTATCGTCCATGATGTATGTATCATTTTTGTTTGAACCTCCCTCGACACTATACATATATGGGAAGGTTAAACAAGTGTACCTTTATTTTACAAAAGTGTGGAAACGATCTTTTAATTAGTCAATCACATGTGAGAGAGAGATAAGTCAGAATATGATGATCACATCCTCATTCCCGATAGGGAAATAGGGATTCTTTTTCTTGTTTATATGAGATATTTTTAATCAACCTGTCTTCAAAATTTTAGTTCTTATAGAGTATCAAATATTCATATGTAAACAAAATCATATGATACGTGATTATTTGATCAAACTCGTCATGTTTTTTCATCTAAGAAATCTATGACAAGTGAGAAAAGAATGTATAGCCGTCAAAATACTCCTAAATCTAAAAAAGACACATCCATTGAATTTTGTTTTCTAAATCTAAAAAAGACACATCCATTGAATTTTGTTTTTTAAGAAATGCTAAAATCTGAAGTTTTATTTTATTTATAATAGATTCTTCAAAAACACATCTATTGAAACTTGTTAGATGAGGTATTCATGAAGACAAATTGAACAATATCGTTCATAGTTGTATTTATCGCAAAGTGTATCAAAATAGAATGTTTTTGTTGCAAAAAGTGTTAAACCAAGAAATTAAGTGGAGTTAAATATACAAAATTGAAACGGTTTTAAACAAAAGTGTAACAAATAAGAGTAACTCATCTACATATTTGATATGTAGTAGTAAAGTAGGGGGACTAATCTTGTGGGTTTAGTCGAAACTGAGGGTGTTGTAGAAGCAGCTTGGATTTTCTTCCTTCCTTCCGTAGAAGAAGAAAGAAGAAGAAATTATTATAAACCTCTCGAAATCAGCAGCTCTCAGCAGCAGCAGCAGCAGCAGCATTTCTCTTTCGATTGTGGGCGGGTTTGACCAGCTGTTGAGTGAGTCAAGGGTATCGGATGTTTCATTTGGTTATTTTTGAAATTCATATTCCTCAGATCGCATATAATTTGATTACAAATTCATGTTCATGATTTCAGATCAGATGGCTGATGGAGATAATCCATCTCGGTATGTGAAGTTGAACAAGGATCAAGCGCCTGTTGACATCAGTCCAGGAGAGCTTAATCAGCCAATTGAAGTTCCTCAGGTATCTTATCTTATTTATTATTATTATTATACACTTTGTCTAAGGGATCGATCTGTTTTATCAATTGACATTAGGGCTTGTTGGATTTTCAAGTCTTAGTATGGACATTGCTTGATCTGAATATGCTCACTAAAACCCTTTGTTTAGAGGAACATTGCTTAATTACTTGTATAAGTTCCTTACTTCTAAAAAATTCCTTGTATGTATCAGATCTATTGAAATCCTTCTGATTTTACATACATACATACTACTATGCTACTACTTCAAAATAAGCCCCCCTTCGACTTGTGCCTTTCTGGTGTGGTATGGCTTTTATCATCTTCTAGTAACTCAAGTCGGTCAGGATAATTGTGGACTACTTTTATAAGTAGGTGTAGGTGGTATTTTATCAAGATCTAGCCATTATATAGCAGTCCCTAGGTTAAGCAGCATGGTATACCAATACCATATCAGAATATTTACATAAGGCCTATCCTAGGACTAGTGTTCAAGCATGAAATGCCAGAAGATAATCCAAAAAGGATAAATACAAGCAAATAACCAAGGGATACTTTTCGAGTCCTAGAAAACTCTATTAACAGTCTTCAGCCTGTACAAATATTTTTCATGGTGAACACAAATGCCTTTTTTTCTTGTAACTTCTACAACAAAGCAATTGACAACAATGAGTAGGATCTCATATATCTTTACTTGTTTATGTTAGCGAGCTTCATTTCCAAAAGAATCGTCAACATTACTTGTCTTTAGCAATGCTCACCCTTGGCATCATTTACAATTGGAAAAATTATTTTAGTGTAAACATGAATAATCTAAGGAATATACCAAACCCCTTTGACCCCTTACTTGAATAATTAAACTTGAACCTGTCTATCTTGAGCCTCTAAAAGATCTAGCTTCCCGTAATGCATTACTACCCAAGCCACAAAATTCTGAAAAACCAACTATCATAACACCTTACTATCTCTAATCAACCACCCTTGGTACAAATATGGTGGATAATTGAGCCATCTCCACTCAGCATTCACTTGCCTTTAATCTTCGGTTGGCAGCCAAGCTCTCATCATAGGATAATATAGATGAATATTTTTACGATTAGCCACTTATATGATATTCATGTTGATGATATTATAAGCGTAAAAGGGAAAAAAGGAACCAAACCTTTGTAGATACGAGTTGGAAAGACACAAATTTTGTTGATGCAATTTATTGCTTGTTCACTTATTTCTTTCTTTGGAGTTCAAACTTTGAATATGAAATGGTTAATGAGTGCCTTGTTTATTAACCCTCTTGGTTAAGATGGGACATGTTTCTTGTTCCAAGTTTTTAGTCCTTTTTTACTTTACTTTACAGTTGAATGTTCGCAAGTGCAATGAATGTGGGCAGCCTTTACCTGAGAGCTTTGAGCCTCCTGCTGTTGAACCTTGGTCAACTGGGATATTTGGTTGTGCTGAAGATACAGAAAGCTGTAAGTTTTCTTTTGGCATTTTAGCCATCCGATATAAATTGAGTTGCAATGTTGGTTGTATACAACGATAAGTGATGGTGAAAACTCTTACGACGGTTAGCGCTTACATGGAAAATTGTTGTATACGATACTGTAAACGGCCCCTTAGTGCCTTCCCCAAATAAGCATGTCCCATAACACTCTCTGTATGTATGAATATCTATATTTTCTTTTCTGATGCTGCTAGCTTGCTTGTGTCAAATTTTTCTCAGGCTGGACAGGACTTTTTTGTCCATGTGTTCTGTTTGGGCGCAATTATGAAACCTTAAGAGATGACTATGCTTCAGCGACCACTCCGTGTGTTCTTCATGCAATTTTTATTGAGGGTGGCCTGGCACTTGCTGCAACAACAGCAGCATTGCATGGGGTTATTGACCCAAGGACATCATTCCTCATCTGTGAGGGATTGTTGTTCAGCTGGTGGATGTGTGGTATATACACCGGGATTGTTAGACAAATGTTACAGAAGAAATACCATCTTAAGGTAATGCAACTTCTCTGTGGCTATTATATTTACCATTTTATAAAATGCAAGATAATTCTTGATTAAATATCTTCTGCCTTAAGACATTGTTCTCAAAACCATGATGGAATCCAATTGTCTCCCTAAATCTATTAATTGGTTTATGTATTATTGAAATAAATTTCCATTCAATCTAATGCCAAGATAATTGTAGCACTTGAAACCAAGATGGAATACAAAGTCTTCCCAAATCTATTGATCAATGTGTATTACTCCTTTCATACCAAAATAAATCCAATATTTTAACTACTACTGATTGGCAAAAAGGTGAATTTGGATTATAGCAAAATTTTGCATGTTATAAAGATGGGTGTAGTTAAGAATAAGAATGATGGATGATATTTGTGCAGAACTCACCTTGTGACCCATGTTTGGTGCACTGCTGCCTGCATTGGTGTGCTTTATGCCAAGAACACAGGGAGATGAAGGGACGACTCTCAGATAATTTTGTGATGCCAATGACCCTTGTCAATGCCCCACCTGTTCAACAAATGAACTCATCCGACCAAGATTCAACATCTGCTGCTGCTGCTGCTGTTGGCAATGAGCATGACCATCATACCAACTTAGAGATGCAAGCCCTATGATACTTCAGCCTATATTAGTATCAAGTTGCTTCGACACATATGACATTACATAATTGGATTGGTTGTTTATGGTTTTTTGAATGTTGTTTGATAGGAGGGAGGGAACTTCAATTGCCATTTTAGCACCATCTTCTTTTCTACCTTTGCTTCATGATTGTCAGTAGAACAAGAGTAACCATTTCTGCTTCATAGGCTTGGGATGAATCATATGTTCATGATGCCCCTCTATTGCTCCTTATCTTCCAATTTCTAAATTACAAAGAAATAGATGAGAATTTGATATAGCCTTTGGAATAAACTAAAAATTATTAGCCGTTTATGTATAAAATTGTACATGATTCACGTACAAAATCATATATGATTCATGTGACTTTGGCGACTTCACTCGTAAGTCGGCAGTCAAAGTCGTCCACAATGCATTTTTCTCGGTAAATGTAAAATCACATAAGATTTTGTAAGTGATATGTTGTTTTCTTAAATAGTTAGTGTTCTCGTTTGAACATTCCTCCCCCCCTCTCTCTCTCTATTATATAATAAAAAACAAACGTCTTCAAATGTCATTTATTTAATATGAAAACTTAGAAACCTTGTTACATTATTCATAAGATTTTGAAACTTAATTGTAGAAAGAATTGGTTAAAACCAAATTTTGTAAACTATGACAACTTTTTGTTATTGTGTGTATCCAACTCTAACTACCATTTAATACGCCATGTTAGCATCCATAAAGCTTGAGCGTTACACGTGTTAATCTCTTCGTGCGATGACTCATCACTTGATGATGATGAATCCATTACTATTTTGGTGAAGAAATGAAAAGGAGTTAAAAGAGAGATAAGGGAAGATGATGTATGTGTATATGACTACTATGAAGGACTAATTTGGTCTTAGTTTGAAGTTTTAGGAGGCAAAATGTAAATAAATGATAAAGGAAGGTTATTATTATTAGGTAGAAAAAGTCCTCCTTTCTTTTCTTGAGGAATTCCAGATTTGGATGATGACTCCTAAAACCCTCTCCCTCACCTCCTCCTTCTCCTTCTTCTCCTCCCCATTCCTTCTTCAACTTCAGACTCGCAAATTATCATCCTGCAATTCTATAATCATCTGCAAATATGCTGCCAGTAATCCACAACAAAACCAAACTCCATCATCATTATCAGTTTCTTCTTCTGCATCTGAATCACAAGGAACTGGAACTGGAGCAGCAGCCCCCACCAGAGGGGATATCTTCCTTCAAAGACAACAACAACTCTTAGCTGAGGAGGATATTGATATTGAGAAGAAGAAGGAAAAGAAGAGAAGAAGCAAAGGAAACAGAAAACTTTGAAAGCTTCTGCTGCTACTTGTTATACCTGCTATGGCTGTGGAGCTCCATTGCAGATTGAAGAAACCGATGCCCCCGGTTATGTTCAACAGGAAACTTATGACCTGGTAACTATATATGTATTTGATTATATTCACTTTCACTCACTCCTTGAAATGAAATGAAATTAGGATAAAGTTTGTATTTTTCTAATATCATCATATCCTACTACTCTTACTCTTAATTAATTTGTTTGTTATTATTTGGGAGGAGCAGAAGAAGAAACACCGTCAGCTTAGAACAATTCTTTGTGGTAGGTGCCGCCTATTATCTCATGGCCACATGGTCACCGCTGTCGGTGGCAATGGAGGTTATGCAGGTGGAAAGCAGTTTGTTACTGCAGAGGAGCTACGAGAAAAGCTACGTCACTTACGCAATGAGAAAGCTTTGATTGTCAAACTGGTATTATCTTTAATTCTCCTCCTCCTCCTCCTCTCAAATTGAATCCTTTTACTTTCTACTTCTAATGAAAAGTATTCACTTTTAGGTTGATATAGTGGATTTCAATGGCAGTTTCTTGGCTCATGTTCGTGATCTTGCTGGTGCAAATCCAATTATATTAGTTGTCACTAAGGTAGCTAATTCTTTTTATTTTTATTTTTTGTTTTGTGTGGTTATCATCAAGCTTCATTTTTGGTGGTTATTCTTTTCTTATTATATTCACACTGTTTGTTTGTTGATAAAGGTTGATCTTCTTCCCAAAGGGACGGATTTCAATTGTGTTGGCGATTGGGTTGTGGAAGCCACCATGAGAAAGAAGCTCAAGTAAGTCTTCACCTCAATTGCTTTTGATTCTTTCATCGTTGCATATCTAGGTAGACGAAACCCAATGAACCCAGTAAATCCCATACCAAGTAGGGTCCAGGGAGGGTAGGATATGCTATCCTATACGCAGCAGTCCTTCTTCTGTCCTAGGGAGAAAAAGATATGCTATCTTATGATCTGATGCAATTCATCATCTTCTATGAGTTTCTTAAAAATATTTACATTGATTGCAGTGTTTTAAGTGTACACTTGACAAGTTCAAAGTCATTGGTTGGAATTGCTGGCGTAGTCTCGGAAATTCAGAAGGAGAAGAAGGTATGTTTGTGTACCATTTTTCACTTACTCCCTAATGCCTTCCCTTTATGCTCCACCTCTTGTTCTTCAAGAAACAACCTCTCTACCCCTTGGGGTAGAGGTAAACTTTGCATGCATCTTACCCTCTCAGGCCCTACCTTTGCTTGGGTTTGCTTTGGTATGCTCTTTGGATTCATTCAATATTTTCATGGGCAACTGCATTATTTTCTTGTTACGTGGAGCAAGTTCTGGGCAGATTTGTGGTTTAATGCTCGAGCACCAATTATAAATAACTTTTACTACTATTCATAAAACTCAGCATCAGAATGTTGCATCTTTTTCCAACAATTCATCAGACTTTGCTTTCTCACAAAATAAGATACATGACACCGTTTTTTTTTTTCCTTATTTTTTTGTAGGGGCGCGACGTGTACATTCTGGTTAGCAAATTCATTACTGGATAGTAGGAGTTTATGTGCTAACACAATAGTTGGAGCTACTTTAATAAATTCCCAGTATAACAACTTTAGCTTCCATACTATTATTTCTTCATTTAGTGAGACAGCAGTGACAAATTTCTGTGTCTCCACAGGGAGCAGCTAATGTCGGGAAATCTGCATTTATCAATGCATTATTGAGTAAGTCGATTGAGATCGGTTTTTTGTTGAAACTTAGCTTATTATCTCTATTTGTTGTTCGATTTCTTTATTTCATAACAAACTTACTGCTTCTCCTTCCCATATGCATGTTGCAATGTTTACTATATGTTCTAATTCTGTAGAGCTTTCTTTTCTATCAAAATTTAAGTTGTTTGAGATATCCTTAGCACATATGTGCACAAAGTTTAGGTTGAACCTTTAAATATGAAAAAAATAAAATAAAATGAAACAACATGAATAGGAGTTCATAAGAAGTTCCTTAAGTTGTGTTTCAGAAAGTGATTTTTGCAATTTTCATGGAAGGACTATGATGATTAGCTTAGCTAGCCTTTGATTCGGTCTTTACACATTGTTATTTACGGTTGAGCAACTTTCCAAAATGCAGAGATGCTTTCACATAAAGATCCAGTTGCTGCAATGGCAAGAAAATACAAACCGATACAATCTGCTGTCCCTGGAACCACAGTTGGTCCCATTCAAATTAACGCTTTCCTTGGGGGAGGGGTATGTATGCATGTTGCATTCCATCTCTTATAGCGAATTTAAATGAAGGATGTTTCTCAAGTTTAAAGTGTTGTGATTCAGAAAGTATACGACACACCTGGAGTTCATCTTCATCATAGGCAAGCTGCAGTGATTCATTCGCAAGATTTACCCGCCCTTGCTCCACGCAGTCGCCTCAGAGGACAATCATTTACGGTATCTACCTCTCCCTTGAAGGTTTTAAGGCTACCATTTACATCCTCTTCAGTTTCATTTTCGTATACTCTTGATAACAGAAACAGCTAGTCTTGGATCAATGGGTAAGTGAGAAAATGGAGTTTAATGGCTTAACTGGTTTTTCTATATTCTGGGGAGGTCTTGTTCGAATTGATGTTTTGAAGGTAACTTTGTAATTTCACTTTCTTACTATTTTACTTTCTACATCCACCTCTGGATGGAATATACCTTGGTTGGTTTGGTTATTTTATTTCTATTTTTCAGGTCCTTCCTGAATCATGCTTGACATTTTATGGGCCCAAGGCGCTAAAGCTTCATATCATACCTTCAAATAAAGCAGATGAATTTTACAAGGTACCGTTGAGTATTAGGTGTTATTTGTTTTTGTAACAGATAGAAGTAACAAAGTAATGCTTATTGTTAGTTATGCTGGTATCAGATGCTGCCCCTATAAACCGTCTCAAAAAGAGGGGTATAGTTTCACTTCTGATATGATTTCCCATTACAAAATCAATATGGAGTAAGCTACAAATTTAACACCCCATACGTTTCAGTTCTTCAATGCGACAATTGTTCTATTTGTCAGAGTTTCTGAAACATGAATGAATCTTCGTAAATTTTGAAAGTTGACTTTGGGTCTAAAGGGAATTGGAAGGATTGGTTGATGAAATTCTTGTAACGTTTGCAGAAAGAAGTAGGGGTTCTTCTATCACCTCCAAGCGGAGAACAAGTAGCAGATTGGGCAGGACTCGAGACTGTTCGCCAATTACGAATAAGATTCGATGACACGAAAAGGTACATATTTTGTAGCATGCTAAGCTAGCTAGTGAATATTATTACATTAGATCTAAAGATATATTCGTCTTGTAGACCTGCCTGTGACGTGGCCATCTCGGGTCTTGGGTGGATAACTGTTGAACCAGTTAGCCAAACACTCAAAGAAGCCAGTTCGAATATAGTAGAAGAAGAAGAGGTCATGGAGATTTCACTAGATGTTCATGTCCCCAAGCCAGTTGAGATTTTCGTTCGACCTCCACTTCCGGTGGGGAAGCTTGGAGGAGAATGGTATCAGTACCGAGATTTGACAGAGACGGAAGAAGAAACCAGACCCAGGTGGTACTTCTGAGGTTCCGTTACTTCTAAATAAAAATACGAAAAGCATAAACTCTTTAAGTTTTTGGCTATAGGAATGCATGTACTAGATGATAGGCTAGAGTAGCATGTAAACTACTTTTGGTCACCTTCATTCATTTTTGTATTGTAAATGAGATGCTGTAGAAAACAATCAAGTCTTGAGATATCTCTGTAATTGAACCCTGAAAACGTGTGTAGCTGCATTTATTTAACCAAACCCGTGACCTCAGTATATCTCACCTATAGGTGGGTGAGATCTAGGGGATAAGAACCTTCCATCTACCCTAAAAGGTAAATAAAGCAAGCATAATCATCATGATTTTGAACATAATAGGTGTCGAAATTGAATCACCATGGGTATGGGAGCACCTTAGTAACAGTCAACATTCTGCTAAGCAAAAATCTAGAGAGGACATAGTAGTGATCACCATCATCACCCAACCATACTTAATTTCACCTGAAACAAATTAAACACCAACAATAAAATAAAAAACATTGTTATTATATACAATCTCCATGGTAGAATGTCTGAAATCAGAAGTAAAAAAGAATGAATCAAACCTTAACAAAATCATATTTGGAGGAACCGCTATGAGTGACGATACTAGTTTGTTTTCTCTCTGATTCTTCTTCTCGTACAAATGATTTCGATACACCACTTCTGGCAGGGTTTTTTTTGGTACAACTGATTTGTCCTTCATGTTCCCTCTCAATCTTTCTTATTTTAATATCAGGGAGAAGATGATGAAGAAAAGCAATGTGATTTAAATCTCGATCAAGTATTTCTTCCTCTATAAACAGAATGATGATAAAACAGTTTATTACATCCATTTGGTCCCTGTGTGCAAAAATAGTTAGCGGATATTTTTTCCTATATCAAGGGCTCAGATCCACTTCACACAAATGCATAGCACACGGATGGCCTTCCACCACTATTTCAAGAAAAAATACATTTCCATTCAAGAAGCGATTCACCATGGATTAAAGAATTCGTTTATCAAGTAACATGAATACGAAATGTTTAACACATTTATATAAACGAATCCTATAGACAAAAACATATTAAAACTAGAGATGTTTTAGCCAGAGCCACAACGTACTTGGTTAGATCAAATAAAAACCACATTGCTATTCTTCATATAACAACTAAGTTGCATTACATTGATTGATTGATACAACATAAGTTTACAATCAATAAACAAATCTTGCGTTGCTGCTGCTGCTTCAAGTGTTCAAAATTTGCAACTTCTTGAAGAACCTCCCCCCTCGTTTCCCCATTCCAGATTCCGAGAGGCTTGTTAACACAAGAGATCTGTTATCGGGCGTCCATTTCAAGTTCTTAAGAGTAGCAAATAAGTTGGAGAGGGCAGGACTCACTTCATCTTCCTTAATGTTATTACAAGATATCACCCTCAGGCTTTCCAGCTCCTTGAAAGAAACAACCACAGCTTCTAAACCTTGTGTTGTTAGCTTCGAGCATCCTTCTAGTGACACCAATTTTACCCTCCTGTCACACACACAACAATACAATAGTTAGACTCAGTCGGTAACCATCTATATGTATATAATCCTCAATGAGAAATGAAATACCACCTGCACAGATTGGCATTGAGGAACACACCATCTTTCAGTCCCCAACAATTCTTTACAACCAATTCTCTCACAGCTTGACACACAAGAAACAATGCCCTCAGACTTTGCTGCTTCTCTTTCAAGTGGCACCTCTCCAAATGTAATCTTTCCAACATTCTGCAACAACCCAAGTGCTCATCAAGTCCAGGATTTTGGTCGATTCTTTTACATGAAACCAGGCTTAGAATCTTGAGATTCTGGCAGTAGGAAAGAGCCGACAACCAGCCGTCATCCATCCTATGATCACACAAGGCGAGTTCCTCAAGCATGTGGCAACACTGGCCGATTGCCCGCAACCCATCATAACTTCCCTCGCATCCCCTCAGCTCAAGCTTCACCAACCTCTTACACCCTTGAGCCAGGATGGTTAACCCTATGTCTGAAACCAAAGAGGAATACAAGCCATCCACACTCCCAATCAACTTGAGTATCTGGAGATTCGTAAAGGCCGCAATCCCACGCAAAACCTCATCATGGCAACGATGCAAAACCAATTCTTGCAACGTCCGACACCCCTCGGCAACATTCAATAGCCCAATCTCACTGCAATTTGCGACAACCAGTCTTTGCAGATTAGGGTAGGTGGTAGCCAAAGCTTTCAAACCAGAATCCACTTGATCAACAGGTAGTAATTTTACCTGGTTTTGTGAAAAGATATCGGAATCAAGGCCGCAAAAAGGGGGTCCGAATTCATGGCCGAAAGATATGAGAGCAGTAGCAAAAAGGGGGGTTTTTGGATTCCTGAGAGTGGCATGGAGTAAATCAACATCTACAAGGTTAGGGAATCTTAGAAACATACGACCAGAGGTAAGGAAACTCCATTCCAGAACCCTAACCGACCTTACCAGGCGGCCTTGGAGATTCAACCAAGACCTGGAGACCAAAGAGGTCGACTTTTTCGATTCCGTTTGTGGGACCCTGGAGAGGATTTGGAGGAGCGTCTCATCATCTGCATCCAAATTGATTTGGCCTTCGTTTGAACTTTTACTTTCTTGTGGGATGAAATCATAATCATAATCATCTGGAGAGGATTTCGTTTCATTGAGAGTGGTGGATGGTAGTGGTGAATTGGGTGAATTGGGTGGTTTCTTGTAAAAGGAGGAACGGCGTCGGATGGTTGAAAAGACCAGAGCTTTCTTCTTCTTTAACCAAAAATTCAGCGATGAAGAAGAAGAACAAGTGCTGTTGTTATTAGGGTTTTGATTCTCAACCGAGCAGGAAGAAGACATTGTTTCTTTGCTTGAGCTTCAGCTTCACATTTGATTCATTTCATCAGATTCTTTAGTGTTTGTGATTTTGAATCCAAGGCAACGGCCCTTTTAGGTGGACCCTACCAACACCTACATTTTTTAAACATACAAAAACTACATGTATATTCGTAAGTCAACCCACTCACTTTTTTAATGCCACATCAGCTTTTTCCAAACCCTCTCTTTACCCTCGTATAACCCTCTACAACTCACACCCAACCCTCTCAACCAGGGGCGGAGACATGATTTTTAATTAGGGTGATCCTTTTGTTTCAACTATATTTCTTTTGCAAGATTATTAATTACTTTTATATTGTGTCGACTCCCTTGTTTTATCCGTTTCTAAAATTAACCGTTCTTAAATGGGATATATGGGTGGTTCAAACGAGAACACTAACTATTTACGAGAACACGAGAATGGTCGCCCATGTACAAAATCACATGCGATTTACATATAAAAATCATATATAATTCAAATACAAAATCGTTTAACCTCGGCGTCTAGTTTTTGCCCGGATGCCAAAGGGGGTACCCTTTGGTAGCCTCGTCCGGATGGGTCCGGAGAATCCGGAAGCGAACTCTCAGGAAACTTTACGTGCGCCCTCTATGATGTTAATGAGTAACTTTGTACCAGAAAATACCTGAAGAAAAACCCCTCCCAAGGCCCAAACTACTTCATCCATCCATTCGAAAAGCCGAAGAAGGCAATAACTGCATTTTTCCAGATTGTGGCCGAATAATTGTTCATTTCCAAAATCCGAGACGCTGGAAATGTACTCCTCGTCCATAGCTTCGTTTTGATAGCTCGTGGGCCTAAATCGGACTCCCGTAGCAAAAGTTATGGACGTTTAACCGTTTTTGCCCCGACGCCAAAGGGGGTACCCTTTGGTAGCCTGGTCCGGATGGGTCCGGAAAATCCGGAGGTGAATTCTCAGGAAAATTTACGTGGGACCTCTATGATGTTAATGAGTAAGTTTGTACCAGAACATACCTGAAGAAAACCCCTCCCAAGGCCCAAACTACTGCAGCCATCCATTCGAGAAGCCGAAGAAGGCAATAAATGCAAATTACCGGATTGTGGCCGCATAATGTTTCATTTCCAAAATCCGAAACGCTAGAAATGTACTCCTAGTCTATAGCTTTGTTTTGATAGCTCGTGAGCCTGAAACGGACTCCCTAAACCCTGAACCCTGAACCCTGAACCCTAAACCCTGAACCCTAAACCCTGAACCCTAAACCCTAAATCGTAGCAAAAGTTAAGGACGTATTAAATTTTTGCCCAGGCACCAAAGTGGGTACCCTTTGGTAGCCTGGTCAGGAAGCATTCGGAAAATCCTATAGCGAAATCACTAGAATATTTACGTAGGCACTCTATAATGTTAATTTGTAGGTTTACACCCGAAATAACCTGAAGAAAAACCCTCCCATGCCCCAAACAACTACATCCATCCATTCGAACGCGCGCGCGTCGAGCAATTTACCGGGTTGTGGCCGGATAATGTTTCATATTGTTGGGTGCAATATCCGAAATGCTAGAAATGTAGTCATCGTGGATAGTTTCGTTTTGATAGTTCGTGGGCCTGAAACGGACTCCCGTAGCAAAAGTTATGGACGTATTAATTTTTTGCCCAGGCACCAAAATATCAACCCCTCCCAAGCCGCACGAAAACCCCTCCCAAGGCCCAAACTACTGCATCCATCCATTCGAAAAGCCGAAGAAGGCAATAACTGCATTTTTCCAGATTGTGGCCGAATAATTGTTCATTTCCAAAATCCGAGACGCTGGAAATGTACTCCTCGTCCATAGCTTCGTTTTGATAGCTGGTGGGCCTAAATCGGACTCCCGTAGCAAAAGTTATGGACGTTTAACCGTTTTTGCCCGACGCCAAAGGGGGTACCCTTTGGTAGCCTGGTCCGGATGGGTCCGGAAAATCCGGAGGCGAATTCTCAGGAAACTTTACGTGGGCCCTCTATGATGTTAATGAGTAAGTTTTAACAAGAAAAAGCCGCACGAAAACCCCTCCCAAGGCCCAAACTACTGCATCCATCCATTCGAAAAGCTGAAGAAGGCAATAATTGCAATTTTCCAGATTGTGGCCGAATAATTGTTCATTTCCAAAATCCGAGACGCTGGAACTGTACTCCTCGTCCATAGCTTCGTTTTGATAGCTCGTGGGCCTAAATCGGACTCCCGTAGCAAAAGTTATGGACGTTTAAACCGTTTTTGCCCCGACGCCAAAGGGGGTACCCTTTGGTAGCCTGGTCCGGATGGGTCCGGAAAATCCGGAGGCGAATTCTCAGGAAACTTTACGTGGGCCCTCTATGATGTTAATGAGTAAGTTTTAACAAGAAAAAGCCGCACGAAAACCCCTCCCAAGGCCCAAACTACTGCATCCATCCATTCGAAAAGCCAAAGAAGGCAATAACTGCAATTTTCCAGATTGTGGCTGAATAATTGTTCATTTCCAAAATCCGAGATGCTGGAAATGTACTCCTCGTCCATAGCTTCGTTTTGATAGCTCGTGGGCCTAAATCGGACTCCCGTAGCAAAAGTTATGGACGTTTAACCGTTTTTGCCCCGACGCCAAAGGGGGTACCCTTTGGTAGCCTGGTCCGGATGGGTCCGGAAAATCCGGAGGCGAATTCTCAGGAAACTTTACGTGGGCCCTCTATGATGTTAATGAGTAAGTTTTAACAAGAAAAAGCCGCACGAAAACCCCTCCCAAGGCCCAAACTACTGCATCCATCCATTCGAAAAGCCGAAGAAGGCAATAACTGCAATTTTCCAGATTTTGGCCGAATAATTGTTCATTTCCAAAATCCGAGACGCTGGAAATGTACTCCTCGTCCATAGCTTCGTTTTGATAGCTCGTGGGCCTAAATTGGACTCCTGTAGCAAAAGTTATGGAAGTTTAACCGTTTTTGCCCCGACGCCAAAGGGGGTACCCTTTGGTAGCCTGGTCCGGATGGGTCCGGAAAATCCGGAGGTGAATTCTCAGGAAAATTTACGTGGGCCCTCTATGATGTTAATGAGTAAGTTTTAACAAGAAAAAGCCGCATGAAAACCCCTCCCAAGGCCCAAACTACTTCATCCATCCATTCGAAAAGCCGAAGAAGGCAATAACTGCATTTTTCCAGATTGTGGCCGAATAATTGTTCATTTCCAAAATCCGAGACGCTGGAAATGTACTCCTCGTCCATAGCTTCGTTTTGATAGCTCGTGGGCCTAAATCGGACTCCCGTAGCAAAAGTTATGGACGTTTAACCGTTTTTGCCCCGACGCCAAAGGGGGTACCCTTTGGTAGCCTGGTCCGGATGGGTCCGGAAAATCCGGAGGCGAATTCTCAGGAAACTTTACGTGGACCCTCTATGATGTTAATGAGTAAGTTTTAACAAGAAAAAGCCGCACGAAAACCCCTCCCAAGGCCCAAACTACTGCATCCATCCATTCGAAAAGCTGAAGAAGGCAATAATTGCAATTTTCCAGATTGTGGCCGAATAATTGTTCATTTCCAAAATCCGAGACGCTGGAACTGTACTCCTCGTCCATAGCTTCGTTTTGATAGCTCGTGGGCCTAAATCGGACTCCCGTAGCAAAAGTTATGGACGTTTAACCGTTTTTGCCCCGACGCCAAAGGGGGTACCCTTTGGTAGCCTGGTCCGGATGGGTCCGGAAAATCCGGAGGCGAATTCTCAGGAAACTTTACGTGGGCCCTCTATGATGTTAATGAGTAAGTTTTAACAAGAAAAAGCCGCACGAAAACCCCTCCCAGATTGTGGCGATAATGTATTTCCAAAACCGGGCTGGAAATGTCTCTGTCTAGCTGTTTTGATACTGGGGCCTAACGACTCGTAGAAAAGTTTGCGTTACGTTTTGCCGACGCAAAGGGTACCCTTGTGCTGTCGGATGGTCCGGAAAATCGGAGGCGAATTCTCAGAACTTTACGTGGGCCCTCTATGATGTTATGAGTAAGGTTTAAAAGAAAAGCCGCACGAAACCCCTCCCAAGCCCAAATACTGCATCCATCATTCGAAAGCGAAGAAGCAATAACTCCAATTTCCAGATTGTGGCGAATAATGTTCATTTCAAAATCGAGCGCTGGAAATGTACTCCTCGTCCTAGCTTCGTTTTGATGCTCGTGGCCTAATCGGACTCCCGTAGCAAAAGTTATGGACGTTAACCGTTTTTGCCCCGACGCCAAAGGGGGTACCTTTGGTAGCCTGGTCGGATGGGTCGGAAAATCCGGAGGCGAATTCCAGAACCTTTACGTGGGCCTCTATGATGTTATGAGTAAGGTTAAAAAGAAAAGCCGCACGAAACCCCCCAAGGCCAAACTACTGCATCCATCTTCGAAAAGCCGAAGAAGGCATAACTCAATTTTCAGATTGTGCCGAATATGTTCATTTCAAAATCCGAGACGCTGAAATGTATCCTCGTCCATAGCTTCGTTTTGAAGCTCGTGGGCTAATGACTCCGAGCAAAAGTATGGAGTTAACGTTTTGCCCGACGCCAAGGGGTCCCTTTGGTAGCCTGGTCCGGATGGTCCGGAAATCCGGGGCGAATTCTCAGAAACTTTACGTGGCCCTCTATGATGTTAATGAGTAGGTTTAACAAGAAAAAGCGCACGAAACCCCCCCAAGCCAACTACTGCATCCATCCATTCGAAAGCCGAAAAGCATAACTGCAATTTTCCATTGTGGCCGAATAACTGTCATTCCAAATCGAGACGCTGGAAATGTACTCCTCGTCCATAGCTTCGTTTTGATAGCTCGTGGGCCTAAATCGGACTCCCGTAGCAAAAGTTATGGACGTTTAACCGTTTTTGCCCCGACGCCAAAGGGGGTCCCCCCCCCCCCCCCATGCTTCGTTCTGATAGCTCGTGGGCCTAAATCGGAGCGACAAAAGTTATGGACGTTTAACCTTTTGGCCCGTCGCCAATGGGTGGTACAGTTTAGACATGGCCGGATGGACTCCGAAGGCAAGCAATCCGAGGCGAATTCTGAAGGAATTACGTGCCCTAGATTTTAGATGAGGGTAAAAAATAGCATCTTCCAAAACCCCCCAAGCCCTAAATTACTGCTCCATCATTTGTTCGAAAGCTCGAAGGGCTAAATGCGATTTTCCAGATTGTGCAAAATTTCATTTCAAAATCCGTTCTGGAATGACCCTAAGGTCCATGCTTGTTTTGAAGCGTGGCCTATCGGACTCCCGTGCAGAAGGTTATGGACATTAGACGTTTTGCCCCGACCCAAAGGGGGTACCCTTTGGTAGCTGGTAGGTTGGTCGGAAAATCCGAGCGAATTCTAGA